>OX336392.1:164620400-165220400 GCA_946902985.2 Meconema thalassinum
TAGTAGAACGCTGCACTGTCCTGAACGCTGCTCGCATGATCGCTGCCTATCTGAAAGCTTCCATTTAATTTTGCAGGAAGTATTTGACCGCCACTGCCATCGCGCCTGCCACCGACACCGCGATCGCTCCGGTATGTGGGAGCCTTAACTTATCAGCGCAGTGAAAGCTGCATCTTCGCGGATAGGGTTGGAGAGCTACGACTATTTGTAGCTGGTATTGTGAGTTTTAGTAATGCTCCATAGTACTATTTGTTCTGTCTGGTATATGGTTGGTTGGTTCTTAAGTTTAGGGGCTGCGACAACGTGGTCATGTAGCCCCGTGTACTTTGGGTGTGTGTAGAATCTGTCTGATAACTGGTGTTAATTGTGATGACTGTATTAGTGTGTGTTATCTGTTTTTTAATTTAAGTACTGCAACTAAGAATTTTTCAAATAGTTCCTACTTTTGCCGCCAAGCGCCACCGTCAACGACTACTAGGCCAAGTACAGAACTTATCTACTAGACGCCACCGCAGTCGGCTCTTGGCAACGAACGTAGACACCTAAGAGCGTTGTTTACATTCTTAACCTATCCAATTTAGCTACACACAGGTGCAATTTGTGGAAGGTTCTTTAACATGCCATAAATCTATGACATGGGACCGCCGGCATTACTTCCCCTCCGAAGGATGGCATACTGAGGGTTTTTAACGGTCTTAAAAAATCCGACGGCTTCGGCCGGGTTTGAACCCGCTATCTTGGGCATAGAAGCTCAGCATGCTACCAACTACGACACCGAAGCCGCCTGTCTGGTATATATTACGGATCTGATATAGCTGGACTTGATGATGTTCGCTTTACAAACGAAAAAAATTATCCTCGTAACGTGACCATTGTGTTCTGTGCAAATAACCATTAATCAGATATTATGTTTCTCGTCTAGACGTCTGGCGTGTATCACTGGAAACAAATAGTACGAGAGAGGGATTTATCCCTCAAGAAGAACTGAGCAATGGTAGTCATTTTCCTTATACCTCCTGGAGGTCCTTAAACCGGATGAGAACAGGAGTGCCTAAGTGTCGTAGCAACCTTGTTAAGTGGGGTTATGAAGAAGATCCAAGATGTGACTGAAAAAATTCAGACTCCACAACACCTGCTCACGTGCGAAGATCTGAATGACACCTGCAGCCAGGAAGACCTTATGTTGGCCACAGACCGAGGGATAAGTACTGCAGAGTACTGTAAAGGAAGAATTTGGTGTCTCTCCCTGACACGGAAATATAAATATAATTACATATTAACCAACAGAAGAGTTATCAATAATTAGCTAATTCGACAATACTGAAACATAGCTTCAAATATTTCTCCTCAGTGTTTTAATTGAAGATATGGTAATATCTCGAGTTTCGACGCATTTTAAATTAGGTGGCGGTCTCTCTCCACAACAAGGCAGTTACGACGGTCGTAAATCTTCCGTGAATAGATGCTAGTATTTTATGTCGTCATTTTAGTGAATTATACGTTACAGCTCGTAAACCAGTCGTAAAATATAGCGAGCAGTGTACCTCATTTACAGTAATTTATGAACCGATGGGTTCATTTGGTGCCTATTTATCCGCACTCACTGATTACCATAGCATTCTTTATGAAGTCTTTCTTCTGTTATGACCTCACAGTGAAGATAAAAGCAGTATTTCTGTCTTAAATTGGAAGGCAGAATCATTTCTGCCATAAATGAACAGCTCGTCTGACCTCAATAAGAATAATATGGAGGTCTGTTTTGTACGGAGAGCCCCACCGTACTGTGATGACGTAGGCATTACCATATAAAGAGCAGGACTGCACAGTAAATTATTTTTAGCCAATTTACAAATACAGGGTGACACATAGGAACCGGATGTATTTGAAATGAACAGTACTCGGTTGATTTCCTAAGAAAAATTCTTTATTGTTACCACATTTAAGAATACGTTCCACCATTTCATTTACCATTTTTAGGTGTGAAGGATAATGTCACTCAGGTGGCGACCATCCGTTAGAATACAGGTTTCAAGTCGTCCTGAGAAAGCATTCATAACTCTGCCGAACACCGCTTGGTCAATCGCTCGCACCTCTTCTGTAATGGCATCTTTCAGTGCCATTATTGTACGGGTTTCGTGGGCATGGACACGTTCCTTTTGGCACCTCCACAGGAGAAAATAGCAACAGGATAAGTCGGAGATCTTAGCGACCAAGGGATTCAAACGGTTGGTCGCCACCTGAGTGGCATTACCTTTCACATCTAAAAATGTTAAATGAAATGGTGGAACGTATTCTTAAATGTGGTAACAATAAAGACGTTTTCCTTGCAAATCAACCGAGTAAGTGTAAAATAACACATTGTACCTAAAGATAGCTTTGAAACCATTTATCAGTGATGCCTTAACAATTTGTAACTTATTATAACTTTCTGTCGGTCAATATAAAATAATTACAATTACTGGAATATGTGAAAAAATAACTTGAAGTAAATTACATGTATGTCGCCTCCGTGGTGTAGTGGTCAGCGTGCTTAGCTGCCACCCCGGAGGTCCAAGGTTTGATTTCCGTCCCTGCCACCAAATTCGAAAAGTGGTATGAGGACTGGAACGGGGTCTACTCAGCCTCGGGTGGTCCAAATGAGTAGACGGTGTTCTATCCCCACCTCAACCATCCACGAAGTGGTTTTCCGTGCTTTTCCACTTCGTCTTCGGGCAAATGCTGGGATGGTACCTACCGTCAGGCCATGGCCGCCTCCTTCCCTCTCCCTTGTCTATCCCTCGCATTCGCGTCCCATCCCTCATGAGGCCCCCTGTTCGCATTGCAGGTGAGACCGCCTGGGCGAGGCGCTAGTCCCGTCTTCCCAATTATATCCCAAGACCCGATGTCAGGCTCCAGGACACTGCCCGTAGAGGCAGTAAAGGTGGGATCTCTCGCTAAGTCCGAGGGAAAAGCCTACCTGGAGGGTAAACTGACTACGAAAAGAAAACGAATAAAAGTAAATGTGATTACGATTTATATATAGAGAGAGTGGTTCAGCAGCCTCTTATGATTTAGTTTCATGAAACCCAACTAACATTGCAATTATCCCAAAGGTCGATATTGCTCTTCACCCTGCCTGTGTGACTGCAATGCAAAGTAAGCCATGGGCAGAGCAAAGGGAGAATGACCGTAATCAATTCCGCGCCAAATACTAAGGACCATTAATGATCCTTGAAGACACACGTGCATATAATACAATCGAACTTATAGGTTACGCCACGTGATCTGCAATGATTGAAGACTTTGAAACGGATATTAACGTTCGAGGTGGAACGCCCATACCTAACTAGTACCTAAGTAGCGTGCAATGTGTAGGTGGTTTAAGTCCAATGCGACGTGGTGTGTGAGACCGAGCAAAACATTGCCTTGAATCCTCCTCTAGGCATACGTTATTGAACGACAGCCCATTCTCCATTTTAGTGGGGATATAATATCAAGCCACACTTACAAAGTCACATTACCACTTTTATTCACTTACGATGTATTCCTGTGAGGAGTATGCTGGTTTAGCTAATTTATGAAGAATGAATTTATGAAGAAAATACAATCGAATTAGTAGGTTATGCCACATGACCTGTAATGCAAACGATACTGAACACTTGTTTTTCCCTTGATAAGACTACAGACTAATACAAGGGACAAATAATAGTGTTCAGTATCGTTTACGGGAAATGCTTGCAGTGCATTAGAACCATACGGGATGCAAGCAGAGAAATATTCACCCACCTGCCAATACATGTTAGTTGGGCTGCATATTATTAGGGGCAGCTGATTCACCTGGTCGGCTTTTGAAGAAGGAGAAAACTAAGGGATGACATGTTTCCCTCGTCAAGCGAGCATCATCCGATCCAAATCCAAATATGTCATCCGTTTGTTTTCTCCTCCAACAGCCCATCACAATATAGATAAATCATAATCACAGGTAATTAATTCATGTTATTTTTTCACACATTCCAGTAATTGGAATTGTTTTGTGTTGACTGACTGAAAATTAAAATATCAATTGATTATAACTAGGAATCCCGCGATGTAGCCATTTGCGTTAAAGTACGCACCAAAACTGCAATGGGGAGCTGCTTCAAATCCCGTTGTTGACAGCGGTCATTCTAGAAGCAATTTTCTCATCCCAAGTTTTTCCACGCTCCCTCCATCAACTTGCCGGTATGGTAACTTATTTGCTTGGCTGCGTGGTGCAATAGCAACGTTCTGTGCCCAAGGTTGCAGTTCGTGTCGGTATACTTATATTTCCCTCAGGGTATAATTCTAAAAGCAATGCCGTTACATTGATTACGTTATTCTTTTGCTGGTTGAATCTTTAGTCTATTGACCGGCTTGATGCAGCCTCTTTTCCTCCCTGTTCTGAGCTAGTCGTTTCGTCTGTACATAGCTACCACATCCTACATCCGAGACAATCTCTTTAATACATTATAACCTTGGCCTACCCCTTCTTGTCCTCGACCCTTCCTTCCATAATTATCTTTGCTATTCCTGGGTATCTTAGCATGTGTCCTACCACCCTCTCTATTCTCTTAATTCGCAGTCAGAAACGTCTCTCCTCTCCCACTCGTCTAAATACCTCTTCACTTGTAACCCTATCTACCCATCTGATCTTCAACATTCTCCTGTAATACCACATTAATAACTCTTCAATTCTCCTCTCTTTGCTGCATTAACAGCCCAAGTTTCAATTCCTTATAACGCCACACTCCAGACAAAGGCTTTCAAAAATTACTTCCAAATACCTAAATCTATATTCGTTGTCAACAGCTTCCTTTTCTGTAGAAATGCCTTCCTTGCCTGAACCAACCTACTGTTTATGTCCACTTTGATTCATCCATCACTGGTTATTTTGCTTGCTAAGTAACAGAAGTCTTCTACTCCCTTTAACCTTTTATCTGCCAATTTGATGTCCATAGGGGTTTCTGATTTGTTTTTGCTGCATTCCAATAATTTTGTTTTACATTTGAAGGGCCCAGGGTAAAAGGGGGAATGTTAAATAATGTAAAATGTTCAGGAAACGAATTTTAAAGTTTCATTACTTATATGTACGCATGAACTTGAAACATCATTCTCTCACAACAAAATTGTGCCTTCAATACGCCACAAAGAGATCTACCAGATCGCGCTGATATCTCGATTTTACATTTTGAGTAGCATGCCCCCTTGGAATCCTTCATTTATTTTTAGCCTACTTTCGATTTTTGCAAAAAATGAAAGTAGACTTATGAGATCAACACAGGGCGAAAAAAGTGTGTCTGTCTGTGTGTGTATGTGTGTGTGTGAGTCTGTGTGTGTGTGTGTGTGTATGTGTGTGTGTGAATCTGTGTGTGTGTGTGTGTCTGTGTGTGTGTGAGTGTG
Organism: Meconema thalassinum; assembly: GCA_946902985.2. Lineage (NCBI taxonomy): Eukaryota > Metazoa > Arthropoda > Insecta > Orthoptera > Tettigoniidae > Meconema > Meconema thalassinum. The sequence continues at coordinate 164,625,798 of OX336392.1, forward strand.
TGTACTCTGAATGTCTGTCCCCCCCCTATCAATTCGAACACGGTGAATGCGAATTGAACGAAATTTGCTACAAAGGTAGCACTAGCAAAGGACACCTCAGTGTCATGTTTTATATCGCCGCCATCTTTACTAAAACTGAATGGCGGCCACTCAAACGTTCAAAACGTAAAATCAAATAACGACTAACCAAATCATCCGATCTCTACCAAATTTGGTAACAACATACCTTCGTATAGGATGCGTCTTGTGACCAAACTACAAGGTCGTCCGCCATACCATTTCAGGATGGCGGCCGTGCGAATTATGCAAACTTTATAATCCATATCATGGGACCCACCAGTTCTGATTATCGAGCCGAGAATCGTTTTAACTGTTCTAAAGGAAGAGGCACGTTCGAAATTAAAAGTTTATTTTGTAATACTATAATGCAGACGTGATTTTAAAAAGCTGAGCCGATTCAGTAATAAGACAAGATGGCAGCGGATATCTTGTGCCTGACTTATATTTCACTAATTTGAGTATTGCATGCAATATAGCGTACTGATACAAAATAAATAAACTTTGTATGAAATGCTTTATATATAAATAATATACTCCAGTGATGAAATCGTTTAGTATAAATCATTATTTGCTAACAAGTTCTATGTAAGTCATTTTATATACAACGATATCGTTGACACAATTAGCTCAGTGGTAGAGCGTTAGCCTATCGCTCAAATGCCTATGGTTCAAACCCGATCAGAGCTATTTTTTTGCTTGAAATGTTATAAGTTTATTGTTTTGTAATGACTCAGATGTTTTAAAATTAAGCGTTATATTGTGCATATTATGGTGTAAAATATATATTTAATTAAAACATAATTCGCCAGCAGATTTACTCGAGACATCTAGCTGCCAAAAAGGTAACTGCACGCCGCTACTTATTAACTTCCAGATTTTATTGAAAAGTTTCTTCTTCTGGCCGCTAGAATGCACTCGCTCTGTTAGGATTATATTGTTCGATATTTCACCACTAGATGTCACGACTAGTCTACGTGGGGCTCCATTGATGACTATACCATTGGCATTCTATGCGCATCGAATTTGAAGAATGACAAGATGATACTACGATACATTTTTACTTTTTATTTTAAAGGGTTTGTAACAGCCTATTGTGCGTTATTTGAAAATGTTAATTGAAGTAAAGAACAAAACGATTTCACATAGTATCTGAACTCTACCGTTGGTGCTAGTTCAGGATATTAATTAATACTTTTATTTCAGCCAAATAGCAATCGAAAATATCCACATAGTTGGTATACACACGTCTCTGTAGGGTCATGGAAAGATTTGTTAATTCAATTAGGGTTGTGAAAGTCATACGCAGCCAGACGTGTAATGACATGCCTCAACTCAAAGTTGGATGTTGCCCGCGTCAGGCCGATTAGGTAATAATAATAATAATAATAATAATAATAATAATAATAATAATAATAATAATAATAATAATAATAATAATAATGTTATTGGTTTTACGTCCCTTTTAACTACTGTTGCTTTTAGAGACGCCGGGGTGCCAGAATTTTGTCCCGAAGGGGATCTTTAACGTGCCAGTAAATCTACTAACACGGCTCCCTCGCATTTGTGCACCCTCAAATGCCAGCTGACTGCGCCAGGATACGAACCTGAAACATACGGTCCAGCAAGTGAGAACGTTACCGCTGAGCCACGCCGCCAGTCCGGTCGATTATGTCTGCAGATCCATAACATTCTTTAGATACTTCTTATCTTTCTTTCTTCAATGATGGTAGCAGTTTTTATCTAGGTTGTGGCGTTTGGTAGAGGTAAATCGTTTCTAAGGTCTTCAACAAAGAATAGTTCTATTATACTCTTTGATAATAACAACGAGTTATAACTATACTGTACGGACACGGCTCCCTCGCATTTGCGCACCCTCAAATGCCAGCAGTCAGCTGGCATTTGAGGGTGCGCAAATGCGAGGGAGCCGTGTCCGTACATTTACTGGCACGTTAAAGATCCCCTTCGGGGCAAAATTCCGGCACCCCGGCGTCTCTAAAAGCCAGTGTAGTTAAAAGGGACGTAAAACCAATAACATTATTATTATTATAACTATACTCGTACATTTAGGAGAAAGTAGGCTATATGTTCTTTACTGAACATCTTGTTTTCTTATGTATTCCCTCATGAAATAGGAAATGATACCTTAAGTCAATAAAAACCAATATTTGAGTACACTGTACCAGTTTCGGTTATATTATAACCTTCTTCAACAGATGGTATATGATACGAATGAAATTGCAAGATTACATATAATTTTATAAGAAGTATAAGTTAAAAAATATATCCATATCTACGATGATTAATAATACTCTAAAATATTAAAAATCAGATCTGTCACAACTTTCTTTAAGTTAAAGATGAAGGAACAATTTCTTCAAAAGACAGTCCGTAGTGGAGATGTCAATGACCTAAAACGACAGAATAATGTTGAAATGAAAAGTGTGTTTATATTAAAATAGAGAGAAGAGAGAAAAAGTAAACCTTAAAACACTTACATGAAACTGATGTAGTGGTTCATTGAGGTTGGGATGAATTGTGATCTTATGCTTACGTAGGAATGAAAGGTTTTATAATATGCTATATGTGTTCACAGAAAAAAAAAGAATACTCAAGATAGAATCCATACCATTTAAAACTCATTCAAATCCTCTGGTGTGTCGGCTAAGATGACGATGTCATCAGTAAATCTCAGAGTTGAAAATAATTCTCCTTGAAGCTTTACTCCTACTTTGAATTTTTCTCCAATTTCCTTCATTGCATGTTCAATATAGCCTATAGATTGGAAAGTATGGGTGATAATTTGCAGCCTTGCCTTACACCTTTCTGAATATCAACTTTCTCTCTCCTGACCTTATTCTTTTAAGGGGCCTAATATCTAGCTTATCGGTAACTGGTCGTGAAAAAGGGTGATGCAATGAAGACTAAAGCTTAACACTAACTTACAACTTTCTTACGGGCTAGTAGAAGAAGAGACATCACTCGAACTTATTAACCGATTATGTGGTGGCTGCTGATCTCGTCATCTGCTTTATAAATGAGAGTGGGTTTGGGCCAGCAATCTAAATTTACAAGTTGATATTTATTAAAAGAACTTGTTCTTTTGAAATTATGATTTATGGTTTTTTCCGTAATTTTTGTTTATTGTTATAATTATTACGTGTAATACGTATGCAGCAGGCTCGTGGACAAGAGCTGAACGGGAGGAAAGTAGAATCCAGGCAAAAAATATGACCTTTGTTAGAAGTATTCATTCATTCAACCATTCATTTATATGCAATTGGGGGTGTATCCCCCGGTGGCAAATTGGATATACATAACAAATAAATAATTATATATAACAGTTCAATAACAATTAAACTGGAGTATTTACACAAATAGTCATTCTTTTCTTAAACACACCTATATGTTTGGGGAAAGGCTCTAAGACTGCGCCAGGTAGAGAGTTCCAGTTATCAATGGCACGGTTTACAAAAAATATTTACCATAATTTGTTCGCTGTGGTCGGCCCATAACTTTGAAAGGATGATCGCTCCTACCCATATAAGTGGGCTTTCCCATACGTTTGCTAAGCTCGCCCCATGCTGGTTGATTTGTATACGTGTTGTAGATAGCGCAGAGTCTAGATTTCATCCTCCTAGCCTCAAGTGATTCCCACCCAAGTTTCTTTAACATACGGCTCACACTGCTCCTGGGATTAAAGTCACTGAGCACAAATCTAGCGGCCTTTCTTTGTACCATTTCAAACTCATTTATGATCCCTACTTGATACGGATCCCAAACCGCCGAGGTCTTTCAAGTGACAAATATCCTAATTATTTAGCAGAGGTACTAACTACTGATGATGAGGATGTTGAGAAGGTCTACGAAGAAATAGATGAAATTCTGAGGTATATCAAGGGTGATGAAAATGTTATAGTAATGGGAGATTGGAATGCTGTGGTAGGAAAAGGGAGAGAAGGGAAGATAGTAGGAGATTTCGGATTAGGTGAAAGGAATGATCGAGGAAGCATGCTGGTAGAATTCTGCACCGAGCATGAATTGGTCATAGCTAACACCTTATTCAATAACCACAATAGAAGAATATACACACGGATGAGACCAGGAGATACAGGGCGTTACCAAATCGACTTCATTATGGTCAAGCAGAGGTTTCGAAACCAGATTTTGGATTGTAAAACATACCCTGGTGCTGACATAAACTCTGACCACAATCTGGTTGTAATGAAATGCAGATTAAAGTTGAAGAAACTGAAGAAAAGTCAAAAGCCAAAAAGGTGGGCAATAGACAGACTGAAAGAGAAGGATGTAAACGAAAGATTCAAGAAGAGTATAAAGGAAGGACTAATGGAAAACCCTAAACAAACTTCAATTGCAGACGAATGGGCACTTTTGAAGAATGAAATAACAAAATCCGCAGAAGATAACATCGGTAGGAAAGAAAGAATAGGTAGAAAACCGTGGATCACTCAGGATATACTAGAATTGATGGATGAAAGGCGGAAACACAAGAATGTAAGATATTAGAAGGGGAAAGCAGAATACAGACGTCTGAGAAATGAGGTTAACAAGAAGTGCAAGGAAGCGAAAGAAGAATGGTTGAAAGAGAAATGTGCAGGTATAGAAAATTGTCTGAAATTAGGAAAAGTAGACACAGCTTATCGAAGGATTAAGAATTATTTTGGGGAAAAGAAGACTAAGTGCTGTAATATTAAGGACCCAAATGGAAAGCCTCTAACAGATAGGGAAGAAAAGGTTGAGAGATGGAAAGCTTACATAGAGAGTTTGTATAAGGGAAAGGAAATTGAGAATCATGTAATGGAAAAGGAGGAGGAAATTGATGAGGATGCGAAAGGAGATTTAATATTGAGATCAGAATTTGATAGAGCATTGGAAGAATTAAGCAGGAACAAAGCACCAGGCATAGATGATATACCGATTGAGTTCCTACGCTGCATAGGAGATGAAGGTCTGATCAGGTTATTTCACTTGGTGTGTAGGATCTATGAGACAGGTGAAGTACCCCCTGATTTCAAGAAGAATGTAATCATCCCTATACCAAAGAAAGTGGGAGCTGACAGATGTGAAGATTACCGTACAATCAGCTTGATTACTCATGCTTCAAAGATCCTGTCTAGAATAATTTACAAGAGGATTGAAAGCCAGATAGAAACGGAGTTGGGTGAAGACCAGTTTGGTTTCAGGAGAAATGTAGGAACAAGGGAAGCTGTACTAAGTCTTAGGCTGATTTTGGAAGGTAGAATAAGGAAAGATAAGAGAACGTTCATGGCTTTTGTAGACTTAGAAAAGGCTTTTGATAATGTTGATTGGACTAAATTGTTTGGCATTTTGAAATCGATTGGAATAAAGTACAGGGATAGGAGGGTGATATACAATCTGTACAGAAACCAGACAGCAGTCATTCGAGTTGAAGGACATGAGAGAGAAGCTGGTATTCAGAAAGGTGTAAGGCAAGGCTGCAACTTATCACCCATACTTTTCAATCTTTACATTGAACAAGCAATGAAGGAAATTAGAGAAAAATTTAAAGTGTGAGTGAAGATTCAAGGAGAAATAATTTCAACTCTGAGATTTGCTGATGACATCGTCATCTTGGCCGACAAGCCTGAGGATTTGAATGAGTTTTTGAATGGTATGGACTCCGTCTTACGGAAAGAATTCATGATGAAAATTAATAAATGTAAAACAAAAATACTGGATTGCAGCCGAAATAAATCAGAAACCTCTACGGAGATCAAACGGGCAGGTGAAAAGCTGAAGGAAGTAGGAGACTTCTGTTACTTAGGAAGCAGAATAACCAGTGATGGACGAAGCAAAGAGGATATAAAAAGTAGGTTGGCTCAGGCAAAGGAAGTATTTCTACAAAAAGAGGAATCTGCTGACATCGAATATAGATTTAGGTATTAGGAAGTCATTTTTGAAAGCCTTTGTCTGGAGCGTGGTGCTCTATGGAAGTGAAACTTGGACTATTGGTGCAGCAGAAAAGAGGAGAATTGAAGCATTTGAAATGTGGTGTTATAGGAGAATGATGAAGATCAGATGGGTAGATAGGGTTACAAACAAAGAGGTATTAAGACGAGTGGGAGAGGAGAGATGTTTCTGGCGACTGCTAATGAAGAGAAGAGATAGGTTGGTAGGACACATACTAAGACACCCAGGAATAGCAAGCTTTGTTATGGAAGGAAGGGTCGAGGACAAGAACTGTAGGGGTAGACCAAGGTTAAAATATGTTAAACAGATTGCCTCGGATGTAGCGTGTCGGAGCTATGTAGAGATGAAACGATTAGCTCAGGACAGGGAAGCATGGAGGGCTGCATCAAACCAGTCAAAATACTGAAGACTCAAACTACTAACTACTAACTACTTCCTTTTAATACCCTCAATACAAAGTGCAGGGATTTGTAAGCTTTCGAAACTACACATCCTACATGACTACTCCATTTCATATCATTCCTTACGCGAACGCCCAAATATTTGCAAGAATCTTCTTCTACCAGTATCTCCGAGCCAATGGTATATTGATAATCTTGCCTTCGCACTTTCCCTATTTTTAAGAGACGGTTTTCTTGTGTTTATTTGCATTTTATTTTTTATTTTTATTTTTTATTTTTTTTATTTTTATTTCAATCGCCCACTTATATACCAGGTTCAGATCATCTTGAAGTACTGCGTTGTCGTGTGAGTCGTGTAACTTTCGATATATTGCACAATCGACAGTCACTACGAATCCCATTTGGTAAGTCATTTATAAACGCCAAAAATAACAAAGTTCCGATTACGCTGCCCTGAGGGATACCCGACGTTGCGGTAATTTCATCCGAGAATCTGCCTTCGACTTTCACTTTCTGGGAACGACCCGTCAAAAATTCTTCGATCTATAATATTACTCTTCTATCAAGCTTCTTCGAAGCTAATTTATGGAGTAGCAAGTCACGACATCAAATGCCTTCACAAAATCTATAACTTCGGCGTCGACTGAAACTGAAACTCCATGGTCTAACGATTCGCTAATCTCTTGAAAAAGAGATAGCACCTGACTCTCTCATGAGTAACCTTTCCGAAATCCATGTTGCCTATCATTAAACCATGATAATGTTTCCCACTGTTCCCTTAAGTAGTCGCAAATGAGATGCTCCATCTCTTTGCAAACGATGGACGTAAGACTAAGTGTAATTGGAAAGACTCGCAGAAACAACATCAGAAACAAGTTACGGAAAACAGAGGATTCCGCAAGGTACAAGACATGAGCGAGATCAGAAAACTAAAATGGTATGGACATATGATGCGAATGGGAGAAGATAGAGTCCCGAATCGATTATTTACTCAGATAGTCACAGAAAGGCGTCAGAGGCCGACGATGAGGTGGATGGATACAGTGAGGGAGAGCATTGAGAAAAGAGGAGTGAAAGTGGAAGATATACAGTACAGGAAGAAGGACGACAAGTATTAACATGTCCTCAGAAAGCATCTGAAGTCCAAGCTGTTGTTCAGGAAAACTAAAGTCCTAATGTATAAAGTTTTAGTAAAGCCTGTATTAACATATGGTGCTGAGACGTGGACACTCTCAAAATCTAATGAAAGACAACTTGGTATATTTGAAAGAAAGATTTTGAGGCAAATTTTTGGGCCAGTGGAGGAAAATGGTGAATGGAGAAGAAGATATAATCATGAACTCTATGATTTATATAATGAACCAGATATTGTAAAATGTATAAAGATCAGAAGGGTGGAGTGGGCAGGACTTGTGATGCGTGCTAATGACAGAATAATAAAGAGGATATTGAATGCAATGCCAGAAGGAACCAGGAAAGTCGGAAGACCAAAGCTAAGGTAGGAAGAATGAGTGAGAGAGGATGATAAGACAATTTGAATCAAGAATTGGAGGAGCTCATCACTTAACAGGAATGAATGGGGAAAACTTCTTCAGAAGGCCAAGGCCTTCAGAGGGCTGTCGTGCCAACGATGATGATGATGGAAGAAGGACGAGAATGGTGGAGAGAAAAAAATAGTATGGTGGACACTGATTCACACCCCGACCCAGATCACTGGAACCGGGAAATGAAGAAGAAGAAGATTATAGTTATTAGTTATTTTTGTTTTATTATTTTTAGGTCATTTTCACATTTAGGCTTTCGTCTCTAAATTTTAATTTAGTCATTCAATAGCAACCCGTCCCGGCTTCGCCCGGGAACAGTTATGAATGCATTACGTGACAAGCGATAAGTGAGTTGAGCCATTGCCCATTACCCAAGAGATAGTCTAGCCGACTTAAGACGCCCATACACCTAGTGTATGCGGAGGGGACAATATCCCTCAGTCTGTTAGATAATTTAGCCAGGAGTCCTCAACCCTTCCCACCCCTGGATACTAAGAGCGCACACTCTAACGCAAATACTATATAGCACACTGCCAAATATGAACATAAAAGGCTGTACAAGAACACAAACAGATTCACATAATTCAAACCACCGAAGCACAAGCCATAACCACGGAAAAACTATATAATGCACGAGACACAAAGCCAAAGACACAGGGAAGTCAGCAGAAAAACAATTCCACACATCATAGGGACACGGAAATAGTGTAAGAAAGCATCGCGAGCAAATCGTCCATTATTGACACCCCTAACAATGAACGCAACAATAGAGCACAACAATAAGCCACAAATAACAAAACGCGCACTGCGCACGAATATTAAACAACAGGAAACATCACGCGGATACACTAACCGTACAAGGGACACAGAAAACAGAATATGGGACGAACTCACACCCAAGTATACGGAACATACCGTCCACACAAGGGCAACCTGACACAACAAGAACACTTAAGCGTAACACAACAATTCTTAACATTTCCAAGCTAGTGCTCACACTTTCCCGAAGTACACAGGAGAAATCGCGGAACTACTCAATATACCATACACTCTGATAATCAAGAACGATACAAATATACGGGGACTCTATACCGCAAATTAACACAAATGATACACACACACTAGTAACCGATCCACTGCAAAAGGGGTAACACGTAAGCACAACCAAAATAAACAAAAATCACAGGGCAACATTATTCAAAAACTGCAGCGCAGTAACATAAAATACATTAATGCAGGGAGGAACCCTGTAGTACGAACAGAAATACTTAGATTTTTCCTTACAGAAACTGAATACAGAAAACCTGCCAGTTTTTCTAGACACGGAGTATTTTGCTAAATAAACTATAACTTCATCGAGAAGAGATCAAAGCAGTTTACCTACAAACAAAGGCCGTTATGCAAGGCAGAACCTATAGTTCCATGGCAAACTATCTTCGCTCTGATAAACTGATGAACTAATCACAAGTCCGTATCCATGGCAACAGTACGCTCTGATAAACTGATGAACTAATCGCAAATCCGTATCCATGGCAACAGTAGCTCAAGACATGACATCCAATTTTCCATCTATTCCTGTAAGAGGCAATGCCAATCCATTTATTATCTAACTAGCAACCCGACCCGGCTTCGCCCGGGAGAATGCATTACGTGATAATCGTTTTTTTTTTCTCCAGTGTCAATGAACAACGACCAATATCCGTTTTAAGTCTCGGCATGATGGGTTAAAATCACTGACTGGACAATTAATTATATTATCATGGAGAGTCATGTGCAACAAATTCGTGTCAGACGTAATTTAAGAATGGCGACGTGCATGAAACACAAATCCCCCTTCCGTCCAATCTTAACTTGACTGTGAATTTTGTGGAACGAACAGTTCACAGGCGAAATGAAGAAAACCCGAGATGCTCTACCAGGGAAACTCCAAACACAACCACCCTTTTCAGAAGTCTTAACTCAACATGACTCAACGGTTTGCTGATGGCTGTATCTGGGGCAATAGGTTCGCCCGCTAACTAGGCTGTAACAGGGATGAGAGATTCGCCCTTAGATAGCTCGTAAACTGTTGCCTCAGTATTTTAATGGACGTGGTTGGAAGAAATTAAAACGTAAAAACACTCATAGTGGGCGATGTATGAAGATAGACATATGCTCTCGCGGACTTTTTTTGTAGAACTTCTCATGCTGAACAATTCATACACTCATAGCATTGTGCCCATTTGAGTAATAGCACAAAATAAACCCCTGACCATTTATAGGAAGATATTTTAAAATTTTATAAAGATCACAAGAAGTTACGGAAATGAGCTCACTGGGACACAGCAACAGAGACACGGCTGGAGCCACAAGTGGTCGTTTTAGACACATAATTTCCCATTCGTTGGACAGGTTAAGTGAAAAGAGCCATTAGAATAGCCATAAAAGCACACGGGGAAGGCAGAGTCGAGAGGCTATAAACACTCGAAATTCCGATGAATAAGCAACTCAACGAAAATTATTACTTTTTGAGTGCGACAGTAATGAGAGGAACTACTTCTCAAGAGGTACTTGAAACTAGGCCCCGGATGTTGTCAAATCAGCGAGATTTTGAAGCATACAGAAGGGGGACTTACGACCATTAAACTTAACAAAATAAACCCCCGAAGTTATTAAATCTGAAGTCTGAAGAGAGTCAGGAACAGCAAAAATCAAGAGGTTGGTAGACCTGAAATAAGACACTTCAGATAATGCAAGCTAAGGAATACGTCATTGGAATGTAAGCGGAAGGCTACCCGCGGATGGCAAGAAGAATTAGGCTGGCCCCGTAGAGTGGATACTAATTATTTAAATTAATTAAAAATAAACTTGCGAACAATTCTCGTTCCACCAGCAGGCAATTGAAATATTATTACCAATTACACTTGGAATTAAATTATAGATAAGATTGAAGCCAGCACTCAGAAGTAGAACTCCCGAGTTCTTGAGGGACTACTTTCTGTCCTAAAATGAATAAATAGGCTTTAAGCCCAAGCAAAATCATGAAGTTTGCCAGTTACCAGAGAGCCTTGGTGGAAGGCACGTCATAGGTAGTCCGTCAGTCTGTAACACAATTCAGTAGAGGCACATTATAAGCAAAGTTTATAAACAGCCTTAGTACAGTCATGTAATAGAAAGTTTACTAAGTACGATCAGTTAGATCAAGCCTTGGTGAAAGGTTACGCTGTGCCCAACTCTAGGAATGGGTATTCCAAGATTCAGACACCTAGATATCAAGGGAAAGGCTACAGCCGCTTTTGAAAGTTGAGATATTTGAATATCGCGCTCCATTACTTCCAGAAGGGAATGGAAATTTTATGCAGCCAAGAGCATGTCAAGTGACGTAGCAAGTAGTAGCAGAGGTCGAGACTATTTGTTGATTAAATAGTTAGCCATGGAGTAGAGACTTGAGACTTGGATCAGATTACTGGCACGGCCAAATGAAAGAGAATGCACTTAGTATCAAGTAAATCGGACCAGGGATACCAGAGATATGTGGATTTCCAGATTTCAGCGTGATCAGCGTGGACCTGACCGTTTTGAATAAAAGCCGGTCGGCCCAAGCAACATCAGCTCACTTCGAACCAAGCTCTTGCATGACAAGGTGCTGCCACGCTGAGCCAAGGCACATGGTTGCCGGATCTACGCAGAAGATATCTTTAAATTGTGATAGTCACAAAAGTGCTGCGATACATGTGGAACATAGTAAGTTTCCGGCAGAGAGAATCACTAAGGTGATTGTTATTTTTCTACGGATACTGGTGAAATATTTTATTTCTATATGGACATATGCTAGACTTTGTCTAGAAAGTACTTTGTCACAGTCCAGTAATAATAATTTAATACTTGGATATTTTAGTCCAATTAGTCAGTTTCATAAATTGTAACTTGATAACCACTCCGATCTTTCAGTATATTGAAGGCCAGTCTATCACGGTGTTGTTCATTAGCCGACGAAGGGAAACTATATGTTGCTTCGCGCATGATAGATGGTGATAAGCCATGCCCAGGGAACGATCTTCAGAACAGCCGTTGATTGGTTTAGACTGTCAGTGTTTTCTTGTACTGAAAAGATTACCGTGAGTTATGTTACAACTGACATATTTGAGAATAGATCACTTGGATCTGACCCCATTTAAGCGAAATGCTATGGCTTTAATAGAAGTCAATATTAAAATGGATCAGCAGTTACTTCTAACTTCAAGAAATATCTCCACTATGTCGTGTTAGACAGATTGTGGGTATATAATGGTGGCCGATACAAGGATTAGACGTGCGTGTCCGATAGGGCATGTATCTGGATAAATCTGGTACAGACCAGGTTCACTACGCTTCAAGACCAACGAGAAATGTAAGCCACTTTTGACTTTATATTATGCCTAGCTAATTGGAACAAACTCTTTTTCTGCAGATGACCCACACATTTGTTTTTCTTCGTATTTAGATCTTGCAATGATTTACGCAAGACATATTAGAGTTATTCTGAGTATTTTCAGCACTCAGAACAGTTTAGGATCGATGACCGAGCAGAACGAGCATTTATTTGAATGTTTCATATTTTTTGATAATCACGGTAATCAGCCGATGTAACTGTAAAAGTTCATAATTATTTTTGTTGAGAGATGGATATCTTATCCATATTCGAAGAATCGAACATGTGAATTCTCACATAATGAAATAATAATTAAATATATTTAAAATAATATAACTAATAATAATAATAATAATCCACTAATAATAATAATAATGATTTTCATAATTTTTCTAAATAATTCTTGGATCTTATATTTTCTAATAATCACATTTATTGAGAGAGAGCCTATGAAGTAGTTTAATCATTTCTAGTTTGGAACAGGTGATTTTCCGAAGGAGAGTGGTTAGCGCAAGCCCGCATTCAACCAACATTACAGTTCTGGTTGAACAGTTAATATTTGCAATGAGCAAAGTGTATTTTTCAGATAACACGGAGAGGCATGAAACGGGAAGCAAATGGTATTTGTATCAATTAGGATATTTTTGTATTTATATAAAATCATGACGTAAATACACATTCGAAAGTGAAATAAATATTATCATAAGTATGGTAACTTCACGGGTTGAACTGAATGGTAAAATAAAATAAACTTGTAAGTTTATAAATCTTCCAGTGTTGATAACAAGCAGAGGCTTGATTTATTGAATAAATTTTGGGAAGAAAATTTATGTGTGTGGAGTAGTTGAGATGCCATTCCCTGGTGCGCATGCTTAAGTCGCGGGAATGAGGAGGTTTTTATTAGAGCATCAATCAAATAGCAGGTTCGATGACTCAGTGTTAAAGAAGGAGTATTGGAACTACACATTGCGTCGTATGAATGACCCAAATGTTATTTCTTAAAAACCTTCAGTTCTTATTTCAACTTTGTTTAGGGATTCCATTAAGACTTTGATTTTGCTAGAACCCGGATTTTTCATGATAGTATTTTATTCTTCTTCAGAGGAAGACCTTTGCCGTTGTTGTTAGAATATTGTGTTCTTATAAAAATAATAGAATGGGCCACTGCCAATTAAAAATAATTCTATAACCACGAATAATTTGAAGGATGTTTTCAATCCTAGTGCCATGAACTAAATGAATTTATCATGAAGCTACAATTCTTATTTCCGCATTCTGTCGAAGAATTGCAAGTTGTGAAAGTTACTAAAATGGCCACAAATATAAATATTTTTCTTAATAATGATTCCAAGTGGAAAATCGAATAATTGAATGGTCCAACAATTTATTGATCAAGTTAATGATTCAGAAATCATATATTTTGTTAGGAACTTGAAGTTCATAATCGAGTCACTTCTCGAAACGTTTAATGTCAGATGAACAATTAATTTTGTTGTGCTTCGCACAGTTCTTCGATGCTATGCTCAATGGTCAAATACTTTTCAGATGTTGTTATTAATATGTGTACATAATTTGTGTTGATTCAGAGATAATAATATTTTTTGACAATATTTTTTTTGAAACTGGAAAAATAACTGAAAGTTAAAAATTCTATGAACAATTATTCTACGAGTGTTAATATTATGTAAAAATTCAACCAGTGAACTACAGTATTTCCAGTAAAGACAATTAAATTTGAACTGGATTTAATCATAAATAATGGATATAATTTTGGAACACAGTCTACAGGACTGATAATCAGACTTGTGTTTCCAAAGATAATTGTCCAATGTGTTGGAAAATTTCTGTACATTGTGTAAATAGTAATGTGGGTCGCCACACGTGAATGATGCTGCTTTGAGCATTTTATTTTTTGCAGTCAATTTTAAATTCAGAATAAAATGAGATAATTTTACATGATGTGTTATGCCCAGTTGAATCTCCTTCTATCCTTATTGTTGCATTGAGCCAAAAATCAGTAAAGCATTTTTTCATTTGATGTCGTTTTTGCGATTAGCTTTAACCCATCTGGCGTCCCGGGATATTTTGACTCTCGTGCTGACTGATTCTTGGTAAAATGCATATGTGGTCGTGCGGACTCCAGTCTAAACGGGCACATAAAATAACATAAAGAGAGAAATGGCGCCCAACGTGGGGATCGAGTTAGACACGGTCAATCGCATGCCGATTTAAATTGTGATAATTTTTATATAGATATTTTGGGAATTGAGAGATGTCTGGTTTGGATGAATAAATTAGTAGGAAACCCAATTAGTGGGGAAAATTTAAAAATTTAACTGGATTAATAATTAGAATGGGTTTGATTATTTTTGATAATGGCTTAACCATTAGGGCGTCAAGTAAATTCAGTAGTAAACGTTCGATGACTGGACATACGCATTATTAGAATCCAGGTGGAGGATATTTGAGAACTTGCATATTTTTCTTGTGATATTGAGGTAAATGTAATTCGTAAAAGTAGAGAATTTTGTTTTTCCATCACGTCGACATTAGGACAAATCTCATTTTATTAGAGTGTTCCAATTAGCTATTCATATTTCTTGTTCTAGTTATAAGCTTGTGTCTGCCAACATGTATACCCCTAAGTTTTGAATAATAATTGAAAATTATGGAAGAGATGATGAGGATGATGAGGAGTTTGGAAGAGAGTTCCAAAGAAGCTGGACGGCGTGTAGCCGCCATTATGAAAGAAAATACAGAGGCTTTAGAAAATAAACTCAAAGAAAATTCTGATTCTTTAGAAAATAAACTTAAAGAAAGTTTAAATGAAAAACTTAAGGAAAATTCTGATTCTTTAGAAAAGAAACTTAAAGAAAATTCTGATTCTTTAGAAAATAAACTTAAAGAAAATTCTGATTCTTTAGAAAATAAACTTAGAGAAAGTTTAAATGATAAACTTAAGGAAAATTCTGATTCCTTAGAAGATAAACTTAAAGAAAGTTCTGATTCTTTAAAAGATAACTTGAAAGAAAATTTAAATAGTAAATTTAATTCTATGGAAAATAAATTTAAAGAGAATTCCGAAATTTTGAAAATGCCACTTGAGAGTAAAATGACTAAATTATGCGAAAAAACACATGAGCTCGAAACTTCATTAGCCACTAACGCAAGTTTAATGGACGATAAATTTCGCGATGCCGATCTAAGATCCCGAAGCTTAGCTGATAGGATAGAACATGGTCTTAGGAAAGTTGGTGAAGACATGATCAACCTAGAAGTCAGAGTGAAGAAAGAGAGCAATGAGATGGCAATTCTAGTTGTTCAACGTTTGAAAGAACAATTCAAAGAACTCGTAATGGGAGAAATAAGAGAAGGTGTGATTAATGAATTACAAACTGAAATTAAAACCACAGTTATCGATGAAATTAAAGACACACTCAAGCTGGAAAACCAAGAGGGAGTCAAGGAAATTAGGGAATCTTTGTCATCCCATATTCAAGTAATTTCTAAAGATATCCAAGCAACTCAGAAGGATATATCAGATATGACAGGGTCGTTGAAAAGTCACGAGGCTGTTATGAACCAGATATCCACTGATGTCAAGGAGAACTGTAAGAAAACCGAAGCAATTAAAAGAATGGCAGAAGAAAACCATAAGGAAATTGAGGCTATGAAAACCCAAATCAAGGACGAGAAACAGTCTGACCATCTGTTGAAAATGTCAAGTGTAAGGGGAGAAGAACAGATACAGATAAACCTAGGAGCAGCTAGAGAAACTGATAGTCGAAGACAGGAGGAGGTCAGGACAGTATTTCAATCCATCCCCATAACTGTATTCAAGAATGTAGAGGATAAGCCTTCTAAATTTTCAGGGCGAGATTCTGTGACACCCGTAGAATTCTTGAGAGAAGCAGGTGGTTACCTAAAAGATTCCAAAATCCCTAAGGAAAGACAGATCCGAGTGATAGGGAAATTTTTGGAAGGTCCTGCACTTCTTTGGTTTAGAGCTTTTAGGTCCAGTCTCACCAATTTTGAGGAGTTTTCCCGTGGGTTATTAAAAAAGTTTTGGTCCCCGGAAACCCAACAGCAAGTCAGAGCAGAATTATATTCAAAGAGATTCTCGACGTCACAACCTACTCGATACTCTATGTACTTTCTGGACAGCTTTCTAAACTACAACATTTAGATCCGCCGATGCCAGATAATTAATTAATTACAGCATTAATACGTCAGTTTCCAGCAGACGTCCAAAGAACTTTGATCGCTGCTGACATTTATAATATGGAGCAATTTGACGAGGTATTGCAGAAACTTGATCACACGAACGCTCAATTCTTCCATCAGAAGGGAGGAAAGAATAACAACGCTGTGTACGCTGTTATGGCCGACAGTTATTCCCAAACACCTCGAGAGATTCGAGAGGGGCGAGAAGAGAAAACGCCGAGGGAAGAGCCCGATAAAAGAGGATGGAATCAGTACAATAACCGATACAGTTACAAGCCTTATGCGAGACCGGATGGTGGATATCGATATAATACTCGATGGAGAAGGCCAAGGGATAATCAAGGAAGGTACCAGGAAAGAAGATACTATGGTAGAAACAATAACTACAATAACAGAGGGAATGTGAATACTCGTCAGTCCAATGAAGAGTTCAATAAGGAGACGAGGAAGAACTTAGAAGAAAGACACCAAGAAAACTTGCAGTTCTTGGAACAGAAGCCAAATGAACCAGGTCCATCGGGAACACAACAATCCCGGGGGAATGGAAAAGAAAAAAAAACTTCGAATTCACAGTAGAAGATAGAATTTTAAACACTTTCACTTCCAGAATTATTAAATGGCAAGCAGAGGATGATGACTTAATTCAACATAATGACGAACGGAAAGAAATGGGTACAAGAATTAAAATGCCAATCATATCATGCGAAGTATTCGGTATGCCTGTCGATACTTTAATTGATACTGGGGCTATGCTTTGTCTTGTGAGCGAGAAGCTTTATATTCTGTGGAAGCTCAAAGAGAATTTAGAGGAGATTCCAGTATCAGGAATTAAAATCCAAGGAATAATACACAACAAAATATCTCTGTGTAAAACACAATTATACTTATGTGTTACTATTGGAGGACATGATTTCCGACATGTGTTTGTAGTAATGAAGGACATGGCTTTTGACATGATATTGGGAGCGGATTTCATTCAGAAATATCAAGCAGTGATAGACATGAAGACAGAGACGATCAGATTCAAGAATACCGAAGAGATAAACTTCGAGGGAAACGAAGAGGAAGACATCGAGGGAGATGCTCAATGGTCTCTGATTTTTCATGAAGCTGAAGGAAGAGAAGTCTACACTGAGAAGGAGTCCCCAGAACTAGGAAAATTTTTGGAAGAGTATCACGATATTTTTGATATTAAACCTGGTGAAATTAAAGATTTTGAATATCATATTCGTGTAAATGATGATGCACCTTTCCATGCTAAATTGTATCCGGTAGCGGAAAAGCATCGAGAGAGGGTAAAAGTGCTTATCAAAGAGATGGAAAGCAACAATGTGATTGAAAAGTACACTACATCTTATGTCAATCCATTAGCAGTAGTGTCTAAGCAAGATGGAAGTCTGAGACTATGTTTAGACGCGCGAAATTTGAATTCAAGATTGCAGCCAGAGTATGACAGACCACCAATCATTAGGGAACTGTTAAGGAAATTCCAAGGCAAGGTCTGGTTCTCTAACATTGATCTCACTACGTCCTACCACCACATTAGGCTTAGTGAAGATTCCAGAAAGTTTACAGGATTTATGTTTGACCAGCAGACATATGTATTCCGCCGTCTACCATTTGGAGTCAAAACATCTGGATCTGTTTTGATCAGAGCACTGGAACAAAACTTGAGTCCTGAAGTAAAAGAGATAGCAATTCGTTACATAGATGATATCCTAATTGCATCTGAGACTAAGGAGGAACATTTATTACATCTTCAGATGTTATTCGCAGATTTGAGAAAAGCGAACTTTAAAGTAAACCTTCGAAAATGTCAGTTCTTTCGGAAGGAAATAAAATTTTTGGGCCAAATTTTGGATGGTGAAGGATACCGTCCCAATGAGACAAAGATACAGGTGATTGCAAATTTCCCTAGACCTACTAGAGTGAAGAATGTCCGCAGTTTTCTCGGGACATGTCAATTCTTTGCAGGGCATTGTCCAAGCTTCACCAAGACGGTTGCTCCATTGCAGGAATTATTAAAAAAAGGAAACAAATGGAAATGGAATGAAGATTGTGAACAATCATTTCAAGATGCCAAGAGGTTATTGGTAAACAGCGTGAAATTAGAGTATCCTGACTTTACCAAGAATTTCATCATAGAATCTGATGCATCCACCGTAGGGATTCGAGTTATTCTTCTTCAAGAAGATGACGATCACAAGAGACGTTACCTGGCGTTCATAAGCAGGAAAATTCGTCCATCAGAAAGGAATTATTACACCACAGAGTTAGAAGCACTTGCTGTAATCTTCGCGTTGGAGTCATGGAAGAAAATGTTAATTGGACATTCAGTAATTGTGAGGACTGATCACCACGCATTGGAGTTTATCTTGAGAACAAACTTTGCCAGTGATAGGATAACTAGATGGTCACTTTTTATTCAACAATTCAACCTAGTTATTGACTAACTCCTGGAAAGTTGAACGTTGGAGCCGATTTATTGAGTAGAGCAGTGGAGTCTACATCTAAGGTTTTTCAAATTAACCTGACGCAGGAGGATGAGGATACCTTGAGAAGGTTAAGATTGTTGCATTTATCCCAGAGGAGAGACCGACGTTTTAGGAACAATTTTCGTTTTCTACAGGGAGACATGGATCCAAATGATGATGATTTTGTGGAAGTAAACAACAATGGAAGCTATGAAATCGCCAATACACGAACTGGTAACATCGTGGGAACTTATAATGCAGCGAATTTGAAGATTTACTATTCAAGAACCAGATGATTTAATGTGTATATAGGAAAAATAAAAATTTTTCAATTTTTATTTTTTGCTAGGTGTGGGGTGGATGTGCCCAACTCTAGGAATGGGTATTCCAAGATTCAGACACCTAGATATCAAGGGAAAGGCTACAGCCGCTTTTGAAAGTTGAGATATTTGAATATCGCGCTCCATTACTTCCAGAAGGGAATGGAAATTTTATGCAGCCAAGAGCATGTCAAGTGACGTAGCAAGTAGTAGCAGAGGTCGAGACTATTTGTTGATTAAATAGTTAGCCATGGAGTAGAGACTTGAGACTTGGATCAGATTACTGGCACGGCCAAATGAAAGAGAATGCACTTAGTATCAAGTAAATCGGACCAGGGATACCAGAGATATGTGGATTTCCAGGTTTCAGCGTGATTCAGCGTGGACCTGACCGTTTTGAATAAAAGCCGGCCGGCCCAAGCAACATCAGCTCACTTCGAACCAAGCTCTTGCATGACAAGGTGCTGCCACGCTGAGCCAAGGCACATGGTTGCCGGATCTACGCAGAAGATATCTTTAAATTGTGATAGTCACAAAAGTGCTGCGATACATGTGGAACATAGTAAGTTTCCGGCAGAGAGAATCACTAAGGTGATTGTTATTTTTCTACGGATACTGGTGAAATATTTTATTTCTATATGGACATATGCTAGACTTTGTCTAGAAAGTACTTTGTCACAGTCCAGTAATAATAATTTAATACTTGGATATTTTAGTCCAATTAGTCAGTTTCATAAATTGTAACTTGATAACCACTCCGATCTTTCAGTATATTGAAGGCCAGTCTATCACGGTGTTGTTCATTAGCCGACGAAGGGAAACTATATGTTGCTTCGCGCATGATAGATGGTGATAAGCCATGCCCAGGGAACGATCTTCAGAACAGCCGTTGATTGGTTTAGACTGTCAGTGTTTTCTTGTACTGAAAAGATTACCGTGAGTTATGTTACAACTGACATATTTGAGAATAGATCACTTGGATCTGACCCCATTTAAGCGAAATTCTATGGCTTTAATAGAAGTCAATATTAAAATGGATCAGCAGTTACTTCTAACTTCAAGAAATATCTCCACTATGTCGTGTTAGACAGATTGTGGGTATATAATGGCGGCCGATACAAGGATTAGACGTGCGTGTCCGATAGGGCATGTATCTGGATAAATCTGGTACAGACCAGGTTCACTACGCTTCAAGACCAACGAGAAATGTAAGCCACTTTTGACTTTATATTATGCCTAGCTAATTGGAACAAACTCTTTTTCTGCAGATGACCCACACATTTGTTTTTCTTCGTATTTAGATCTTGCAATGATTTACGCAAGACATATTAGAGTTATTCTGAGTATTTTCAGCACTCAGAACAGTTTAGGATCGATGACCGAGCAGAACGAGCATTTATTTGAATGTTTCATATTTTTTGATAATCACGGTAATCAGCCGATGTAACTGTAAAAGTTCATAATTATTTTTGTTGAGAGATGGATATCTTATCCATATTCGAAGAATCGAACATGTGGATTCTCACATAATGAAATAATAATTAAATATATTTAAAATAATATAACTAATAATAATAATAATAATAATCCACTAATAATAATAATAATGATTTTCATAATTTTTCTAAATAATTCTTGGATCTTATATTTTCTAATAATCACATTTATTGAGAGAGAGCCTATGAAGTAGTTTAATCATTTCTAGTTTGGAACAGGTGATTTTCCGAAGGAGAGTGGTTAGCGCAAGCCCGCATTCAAACAACATTACAGTTCTGGTTGAACAGTTAATATTTGCAATGAGCAAAGTATATTTTTCAGATAACACGGAGAGGCATGAAACGGGAAGCGAATGATATTTGTATCAATTAGGATATTTTTGTATTTATATAAAATCATGACGTAAATACACATTCGAAAGAGAAATAAATATTATCATAAGTATGGTAACTTCACGGGTTGAACTGAATGGTAAAATAAAATAAACTTGTAAGTTTATAAATCTTCCAGTTTTGATAACAAGCAGAGGCTTGATTTATTGTATACATTTTGGGAAGAAAATTTATGTGTGTGGAGTAGTTGAGATGCCATTCCCAGGTGCGCATGTTTAAGTCGCAGGAATGAGGAGGTTTTTATTAGAGCATCAATCAAATAGCAGGTTTGATGACTCAGTGTTAAAGAAGGAGTATTGGAACTACACATTGCGTCGTATGAATGACCCAAAGGTTATTTCTTAAAAACCATAAGTTCTTATTTCAACTTTGTTTAGGGATTCCATTAAGACTTTGATTTTGCAAGAACCCGGATTTGTCATGATAGTATTTTATTCTTCTTCAGAGGAAGACCTTTGCCGTTGTTGTTAGAATATTGTGTTCTTATAAAAATAATAGAATGGGCCACTGCCAATTAAAAATAATTCTATAACCACGAATAATTTGAAGGATGTTTTCAATCCTAGTGCCATGAACTAAATGAATTTATCATGAAGCTACAATTCTTATTTCCGCATTCTGTCGAAGAATTGCAAGTTGTGAAAGTTACTAAAATGGCCACAAATATAAATATTTTTCTTAATAATGATTCCAAGTGGAAAATCGAATAATTGAATGGTACAACAATTTATTGATCAAGTTAATGATTCAGAAATCATATATTTTGTTAGGAACTTGAAGTTTATAATCGAGTCACTTCTCGAAACGTTTAATGTCAGATGAACAATTAATTTTGTTGTGCTTCGCACAGTTCTTCGATGCTATGCTCAAGGTCAAATACTTTTCAGATGTTGTTATTAATATGTGTACATAATTTGTGTTGATTCAGAGATAATAATATTTTTTGACAATATTTTTTTTTTAAACTGGAAAAATAAGTGAAAGTTAAAAATTCTATGAACAATTATTCTACGAGTGTTAATATTATGTAAAAATTCAACCAGTGAACTACAGTATTTCCAGTAAAGACAATTAAATTTGAACTGGATTTAATCATAAATAATGGATATAATTTTGGAACACAGTCTACAGGACTGATAATCAGACTTGTGTTTCCAAAGATAATTGTCCAATGTGTTGGAAAATTTCTGTACATTGTGTAAATAGTAATGTGGGTCGCCACACGTGAATGATGCTGCTTTGAGCATTTTATTTTTTGCAGTCAATTTTAAATTCAGAATAAAATGAGATAATTTTACATGATGTGTTATGCCCAGTTGAATCTCCTTCTATCCTTATTGTTGCATTGAGCCAAAAATCAGTAAAGCATTTTTTCATTTGATGTTTTTGCGATTAGCTTTAACCCATCTGGCGCCCCGGGATATTTTGACTCTCGCGCTGACTGATTCTTGGTAAAATGCATATGTGGTCGTGCGGACTCCGGTCTAAACGGGCACAACGCTAGTTAACGATATAAGCGGGACTTCAAAGAAAGAACTGTATTCAAAGACATCAGAGTCCGAAGCTCAGAAGAGGCAAAGTAAATACAAGTTGCGATAGGAAAATCACTAAGTTTAACGAAGTCACATTGGTTCAAGACCTAGTCGCGTTCAGATACGACAGATTACGAGACGCGAAAGCACGCTAACAACTTTAAGACAGAGTGCGGAAATGTAAAGACATTGAAGGAGTTGGTGAACTCAGAACGTAGGTTCGAGATTAAAGGAATAGCTAGTAAAGCGATAGAAAGTCATATCACGCAGAAAGAGACAATAAAACCAGAGAGGAACCTCAGAACAATTTATCACAGCTATCCAAGTGAAACGTCAGAGGACATAGGTTCGATAACAGAGCATTTGAAGGGACACAAATTCTAAAAGTAGAAGTGTACGGTCTTCACGGAAGACTAAGATAGAAGAAGGAACTATAAGTTTGCGATAGGCGCAATTGAGAAAATAAAAAGTATAGAGCTATAGCAAATAAACAAATAAACATTTAACAAGTGAAAAAGCCCTGTAGGAAAGTTTTCGAACGAGAGACAGGTACGACATTAGGAAGAACAGGAAGGAAAGAGACTTACCTAAAGTAGGAAGAACAGGAGCGATCACACGTCCAAAGCTGTATAGGGAGAGACTACCTGTGATGTTTCCACCACTATACGCTGAGAATTGGATATGTGTGCAAATGTAAAATAGTGAATAAGTGAATTTCTTTTTATTGGTGTTAAATAAGTGTAATCAGTGAATTTATAAAAATGTATATGTTCGTGTGGCAACTTGAAGACCATATATTGGAAAGGGTCTATCCTAGTGTAGTGATGGATTGCTGAAGAAATTATGTATGGGTGAACCCATCCAAAGGCCATGTCATGAGCGGGACAACAGGGTGAGTCAAAATGTTTATTATATTAAATGATTGTACTGCCCCCGTAAATTGAATTATATTGAGACCACGATGGCTGTATTGGCATATATGAATAAAGTTATGGCTGTCATAGTTGTGACGTGTATATTCATGACGTAGGCACGGATGACGTAGACTTCAGGCAAGTAGGCTGGTGGAGCTGAGATTCTTGGTGACGTCATGATTTTGTTCGAGAAAGATCTGAGATTTACGACGCAGTCGCAGGAAACATGGTATTGTGCTAAGGAAGAAGTTACGCTATTGGAGGAGAGACTCGAACCAATGAACGATAGTTTGGAAGGAAGACGGAGATTGCTGAAACTACGATATTTGATTACTTTTGGCATGCAGATTTGTGGAAATCTATTTTCAGTTATGGCATTGATTTGGAATTTTGAAGAAATTAATTTTGAGTTTTTGAAATTTGAGAATCCGTCAAGTATAGCCAAAGTTAAAACTTCTAGCAATGACGGAGCAACAGGCTATGGAAGGGATGGATACGCCCCTTAAGAAGTTGATAAAAGGTCGTGCACAGGAGAGAGGAGCTCTCATATCTCTCATACCGCTGATAACGCATATATATTTCAGATGTTATATAGTCATTGTCGAGTGAATAAGTGAAGCAAGTCATCTTTAGCGTGTGGTTAAAGCCCGGCGCATCGAACGAACACGGAGCAGTTCCATTTTACGCTGTTCGAAACTAGGTGAAGTTGTAACGCTCACATTAACGTTTCTACGAGATAAGATATAAAGAGTTAACTTCTGCCTTCATTATAATTCAATTGGGCAGTACAACATTGAGGTGTGTAGAACATTTGAACAATTTCACAGTTATACTTTGAAAGATATTGACACTTTAAGGCTGCAGACAAAAGTGATTTTCTCGCCACCTGAGAAGCACTTTTAAAATTCTACATTATACACTACGGCTGACACGTGCATCGCAACCGTGATATTGGAGAATACGTTTGGTAATACAACGATACATTCTATTATGGAACATTATAATCTTGCAGTGCTTTCAATGATTATAACAGAAGTTGAGATGGAAGGCTAAGGCTTTAATGCAATTGGGACATATATCGATGGAGTGAAGTAGCAGCATGGAACTTCGTTAATGGTCATTCTACAAAAGCGAGCATGTAGTGAACATCCAACTACACTCATGCATCGTGAATCCATCGCTGAATTATATCAGATGACAGTGGAAATATTGTCATACTCCACGATTATGAATATTTCTGCGGAAATAACTGCAATAAACTTCATGGCGAATTACGACTGGAACTTCAGGGAACTTTCAAGAGAGGCCAGGGAGGACCCGGCTCACAAAGAAGAATTTTGCCAGAAGGATGTCTTTCGTATACATGGAGCAGTGCAATTTCCGGAGAAGGGAGCAGTTCGATTCTCCGAGGACGCTGATTCCAGGTTCGAGGACGGAGCACATCTTCACGCTGGTGAATTGGAACCAACAGCAGTTTTCTTTGAAAACTTTCCTCTAGAACTTCAATCAACAGATAAGGTAGTCGTGAACGTTTCTTGTATTATTTGAGTCATGTAGCGATATCTGAGCAATCATTTTCCCATATTTTCTGTCCTATCTTTTGCCCCATTTTATTGATTAACATTTCTGTACTCAGTACACTTCGATGATTTATGCCTTTTTCTACGATTTGTTGAGACATTGTTATGTCATTGGCATAGTTAAATAATTTTGGATCAGTTGAGACTGATAATTTAGATTCTTTCAGTAATTTGCATATTTTTGTAGTCACGATTTGACTGTAAAGTTGACGATTTGCTATGGCAGAGTTGAAGTCAGACAGCGTGTCATTTTATTAAAGTAATTCTAATCAGTAAATTACTTTGACCAATTTTCTGTCATCCTCAAGAAAAAAGAATTATTAAATGATTTTAGAGCGTTAAAATCTAATACGTTATCGACGATCTTTGAAACACTAGTCGTCTTATGAACATGATTGCAACATAGACATTTATCATTGCATTATAGACAATTTTATGAAATATGAACTTTGATTACGATTTATGGAATACACTATTGTAATGAACATTTGATAGGAATTTTTCCCAATTATAGATTGGAACAATAATGTTTGCATTCCACAATCTAATTGTATTCTATTCGACTATTTATGCAGTTTAGATAAACTTTGATTGAAGATAGTATTTTTATACTGCGTTACTTTGAAGATATTAATCTCAATTTTGATAGACCAGGGAGGAGTGTCTAATCGTATTGGCTATTAAATTTATTTGTGATTGGCAAATTTTTACTTCATATCGATTCATGAATGAAACCCACGAAGGTTAAATAATAACAGACATTAATACAATTGATGAATATAAGAATTTTTGAAGAGGAACAATGGATGTATAATCGTTAGTTCAGTGGACCTGTAAAAGTCGCTGACGAATAATGCCCTTGAATAATGAAGGAGGTTCCCACAGTAATAAATAAAGTTGTTGAATTTATGAGTGGAGGTTTTTGTATGTAATTTGGAAGATTTTGATGCCATATATATGAAGATATATGATGAATTCTGGGCCTATTTTTGTGCAATTTTGTGCGTTTTGAGCGAAGTATTTTTCCGCTGATGTATTGTCCTGGTTCTTTGAAAGTTATTCATGTGAAGATTACTGTTAAAGTTAACAAGAGTGTTAAATAATTTGAGATGAAGATTTTGAATGGAGGTTACCGTCACAAATATTAATAATAATTATTAAACCTTATTAAACCTGAATTTGACATTTAAATATAACTAACCTTCATTGGCCGATTATATCACCACGATTTGAGTAATTATCAACCGGATAAACGTGTGGTTTAATGTATTTCTTGTATAAATAATATAAACAATATTAATATTGTAAATAATTTTGTAAATATCTTTGATAACAATTTGTAATGAAAGGGATTAATAGAGGCCTGTATAAAATTTCCAATTGTCGTTTGACATTGTTATAAACAATTTATTATTGTTAAAAATAATTAATGAACTTTTGTTATTAACATTTAGAGTTTTGTTATTATACTCTAAACAGCGCTAATTAAACATGTGGATTGAACAATTAAACATGATTTGGGATTGTTGGAGTAATCCACTGGTGTCTGAATGGAGCATTTAAAAGATTTGCGTGATAATATTTCAGTTGAGATGTGGACATTTAACGTGTTTTGAAAGGAGAGCTAGGCTCTGATGTAACTCGCTTATGCTAGGGTTGAACGGAGGGGTGAGTCCACTTTGACGATGCAGGTGCATTGCAGCTGGCCCGGACAACTGTATGATAGAGGCCAAGGACGTCTCCATAATAGCCTTGTGGCTATAAATAAAATATGAAGTATATAAACACGCAAACCAATTGATATATGTGTCTCGTCCCAAATCCCGTTTCCATTCCAAGTGCATTATTATTTTTACGTTATTTTGAGCTTGAGAAAGCTGAAACATTGTATGTAGAGTATAGCAGTCCTACAGGAGGACATGGTTATGTGGTCGATGGCTTTTGATTGCCACGTGGATTTTGTTGTTTATTTTTGTTAAATTCATTCTTTTTGTGAAATAAATTATTGTGCAGTTTAAAGTTTCTCGTCTTCGTTTTGGTTCATTTTAAATATCATGGTGGAGGTTATTGTGAGGGCATACTTTAAGTGATCCAGTTGACAACCCAGTCCCCGAGATAAATTTAAAAGGTAAGTAAAGGTAAGTATGAACCCCCGTATATTTTGGTGTGTTCCACAATAATTTTCTTGTTAACTATTGTGCTCTAATCTCGATAGTATCTGTCAGTGCCATTTTCATTGATGTAGCTGTGCCGGTGCGATTGATTATTGGCAATCCGATTGAGGGGGCGGATATCTGACAGCCTACTATCCTGATAACGGGGACAGTACCATGTGCTAGTCAGTGAGTTTATAAAAATGTATGAAAAATATGCACTAACGAATAGCCAAGTAATGTTAAAATGTAAAGGAAAAACCACCAAGATGGTTTAAAAAACTGTAAAGGATAATTATCGAATTGCAAGAAGTAATAATAATAATAATAAAAACCGGTAAAATGAGTAATTCATAATTAAATGAATTCTGAAAGAGGAATCGAATATAATAATGCTATTGGCAAGTAAATTGTGCCAGATAAAAGAAAGGTAAAGTAAATGAAACAAGCACCGTAATAATAATAATAATAATAATAATAATAATAATAATAATAATAATAATAATAATAATAAGTTTTGAGTTTTTATACTCTGAAATAATGAATTTTGAGTTTTATACTCCAAAATAATAAATATTGATGGTATATTGGCTTTCACGGCCAGTGAATTAAAACTCAGCAATTCTTCTAGGTTTGTGCCGTGTCTTGTGTGGGATTTCGCCCAGGACACCAAGCTGGCTCATCGGCGGGCTCTTGGTGTCCCGCCCGCCGATGAGCCAGCTTGGTGTCCTAGGCGAAACCCCACACAAGACACGGCACAAACCTAGAAGAATTGCTGAATAAATATTGAGTTGAATAGTTACATTCCACAAGTTAATGAAGCGATGAATATTAATAAATATTATAATAATAAACTCGAGTTGAAATGATCAAGTAATTGAGGTAATTGAAGTAATGAAGAAATTGAAGGATCTTTGGGATACCTAAAAAATAAAGAAATAAAAGCGCTATTCAGCCGATAAATGTAATGAGTGAAGGTAGTAGGTGAAAATCGAACACCGTGAAAATATAATAGGAAGTTATAAGCCATAGACTATTGTTGAAGTAAATGCTAATACGAGCAAGTTGAGTTGTCAAAGATGCGATGACAGTCCAAGTTTTTATAAAAGTTGTGTTGCCGAAATAGGCCTGTAAGAAATGAATAAAGTAATATTATGCTAGCAAATGATTATATCCTGTAACATGCGTAATTTGAGAGATCAAGAATGAAGGTATCAATTGTCGGAAATCGTCGGTATTATTGTTGTTTAAGAGGGTATGACCTACTCGGGGAATCAAATGGATTTCGCCCGAGGTAATATGTTGCGATGTAAGACCCGTTGGGCTTTGCTAAATAAATATGTGTGTGTGGTAATCTGGAAAGGTGCAAGGGTTTCTACGAAATATGGCAACGACTAGAGAGGCATAAGGTCTCTGATCCTAGTGTCATATAACCCCCCTTTGCCAGCATCGTTGTATTAAATCCGACCAAATGAAATGTGTGGAATGAAATAAATGATAGGATGGGATGAGGAGTGATTGTGATCCCACATTTTCCTGCCTATAAATGGACAAAAGCAAGGAATGATGACAATCTCTTGTTTTCTCCTAATATATGTATAATGCGTCGTGATCTCTAATTATGGCATTGTTTATAAGGAAAGTGAATGAATAATGAGTCAAGTGAGGGATAGAGTTGTTGAAATAATGTGATAACTTGGATTTTCATGCGCCTGTGAAGAAAAAGTAAAACATTTGAGAGTCGCAAGGGGAAAGGATGGAACGAGGCCATAGTCGTAAATCACAGTTAAACGAGAGGGTGAGAGAAGTCTGGTCACTGAGCGGATCTTTTCAACAAGCGAGGGGTGACGAGTACCAATGAATGCTTTTTATACAGAAGTGGTAGGGCTGAATAGAGACTAATAAATGGTAGTGGAATATGCAAGTTTGTTAATTAAAGGTGCAATGATATTATAACATAAATAATTGAATTGTGGGTTTTTGAAAATCATCCCTACATTAAATTTGTAAGATTTCGATAATATATGACCTTATTAGTCAAAGAATAAGTTTGTTACTAAATATTCGATTCCTGTCTGAAGAAATGTGTGCAGCAAAACGGGTAAACTTATAATTGAGTTTGTAAATAACTGCGTAATGGAATAATGATAGCACATGATACATCATTAATAAACCACCCGAATGCATGAAATAAATTGTGGAAGGACATGTGTTCGAGGACATGACATGTAGTTATTTTAAAGTGTTGATTTGTTGTGTGAAACCTAAGGCTTACTGGAAGAGTTAGTACAGTTAAAAGTGAATGATAATAAAGTAATTCAAAGGTGAAATAAGAATGAATAAAAGCCCAGAAGGGATATGGAAAATACGGTTAAACGTCCGTAAAGCCTTAGAGTACAATTGTTACGAAATGATGGGCATGCTCTATGCCTCAGTAAAATGTTATGAAAAGGGAAATGTATGCTGATGTTCAGATGTAAATAATATCTAAGCAAGATAAAATGATAATATAGAATAATATGAATTTTTGAAAAAGGTTATGGATTTTTGGATGATTTTTAATTTTGGATTTTCCAAAATTTTTATGTTTTATAGATTTTGTATTTGTTCCTTGGAGTTCTTTTATAAATGAACTCATATAATTTGTAACATGTCTGGTTTTCAATTTAGTCTTGTAGATCCTGAAAAGTGCTATCATATCAAATGTGAGATCACGTTATGTGTTGGACGTAACATGCCCCGAACCGCAGCAGCAAGCCAGGTCGTGATCGAGCATTTATCCATGATTGGGTACAGTATTTAGTTATTTTTAACAGTTTGCCCAGCGTAAGCTTACAAAGCGCTCGGACGACAGTTTTTTTTACTTTTCCACCGAAATCGTTACTGCTCGGCTTTCTTTGATGATAAATACATTATTTTCTACAGAAATCATCCTCGAGATATCCTTTACAGAATGGTGAAAATTGCATGAAAATCCATCCAGTGGTTCTCGAGTTTATCTGTAACATCCAAGAATCAGGGACTTTGTTTTATACTAAGTAGAGATTATACACCAACCAGTATAATTTAATTTAATATAATCCTCCTTCCGTCCAATCTAAATTGACTGTGAATTTTGCGGAACGAAAAGTTCACAGGCGAAATGAGAGTTGCACTTCCAGGGAATGGCGAGGTGATTGAAACTCAAATCCCCCTTCCTTCCCATCTTAACTTGACTGTGTTTCACAGTCGAAATGAAGAAAAGCCGAGTTACACTTCGAGGGAAACTCCAAACACAACCACCCTTCTCAGGAGTATTAACTCAACACGACTGGACGGTTTGCTGCTGGCTTCTGTCTGGGGCAATAGGTTCGCCCGCTAGCTAGGCTGTAACAGAGATGATAGACTCGCTAGCTCGTACTCTGTCGCCTCAGTAGTTGAATGGACATGTTTGGAAGAAATTAAAACGTAAAAACACTTACAGTGGGCGATATATTGAAGATAGACATATGCTCTCCCGGACCTTTTTGTAGAACTTTTCATGCTGAACAATTCTTACACTCATAGTATTGAGAATTTTTTAACGGTTTGCCCAACGTAAGCTTACAAAGCGCTCGGACGCCAGTTTTTTTCGACTTTTCCACTGAAATTGTTACTGCTCGGCTTCCTTTCATCATAAATAAATTATTTTCTACAGAAATAATCCTCGAGATGTTCTTTACAGAATGGTGGAAACCTCATCAAAATCCATCCAGTGGTTCTCGAGTTTATCCGTAACAAACAC
The DNA here is from genome assembly GCA_946902985.2 of Meconema thalassinum. Lineage (NCBI taxonomy): Eukaryota > Metazoa > Arthropoda > Insecta > Orthoptera > Tettigoniidae > Meconema > Meconema thalassinum. The sequence goes on from OX336392.1 coordinate 164,656,991, forward strand.
AAATCGGGGACTTTGTTTTATTCTAAGTAGAGATACACGATAGGCTGGCTGCGTGGCTCAGCGGTAACGTTCTCGCTTGCTGGACCCAAGGTTGCAGGTTCATATCCTGGAGCAGTCAGCTGGCATTTGAGGGTGCCCAAATGCAAGGGAGCCGTGTCAGTAGAATTACTGGAACGTTAAAGATCCCCTTCAGGGCAAAATTCTTGCACCGCGACGTTTCTAAAAGCCAGACTAATTAAAGGGAACGTAAATCCAATAACACACGATAAGAACATTAGAAATCTAAACGGTCATGCCTTTTTCAAGATATATCTAAACACGATAAGACCATTAGAAATTGGCAGATGACCTCATAGTTCCGCCCCTTAAAACAACAACACCATTAAAAATCCAATCGGTCATCCCTCTTTCAAGATATATCTGTATCATAATTTAAGAATAAATAACTTTCTATGTTTTAGAACTACAATAACGAAAATTAGTGTGAGATAGCGCCTTCTAATACCACTTTCAATTTTTAAACACTACAGTAGCGACTACTAAATAAACGTAGCGATCAAGCTACGTTCAATTTCATAAGCACAGGGCTCACAAATCCCGTGTAGTTAAGTACAAACATATCAGTCTGGTCGTTATGTCAGAAGCAACGAAGATCTGTGGTGGCTATTGCCGTTTCCGTAACACTAAAGGCATCCCGCCGTCACATACCTCAATGGACACTTACAATAATTGTGAACAAGTCTATTTTACTGAAAATAATTTCTACGAGCGAGTATCCACTCCGCCAAAAACCACACTCACTACCTATTCCAAAATTTACACAAGACGTGATTTGGAAAGCACTCTTCTCTATGTTGAGGTACAGAGATATTACACTTGGAAATATACAGTAAAATGTCGGCAAATCTGAATTCAAGGAACTGCTGTTCAGAATAGGCCTTGTGTTAAATCTGAAGAATCTATCGGTACAGGTTATAGGGCCCATGTTCGTAACATGCAATGTTTTCCTTTAACAATGCATCTACACCATGTGTGAGGGCAACATATTTCAAAGATCTCTAAAAACTCAATAATCAGGAATTTTAATTATTTAGAGAGGCATGTGAGGCAAACGAGTTGTTGGAGAATTAAAATCCCTGAGATGTAAGACTGGGAGAAGCTGCACAATATACATCAGCGGCCAAGGTGAGATATATTTTACCTATTGGTCTATTAATAGCGACATGCTGATGTTCAAATCATAAATAATTTTGTGGGAAAAGTACACCCTGAATAGCTTAAGGAAAAATACTTTTAATTCCCCATATTCCGATTATTCCGATTTGCCATTGCTTGAGTGTAGTTCCCTCTTCAAACAGTAATCGCAATTATTATTAACAAAGCGCAATGACACGCACTTACAGCAGCAGGTGTACATTTAGACAAAACAAGATTTTCCCATGGGCAACTGTATGTGGCGTGCTCACGAGTATCCGGACAACAAAATCGTTATGTCTCAGCAGAAGATAGCAAAACCAAAAACGTAATTTTCAAATGTGTTCACCTAAGGTAACATCGTACCCTGCAGACTTTCTCAACTCTATGAAATTCCCACTATGTTGCTCATTACTGTATGTATCAGAATTTTAAGAATTAAAATGGATCCACCTGTAGCCGAGATGCAGTAATAGAATAGACCAATTATTATCAGCAATAATGCATCGTTTTCATTGTCTTTATCGTGAGCGAAGCCGTGGGTACCTCCTAGTAAAACATATCCTTGATTCTCCGTTTAGGACTTCAGTACCATAACTTTATTTCAAGTGAGAAAAGAAGGCTGAGGATAAGTAAAATTCGATATAGTAGGAAACAAAACTTATTATTATCACCATCATCTTCACTATAATTATCCATTATTCCTTAATTGCAGTAGTATGACACAATAAGTACCAACAGCCGTGACGAAGGACACCAGAAGTGAGTTGTTGAGTGGAAACAGTCCACAGATTGAGAGCTCCAGATTGACGTGCGTCAGCTGTTGGGAGAAGACTAGCAGCCTGCTGTTGGTTGGATGTCGCAGTAACAGCTGATGTACCACCAGAGCTGTGGCATTCGCCTCCTTGATAGCTCTCCCGGACATTATAGAGACAACAAGTAGCTGGCACACAGTTAGAACCAAGTCCACTATGACATTTATCGTTAAAATGATATTGGTTGAACTTGGTTCCTCCTCAGCGAACATTACAATTAACGAGCAGCTGAAGCCTACAACAGTACAAAGGCTCTCGCATATCAGGAGAAGCAGAGGTAATCCAAAAGCAGAATTTACTACAGAACCGATATGACAAAGTAACATGTGTGCATGACATAAATCAGTAAGTCTGTCTGCATTCGATGCGCCTATACCAGTTACAAAAATAGTTGTGTTCTGAATTGTGTTACTTTGTATTTCAGAAGTATAATTGTGCTTGTTAAGTTTACGGTCATTGAATACATTCCTATCGAGCAGAAATAATTTCTCCAGTTCTTTATTCAGCACACAATACCTATGGTGTAGCAAATAAATGAACATTTCATATTGTAGTGCCATCACATACTCAATAATGAATGTAAAGTACCCCAGGAATATTGAAATCTTACCGGTGGAGTAAGCACGTAAACAATTAGTTAGTATAACCACAAGAAGAAATGTTCCTATCAATACTGTTGTTATACGTCTCACTTTCATATGTGCGACATTCATATCACAATGGAGTACTTTATCAACATCTTCAAATATTTTTATGATTTCTGGAATATATCTCCTATTTAGAAGCAAGCTTTGAGCGATTGATACCACGGCAACCAAACACGAAAGTGTTACCATAAGAAACTTAGCAACTCTTAAAGCAACTTCCTTTCCGTCATTTTCAGAGTAGTACGGCAGTACAGTCTTGATAATGTATACCGAAGATATGACAATAATAAGAAAGAAGGCGTAAGCAGATGAACATTTAGACGGCTGAACCTTAATGCTATTCTGATTGTCGCTACCTTCAACGAGATTAAATGGCGCCAGTCCAAAACATTTAGAGACTAGATACGTGGGCCTTAAGGCCAAGAAGAGGTTTGAAGCCATAGTTAGTTGGCCTCAATTGAATGATTTCTACCCTTAAAAGATCCGGTCCTAGACTAACAATGCAGCATTTGAGTTTCTATTTGAATGCGATCAAACTTCCTGTGGAAATGCCGAGAATGCTTCCTACTGCTATCCCAGTTCACTGCCAAAGTCAACCTGTGGATAGTGGTTGGTGAAATATGCATGTGCATTCTTCACAGTATGCCTTAATAATAATTTTCCAAGAAAACTAATCAAATTGCGAACTGCGACGGCTGATTTATACCAAGAACAATTAATTCAAATATGATCAAATAATGTAGTATCGTAAAGGCCTACTGCGATGATTGATTTCTGAATATTCTACCAATGCTGCCACCTGACAAATTGGGTATGAGGAAATACTGCTACTCACACCTGATTTGTGTACTCTCCAAAAAAAAAAAAAGTTCAATTGTAACTCGAGGATAAGTTTTTATCGTTATATGTAAATTGAAAGAAACCTTTAGAGGCATGAATCGTCAGTGCTGCCAATCACAAATGGAACTTGACTGGAATGATGTAGACACTACAAAATAACTGGCTATTTTAACCTGAGAGAAATTTACTATATCGGAAATAATATTTATAGATTTATTGTCCGTCAACGGTGCCAATCTGAGATAGTGCACGGTGGTCTTTTTATATCAAACTTAAATAAATTATGCAAGACTGGAGTAATTCTGTCACTATTCAAATGTTGAATTCATTATAGGCCTTTTCACTTTTGATAATTGCAAATGTCTTGATGAATTAGTTGTGCACAGCCTATTGCCAAGTCTGTTGCTCTGAATATGGTGTTCAGAAGAGTGTACTTGGAGTTGTTTCAATTGTGTTCTTGCACTCAACGGCATTGATTGTCCAATAAATATTCTGGACTACCAGAGCGTTTCAACATTCCTGAATACCGTTTGATTAACTAAGCACTATGATGCACCTTATTTGATAATTTACCATAGTTTAATTCAAATGGATTAAAATCACCACAGCACATCAGTGAATGTATCAGAATCCTTCACGTTGATCCTGCTTCTTCCCTGTTCACTTCAAAATGTTTGCAATACTGTAGCCATAGTAACGTCGCGTTGGCCTTGTAGAAAGCATATTTATACAAGCGACGGAAGGTAAACTTAATATACTTAATGGGATCGGACAACAAGCATTGGGATGTGCAGAACTTCCTGTGTTATAGGCCATATAAATGACAAGAAGGCACTTTATAATAATACTAATAATTATAATAAACCTGAGGTGCTTTATGCCAGTGTGACAATGACGTTACGCACTAGGGGTGACTTGGAAAAACTCCTCACAGAGGAAAGAAAAATAATGAGGAAAAGTATTGGACTAAAGCACACAGATGAAGGATACAGGCTTCATTCCAGAGACACCACAGAGAAATTGTCCAACCTCACAGCAGATATCAGAAAGAGGCGACTAAAATGTTACAGCCACGTCAGCAGACTCCCACAAACCAGACTCACCAACAAAATTCTTAGATACATACAGCGCCTCAAGATTACTACACCCTGGATTATGCAAGTCAAAATTGATTTGGAAAGAGCACAGGTCGACCCAGAAGACGTCATAGACAAAAGCGTCTTTCGACACAATATAACCCGAATAACAGAAGGAAATATTATTCATAGAACAATCTGCATTATCACGCAAAAGTTACTGTATTTCTGATTTGTATTTTAAACAAGATGTTCAGTAAAGAACATATAGCCTACTTTCTCCTAAAAGCATGGGTATTGTTATAACTCTTTGTCCTTTTCAAGGAGTATGATTGAATGTTGGTTGTAGGAGCTTGTTGAAATACAACGTGCTATAGGGATATTAAACATGAATATGAGGTGCCCTTTGCTAGTGCTACCTCTGTACCAAATTTCGTTCAAATCGGTTTCACCGTGTTTGAATTGATAGGGGGAATCGATTTGCACACATACTTGGCCACCATCTGCAAACTATTGGGCTGATGTTCTTGCAGTTTGGTCAGAATATGCTTCCCACATAAAGATATGGTGTTGCAAAATTAGGTAGAGACTAGATTATTAGGTTGGTCGTAATTACATTTTAGCTTTTAACATTTGGGTGGCCGCGATTACGTTTCCATCAAGATAGCGGTGATATAAAACATGACACTGAGGTGCCCTTTGTTAGTGCTACCTCTATACCAAATTTCGTTCCATTTGGTTTCAGCGTGTTTGAATTAATAGGGGGAATCGATTCTGACACAAAGATGGCCGCCATCCGCAAACTATTAGGCGAATGACCTATTAGATTGGTCAAAGGATGCTCCCTCCATAAAGGTATGTAGTTGCAAAATTTGGTAGAGATCGGATGATTAGGTTAATCGTAATTTGATTTAAGTTTTGAACATTCGTGTGGCCGCCATTACGTTTCAGTCAAGATGGCGGCGATATAAAACATGACACTGAGGTGCCCTTTGCTAGTACTACCTCTGTACCAAATTTCGTTCCATTCGGTTCCACCGTGTTCGAATTAATAGGGGGAATCAATTTTGACATAAAGATGGCCTCCATCCGCAAACTATTAGGAGAATGACCTATTAGATTGGTCAAAGGATGCTCCCTCCATAAAGGTATGTAGTTGAAAAATTTGGTAGAGATCGGATGATAAGGTTAATCGTAATTTGATTTAAGCTTTGAACATTCGTGTGGCCGCCATTACGTTTCAGTCAAGATGGCGGCGATATAAAACATGATACTGAGGTGCCCTTTGCTAGTGCTACCTCTGTACCAAATTTCGTTCCATTCGGTTCCACCGTGTTCGAATTAATAGGGGGAATCAATTTTGACATAAAGATGGCCGCCATCCGCAAACTATCAGGTGAATGACCTATTAGATTGGTCAAAGGATGCTCCCTCCATAAAGGTATGTAGTTGCAAAATTTGGTAGAGATCGGATGATTAGGTTAATCGTAATTTGATTTAAGCTTTGAACATTTGTGTGGCCGCCATTACGTTTTCGTCAAGATGGCGGCGATATAAAACATGACACTGAGGTGCCTTTTGTTAGTACTACCTCCGTACCAAATTTCGTTCCATTCGGTTGCACCGTGTTCGAATTAATAGGGGGAATCGATTTTCACACAAAGATGGCCGTCATCCGCAAACTATTACGCTGATGACCTATTGGTTTGGTCAAAGGATGCTCCCCCCATAAAGGCATGTCGTTGCAAAATTTGGTAGAGATCGGATGATTACGTTAGTCGTAATTTGATTTAAGCTTTGAACATTTGTGTGGCCGCCATTACGTTTCCGTCAAGATGGCGGCGATATAAAACATGACACTGAGGTGTCCTTTGCTAGTGCTACCTTTGTACCAAATTTCGTTCAATTCGCATTCATCGTGTTCGAATTGATAGGGGGGGACAGACATTCAGAGTACACACACACACAGACACACACACACACAGACTCACACACACACATACACACACACAGACAGACACACTTTTTTTCGCCCTGTGTTGATCTCATAAGTCTACTTTCATTTTTTGCAAAAATCGAAAGTAGGCTAAAAATACAGCTAGTAGATGTAGACACTGTCGAAAATGAGATAATACAGCATAAGGACATTATGATTAATACAACATAAACGTCAACATATCAGTAGTTGAACACACCTTAAAGGAGAGTATAAAACTTCGATTCTAGTAGATATTACATACAATATATTACGCATTATACCTTTCGTCATAAGGTAAAGATTCAAAATTTCCCGTAACAGCAGTGGCATTAGAGTATAAGATTAGACCCAAAATGTCACACAGGTTTCTGTGACCTAACGACTGAAGGTTAGATAAAATTATATATAAAATGTAAAAATCATTCAGATGACCACGTGTATTAGCGGCTAACATTTTCGGCTTTCGCCTTGGAGGTCTGAGTTTGAATCCTGGATCTGTCAAGAAATTTTAATTCTGGTGTGAGAGCCGGAATGGGCTACACTGCACCTCCCGAGGCAAAACTTGGACATTGTTTTCCGTGGTTTTCCACTTCTACTCGAAGCAAATACCGCGATAGCTCCTAACTGAAGGCCTCATCAACCTCCTTTCCAATCCTCATTCAAATTACAAATACACTCACTACTACAGCCATTACAGCAGCACATGTTATGAGAAAAATTCCATACACACTCGAGTTAATGGGGCTATATTATCATTATGTAGCAAAGTTTCTCAATTAATCAACAACAGAATCTGTTAAGCTCATTTAATCTAAATACTAAGTTTCGTGATGATATCTCCAGTTGTTACGCCACATGCAGGGTTAGTCAATGTATTTCTTTTTTAATTTCAATTCCCCACAATGCCCCCTGTTAATAACATTTTAAAAATACGTATGCAGATTTTTATGGCGTTCTGATTCTTAATAGAAAATGGAGTGCCATGGCCTCTTCCAGAGATATATGGAAACCTCGGAGTCATAGCAAGAACTACTGTTTCTGTGGAGAAAATGGAGTGACATGGCCTCTTACAGAGATAGATGGAAACAACCTGCTGGTCATTTCTTGAGCTAGTCTTCGTGGAGAAAATGGAGTGCCATGGTCTCTTACAGAGATAGGTGGAAACCTGGTGGTTATAGCTTGAACTACTGTCGCTGTGGAGAAAATGGAATGGCATGGCCTTTTACAGAGATAGATGGAAACTTGGTGGTCTCATCCACGGACGACTAGATGCGAGCTGCGCTCTATACCGGCCTTACCATTCCCTCCCAGTTAGAACCCATGCATAACGTGTAATTGAAATATGTCCTCTAGTTGCCGAAAGAACGCACTCCCACCCAAGTAAAGGCGCGATTAGTAAACAGCTGTTCAATATGTTTATTAAATGTGTTTCTCATAGAGTTACGTTTAGAACAACGAAGATTTGCTTCAGTTTCAATTATTGTAAGTAGTCGGTATTAATATACTGAATTCCTACGTTGTTTGGAGTGTTGGCTGATGAAATTGTAAAATGCTGGGGAAAATAAACTATGGATTGAACGCCGCTGCTCAAATCCAGTAAGTCATACTGTTGTTTGTCATTTTGCACTTTATATAGGAAGAACATAGGAGGTGTGCTTGTCTTTCCCGAGTTTACGTGAGACAGAGATAGATATGATGATTGTCTTAACGTGATTTCTCGCGATAACTTTGTTCCGGACACGTTCACTTACGACATTACGACACTCCCCCTTCTTCAGGGGCTTACAACTTGTGGGACGCTGGTTAGCGATCAGGGGGCCTCAGCTGTGTACGCGATTGTTTCCACTTAATTGTACCGGTGTCGTCTCTGGCATATTTACTGTCGGCCTCCCTTGATCAACTCTTGTTCTCTTCTGACCCTGACGGTATTAGGATAACTGAGGTCTAAGGAGTCTTTCAAATTACCGCCTTAATTGGACCTTTTTTCATCTTTCCTGATACCCTCATTATTTTAAGGGTCAGATCTCTTGTTTTTCTTTTCATCCTATCTCCTGCCTTCTGCACAAGGTCATAAAGGAGGCAGGGTGTGTGTAGTCCCACCCCTGCAGGTGCTACACCCTCAAGGGCTCACGGTTGTTGAGATTGGGATTATACCTGAGCTGGATCTGTTTTTTTCCCATTTTCCAGTGAATCTAGGGCGGACTCTCTCCTATGTCTCTTCCTATCTGCCTTTCATGCACACCTTTCCAAATCCGTCAATTCTCACTTTTCGAGGGTTGAGAGCATTTCTTTTACCTGCATTTTATTTCCCTTGTTCCTTCCCTTTTGTCCTTTTGTTCTCCTAATCCGTAATTTGCTTGTAAGTTGTAGTTATTTTTAGTTCTAGTGTTTATTTTATCATCATTTTTCATTTTCACCCCCAAAGAATTAGAGGCCTATAACCTCCATGTTAGGCACTTGAACATCAAATATCATCATCAAATTACAATTTCAGCAATATTTTTTTCCGACAATGAAGGAATGAATGAATGAATGAATGAATGAATGAAATGTTTATTGCAGCAAAATAGCCAGAGAAAATACATAATACATCTGAAAATACAGTAATATTATTTGCCTATATCTAAGCACTGCACAGTTTCGTTGGTGATATTAGTCTTTTTTTGCACATATCCGCGTGATATCGGGAACATTGATTATGACATAATTCACACACACAGCCCTCATTTGGATAATGAAATATATTGTTGGTGCATAACTTGTGGTGAGACCCGTGTACTGAAAATCGTGTGATGGCGTGTCTCAGTTTATAGTTGGCCTGTCTCCAGTTTTGTGTCAGTATGACGTCTGTTGTATAAAACTCGGTCCAAATGTTCCTCCTTTTTTCAAGTAATATTTGAAAAGTTTTCTCATATGCCTTTGTGTTTGGAAAATGCAACTGCAACCTCGTATCTTCTATGAAGAAGTTCTCACTAAGCATAATACACACATCAAAAAAAGTTTTGCATCACCTCGGTTCCCAGATCTCCGGCATATAGACGTTGACTGTGTATATTGTATCCAAGATACAGTCCCTTTGACTGTTCATAGATGTCACTAAAACTGCTCAAAGATGTAAACAACCATGCATGAGCAGGGCCTATTAGACGGAGGGGGTACGACAGCCGATCAGTTCCAGTCATTCCACCAGGACGAAGGTACGCTGCTCATGTTGTCTGTAGTTCTACCATGCCTAGAAGGTCAATACCGCAGTTCGATCGCGTCCGCATTGTTACTTTGTGTCAAGAAGGGCTCTCAACAAGGGAAGTTTCCAGGCGTCTCAGAGTGAACCAAAGCGATGTTGTTCGGACATGGAGGAGGTACAGAGATACAGGAACTGTCGATGACAGGCCTCGCTCAGGCCGCCCAAGGGCTACTACTGTAGTGGATGACCGCTACTTACGGATTGCCGCTCGGAGGAACCCTGACAGCAATGCCACCATGTTGAATAATGCGTTTCGTTCAGCCACAGGACGTCGTGTTTCAACTCAAACTGTGCGCAATAGGCTGCATGATGCGCAACTTCACTCCCGACGTCCATGGCGAGGTCCAGCTTTGCAACCCCGACACCATGCAGCGCGGTACAGATGGGCCCAACAACATGCTGAATGGACCCCACAGAATTGGCATCACGTTCTCTTCACCGATGAGTGTCGCATATGCCTTCAACCAGACAATCGTCGGAGACGTGTTTGGAGGCACCCTGGTCAGGCTGAACGTCTTAGACACACTGTCCAGCGAGTGCAGCAAGGTGGTGGTTCCCTGATGTTTTGGGGTGGCATTATGTGGGGCCGACGTACGCCACTGGTGGTCATGGAAGGCTCCGAAACGGCTTTACGATACCTGAATGACATCCTCCGACCCATAGTGCAACCATATCGGCAGAATATTGGAGAGGCATTTGTCTTCATGGACGACAATTCTCGACCTCATCGTGCACATCTTGTGAATGCGTTCCTTCAAGATAACGACATCGCTCGACTACAGTGGCCAGCATGTTCGCCAGACATGAACCCTATCGAACATGCCTGGGATATGTTGAAAAGGGCTGTTTATGGACGTCTTGACCCACCAACCACTCTGAGAGATTTACGCCGAATTGTCGTTGAGGAGTGGGACAATTTGGACCAACAGTGTCTTGATGAACTTGTGGATAGTATGCCACGACGAATACAGGCATGCATCAATGCAAGAGGACGTGCTACTGGGTATTAGAGGTAGTGGTGTGTACTGCAATCTGGACCACAAATGCTGCAAGTCTAGCTGTATGCTGGTACAACATGCAATGTGTGGGTCTCATGAGCAATAAAACGAGCTGAAATGTTGTTTGTGTTGATCTCTATTCCCTTTGTATTTAAAGGTTCCGGAACTCTTGGAACCGAGTTGATGCAAAACTTTTTTTGATGTGTGTATAAGTCAGTCTTGATGGTGCTGTTATTCCTATTCCCAGCACTCTTTTCATGTAGCGGCCTTGATTTTTTCTAGTGTTAAGAGGTCTGTGACAGTAAGAGTGTCCCATATAATGTTGAGTACGTAGGTAGCTATTGGCATTATTACAGTTTGGAGGAGAATCATTCCAGCTATACCACCGCAATATTGCACCAATCACTTTTCCGACAATGAAAACTGAACGTCTGGTTTAAGTTGTTTTCACAGTGGAAAGAATTTATTGTATGAAATGTTTGGATTGCATTTCTCAGAAATCTAATCCACTCTACTCATTAACCTCACCGCAGCAGCGGTCTTGCCATCGTCATTACAGAGAAATTGGTATCACCGATTACGAATATTGTTGCGGAAGCTGAAATACCGGTTGCTTCCAAATAACTTCTGTACTAACCACTCAGCAGGAAGGTTCATGAAGTTTTATAAAGATCGAGTGAACCTAATGGAATTCTTATTTTAATAAGGTGCAAAGATATGTTTAGTTTTTGTCACTTAATATCACGCTCTTTTATTTTGTGATATAATTTGCATTTTGATAATGCGGAAATTATATTGACAAATAGTGTCAAATCTTTGTTATGCTACACTGGGTTGACAGTGCTGTGTGAGCAGTTGAGTAACTAACGGGATTTCATGTAAAGAGCCTCATTTCCTATACCGGTAGTGGAGAGCGCAACTCGCATCCAGTCGGACGTGTCTCGACTTGAGCTACTGTTTCCATGGAAACGATCTGCCTTGCCATTCCTTCATGAGTATATTTGATAACTATATTAGCCTTTGCTCGAGTGCAAAAGGGCCGAAATCAGAGGAATGAGAAAGACTATCGAAAATTCATGTAGCCAGCTGTTCCTTCTAGGTCCTATACCATGTGTATGCAAAATTTGGTTGAGGTTGGTGGAACGGTGTAGATTTGTATACGGAACAAATCCACCCACCCACCCACCCACCCACATACATACATACGTACATACATACATACTTTCACTTTTATATATAAGATAATTACCACACTTAAGTTACGTTTTCTGACGGGTTTTCTTGTATTTTGTTTTTGGAGGGCAGTGGCTTTCTGTTGGTGTCACCGTAGGTTTGGTAGTGTTTTGTAGAGCTATTTGTCTTGCCTTATCTGATTCTGATGATGTTCACTTGACGATCGAAACATCTCACCCCCTAGTTTATTCTTCTTCGACTTCTGCTTCTTCAATAGTCCGTACCAATTTATATAAATCTTAATCGCATGTAATATTTTTCAAATATCCCAGTAATTGGAATGATTTTCGAGTTGTCCGACTGAAACTATGTCACCCCTTAACATAGCAACCACCACCACTCTACTGCACGCATGTGGCAAACATAATTGTGATTTATCTACTTCCGCATATTCAAGTGTCACAAGTCAAGGGAGGGCCATTGAGAGTCTTGGCGATTTATGACGTTATTCTCTGAAGAGCTACTCGGGTAAAGTTGGCGAACAGAAAGCCAGGCCGCAGGCCAAGGTGAAGGCAATCAGAAATATTTTAGCCATTCATCACAGCGAACAGGAAGTGAAACTGAACTTTTGTTTCCCGCACGTGAGAATAAGTAATGTGCCCCTTTTTATCCATTGGACTTAATCTGTTTACTCTTGAGCAGAGTGTGAGTTACGGCAATTAAAATTGTGTTCACGAAGCAGGAAGAAATATCCGGGTTTGCAGTGAACCACTTAACCACTGTTTATCCTTGTGGAGAGTAGCAAGCACTTAGACTATGATTCATGATATTACAAGAAAGATGGGAACGGACCATGTACGCAAGAGCAACGAGAAGGAGGTAGATACAACTCCATGGAGCAGCATTTTCAAACATTTTGCTCTTCAAAACCAAGGAGGTGATTAGCCAATATTTTTAGCCTATTTTCATTATATGAAAAAATAAGCTTATGAGATCACCGTTTGTCCGAGTGTGTGTGTGCATGTGCGTGTGTCCCCCTGTAATAACTTCTAAACGGTTGGGGCGATCTCAATGAAACTCGGTACGGTCATAGTACTATTATGGCCGACTCTGACTGTGCCTTTCAAATTTTATTATATCTCACCAATCCAACATGGCGGCTGTGCGAAATATTACAGCGGCATTCACCCTAATATTTTGTAGAGTGATAAAGGGAACTACTAGAAGTTCACCTATGAGACATTCAAAAACCTGTTAAACGCAAAGCGAACATGGCGGCCAAGCGAGGGTGAAACATTTTAATAGGCTTTTCTCGCAAGTTAACCATCTGAGCGCAGTGAAATATGGTATTGTAAATGTTTATACACATTCCAATGCACTGGCATCTAATTTAGTTCAATTGTTCACATAACCTCAAGATGACGGCTGTGCGAATTTTTATTTATTTATTGTGTATTAATCATGTGATAGAAGTAAACGTTTGAATAATTAACATACGCAAAAATCGTCATCTAATAGTACATAACTCTATGGCCTACAAATATAACAATCCAACATGGCGACCAACCAAAATATTTAGACGGTTCTCAATATCTACGAATCTATGACAGCAATCGAACTGAAATATGGTATGTTCACTTGACGGTCGAAACATTTCACCCCTTAGTAGGGGATATAGGCTGTATAGTTCTTCACGGAACTACTTATTGTCATTCATATAAACTTTCTTCGGCTTTTCTCAATTAATTGGGGTCATCGGAGCCAACCAGGCTCATTTTGGTTTAGGCCGGGGATTTAAGGCCGGATGCCCTTCCTGACGCCACGTGTTTTTTCAGGTGAAAATTCCACCCCGCTGTCACCGAGATTCGAACCCCGGCCGTGCGGGTGAAAGACGAGCAGCTAAGCCAAGGCGCCATCACGCTCCCCACTTATTGTCATTCATATATACAGTATAAATTATGTCGTAGTCATATTTCATTAAAAGCCGACATATGATATAAAAAGGGATAGTCCATGGTGACCTGCGTTCCGCATATTGATACTTCAAGAGAGGTTATGAGCAGCTAGTAGAAGCATGAATGACATTCAGTAATCGGGAAACCATCCTTAGATGAGCTGATGAGCCAGCTTGGTGTCCTAGGCGAAACCCCATACAAGACACGGCACAAACCTAGAAAAATTGCTGAGTTTTAATTCACTGGCCGTGAAAGCCAATATACCACCTTTTATCCCCTTATTACTGTGCCCAATCGGACAGAGCAGACTGGCATCGAACTCGGGTCTTATCAGAGAAGACCAGGCCCATGATTCTGCCTAGAGTCGAACCATTGATCTCTGAGGGGGAACAGCTACAGGGAACCCGAAGAGCAATGAGTTATATAATGACATATAATAATATAGCATGATTTCACGGCTAGAATGTGAATATCAAAGCTGTTTAAAGGAATAATTGTTAGAAAATGAAAGCATATGTACGTTTTAGAAGCATAGAAGCATGAAAGCAAACCAGCTTGACAGTTTACTAATCGCAGCCAGCGGATGGGCGTGGATTCGTGACGCCGAAGGAACTCATTTCGTCTGGACCGCCGTGACAGCTCAAAATTAATGACTCTGGGGTTTACCGATGGACAACGCTTGAGAATGGAGAGGGGGTAATTGTCCACGGAAATTAATTGATTGCAGACAATTGGAGCATCGAAATGGAGTGAAATGTACACCCAGGTGAATATATTCGAGGAGAGATAATTTAGGAGTGGTTTCACGCCTAAATTAAAGCCTATATCTCTAAATAAGCCTGTGAACACAGAGCCTACGCGCGAGACGAATGATTTGGAGACCCACACGAGGGGATTTACCATGGTGGCGTCATGACGCTATGGAAGAAGGCAATTAATTGTAATTAATTGGCCGAAGCGATCGCTTGCACGCGAGTGATTATGGGACTTTCACACCTAGATAAACGAGGTGTATACGTCATTTTGAATGGAAAAGCATTATTTCAAGAAAGGAGTCGCACCCGTATGTCCTGTGGACTACGTTTTACGAGAAACCTTTATATAGAGGAAGCAGCGCAGACCAAGCCAGTTCGTCTTTAGTTGCTCTGCAGTTCTTCTTTAGTCTTCTTGACTCAACATGTAAACTAAAACGCTGCCAGAAAGTGCGCGAAATGTTAGAGTATCGACGCTAGAGTATATATGAAGAACAATGGAAGCGCATCATACAGCTTCTTAATAGTAATCATGAATCGCGTAAGATTTAATCTACAGCAGATATTTATCCATTATTATACGCAAGTATAGTTCGCTACCTCGTAGGAACAAGTTAGGATGTTTTTGGACAGTGAATATACCAGGAGGTATTGTCATAGTTATAAATGACGCAGTATCGTCAGGATCACTACAATTATGGGAGCCGGGAAGGCATCACTAGTAATCATGACGGTGAAATGAACAGTATTGAAGGTGACGAGAATCGAACGCACGCACACGCTGATAGACTTTCACGGAGGACAGCGGTTGTCAGAAGTTAGCTGTATCGCATCTCTGAGGTCAGGCGTTAGGAGGAGTCCAATTAAGGATCCACATGTGAAATAGTGCGAAAAGTGTATATAAGTTTTATTACAGTGATTTCAAAAGTGTTTATGTGTATTGTGAAAAATATGTATTGTGTTAAAGTGAGAAAATCCACTGATAAAAATATGATTATCATGTGTGAAGTATGTGATAGCATGTGTCGTGTGAGATATAGCATGATGGCTTAAACCAAGCATCATGGTAGGTTCGTGGCTGGTGTGCTGGAATAATCCAGCGAAAATGAAAAGTGAGTACAAATTTACAATGTTAATCTAATTAGATAGTTCACCATACAACGAAGCATCACTTTAAGACTAAGATGTAACAGTCACTTATGTACGAGCTTTCACCACTCGTATTTTGGTAGAATATGGCTTGTGGGGTGATTTGTTTAGGGCCATTCAGGCCTAAGATAGTGATGAATGTAACGGTAACGTTAAATAATAATAATAATAATAATAATCTGGGGTCGGTAACCGTAATAAGTAAAGTAATAGGCATTTCTGGCATAAAGAACGTTCAAAGTGTGTCATGTCTAATATAAAGATACTGTATTTGGTAAACAGTAAGAAAGTAACATAAAATATATCGAGATACGAGGACTTTTCAGTGTCAGTGAAGTGTTGAATGAATATTTTATATGGTCAATTCTTAGGAGTGTATTTGAGAACCATTGAAGTAATGGAAGCCAGTAATTTTATACTTGTTTTTGGAACTATTCAAAGCTTTGGCTTAAGAGTAATTGCAGAGGGGACGTGAGCGCTTTAATAATTTAGTCATCTATGAGAAGTATTGTTTAAGCCGCATATAGCGAGCAATGTAACGTAGAATCAAGTGATTTACGTCAATAAAGTTGCGGGGACCACTCTAACATAGCTTGCACGTTAGGTGAAAGGTTGGCTAATCTACGAGATAGTATTGCCGTTGGAGCATCCTTATATTATTCGCAGCGAATTGGAACGGATGTTGTCTGTATCCATCGCTTGCAGGAATATTGCCACGAGGGATGCTCTTCGAGACCCCGCGAGCTCATGTATTAATTGATCTGCCCTGAGAGGAGGATCATGTTCGTCGTATAGGAAACGCAGATTTCCTTATTATTGTAGGCAGCTGCTGATGAGAAATCTTGTATTCTCAATCGTGATGCGCGCCCGAAGCCACTAGTAATCGCCACAGAACGGCAAGGCTATTACAGGATCCATCCCCAGCCATGAATGTTAATAAGGAGCCGAGTTGAGCCCATTACACTATAAATATAGGTGGCAAATAATTAGAATGACTCAATTACTAGAGATAACACTCAGCGTAACTCCATTGTATTGCAATTGTAAACAAAGTTGACCTTGCTAGCAGCCAGAGGGGTGTGGTAGGTATGCCACGAGGACGGCGGCCATCTTGCTCGGCCAGCTGGAACTAATTTTATGGCCTGCTTGAAAGGGAGGTCTGTTGACCTGGTCCCTTTATTTTAGAAGCATAGTGGGACACTGAAGAATCTCGATATTTCGAAATGTAATTAATATATGATTATTGTGGTGATGCCAATTGAATTAAATGATGTGTTTCAACACACATACCTGGTCGGATCATTGTGATCGGATAATATTTGGCCCAGTTATTCTCTGAGGAGGAACGCTGAACCAAATAAATGTAGGCATCTTTTTAAAGTGCATTTTTGCCCAGTTCACACTAAGTTATGCAGACGGGTAGGTGATTTCTATAACATGACACGTTTGTAACGATAGTAATTTCGACCAGACCCAGAAAATCGTTGTATGGTGAAATTATAAACATTTCTATCCATGTGTATTTTGGAAGAGAAAACTTACCACTTTAGCGTTTCATATTGATGGGTAAAAGGAAGACGATTCACACGACACAACATTGTTAATTAAGGCATAAGATAATGAATTTATGTTAATGAAGGTAAATGCCCGTAAGAAACGGATTAATGTTTAATTATTGAAGAATTGATGTCATTTAAAAGTGATACTCTGACTTTTGTGTTGTGATACTCCAGTTTGTTAAATTGTGCGACATGAAGAACACTATGGACGCTCTTAGATGTCTGAAAGTATCAATGACAGGATGCTAGAAATATATTTGAGTGCAGTGAAGCACTAATTGATAAGAGACTCACAAATAACCTTGATTTTCATTGTGGGAAGTAAATGTAAATTATCCTTTGTTTGTATTTTGTTGTATAGCCATGACTTTATATCAGTAAATGTTTTATTTAGGAATATGTTGTTTCTTTCATGTAGAGTAGTTACCTGACAGACTCAAATCCTGAGCATGTGGTCGTATGGTGGGCAGGAACGTCCCATACCTCGAAAGACCGTGAGTTAGCTGGGATACGAACACATGTTCCATATGATGACAATTGGGTACATTACATCTTAGGCCGGCTTTTCATGAAGTACTTGGGGTTTTCATGAAATGATGGATTTCACTATCTGACTATGACATTCCTTATTGCCGTCTAATCTAAATGAAATACCAGTGGGTATTTAATAAATGTATTCCTTCTTGGGGTCTACCTAAGACTCCCTTGTTCTCATACAAAACTGTCGCTTACAGTGACATCGTACAAGAGTGTAAACTCTCAATGATTGATCGCCACTCTGTGGAAAAAACAGAGCATCAATGCGGTTCTCATCAGGAGGAAAAATTGAATATACATTAATTAATACCATTTTCAGCCATATTCAGGCCTCTGGGCTATGACTAATATGTTGTTTTTAATAGTTAAAAACAGATCTGTTTTAAATATCTTTTATAAATTGTTCATAGAAATAATAAGTAAATCATAACTTCAAAACATTTCTCGCAATTAAAATAGTCTCTTTTATAAAAATATCAATTGCTGAAGAATATTAAACATTTTATTAACGAATTTTTTTTTTGTCAGCCTGCCAGTATTCATTCTATTTAATTGCCCCCAAAACGACAATCTTCTTTTGCGCATCATGTGTGTTATATTCTCTACATGAGAATTCTGTTTCTGATGTCCTTGGGCCAAGAATACTTTGAACCAGTCTTCTTTCTATGGTCATTATTTTGTTTATCTCACCTGTACATAATACAATGCAATCCAATACAATTAAAAGCGTGTGCTGGTATGCTTAGAAGTAGACAGTGGCGGTCAAAACTGGAAGCGGATTTCAATACTGGGCCTGATAGTCGAACAACTTGGCAACAAGAAATCGGCTTCGCTCAGCTATTTATAGTATAAAATGTGTGTGCTTGTTACGGGTTATCTCGAAAACCATTGGCCTGATTTTGATGTGGTTTGGGAAGCTGTGAAGTAACGATTTAACCAATGAGGACAAGCGTATGGGTATGTTTGAATCGAGGCTTGATAATGCTTTATATTTTCGTTTTGTACAGCTCTAATTTACTGTGCACTTACTGTATTTTCCTTCCAAGCCTTGTACCTCACCTCGCAAAAGAAACATGTCCATATCTTTTGGAACAAGTTATTTCTAATTTGCATATTAAGGCTTTCACGGCCCGGATTATTATATAAATAATTCATGCTTTTGGGCTAATGCCGTGTGTATTTTGATTTGAACCATACGTTTCGGAGAAACCTTGCCTCCTTGTTCAATGGAAATAAACAATGTGGCCAAAGAAAGTACTGTATATCAATGAGATTACAAAAAATATAGATAAATTCCTCTGTTCGTCACCAGAGAGCAGCTGCCAGAAATTACAGTATGGACCATGGTACAACGGCGGACAGAGTAGTAAGTAACGAGAAGGTAAAGAGGGCAGGGTGAAAATATAGAAACTCCTCGAAGAATGAGGATGTCCAAAAGAAAAGGGGGGGAGAGGGGAGGTGGGAGGGGTAAATGGATATAAGGAAACATAAACAAAAGGGAAGTGGATCTGAACGATACCTAACGTCATACAGTGAACGGCGAAAAAACAGATGGAAACTCCTCCAGTGACGAACAAAAGATATCAAATCCAGGCTCTGAGCCATAGAGGGAAAATGTACAATTTTAAATAGGTGAAGAACAGAGAGACTGAGAGGAACTATCTCCCTAGATCCTTAATAACTGGTAGCCAAGTGTCACTTAGCTGATATCCAGTGTCTCTGTTAAAATTATTGGGATTTTTACGAATTTCAACTGCCTCCCTTATAATTCTAGACCAGTTGTGCTTAACAAGGGCAAGCGCATGAGCATCCTTGAAACACACATCGTGCCCTAAAGACAGGGCATGTTTAGCTATAGCTGATTTGTCAGGTTGGTTTAGACGGATGTTCCTTTGATGCTCTTTGATGCGAGTTGCAATGGACCGTTTTGTTTGTCCAATGTAGACTTTTCCGCAAGTACAAGTACAAGTAATCTCATTGATATACTTTCTTTGGCCACATTGTTTATTTCCATTGAAAAAGGAGGCAAGGTTTCTCCGAAACGTATGGTTCAAATCAAAATAAACACGGCATTAGCCCAAAAGCATGAATTATTTATATAATAAGTTATTTCTATATTATTTACGGTCGGGTCAGATTTACACATGGCGCCTGTCCTCGCCTGACAATTTTTGTCTTACATTAGTCGGAACAATCTGTAAGAAGTAAGGGGAAAAATCCTTCTATTTTGGTGCAGCACAATCACATAGCTCATGTTTTTGCTGCTCCATGTTTACGGTCTAGGGACAAATTATCCATCAGCTCTTTTGTTCAAAAAATATGAGATAACTGCCTTGTGCCACTATCACAGCCAATTATAGGCTACTGTTACGGAAGGTATTGTCAATTTTCTGCATGTTAAATTTGAAAAATGTAAATAAACCTCATTTTCATATTGAGAATCTTCTTCATCATCTTATCCCACTTCAAGTGGTGTCGATGTTTCTGGCAAGTCTTTTCCATTTTATTCTGTCCCACACTTCGTCGTCCCTTAACTGCTTCTCCATTAGGTCTTCATGGAAATTGTCAGTCCATCTTCTTCGAGGTCTGCCTCTATTCCTCGTGCCATCCACAACCAGAGACATATTGAGATTAGTTCATAGAAAGACACTAGGTGTAACAATACTTCATACGTACGACTACGACAAAAAGCGATTGACACCAAATGGGTCAAAATGACCCGGGCCCAGTCCTCGTGTTATATATTTTCACGCCAGTTGTCAAGGGTTAAGTGAAGAAAAGAAAATACTTATCCGTGCGCCTATAACAGTAAGATTGTTCAGAATAAAATGTTCTGCTACGTTTATGTTCAGTGTTTCTATGCGACGAGTAATGAGGAATTTACTCATTAAAAGTCACCTGATACGAATGTATTGAGGCATGAGTTGCAAAGTGTCATATTGTTATTATTATTATTATTATTATTATTATTATTATTACGGTTTCGTAGCTAAGAGGATATAATGCTAGAATTTGGCAAATGGGTTCGATTCCAGACCAGGTCTTAGGATTTTAACTTCGGATGATTAATTCTCCAGGCTAGGGAACTAGGTGTTTGTGATATCTTTGCCATCGTGTAGCTGAGCTCGCTTACCTCTCCGGTAGCTATTGGTTATTAGCCCATTATTATTATTATTATTATTATTATTATTATTATTATTATTATTATTATTATTATTATTATTATTATTATTATTATCCTCCTTTCCAGATAGGGACTTAAACATCATAGTCATCAGTCTCAACTTCTTTGGCGTGGTTGGATATTGTGGTATTGGTGGTAGTGTGTAATTGTAATTAAGGACAGGAATGGAAAGTAGTCGCCTGGAGCGTTAGGTTGGAAACCATCCCAGCATCTTCTCATTTATTTAAGAATTGTATAGTAATTTAAAGTTGTAAATAGGAGCACATGACCTCGTAATTCCACCCCTTAAAACAACTATAACTAAATAACTAAAGTTGTGAATTTGTAAATTGTATTGTACCCTTCAAACGTGGGATGTGACCTTAACGCTATAAAACTAGCATGTAGGTCCCAGAATATAATATGTATCATATGCAGATTTATTTGGAAGAGGCTGTATTTAACGAACTGAGATAGAGACCTTGCTGTGTATATGGGGATTTGCCTTTTCTCCATCTGATGTCCAAAAATTGTAGGAACAACTTTTTGAAAATAAATAGTAATAATAATAATAATAATAATATATCTTTTCTGTAAAACCACTTTTAGGATCAAACTCCGCACCTTAGAGACCGGAGACTCAAAAACGAACCCCGAGGCCACACGGAGCGTGTTGAATATTGTATTTTGCTTGCTGTGCGCTGCCATCGATCAGCTGTTATCTTTCTGAGTGTAACACATGTCAGCTGATACACATCCACGAGATGGACTGAACACCAATGTGGAAGGAATTTCCAAGTAAAATCAAACAATTGATCAATATAACATCATTGTTAGGTCAATGCATAATTCTCGGATTCGGCATAGGATGTTCTTCCATTACTCAACATGAGTATTAGCCTTTCACGATTCGAGTGCTGGTGGCAGAGGTGGGAACTATTCTCTGTTTACTTGTGTTACTTTGTCAGCCAGCATGGACATTAACCATTATGAATATGGTATTACATATTATCCGTGTTGACTGATATTAATCTCCAATTGAGTCGTCCAGTTGCAAAACTCGTTTAATCCACTTGTGAATAAGGATCATGTCGTAAAATTAATTATTTTTATTTATTTTATTTTATTTTATTTTATTGTATTTTATTTTATTTTATTTTATTTCATTTTATTTTATTTTATTTTATTTTATTTTATTTTATTTTATTTTATTTTATTTTATTTTATTTTATTTTGTTTCGTTTTGTTTTGTTTATTTTTTATTTTGTTTTGTTCTTTTTATTGCGTTTTATTTTGTTTTAAATTGTTTTGTTTTATTACTTGTTTTGTTTTTTTGTTTTATATTATTTTGTTTTTGTTTTTATTTTGTTTTGTTTATTTGTTTTGTTTGTTTTTGATTTGGTTTTGTTTATTTTGTTTAATTTTATTTTATTTTTTTGTGTTTTATTTTGATTTTACAGAAAACAACCACAAAACCAAAAACAAAAAACACGAAGCAAAAAGCAAAATTCAAAAACAAAAGAAAAATCCGAAAACAAAAAACAAGAAACACAAAGCAAAAAGGCAAAATTTAAAAAAGCAGAAGCACAAATCAAATACAAAACCAAGAAAGAAAAGCAAAAAGTAAAAATCAAAAGCAAAAGCACAAAGCAAACACAAAACCAAAAGCAAAGACACAAAGCAAAAAGTGGAAAATAACAAACACAAAATATACGTGAGGCAAAGTCCAGAGGAACGTTTCTCATGAAAATGATTCTTATTCACAAGTGGATTAAACGAGATTTGCAAATGGACGACTCACTTATAAAATCCACCTTTTTAAACACTAAGAAGTTTAATAATTAAATTAAAACGTACATGTTTCGGTATAACAATGATAACTTCGTCAGCGTAGATTAAATAAATAAATCTTAAAAACTACGTTGGCAAATACAGAGAGGAAATGGATATCCTTACAAAAGCACTAGAATGTAAATAAATGAAAGTTTACAAAAATTTAGAAATTACATAAAAGAACAAGATTAAAAGTTAATATAAATCTAGCACAATGGACTGTCTATTGGACGTCGCTGCTGAGAGCTATGAGATGTTGCTTCCAGCCAGGTATAATGATACGGAACAGCGCATAAAATTTCAAAAAGATGATGTCATCCAACCCTGGAGAGAATTCTGGCAAATCCCATTTGTCGCCTTCAATGTGTCACTTCTAGATGGTCGACCACTGCACACCCTTATCTATAACTAACCTCGAACACGACAGAGGATCCCCACCTGTTGGCTAGCTCTGTATAAATAGCCGTCCAAACGGGCAAAGCATTCCCCAATACAACTCAAGGGGGGATGTAACCGATGAGGGGTCACAATATCAAAATTTGAAATATTGTACAGCCCCCCAGGGTTCTGCATCCCCTGGAGGACATCCCCCCATCATCTATTTAAATCACCCTTAACTGGCAAATCTTGTAAGACCAGAACATATCTATTAACACCGCAATGGCAGCTAGCCAGTATGGAAAGCTTAACCAATTATTGCATCACTACCACAAACAGCGACACACAAATTAACTAGGTCGTCTAGGCAGCAGTATGCTGACAGAACAACGCCGAAAGCTATAAAAGGGAGCCTTATGTAGGACAAACTCTCTCTCAACTACCAGTCTTACAGTGCAGCGGCCGCAGGCTATCGACGTTATCATCAGAGGTGAGTCAGACGTGTTCAGATCTCCTGTATTTGTAACCTTTACCCACAGATTGTACTTTTACATTGTAACATCACTACATCCCTTAAAAGGGACTCACATATCCATTATTACTGACCAATAAACACTTGGTCAGTACTTTACACCTGCATTACTGTTTACACGCTTCTTTACGCCCTAACTCCCTTCCTGAACTCTCCGTCACTATTAGACGTGACTTGTAGTAACCAGATACTTGCTAGTGTAAGCATCATTGTATTCCGTATCGGCCTGCTTGCTAGAAGCGGCCCGCGCCATATAGCTGACACGTACAAGTCGATTATCTAACCAGACAGCTGGGCGACCAGCACAGTGACCCTTGCATTGAGTTCCATCCCCTAAAATACTCCTGCATCATTTATAGGAGCACCCTAACACTAAACAACACGCTACACTGGTCAGCTTGCCCGACTACGGGAAGCTACCCCCTTTTAGACACCTTCTTCTAAATCAACACAATAACTCTTCCGTTTTAGATCCTACCACCCCCAAATAAGGGATCTAAAACAGATGGTGGAGGCCGGGTACTACGCATAGTAGAACAGGGCTCAACCAACGAGCCCTCGTAGTAAAAACGGTCCTAACCGCATATAGCCAAGCGAGACTGAAAAATTTTGTTTTTGTTTTGACCTTATATTACGTCACACATTTTTCTTATTATATCATATAGGAGCTGGTATTATTACACCAACCCCCATCCACCCCATAGTGTAAACTCGGTGGAAATTAGATATCCACATTTAAAACTACACTAAGAGACTTTGCGCACCATTTGTCGGCTAGTACGACTCCACTCCTGCCGAAGCTAAAAATTAGGAACAGTGACTTAATAACTGACCAGACTGCAGTACAACTTCTCAGGGACCTTGAATTCAAAACATCACAGATCCGTGCTCAGCACCCTACAGCCGCAGCACAAGTTATACATTTTACACGGTCCCAGGCCAGTGAACACACACAAGAGTCACCAGTATCCAGCGCTAGTGAAGTAGATTGCCTGCCAACACTCCATCCCCTATTGTTGCAGCAACTGCAAATCACAGAGCAGAAAACTAATAATCTGCTCGAGCGCATTACAGAATTACTAGAGACAGACACTATCAAGTCAAACAATCATACGACAGAAGTAGTTCTTGACATCCACACTATTCTGGAAACTGTGAAACAGGATTTAGACAGGACCGTACACATAGTCAAATCCACACAGTACGACAACACACCATCCATCAGCACAGACATATCAGGTGACGAGCCACCTGGTAACATAACACAGGTGTCGTACACGGGAAGCGAAGCTAACTCCCCTCTAAATAGCCCAAACACCTCGGCACACGACAACGGTGCGAACGGCACAAACAGACCAGAATCACTACACAGCCAACGAGACACAGCCGAGAACGAAATGCACAGACACACTGAGTACCCCATGATCCACCCCACAAAGTTCACGGGGGAAGGCCAGGATCCTGAGGAATACCTCAAGGCCTTCAATAGAACGGCCCGGATCAATGGTTGGAGCGAGGAAGTTAGGAAACGGCTCCTTCCTGCTTACCTCACAAAGGCGGCTATGACATGGTATGAGCTCCATGAGGACACACTAGAAGCTGCCACATGGGAGGAAACCGCTGTAATGTTGAAGAGCGAATTCCAGCTCATACCAGACGATGACGATCTCTACGACCAAATTAGACAGAGGTCACAGGGACCTAAAGAGAGCGCCCAGGCATACATCAATGTAAAATTGATAATGTGCGAAAAGTACAATGCAGCCATGACAAACAAACAGAAAGTCAAGCTGTTAATGCAGGGCCTCAGACCAGCCATAGTGGAAAAGCTGTGCATAATGAACAACCCCACGGTCCAACATATGTTAAATAACATAAAGACCATAGAGGAGGGAAGAAAGATCACGGAAAAGGCTACGGAAAAAGCCGTGGATCTGCACTTCCCAACTCAAAAGGACGACACCAATAATAAAATGGACGAATTGGTGGACAGAATGGAGAAACTGACAATAGCTGCCATCCAAGCGGGCGGGAGACCGCTAAGGGATGAGCACGCAGACAAACAAGAACACTATTATACTGAGAGGGACAGGGGGTACACAGAGAGGAGACGCTACGGGAGGGAGGAAAATTACTACCCTCCACAGCGGCCAACAACACCTCCCCCACAGGATAGGCCACACTACCCTCCTCGGTATTCACCGATATCATACACGGACACAGAGCCGACATACCCCTCACGGCGTTCACCATCCCCGTACACACAGGAGTACTACCCTGAGGAGTACGAGCACGACATCCCCCGACGAAACAGCCCGCCACCAGGTAGACAGTCCTACGCACCCCTACAATACAGACCAGACAGGCAGTACCGGGAAAACTCGCCCCCACGCAGGCAGGGCTATGCAGCCCCGCAGTACAGGGGAAATGGGGAATATCGGGAGAACCCGCCCCCGCGCAGGCAAAGCTATACATCCCCACAGTACAGGGGAAATGGGGACAGGCGAGGAAACCCAACCCCGACCAGACAGGGGTATGCAGCTGCCCAGTATAGGGAAAAGGGGAATCGACGGGAAAACCCGCCCCAGCAGCAGCAGACATACACCCCACCCTGGCGGAGACAGGACAACAGACCACCGGGCAATAACCGACAGGGAAGGAAACCCACTAGAGAGCGGGACAATATAGATAAGTACGCAAAGGGCCCAGAACACTATCCCCTTCCCGACGAATACCCGAGGGAGTTCAGGGATGAGGCACCCCGCCGGACAGACAGGGGGGCAATACTCCCTACACCTAGCCACACACAGCAGGCGGGGAGCTGGCGCAGCCACCCCGAAGGGGGGCGCACATACATTACGGGCAGGTGTACACCTACGTTCCAAAAAAACGCCTAGACGGGGAGGTTCGGCTAGCGGGCGAAGCAGCTGAGGTTCCTCCCCCAACACAACACAAGAAAGGCCCTTCCCCCAAGCAAACTCGCAAGAGTAAGGGGAAGAAGCAGCCAGCTAAGGCTAAGGCTGACGATCCGCCCCCGGACCGTTTCCAAACACACCCCGTGCAAGGAGACGGCAACTGTGTGTTTAGGGCCATGAGCTTCCTAATCCGGAATACCGAGGATTATCATGGGGACTACAGACAGAAAACGGTCAAACATATCCTGGCCAACTGGAGCGAGTACCGAGACTTCGTGTCGGACGAGCGGGAAAACCCATTTCAGACCGGGGCGGATTACAGAAAATACATGGGTGAGGACGGCACCTATGGCAGTGCCGTAGAGGTGACCGCTCTCGGCAAGGTGCTGAAAGCCAACATCCATGTATACACTGATGTGCACTCGCCTCCGCTATTCTCAACTGCGGGATTCGATAGGGACCTACATGTACTTTTTACAGGAAACCCTAAGGTGGGACATTACACACCCCTCACAATCATAAGCAAACAGCCTGAGAACACGCCCACACCCTCCAAACAGAAAACCCTACCCCCTTCAACACAACACAGGGTGGGAATTGACCACACACAGGCGCATGACGCGAGCTCGCTCGGCATGGGGAAGCCAGCAACAGGAGTCGAACTCGCGACCGCCTGGAACAAAAGACGGGGTAACAAGGGCAAGCTCAGGGTCACGTTCGCAGACACACCTTCCCGAGAGGAAGAAACCAACAACAACACAACCACACAAAGGCTGGGAACGATTAATACATTAAACGTTCGCCAGCAGACTCCTAGTCTAACAGCAAGACCGGTTAAAAGAGTTGGCAATGTACTTGGCGAACGCACTTTGCTGACCGGGGCAAAGTATTCAGGACAGGAAGTCAGCCGAGAGGCGAAGCGTGCCAGGTACGATAAGCGGACAGCTCCGTGCCTTCCCAGCACAAATGTCACTCCGGCAACAACAACAACAACAACAACAACAACATATACCCTACACAATACATCGGTGCAGGGCAATGGATTTCAGGTATCGGCCCTCACGATACACGCCAACATAAATGGCCACAGAGTGCAGGCCCTAATTGATACTGGGGCAGCCGTAAGTTGTGTTAATAGACGACACGTTGCCGAGGCTCAAATACACGATGTCACGGGAGACATCCGGCTGGTAGCGGCCAATGCTCAGACGCTATAAAACGTGGGGGTGGCAAACATACATCTTAGGATAGACCATTTTGCCACAACGCACCCCATGTTCGTTATCGAACACCTTTCTGCGTCAGCCATAATTGGCATGGATTTTCTCGCTAGATATGAGGCTAGCATAAATTTCGCTAGTGGTCAGATGCTTTTAAAGCACGACCAGATGCTCACCACACATCCCATGATATACACCAGGAACACAGATGGGATTCGAGCGGAGCGAGAAAATCACGAGCATCAGGCCCCTACACTGCACACTATCAGCCAATACACAGACACACACACAGATAAGGCGGCCAACCAGAACCACAGGCAGGACCTGACTCCGGAGCAAAATGAAAGGCTCACGGAGCTCCTGGAGACCAACAGGGATATTTTTGCCCATTCAATGAAGGATCTCGCTGTGACAGACCTCATTGAACACCATGTCACACTCACTAGTGACCAGCCAGTACACCAGCCTCCCTTCAGAGTGAGCCAGAAGGAGAGACACGCCATCGACGCTCAGATCTCAGAGATGCTCGAGGCAGGGGTCATTTTTCCCGTTATTTCTAACTACAGCTCACCAGTTCTGCTGACCAAAAAAAGGGACGGATCGCACAGATTTTGTACTGACTACAGGAGGCTCAATAAGTTAGTCGAAAATGATAGTTATACACTACCAAGGGCAGACACCTATTTGGACGCCCTTGGCGGAGCTAGCTGGTTCAGTTCGATGGATTGCTATAGTGGATTCTATGCAATCCCCGTCTATGAACTAGATAGGCACAAGCTGGCGTTCGTTACAGAGAACGGACTATTTACCTACACCCGTTTACCGATGGGTCTCCGTAACGCCAGCCAAACCTTCCAAAAGCTAGTGGATAAGACATTTTCAGGGCTTAAGTGGCTTAAGTGGATGATATAACGGTCTTCTCCAACACTTTTGACGAACATATCGTACATTTGGAGGAGGCTTTCGCAAGGATCAGAGAAGCTAAACTAAGGCTTAAACCTGCGAAATGTCAATTTGCCAGACAGCAGATTAACATATTGGGCCATATTGTCAACAGGGAGGGCATTATTCCCGACCCAGCTAAGACTGACGCAATAACGGGCATCCCAATGCCCACAAATTTGAAACAATTGCGCAGTTTTATTGGTTTGGCTTCGTATTACCGGAAGTATATCTACAGGTTTGCACACATCGCCCATCCCCTAACTGAGCTCACACGTGAAAAAACGCCCTTCAGCATCAAGCAGGAACACATAGATGCCTTCAACACACTGAAGCAACTATTGACCTCACCTCCATTACTGCAACACTTCCACAGTGATAGGCCCACATTTTTACACGTGGATGCCAGCCTGTATGGGCTGGGGGCGGCCCTATTGCAGGAAGACGCAGAAGGGCGCAAACGGCCCATCGCCTACGCTAGCAGGAAGCTAACGGCCGTTGAGACTAGATACTCTGCCACAGAGCGGGAAATGCTGCCATTTTCGTGGGGAGTGAACTATTTTAGAGTATACCTCTATGGTATCAAGTTCACGGTAGTTACTGACCACGCGAGCTTGCTTTTTTGGGACAAATTTAAAAACCCAAATTCGCGGCTCAACAGGTTTATATTCCGCCTGTATGAATATGACTTCGTGGTCAAACACAAGAAAGGCGCTACACACCTAGACGCGGATGGGTTGTCTAGGCTGCCAGTAGCCGATCCCCCAGATGACAGTAAGGACCACGACTGGGACAATATGCCCACCTTTGCCCTGACGGTAATTAACATCAAACAGGAACAAACGCATCATTCACGTCCGATCCAAGGACCCTATAACTTCCAAAATTACACTACGAGGAGAGTTCAAAAATACGCAAACTCCTCACAGTATTGCGTACTTTCGTTTGCGCATTGCAAATACACAGTACATGTGCCATAATATATGCGGCACAGAGAGGGTCACACCAAGTCTTTACAGGCAACCGGGTCCGAACCCATGATCACACACCACGCTCGTACCAAAAACTAACTAACCAACGGTATTTTTGGTACGGGAAACACTATCAAAATACATACAAGGAGCGCACAAAACATGAACAACGCAGACATAGAACACAGAGAATGACATGAGATCACGGGTTCCAATCCCAGTAAACATTAGACACCAGGGAAAGCAATCATCCAGGCTTCCAACCACACCGAATTTGGCCCATACAGATACATGAACAGGGAATACCACATTTCCTCCCGCCAAAAAAAACCAGGCATAAAATTTCAAATTACACCAGACATAGAAAATACATTTCCCAGGCACAGGCACAGAAATTTCGTAAGACAAAAGTCTTATGGAATGAGGGCCACACAACACCACTAGCTAATTAGGGCCGATTGCCACATTAGTCCGGCAGGAATTTAGAACAATAGCAACATGGCATACGTGCAAGAAGGCACATGGCGACAGCTGACATACATAACGTCCGAGCCATTACACATACAAACTGCTGATGTGCAGATTTCGTCACATGGCAATATTGCTGGTGACAGACACTATTGTAGTATCGGCATTGACCATGACATTACAAGCATTCAGCAATCATAATGCCAACACATTTTTAACACTGCTAAAACATTTATGATATTTAGCAATAGACAAGACGTGACAGATCGGAACTTATCTTGGGCCCATAGGAGCACGTTCGCAAAGACGTTGACAGGCCACGGGCACCTCCTGCCCATACACGCGATACATATTACGACTTAGCCTGTAACATACCAACCGTCCGCGTGGTGTAGCGGAACATAGTCACACACACATGCGCTCAACAATTAGGAGCGAACACAGACAGGGGCTCTGAGAAAACAAGACCTCCCCTCTAATAACTTCTTTTCTCGATTGTAAGGCATAGGAATCATTACAGGCGATTAGGACATGGCCAATCGCACTACGACCACTGGCCACATTCACACTACTAATGGCAGACCAGATTAGGTCGTGAAGCTTTACTATCCCAAGGCGCGGATAGAAAGCCAACATGGACCAAGGGAGGATGACAGGAGAACAGGCTACCAGCGTACCACCTTACTCCCTTCCAATAACCTTCTCACGTCCAACATAAACAACGCAGACACATGAACACGACCCAAACAGCTACACTACATTACAGAGTATACACAAGGGGTTGATAGACTTCATGCGTCTAAAGAGAAGGCCTACTACGCCTTGGATCACGATGCTACCACCTGA
This sequence comes from Meconema thalassinum, assembly GCA_946902985.2. NCBI lineage: Eukaryota > Metazoa > Arthropoda > Insecta > Orthoptera > Tettigoniidae > Meconema > Meconema thalassinum. The sequence goes on from OX336392.1 coordinate 164,688,176, forward strand.
GTATTAGGGGTGGGTCGGCAAACATTAAATAAGCATAATGCGCATCTCCAAATGAGAGATGAGGCCACAATTATATATATATTAACCATTCTTTGTTAACTAAATACTCCCGCATGACAGGGATATATTATTATTACGCCACAGCATACGCCTATCCTTATATGAGTGCAGATGCCTCATATCCAGATACCTGCATGAGTATCCCATCCATTTACCAGGAATATTAGTATCAAACCTGCATGGAATTTTCATATTTTTGCAATCCCGGGAATTACCTCCCCAGTCCACTCATTGTAGGAGCAATCCTAGTAGCATTACCGGCTCAAGGCCACCATTTATTTGAGCCCAAAGATGCACAACCCCTTCCTACCATACTTTAAGCCCACTCTACAAATAACTACCCCCAGATCCTAATAACAGGGTACCTGACATTACAGACCCTACTAACACCTCCATTAAGGTAAAAAGAGCATTATCGCTGGAAAGCTGACGTAGCAATGGTAGACCAGAAGTAGTCTATGTACTTAGAAGCTCTACAACCCCACAACACTTGTAAAATGTTACATTTTTTCATAAAAATACATTATTTACACAGGTTACGCCTATATTTTTTTTCTCTCCATAAAAAGGAATCTGATACACTCTGATTGGTGATAGCGGCGTAAGCCAAAGGCCAAAGGCACCACACTGGAGCAGAGCTGGGGAAGGTGATGTGGACCCTTACCCCAGTTGGATCAACAGCTCAGTGACCTTACTTAACTCCACGACCAGACCAAACAGACGAACCACGTAAGGTTAAGGCACTCGCGGCCTGGCCGGGCAAGCTCTGGAATCCTAGGTGCACCTCAACTGCCCCTGGGAGGAAGGGATGCTACACCCACTCTGTGCCACGGTCGTCGAAGCCAAGACCTGCAGGGAGACTTTCTGAGAATGGCGGGAGAAATAGCTCACTCAGCGCCGGACTCGAGAGCTATCCCTAGAGACGACCCCATTATGACTAGACTTCTAGTTAAATTTAAGTAGGTACGGCTTCCATAGCGGGAAGCAAGGCTCCTGTGCGTTGGAGTGAAATACTACTGCGGCCGACAAAGGCGAAGAGATTCTTATACTGCGAAAAGCACACTACTGCGGCCGACAAAGGCGAAGAGATTCTTATACTGCGAAAAGCACACTACTGCGGCCGATAAAGGCGAAGAGATTCTATTACTGCGAAAAGCAGACTACGATTGCCGATAAAGGCGAAGATAATATTATGCCATTGGACGACAATGTCCAATGCCCACATAAATGGCGACGCATCGGGCAACCAATTGGCATTAAGAGAGGGGCATTGCGAGCACCTCATAAGGGTTACGTGGGCGGCCCAACTACGACAACGATGAACGATAACGGTAATGAGTAGGAAAACACAGCGGGCGAAACGGTTTGCTCAGGGGCACCGTAAGCCGCCTGCGACTAGGTTAATACTAGTTCATAAGCGTCGACATCTAGAATTAAGGGAACGGAATCCAGCGATCCTAGAGACAACCGGTGTTTCTAGGACTCGTGCGGGTGGTGTCCTGAGGAAGTAAATTGCCTCAGGCGATCGTTCTGGTCCAAATTTAGCTGTAAGACGGTTGCATTTGACACGCAACCTAGGATTAAGCAAATTTATTAACCGCTGTTGCCAGGTAATGGCACAGCACATTTCGGCAGTAAATTAAGGCCACCCTTTCGGCTTAGAAATAGCATTTTTTTAGACCATAATTAAAATAGATAGCGTTAAGTAACGCCGTTCGGCGCCTGATGACCCACAAACCCGGCATCAGGGTAAGTCCGACAACTCATGACAACTCATGACAACTCATGATAACTATTGATAATTCATTATAATACAGCATAAGTCTACATTTAAGGCAATTTTTTTAATATATATATTAAGGTAAAATTTCGGCACTTGGTGACTAAAAATCCGTTACCAAGGTAAGCCCGACAACATTAAGCTAAGATAGGTTAACATAGGCTAACCTAGATTAAGTTAGACTTCAGTGGCGCTACACTTCGTTTTACAAATTAAGCGCTACCAATGTAGGTTCTATATATACATGTAATGCATTGCAATGTATTGTAATGCCTTATTAATGATTAATCCACTTTCACCCACACAGGAAGACCACGGAGCAACGAAGGGATGAACATTTTTACATGGATACATTTTTTGATTTACAGATAACCAGGAGCATGGATATGTCTGTGGTAAATATATTACCCACACCAAAATACACATACCTTCATCTATGTCACACACAAATACACTACTCATCAATTTTAGTTGCACCCTTAAAGGTGACAACGTCAGCGGTCAGCGGTGGACAGCATACGTGGGATGATGAACATCGCTGAACGCAAACACATTCAGCATACGCAAATGAAGCGTTACTTCAGGCTCGAAGGGCGACACGGAGTTTGTAAGTGCCGAACCTTCGACCCTAAGGTGGAATTCCGACCCACGACGGAAAACCACGAGGTTATATGATAAGTACAAGGAGAGAATAGTGGACTAGCCACTAAACCGCACCAGGAACGGCCGAATAGAGAACGGTAGTCGAGGCATGATGGTAAGGTGCGCACAAAGAATAAGGGGTATACAATAACTGGCCATGTAACAGAGCTCTACAAGGTATATATGATAGTTGATAATTGTAAATTGTAAATTATTTTGTATTTTCTCGCCATATCATACAATTGAAAGGTTCCACAAGGGTGGCCAACATACCTATACATACAGGGTACCAACATGGCAACCATTATTTTTTCTATGTTCATCATTATTACTATGTTTACTATGTTCACTTATAAATCGTCAGGAATATTACAAATGTAATGATTATTATTATTATTATCGGGTCATATCTGTTATCATTATCAAGACCACCAACGTAAATAATGTCTATAATTTGTTTTCTTTCATTTTTCTTTCTTCTAACTTCCCCATTTGTCAGGGTGTTCCGTTTTATCCCAAACCAATAAATGCACTTTGATTATATCCCTTAAATTATACCCTGGAACACCCATTTTTTCTATTCTCTTCTATCTTTCTCTTAGCAGGGAGCACTTTTTCCCCAAAATAAAGCCAGACGGCACAATTCCTCGTCTAGCTGGGTTTTTCCTCCCTGCACAACTATGTAACGGATAAGTATCAAAACCATGTTTTTTTTCCTTCTTTTTGCAACTTGCAATATGCCAACAATGGCAATGTCATTTTTTTTTTCAATGTCAATGTCAGTGTTATATATATATCTGTACATCCCATAACCCTCCCCTCTGAACACGGGCTGATCTCACACCTACACTTCAACACGACATCACCCATTCTCTACGACGACGCCGACGACGACGAGGAAGACACCACCAGAAGATACGAGGGGGCTTCAAGAACAACTACATCAACATCCCAACCTCCAGTTCCGTTCCCGTTCGCGAGGACGCGAACTAAATGGAGGAAGACGCTTGTACAGCCCCCCAGGGTTCTGCATCCCCTGGAGGACATCCCCCCATCATCTATTTAAATCACCCTTAACTGGCAAATCTTGTAATACCAGAACATATCTATTAACACCGCAATGGCAGCTAGCCAGTATGGAAAGCTTAACCAATTATTGCATCACTACCACAAACAGCGACACACAAATTAACTAGGTCGTCTAGGCAGCAGTATGCTGACAGAACAACGCCGAAAGCTATAAAAGGAAGCCTTATGTAGGACAAACTCTCTCTCAACTACCAGTCTTGCAGTGCAGCGGCCGCAGGCTATCGACGTTATCATCAGAGGTGAGTCAGACGTGTTCAGATCTCCTGTATTTGTAACCTTTACCCACAGATTGTACTTTTACATTGTAACATCACTACATCCCTTAAAAGGGACTCACATATCCATTATTACTGACCAATAAACACTTGGTCAGTACTTTACACCTGCGTTACTGTTTACACGCTTCTTTACGCCCTAACTCCCTTCCTGAACTCTCCGTCACTATTAGACGTGAATTGTAGTAACCAGATACTTGCTAGTGTAAGCATCATTGTATTCCGTATCGGCCTGCTTGCTAGAAGCGGCCCGCGCCATATAGCTGACACGTACAAGTCGATTATCTAACCAGACAACTGGGCGACCAGCACAGTGACCCTTGCATTGAGTTCCATCCCCTAAAATACTCCTACATCATTTATAGGAGCACCCTAACACTAAACAACACGCTACACTGGTCAGCTTGCCCGACTACGGGAAGCTACCCCCTTTTAGACACCTTCTTCTAAATCAACACAATAATTCTTCCGTTTTAGATCCTACCACCCCCAAATAAGGGATCTAAAACAATATGTGTTTTTATATGTACGGCCTCTTTTATACTTTGTGTAAAATTTTCAATCTTATTACTCAACTGGAATTATTTTCAAAAATAAATTTATATCTGATGCTGCATGCCTGTAGACAGAGTTACATAAATGTGAGTTAAGGAACATATCCAAGTTTCAAATGTTGTTTTCTCAATATCAATTTTTTCACCACATAGGTACACATTTCTCTGATACCCTATATGCTACATAACTGAAATTTCAGGTATTATTTATTGAGTGATTATACACATATTTATGTAGAATTATGCTTCTATTTAACCATTTGTAGAATTTGCATGCATTTACATTCATATTCTCTCCTGAGGTTTATATAATGCAAAATTCAAAGGACCTTAAATAAAAAGCTTTTCACGGTATTTGGATAATTCTACATAAATTTAGAGATAATGATATATATTTAAACTAGTTAAAAGCTCAGGCTAGGATCTTTTATAATTATGTTGTAAAGTGTACCTAAATATGAGAATGTAACAAATTTTCTGCAGTGAATGTACAGTTGCCATTTTGCCACCCAAGATAGCTGTTGTTTGCCACGTAATAGATAAAACACCATTCGACGACTGTAAAAAGTTTCATTGCTCTATGTTTTATATTGTGAACTCAGTGAACTTTTAAAGCCAGCTATGCATTTTCGGTTACATCCCCCCTTAAGTTAGCCAAGGTACACTTATAAGTTGTAACGAAATACTTGGACTTTGATCAGCCAACTGTAATATATACTGTAAGTCGAGAAATAAACTCAAAGTAGCACATTCACGAAGCAGTGCGTATCAAATGGAACATGCAAATGGTGGCAAGTGCTCATGTTCCACTTATCTGTCGTCTTGCAAAATAATTAGAAATGCTCCATTCTTAATCCGCCCATTGTTATGAATTTTTCCGTTCACAACTCGCAATATAAATTCTGCATATTAAGGCTTTCACGGCCCGGATTATTATATAAAATTCTGTCTAACGCGCATAGCGCGCACAATGCTGCTTGACTTATTTGGGGATTGCGCTCCGTCATCGCTGAGTCCTTCTGCAGTTCTGCAAGGCTTCAGTTGCTATGATCAGCAAACACTGGCGCAGTCAAGTTCAGTGACAATCACACGTTGAAAGGCTAATATTGTCCACCCCAAAAAGTGCTTATTTATTTATTTATTTATTTATTTATTTATTTATTTATTTATTTATTTATTTATTTATTTATTTATTTATTTATTTATTTATTTAGCGTATGGCTACATCACTTCAAATTATAATTATAGTTAGCTACAAACTAATATCCAGGCCACGAATGCAGTCTATATATCTCTCCGTCATCATCAGGAACTCCGTTGGATGGTGTTCTGTTATAAATGTGAAAAATTTGTCATTTTTATGAGAAGTAGGTCAGTAAATTCACCCGGGAACAGTTATTTATGCCGTACGTGATAAGCGCTTTTTTATCGATGTAAATGAACTACGACCTATATCCGTTTTACATCTCGGCATGATGCGTTAAAATCACTGACTGGACTGTTAATTATATTATCATGGAGATGCATGTGCAACGAATTCTTGTCAGATGTAATTTAAGAATGGCGAGATGCATGAAACACAAATCTCCCTTCCGTCCAATCTTAACTTGACTGTGTATTTTTCGGAACGAAACGTTCACAGGATAAATTAATAAAAGTCGAGTTGCACTTCCAAGGAAACTCCAAATACAACCACTCTTCTCTGCAATCTTAACTCAACACCACTCGACAGTTTGCAGCTGGCTGAATCTGGGGTAATAGGCTCGCCCGATAGCCAGGCTGTAACTGTGCTGATAGGCTCTCCTCTAGCTAGCTCGTTAACAGTCGCCTGAGTAATTGAAAGGAGATTGTTTTAAGTAATGAAAACGTAAAAACACTTATAGTGGGTGATGTATTGAAGATAAAGATATGCTCTCGCGGACTTTGTTGTAGAACTTTTTATGCTGAACAATTCTTATACTCATAGTATATTATTATTTTTAACGGTTTGCCCAGCGTAAGCTTAAAAAGCGCACGGACGCCAGGATATTTGACTTTTTCACTGAAATCGTTTCTGCTTGGTTTCCTTTGATCATAAATAAATTATTTTCTACAGAAACCTTCCTCGAGATATCCTTTACAGAATGGTGAAAACCGCATGAAAATCCATCCAGAGACCCTCGAGATTACCCGTGACATCCAAAAATCGGGGACTTTGTTTTATACAAAGTAGAGATTTCCGACCAAAATGGCATATTTATTGATGAAGAGAATCCTTAAAATTTTTTCAAATGTGTATCTGCATCCAAGAAAATGATAACATCTTGATATAGATTACACGTCAAAAGTAAATAACTAAATTATGAATTTGATAATCTGTGTTACTGTGGTGTTTGTATTAGCGTGTGTATTAGTCATATAGGCGAGGACTGGGATTGCAGTTTCAAGCGGTCATCATCAGATCCCGATAACTGTGTTGAGGTTTAAATTTGTATACAAATATTATCTAGCTACAAAAGTGTAGTGCGTTTAGTTAGTGTTCAATATTACGATTCGCAGTTTGAATCTCGTTATATAAGGTTAGTTTGCTTTATAAGGGTTTGTGAATTACGAATGAGTATTATGAACGTGCAGTGCGAACAAATTAGAATAACACAATATAATATATAAAATATGCACTTGAATTCAATTATGTATATGGTTACATAATATCTCATTGGAGCAGTTGGTCGTACAGTTGTTACGCTATCGCCTGCCTACTCCCGCCAGGGTAATAGTGATCATAACTAATACATGTAATTTTCCTCAAGGAGTTTAGGGGGGAATGGTGGCGCAGCAGTCAAGCTGTTGGCCTCTCAACAAGGTGGACTGGGTTCGATTCCCGGTCAATGCATGTGAGATTTTCAAAGTGATATGCCATGTCCTGAGGTTCGGATTCCACGTAAAAAGGAGGTCCCGTGGCTCATGATCGCATGATTAACGGTCACGTAAACTAAAAGCTTCCTTCCTTCAAGGAGTCTATTTACTTACAAGCTGTACCCAGCATGCGTTGGAATGCCAATCAAAGAAAGTGTTGACATTGTAATTTTGTTTCTTGAAGTGCTTTTGGATGTATAATATTTATTTCGAATTCTGTTAACTGCCTCTAAACTATCGTGAAATGGATTAACTAATTTAGAAACATTCATGGTAGCGTGCACAACAACCCACTAAGTTTCATGGCAATGGGATGAATTGCATATGAACACATACGGAATTTTGTTTAAACGATTCGTGCGCTGTCACTCGTTTGTTGAATATACTCGTGCGCTACCTACTGTGTATAGGATTTACTATGTTAGAAACCTTCACGTAAGTGTACTCAACAACTCATCAAAATTTCATCGCAATCGATGAATGGTATATGAACGCATACGGGATTGTGTCGAATCGCTTCGCGCGTCGTTACTCATTTGTTGCATCTACTCGTGCGCTACCAATGGATTTACTAAGTCCGACTGAAAAGCTACAACTGACATTGTAATTGTAGGCCTACACATACACAATAGTGGTATTTACTTTCATTACGTGATTTATAAAGCTCAAACTCGTGCTGATAGGAACACTGAGCGCTGGAGGAGCCTTTGTGTTAAACAATAGCTTGAAGAGCATTCAAATTCTTCCATTATAATCCGTGTGAAACTCTTCTAGAGTGTATTGTTCGCCACGGCAGCGGCAGTGGGATAAATTACACGCAGCCAGTTGGAATTATTAAAGACGTTCCTTTGATTTGAACAACTACTCCATTATTAACTCGTTATACTGCATGTGTTACTCCGGATAATTCCGGATTAGTTGCTATCACACAACGATAGGTGTAGACGTCTGTGTATCTTAAAACCTTTTCTAGAATTAATAACAGTAATAATAATAATAATAATAATAATAATAATAATACCCACTCACTACTCAGATGGCTTCTATGGGACACGAAGATCCCGCACCGACCTCACAAATTGCCTTCACTGAACACTGTATTGTCCACATTCAGACGTCTACATACTTTGGAGATTTCATTTTTTTTTTTCAGGAACTTCGTGGTCTTCCTACTGGCCTTTTAATGATGTTGAGTATTGGTGCTTGCTGTGATAGTAAGTTTATGTCTTTATTTGATCTTGTTTTCGAACTTAAAGATGCGGGGTCAAAAAATGGTCCAAAAATAATCCTATACACTTTATTTGATAAAATCTACAATGATAATAATAATAATAATAATAATAATAGTAATAATTATAGTAATAGTGGCGCAAAGAAATGAACGATGGGGTCCAAAATGGAGTACGACTGGGTTACAAGAACATGAACCTTTCTATTGATTGCCTAGCTTTTGCAGATGATCTTGCAATTTTCTCCGACTCTTTAGATATGGCCACAAAACAAATTAACCAGCTGCAGGTACAGGCAACAAAAGTTGGTCTTCAGATCTCTTTGGAGAAAACACACTTCATAACTAACATCAAGCCAGCACCAAGGGAACTAAAAGTAAACCAGGGGAAAATCAAACGGACAGATAACTTTAAATATCTTGGCGAGTGGGTAGAACCCAACGTATGTGAGAAAGAAACCTTCACTTCGCGCATGAACAAAATGGAAATGGCGTACCAACTCACCAACGACGTTTACAACAAAAAGTCAATATCCCTGAACGCAAAACTTAGGCATTATTGCACTGTCATACGACCAGAGGCTCTGTACGCAGCGGAATGCCTCACCATGAACAAGAAAGGCCTGGTAGAAAAATTGGAGATCAAGGAAAGAAAGATCTTGAGGAAAATTCTTGGCCAGATTAAAGACAACGGTGAATATAGACGGCGGCATAACTATGAGCTGTATATTCATGTCCAGAAGATCTCTGTTGTAATGAGGAAAAGGAGGATTGCATTTTATGGCCACTTGCTTAGAATGAAACCCACACGATTGACGAACCGGATCTTTAACTATTTTAAAAATAAGAAGACCAAGCCAGCCTGGTTCGAAGAGGTGGAAAGTGACCTGCAAGAGATGGAAATTACCTGTGGGGATATGCAAGAACGCAATTCCCTCAGGAAGAAACTACACGACCACCAGGGTTTTCAGGAAAAACCGAAGTTGAAGACGGGAAAGATGTGGACGGAAGAAAGAAAAGAGCAACACCGGTAACGTATGAAGGAACACTGGGCAAAGATCAAAGCCCAGAGAAGCCAGTTGAAATAACGTGGTCCTTAGTTGGCCGATACGATTAAAGAAGAATAGTAATAATAATAATACAGAAAATATGCTCATGGATAAACCAGCCAACAACAAGAAAAATCGGTTTGAACTTGAAGTCAAACACAAGAGAAAGATTAAAATCTCTGATGAAGAAAGGCAATTGAGATGAGGCAATAGCGGGCTACAAGGAATGCACAGAACAATAAAACGTGTTTGAATTAATGTACCCCAAAGCCGGGTGAAACGAATAATAGAGTAATAATAAAAATAAGGAACTTTGTACCTTTATCTGACACTTGAGCTCTCGATCATAAGCTACAGGGAGATCTGTTTTCGCACAATTCTAACAACTGGATGTCACTATTCACATGGAACATCTCACGTGCATATTCAAGGGACTGTCAACTCGTGGGACGTGGGTTGGCGGCCACGGGACCTGAGCTAAGTGTCTGGCATTGCTTCCACTTACTAGTGCTGGGTTCCTCCCTGTCATCTTTCCTGTAGACCTCCCTTGGTCAGCTCTTTTTCTCTTCTGTCATCGATGGAATTAGGGTATCAGAGAGCAGGAGTGTATTTCATTTTCCTACCTTAATTGATCCTTGTCTCATCTTTCCTGATACAGTACCCTCATTCTTTGATTGAACAGACCCGTTTTTGATGTGTAACATCTTTCCGCTCGGTTGCTGGATAGTTTTGTGGGAGTGGTCTTGAAAATTGGGGACGGCAGTGGATCGGAACGATCGAGCTGGCAGTGGTGGATCGAACGGAAGTATGCACTGCCTGCTCGATCGATCGAACGGAAGTGTACTAGCTGGCAGAGGTGGAAAACGGAAGTATGTACTGCCCGCTCGATCAATCGAACGGAAGTGTACTAGCTGGCAGTGGTGGAAAATGGAAGTATGCACTGCCCGCTCGATCGATCGAACGGAAGTGTACTAGCTGACAGTGGTGGAAAACGGAAGTATGCACTGCCCGCTCGATCGATCGATCCAGCGGGCAGTGGTAAGACCCAGCTGGCAGTGGTATGAGAAACAATGAGCGCGCGGTGTCGGAAATTGATACCATGATGTACTCTCGGCCATGTGGAATGTACGTATATGACATACTGAACGAAAAACTCTCATGCGAATTCTGGTGTCAAGTGATTGAAACAAATGGCATGGTACATGTTCGAAGTCTTCGTATCAGTATTTAAATGGCAAAATGCCTTAATATCAAACATTGTAACTAGTCGGCATTGCCGGTATTATGTTTCTGCACAATGGCTATTCAAATATTAACCCACATAACGGTAATGCAGTCATCAATATAATATAATCGTTGTGGCTATACGAGAATTCAGCAAGCCTTCATGAACTATTACTGAATACATTCTCTTTACTCACAAGAGGGCCTATTCATTAGGCATTTTAAACTCAATTTCACGCAGGAACATTATCGAAACAAGCAAATTGTAAATTAAACTTAATTACGTAATGCAGTATTATTGGAACGTGGAAATAAGTCACCATCTTGTGCACAAAATTTGTGTAGTTGAAATAGCCGTGGGGTTAGTGCTTATGACTGTGAATCTAGAGATCTTGGGTTCGAATCCAGGACGGGGTAGAATTTTTTGCTACCAGATTATCATTTTAAACGATATTTATCATATCAATACGACTAATTTTAACAGAATCCATATGAAATTACGTGTTGGTCTGTGAATTAAGAGGACCTGTTTATAAGGAATTGAAGGTTATGAGCGGTGTCGCGTCTATTAATCTAGTTGATCCATATCGTATTCTTTATTTAGGCTAGTGCTGGTGGATGCTACAAATCATCTAACAAAATGAGTTCCGTATTATAAACTACAATATCTGTAAAACACTCCCTTTTAAAATAGATTAATATTTGTGCCAATAGTAGTGTAAATTACCGGTGTATCAACAATTTCTCGTGAGCTTTCTTCTACGCCAGATGTTACACATCATATGCGACTAGTGTAAGCCTCGTTTTTATTATTTCTCGTCATGGTATCTCCTGCCTTCTGCACACGACCCTCGAGGAGGCAGGGTGTGTGTACCCCAGCCTGGATACACAAGGGCTCAGTACTGGTAAGTTGGTGACCCTGAGGGGATCAGTTTTCCCCTTTTCCCATTGACTTTGGGGGTTCTATTTCTTTCTGAGCTCCTCAGTTCTTTTCATTTAGGGGCAATGCCTTTTCCTGCCTTTCATCCCCTCATTCCTTTTTATTTGTTTTCTTCTTCTTGATTGTAAATCTGTGGTTAATTTTAGTTCTGCTGTTTATTTCCTCATAATTTTTTATTGTCAATCAATCATCAGGGCCGATTACCTAGAAGTTAGTTAGGGTGGTGTGGTTACTCCTTGAAGTATTGGGGTTTGCGTTTATCTGATGAACCAGGCGTAATAGGAGCACATGGCAAGCGTTAATTTGTGTTTGGGTACAGCCAATGGCCATCAGCAAAACAATTGAATGGCACCTAGTAAGCACGTGGAGGGTCAAAATTGCCAACCCCATCAAGTCACTTATAGTCACTTAAAGTGTCCATTGTGTTGGCCCCGCACAGAAACAAATGACTAGCGGCTCATTCGACAATAATTGAATGGGTCATTTGAGAAACCCCATATCTGCAATTGATACCTTATCTGTACCTACTGATACTTGATAATAACATTTTCAGTGAATTTCCTTCCTCGGGTGGTACAGGCAATTTCAAATTGCAATTGCAGATGTGGGGTTTCTCAAATGACCGATTCAATTAGAGAAGCATCTTGTAACGTGGTGATAGTTTTGTTCCCAATTACAGTATTGTTATTATTCAAATGAGGTGTAATTGCATTTGTTTGTGTAGCTAGTACACGGGTTAGGCCTATTGTTTATTTCATTTTGTTGTTCATAATGAATCAGAGTGTGAAGAAGTGGGGAGCTGCAAGAACTCGAGAAAAAGGAAAATTCTGGGACTTCAGAAGACTTCTGATGTAACTTGGGAGAAGAGGAATAACGAGAAACTCTACAAGTGTTCTGAAAAGATCACCGACACAATGCGGAAAAGAAGGCTGAAATTCTATGGACACCTGGTAAGAATGGACGAAAACCGACTGACCAAAAGATCTTCAATTACATCATGGGATCAAAGGCCACCTCTAAGTGGGTAGAAGAGGTCAAGAGTGATGCAGCAGAAGTTGGAATTACTCCAGAGTTGATCCACAATAGAAGTGAGTTTAGAAGAAAGGTAGACAGATTAAAATAATTTGAAGATACACCAATTACAAAGAGACCGGTGCGGATCATTTCCAAGGAGGAAAGAAAGATAAGGAGCGTAAGAATGAAGAGGTTCTGGGAAGTAAAGAGAAGGAAGGCCGAGAAGCCTTAAGTTCTATGCGGTCCATAGTTGGCCAAATTCAAAAGAAGAAGAAGAAGAAATCAGAGTGTGACCATCCTATGGATGAAATCTATGCTCTGATGACCTCTTCACGGTTCATTGCACCTCAGAAAGCAACTTGTAATATGATATTGTTCCCAAATATACACATAAGCAATGCAAAACAAGAAACAAACCTTACTGATTATCTTGACGAGAGGGTTGGAGGGGGAGGGGTATGAACTTTGGAGGGTATGGCACCACAATGTTACGAATAGCCGTATAGTTCACACTTGATTAATAAACATATTTGGGACATTACAAAGAACGATTCTCCTGTGCTCCCACCCTCTCTGTAACTTTACGATGGGCAAATAAATCCGCGACCGATCCATCTAATTTAGCAATCTTACCAACATTGTGGAACAAAACTAGTTAAAATATCTCAATTTTCGCGGGCGCATTGCCTCCCAACATTACTGATTTTGTAATGTTTCGTTCTTTTAAACACAAATCCGATGTACAATCAATAATGATCTATGTTCATGATAATTCACGTCTAGGAGTTCACTTTCATTTCATAAGTTGGTACTTGTAGTCGGAAATACCACCCTAGATCTTTCGGTTACTTACATTCTTTGCCTCCATGTTGACCCCCAATGTTTGCTTTGTCTGAAGTCATATTTGTGATCTGCTGGATGAAATAAAGATGATTCCAAAATTTGAAGGAAATTGGACTGTATTTCGCAAAGATATGAAGTCGAGTATCGAACTAGCGTGTATATGGAATATTGCGGTACAATTGGAGATTAAGAAAAGCTTTGTCTGATGTAGGTTTCATTTATATCAGAAATTCGCAAGCGAGCCGGCTTCTCGACCCTCGACTGAAGCTTTGAAGTTGAGGAGGAGAGGGGCACGACCTGTCAATCATGAAGTTTGTTTGTTTGCGCTGGCTAGTCGAGTCGCACGTGCAGGGAGAGTGGAAGGAATTGACGCGTGGTGAACTGGTGATCTGACATCTCGCCTGCAATATTTTGATTAGTCAAGAGCGTGGTACGAACGGGTAATTGAATTTACGAAGAGAATAATTGTAGTTAAAATTACTCTGGAGAGGTGATATGCATCATGAAGTAGCAGGGTTGACTCAGAAAAATATTCAGTTTTTTCCATATTTTCTAAATTTTAGAAGAGGACTTTCAAAAAAGGACCCATCTCATTCGGGGGATTGAGAGGGAATTTTGAGCAGCAAAGCTGATAACCCACGCCACTGGAAAGACAGCGGAGAGGACTCAATTTGACAATGTCATACGCGACAGATGTGTTTGGCATTCACGCAAATCTGAAGTGCGCGAATTATAGAGAGGTGACGGCAGCATCGAGAGGTATTCCGGTGTTATGTTAGAACGCCGAGGAACTGTGTTACAATTGATATAAGACATTTATCGACGATAATAATTCCAACAATTATACTACAATTGTAACAACAATTGAACACTACTTTTTGAGAAAGCAAGACAAATTCAGTACAGCGATTATTGGAAAGTTATACCTCACCAAGCAACAATAAAATTTTACAATCAACGAAAAGGCACTCTATTAAATAATTATTTTCGTAAATATTCTACAAAAGTCTACATCGCACTGTTTTGTACACTTTGCAAAAATCTACGGATGGTTTTCGAAATGTATTAATATTTTGAAAAAACTTGCAATGGAGTTCAGAAATTACGAGTTTAGGGGGAAGAATACTGGACATTACGAGAGTTTGGTGATGCATTGTTAAACGCATGGATTGGGAAGCTGAATAATTGAACTTGCACGTGATCTAAATTATTCGTAATTATCGCATTTACGAGAGAACTTCAAGAATTTACGATGGAGAGACCTGATAAATGTAGAAGAGTTGAGAGATGGAGTCGACAATCCACGACCGAACAGAAAACCAGTTCGAGTTCAGGCAGTCCAAGAACGAGAGCGGACGAAGGAGGCGTTCATCCATTTGCTGTTCCAAGGACCAGATCCAGGCGAATGCTGAAATGGTGTCAGCAATGCCGGATCCAATGCATGGAGTATCATACTCAATCGGGTATGAGGAACACCTATCATCTTTCCAGCAAAGGTAGATTGAAGATTTTCCAGTTGTAGATATTTGAACATGTAGAAATTTCACGATTGATCAATTTTATTAGCATTTCGCAATTTTTCTTATTCAGTCATATTTAGGCTTATTTCAGTGTTAGAGGTTGGATTTATATTTTTCCGATGTTTGGCGTAACTTAATTTTGCGTTTCTATGATTATTAATTCTGTTTGGAGATATTTGTAGGTTTTTGTTGAATTTTAGGAAGAGTTTGTAGGATTTTTATCGTCTGAGAACCAGATTGATATTGTATATTTCCGATTCTGTTCGAAAATTCATTTCGTCAGCGAGGTCATATTGAAGAATAGCACGATTATGTCAAGTTTGGCTTATTTAATTGCTCTATTTGCAATCTATATATATATAACTCAATGTTGGTTTGTCTGTTATTTATAAAAATTTAAACCGTTTCACCGATCTGAACCAGAATTTGTATACTAACCCTTTGGAACCCAGCGGGTAACACTGTCCACTTTAAATTTCGGACAGACCACTCCATTCCCTGCATTTAGGCCCTTTTGCACAAATCTACACCGTTTCACCGATCTAATATCTTGACGGACATATTGTCGCTAGGCGACAAGGACTAGCACTATATAATGATAGTCAACGCCGCACCATTGATGGACAGGTTGTCACTAGGCAACAACGATTTACTCTGTATCATGATAGTCCGGTTATTATTATTATTAGCGTATGGCAAGGAAATTATATACATGATATATACAATATATACACAATAACAAAAAAAACATTGATTCACGTCAGGCATTAGAGTTATCCATTAAAGCTGAATGTCCAACTTTTGAACCCACTGCAGTGCCTCCGCTGTTGGTGATACAAAGTCTTCCAATCTACCTGGATAGGCCCGTAGTTGACACTCGCTTAAAATGTGGGGAATGGTCTGGCGAGGGGCTCCACAATCACATTCTGGAGAAGGTACAATGTTCCACTTATAGAGGGAATCCCTGCACCTTCCATGACCTGTCCTGATCCTGTTCAGTCTGGACCAAGTTGCACGCGGTAGTTGGAATCCGTTAGCAATTTTTTCACCTCTGAAGAAGTTATGTAGGGGCAAGTCAGTGGAGTTATTCCAGCGGCCTTTCCATTCCTCAAAATCATCGAAGTTGGTGGATGTCTTCAGAGCTGCTTCACAAAGAGGTGGATGTCGTGATTTCAATCTTTGGAGACTAAGAGCTGGTATGTCGCCTAGAACAGTTAGCAGAGGATTCTTGCAGATCTTGTTGTACTCTCGAACAAGAGCACTGGATCTTCTTAAGTCAGGTGGCATTATACCAGACAATAGTGGAAGCCAGTGGACTGGAGTTGGTCTGATGGTGCCAGATATAAGACGCATTCTGGTATTCAATTGTGGGTCAATATACTTCGTATACGGGCTATTAAGCCACACTGGAGCACAATAGTCGGCAGTAGAGAAAACCAGTGCTAAGGCTGAAGAGCGCAGGATGTTCGCACCAGATCCCCAGGTAGTACCAGTTAGCTTCTGAATAATATTGTTTCGGGTTTTCAGTTTCTTCGACAAGTTCAAAAGATGTTGCTTGAAGGATAAAGTCCGATCCAAGGTAACACCTAGATATTTCGGAAACCTATTGTGATTAAGTGATCTATTGGAAAAGGTAATATTTAGTTTGAAGTTAAACAGCCGGTTACTCAAATGGAAGCAAGAGACCTCAGTCTTGGTTGCACTGGGTCTGAGTCTCCAGTTCCTCAAATATTCTGTCAGGGTGGATAAGTCCTTAATCAAAATGTCTTCAGTTTTCTCAATGATCTTGTGTTGTGTGGCCAGGGTCATGTCATCAGCATAGCAGAACTTTCTGGATATTTTTTCTGGAAGATCAGAGATGTATAGATTAAACAGTAGTGGTGACAAAACTGATCCCTGGGGCAAACCATTATGCAGTTTTCTCACTGAGCTTTTCTTTTCACCTAAACAGACCTGAAATTTTCTGTCACTGAGCATGTTGTTGATAAGCTGTGCAATTGTTCTGCAGGGTATAGCTCTGAGTAATTTATAAATCAATCCTTCCTTCCATACGGTATCAAAGGCAGCAGTGAGATCCACAAAGACAGCAGATGTTTTAAGCTTTTGCTGGAATCCGGCCTCAATGTAAGATGTTAATGAAAGTACTTGATCTCAGCAGTTTCGGTTAGGTCTGAAGCCTGCCTGATCCACAGGAATGAGTTCTAAAATGGTTGACCCTATTCTGTTGTAGATAAGCCTTTCAAAGAGTTTGTAGCAACAGCTAAGAGGGCTATGGGTCTGTAACTTTCAGGTATATTTGCAGGTTTTCCAGATTTCAATATGGAAATTATTTTAGCTTTCTTGAAGTCGGGTGGGATTTGTCCAGTCTGGAGAATATCTGTGAAGAACTGTGCTATCCATCTCTTTGCATTGTTTCCCGTATGTATGAGGAATTCTGGATGAATTCCATCGAAACTAGGTGCCTTGCCAGGTTTTAGTTCTTTGAGGGCCTCTTGAACATCAAAGGCTGTAAAGGGACGTGAATAGCTGGACATGCGAGGGGTTGATGATTTCAGAGCACGAAGCTGGTATCTAACATACTTCGTATGCTTCTTGTCAGATGGAGCTCGGGAAGTTGTTACAATATGGGAAGCTATTTGGTCTGGTGTCACCTGATGTTGACCCTTTACTACTGGTGTACCTTCTCCTAGCCTTCTAAGAAGACCCCAGGCTTTTCTGCTAGAATGAGTGAAATCTAAGCTTTCGACGGTTTCAACCCATCTTTGTCTTCGGCAGTCATCCAAGCTAGCCAGAAGTTTGTCAGCCGTTTCTGCATCTCTGTTTTGTTCGAAATTCTTAAACAATTCCTCACTCTCGGTATTCCAGCCAGGAATATATTCTTTCTGATAGCCCCTGGACATACATTTCTTAGCAGTAGATATAACTGCGCCAACAAGACGTTGATAGCTTTGGTGATTTGGGGGAATCCAACGAATGCATTTATCAAGCTCCACAGAGAATGCAGACCAATCGGCTTTCTGGAAATTCCACCGGGGACGTGGCGTTGATCGTATAATGGGAACTGTGATACCAAATTCGAGTATTACTGGTCTATGCTGGCTATGAGGGAAATCTCCCATCACTTTGCGTGTAGTGTGCAATGGATTTCCATTTATATTGGAGCTGACAAAGCATAAATCTGGATTCGAATCTCTACCCCATGCAGCTGACCGAAAAGTTCCTTGAACTTTAGCGTCAAATACTAGATGGAGGTTGTTACTTTCGCACCAGTCCATTAATTTAAGTCCACAATCATCTGTTTTAGAATACCTCCAGAGTTCATGATGACTATTGAAATCCCCCACATAAATTGCAGGATGTTCTGCAGTTGGTACAACATATTGAGGCCATAAAATGCACGGCGGCTTGTAGATGTTGGCGATTGAGACATTATTCAGTCGGATGACAACCTGATGAACGTATTCTCCTGTGCTTTGAGATAGTAGCTCAGCTTCTTTGATGTTATTACGGACATATGTGGCCACTCCATATGATTCATGGTAAGTTGCTCCTAGTGCCGTGTACCCAGCAATACGACCTCTAGTACGGAGTTGTTCTTCATTAGCAGCATGCGTCTCTTGAAGGACAACAACATCTATGTTGTTCTCTCTGAGCATTTTTGAGAGATAATCACACTTTGCTCTACTGATGCTTTCTATATTGAGCTGGAAAGTGCGAATAGTGGGACCAATGTTTCTTGTTAAAGAGCTCTGAGAAGAGCTGTTTCCAAATGGTGTATTTGACATAATTTGATAGCCAGGAGATCCTAGGATAGACTGGCTGCCTATTGCCGTTGCTCGCTTAGCACCACACGGGGGACACGTGCAGGGCAATGAGAAGGTAAATCCTGCAGACGTGAGCAACGTTCATCCCCCGATAGTGAAAACTCTCAAAGAATACCACGTAAGCGGGGAAAAGCAGCGCATCAATGCGCTTCTCATCAGGAGGATAGTCCGGTAAAATTTGCTCAAGGACACATGAGAAAACTGACCGATTGACATCTCCTTGCTATCGTATGCACAGTAAATCAGCGTATTAGCGAAATGTAATGTAATGCTATCCTGTCAGAGAAACATAGTGGCAAATATTCCGACATTCTCCTATCACTATTTTGCAGTTTTCTAGTTAGACAGTTGTTATTTCAATGCGGGGCTTAGACATCGTGGTCATGTTGCCCCATGTACATTGGTGTGTGTGTGTAGAATGTTTGTGATAACCTGCGTTATTGTGATTGTTGTACTAGCATGTGTAAATTGGAGATCGGATATGGTATTTGAAGCCATTTTTCAGTGTTGATCAAGGATTTATTGGACTGTAGCATTCTCTATCCTATCGTATCCACAGTTAATATTCCATTTGCGGGGCTTAGACATCGTGGTCATGTTGCCCCGTATACATGGGTGTTTGTATGGAATTTTTGTGATAACCTGCGTTATTGCGATTGTTGCACTAGCATGTGTAAATCTATCATACTAATATATAAAAATGAGATGGTGTGTGTCTGTCTGTCTGTCTGTTACTCAATACCTCAAGAACCACTGGTCCGATTTAAATGAAATTTTGTATGGATGTAGCTGATTTACCAGGTTCACATATAGGATACTTTTGATTTCGAAATTTTGCACTATTAAAAATGGCGACTATTTTAGTGACGTCATTAGACCCTTTGGTTTCAAAATTTCATATTTCCATATCAAATAAAAAGAGAAGGTAGGAAATAGCAAACTTTTGATGGCACATACGAGCTTTGAAATTGAATTTCCTATCCGAATGGTCCTTATCACGTTTCGTGTATCTCCAACAGTTAGCGAGTAAAACTGACATTTGTGACGTCACTACACCCTTTGGTTTCAAAATTTCATATTTCCTTTTCAAATAAAAAGAGAACGCTAAGAAATAGCAAACTTTTGATGGTATACATGAGCTTTAACATTTAATTTTCTATCCGAAAGGTCCTTATCACTTTTCGTATATCTCCAACGGTTAGCGAGTAAAACCAGAATCTGTGCAATAAAACACGGTCAACACCGAGCGGTGCAGTATATCTCTCTATATATAAAATTGAAAATTTGTGTGTTTATCTCTGAATTTCTACGGAAATTTGAGATGCTTACACGTTTCAGACTGTTTTATGATGGATGCGCACGAAAATATTTTTGTTTGTTTGTCTGTCTGTTTGTTTGTTTGTCTGTCTGTGGACAAATTTGTTCCCTTATAACTCGAGAACGGCCGGGTGTATCAACGTAAAATTTGGTACAGATATCCATCAGAGGCACGACACTAATCATTGATGTAACTCTTCTCCGTACCTCTCATAAAAGGGGGCCTACCCCCTTAAAATACATGCTGAAATAGGCGTAGAAGGACGAGACAAAACTCATTTTCAGCCCCTCAATGTGAGAGACAAAACTCGGGTCCCCGAAAACCACATTTTAAGGACCGAAGACCAACCGTTTCTTAGATATTCCCAGAAAACTAATTTAATTTAATAAACTAATGAACGAATGCAAGCCAGTAACCATGCCTACGGATTCTCAGAGGTCCATCTATTGCTGTAAGACGCAATGCAATTCCATTAATTACATTAGTGTGAAAATTTGCAAACGGCTAGAAGGTTATCACGGAACCAAATTAAGCCGTAAAATTCATCAATACGTATAATGCGCTTAAGGGGATCAAGGAGTATTCTAGAATTTTTTCACGCGATTTACACCTGCGGGTGTGGTACGGCAGGTCTATTATATTCCTATACCCATATTATTCATTCATTCATTCATTCATTCATTCATTTCGTATAGGCCATCTATGGACCGCGTCATTCCAACCGTCTCCTACTGGCTTTGATGTTTGCCCTGTACGCCCGCATTCGTTCTCGGTGGACTTCCTTCCGTTCCTGGGTCCAAATCTTTCCCGTTTTCGGCTTCGGTTTTTCTTGGAAACCTTTACAAGCTTGAAGTCTCCCTTTGAGTGGGGCGCGCTCCTGAATGTCTGTTGGTGTAATCCCCACTTCTTTCAGATCTTTATCCAGTTCAATGAACCAGGCCCATTTTGTTTTCCTCTCCTCAAAGTAAGTTATGTTGCGATTGGTAAGTCTCGCTGGGCTTATTCGTTTCACATGCCCAAAAAATGGTAACCTTTTCTTCCGGATGACGTTGCTTATCTTCTCCACATGAGTATATAGGTCATGGATATGCCGTCTTCTGTATTCACCACTTTCTTTGATGGAACCCAATATCTTTCTCAAAATTTTCCTTTCTTTGGCCTTCAGTTTCTCGACCAAGCCTTTTTTGCTCATCGTGAGGCATTCAGAAGCATGCAAGACCTCCGGACGGATGACACTGGAGTAATGTTTTAGTTTTGCGTTGAAGGATATTGACCTTTTCTTATAGATGCCCTAGTTAAATGGTAGGCCATTTCCATTTTGCTCATGCGTGATGTGAATGCTTCTTTCTCTGATAATATCTCTTCCCTGACCCGTCCTGAAAAGATAAGTACATGGCCATTGGCTGAATTAAAAATAAAAATAAAATAGGTGTTATAATTTCTCCCTATATTATATTATTATTAGTATTATATTATGGCGTACAACGACGAGACAAATCCCCTCGGTGCCAGCAACAAAACTCGGGGGCCCTAAAGGGTCCTCGAAAACTACATTATAAGGCTCTAAATCCAACAGTTTCTGAAATATTCCCAGAAAACTAATTTTATTTAACAAACTAATGAAGGAATGCAAATCGGTAACCATGAGAACATTATCTCAAGGGGTGGCATACAACTTGCCATCTATTTCTGTAAGAAGCAATGTCACTCCATTTATTACATTTCTGTGAAAGTTTGCAAATGGCTATAAGGTTATCACGGAACTAACGTAGACCGTATAATTCATCAATGCAATTAAGGGGGTGAAGGGGTAACCTAGAATTTTTTCATGCAATTTTCACGTTCGACATATAGTACAGAAGGTCTATTATACCTCCAAACAGCAACATTATTTTCAAAAATTCCTGAATTGGATCAGCATTTTTTGCGGCTTTTAGTAATTTGGGCAATTTGAGGCTAAAGAACCTGAATTTTCATGCAGCACAAGCCTTTATAATTTATGAAAGGGGTCTTCCTGTGTATGGGCACCTAGCACAACGTAGAGGGTCAGATTTTATGTGACGTGTATTGCGTTTCGTCTACAAGGCTTTCAATTGTATTTCACGTCAGGAAGTACACGTTAGGTGAATTTAGTATGAGAGCACATTTTAACTTTTTTTTTGTCGACATACGGGTTCATCGTAAGGATGATTTTATTTGATACTGTGTGCTAGATCTACCCATATTTGGATATCTGGGTAGTATGTTGTAGACAATAGAATTGTCTGTCTGTCTTTCTGTGTATCTTTATGTACGCCTATACCTCGTGTTCGGATGCTTGGTGCATTGTAAAATTAGGTATCAGAGTCAATACACCAATCATTTTAAAACTCTTCACCGTACTTTTCATACAGTGGGAGGGTGGATAGAAAAACTTCTCAATATATGCTGAAATAGGCGATATATAAAAATTATCCTAGAAGGACGACCAAAGCATATGTTGCGCTTCTCAATGTGAGACACAAAATTCGGGAATCTATTAAGGGTCTCCGAAAACTACATTTTAAGGGCCTTAAATTAACAGTGTGTGTGATATTCCCAGTAAACTAACTTCGTTCTGATAAACTTGAAGGAATGACAAACCGCTAACCATTGCAACAGTACCTCAAATGATAATGTCTGGTGTTAAGAACGAACACCGTTCGAAGAACGGGTACTTCTGCTAGTATTATATAAAACTCAATGTTGGTTTGTTTGTCTGTCTATTATTTATTCAAATCTACACTGTTTCACCGATCTGAGCCAAAATTTGTACACTTACCATTTGGAACCCTGCGAGTAAGACTGTATATTTGAAATTTCGGACAGACCGCTCCATTCCCTGCATTTAGGCCCTTTGGCACAAATCTACACCGTTTCACCTATCTCAACCAAATTTTGTATACTTACCCTTTGGAACCCTGCGAGTAAAAATGTCTACATGAAATTTCGGACAGACCACTCCATTCCCTGCATTTAGGCCCTTTGGCAAAAATCTACACTGTTTCACCGAACTGAACCAAAATTTGTATACTTACCCTTTGGAACCCTGCGTGTAACACTGTCCACATGAAATTTCGGACAGGCCACTCCGTTCCCCGCATTTAGGCCCTTTGGCACAAATCTACACCGTTTCACAGATCTGAACCAAATTTGTATACATACCCTTTGGAACCCTGCGAATATCACTGTCTACATGAAATTTCGGACACACCACTCCATTCCCTGCATTTAAGAACTTTGGCACAAATCTAAACCGTTTCACCGATCTGAACCAAAATTTGTATACTAGCCCTTTGGAACTCTGCGTGTAACACTGTCTACATGAAATTTCGGACAGGCCACTCCATTCCCTGCATTTAGTCTCTTTGGCACAATTCTACACCGTTTCAGCGATCTGAACCAAACTTTATGTATTTACCCTTTGGAACCCGACGAGTAACAATGTCTACAATGTCATCTAATTACAACGAATTTTACATACCGTTTGAAACCCTGCTGGTAACAATGTCCATTTGATATTTTGGACAACCCTCCCCATTCTCTATATTTAGAATAACAGTCAAAAGGAACTTGAGAAACACGTTTTATGGCCATAGAACCATTCATGTACGTAGTAGTGTAACTGTAAGAATATTTTAATAAGTCTATTGTTGACTGACAAAGTGGGCTGCATCACATCGCCCCTACCCGTGTTCTGGTGCAAAATTGCGAAAATAGTGTTGCATCTTGCGCTGCTTATAAATTGCAGTCACGGGGTGTAATTAGTACAAAAAGATTACTTAGGCCCCTGAAAAAAGTTATCATGAATATATTATGCCTCTGTATAAGTGCGATGGTGTTGGTGCAGTACATTGAGTGTTGGCGCTTTCAAATTTACTTTCATTTAGTCCGATCCTTATCCTTCAGCGCTATGTGACGCTAAATGACACTGTTGTTACCTCAGGAGCTCAGGACAGCTAAAGTTTTCAAAAATGATCTGATTATTTTCCTACAGCGCTATGCGACAACAGACGCCACTATTGGTCTCTACTTTTCTAACAGCCAATGAGATATAGGCCCTAGCAAGTGTCTTTTATTTCACTTACTCCTATTTCTCTATCATATATTTCCATTCGTTTGTAAATTACATTGTGTCAGTACTGTAGTTAGTAAATAGCCGTTTCCCTATTCATTATTATCATTATCATTATGGGGAAATGACGTGAATGTTTGTCCATTATACCGTACTACGTATCACCCCCACTATCACCACAAAAAATTATATTTTTACATTTGTTTTTTCTGTTAGTTTATGTATAATGTGCCAGTTCTATAGAAGTATTCATTTTCATCCATAAAACTTATAAATCCACCGGGCGGAGCCGGGCACTATTGCTAGTTCTTAATAATTTTGAATTTGAAATTCATATTGGGAGAGATATAGGAATGATCTATTGATCTCAGTATTTGATAATGCAGTTGAGATATGGTATTCTTATTTTCTAGATAATTGTATGGAGAGAACGATAGTTATGAGCAGAAGTTAGCTTTAATGTTGATCCAGTTATCTTATATATTAAAACAGTTTTCAAAAAATTTCACCCTTTACTAAAACTGAAATATCTCGGGAAGTATTTTCGCTACAACGACGTTTGTTGTCTTAAAATGTAATGCCCGTCAAGCACCGTCGATTGATATCCACCTTACTTGATTATATCATTCGAGTATTAAAATAATTGCGAATATTACTTCCTTCAAGGTCTCACGAAAATAGAATATCGAATGACTTGACGGACATACTGTCGCTAGGCGACAACGACTAACACTATCATGATATTCAACGCCACCCCAATAATAAATCTAACTTGATATTAACAGAGAGTTCCCTAATTACGTCATGATATCGTTAACTTCTACCTGCTCCACTCGGGTGCTAATGTCGCATGATATCGTTAACTTCTACCTGTTCCACTCGGGCGCTAATGTCGCATGTATCCATACAATAATTAGAAGGGGATTCTGTGCACATAATTTTATTAAAACTTCTCAAAAAATGGATTACTCTGGGACTGAAATGCTCATGCACAATCAGCAGTCATTTTGCTAATGACACTGTCATGTCAACATCTGTTTGAATGACAACAAATACTGTATACGAAAGACAACTAATTTCACGAAGATGCCGCTACAGTCGAATGTTGGAACCGCCATTTTGTATTGTGTATCCGATTTTTCTGTTATATAGTCTTTGGTCTCACCAGCTATAAACTGTCTTCTTTTCGTTTCATTAGTCGGCCTTATAGGTTGTGTGCTCAATCAATACAATGAATCATATTATGATGAATGAGAGGCGATACTCAATTACAAATGTTATAAAGATTAAAGGTGACGGTAATTGTCTGTTCAGGTCATTGCCATATTGTGAGTACATCAATCAGAGTTTATTTACACGGGTTAGAAAGCGAATTGTAAAACATATTACAGACAAGTGGAATAATAATTCTTCCTTTATTGTTCGCAACAGCGATATGTACGAAACTGCTATCAATACGAGCGATGATTACAAAATCTATATGTCTATGAATGGTGTTCGTGGTGGTCATGTTGAGTTAGTTGTCGCTGCTCAAGTTTGCAAAATGGATATTTATTTGTGGATTACTACTGTCGTATGGAAGGTGACCGGTTAAAATATATACGTCATCAAAAAACGAAGTTACGAGTTGATACATATGCCGGTTTAGCAGACGCCTTGCATGTACGAGCAGAAAATGAAAATCTCAGAGTCGGTCGTATTGCAGTTTTTCCATTTTCTTTTACAGGTAGCCCAAGGAAAATATTGCCAAATTATCAGGATACGATGGCGATGGTGAGGAAGTTTGGAAAGCCAGATTTATTAATTACGTTCACCTATAATGCGGACTGGCCAGCAATACTAAACAGCATTCATCTCTGGGAAACGGCTAATAATAGGCCTGATATTGAAGTGAGAGTTTTCCATTGAAAAGTAATGGAATTGCTACGATTGATTAATGTTAAGGACATTTTCGGTAAAAGCATATCTATATACAGTGGAATTTAAGAAACGAGGTCTCAAGCACGTCCATTTACTCTTAACATTAACGGAAGATTGTAAGTTTCGAGACATTTCTAACATTGACAGTGTGGTGTCAGTCGAAATACCAGATCTCGAGGATGAAGTGCTATACGAGTTGGTAAGGCGTCATATGGTACATGGTCCTCGCGGATCTTTGAATCCTGCTTCAGTCTGTATGAAAGATGGCGTATGTAAGAAAGATTTCCCTAAACAGTTTCAGGAAGAGACCAAAGATAATGCCATTGGTTATCCTTCGTATAGGAGAAGAAATAATGGACGGATTATTATAAAAACAATTCGAGGCATTGACATTGAAGTCGATAGTCGATTCATTGTTCCCTACAATCCATTTCTTTTATTTTACGTGCAAGCTCATATTAATCTTGAAATATGCTCAAGTGTTCGGAGTGTGAAATACATCCACAATATCTTATATATTAAAATCCACAAGTATGTGTATAAAGGTCATGACTGCTGCATTATTAAAATATGACCTGAAGGCGAAACGGTGAACTACGATGAAATTACTTCTTTCCTAAATGCTAGATATGTTGGTCCAACAGAAGCCCCATTCAGGATATTTTCATTTCACATGCATGAACAGTCACATTCTATCGTGCCAAGACCAGTTCACTTGCCAAACATGCGAAATATCTATTTTAAAAATGATAACGCTCCTGATATTTTACTTCAAGCACAGTTGCGCAACACGGAATTACAAACGTGGTTCAAGTTAAATCTAGATTCGCAAGCCAGAAGTCCGAATATATATCCTGAAACACCAGTACATTATGTCTGGAATAAGAGCAACTGCCAGTGGCAAAAAAGAAAAAATGTTTCAAAAACTATAGGCAGAATGTATAATGTTTCGCTTACAGAAACAAAAAGGTATTATTTACGCCTGTTATTGCTTCACGTCATAGGTGCTACCAGCTTCCAGGATCTACGAACATACGAAGCAGTTGTCTATTCTACTTTTGAATCTGAAAGGCAGCGTTGTTTGGCAGAAGCGTCACAATTTCAGATGCCTTCTCAGTTACGACAACTGTTTTCTTACATATGTATCTTTCAGACCCCTTCAAATGTAAGATAGTTATGGGACATTTTCAAGAAATCATTATCAGAAGATTATCTGCAGTTTCACGAACCTAACATTGCATATCAGTTCACTCTTATACATATTTCTAATACATTAAAGCTCCATGGTCTTCCCATTACTTCTCTCGAATTGCCAGCTATTATTGATAATTACCCTGAGACAAATTTACCAAAGAATTATCCAAAACTTAATGAGGATCAATTAAGTCGGATGATAAACCAAGCAAATGGAAACCAAACGGTTATAATTACAGAAATTTTGGGGTTAGTACAAAACAGCAATGAAAGGATGAGTAATGCATATTTCATTGACGGTCCAGGGGGCACCGGCAAAACATTTCTTTACCAATGCTTGATTCACAGTTGCACAAATTTGGGGTTAAATGTAGTTTCTGTTGCATGGACTGGTATTGCAGCAATGTTACTACCTCAGGGGCACACTGTACACAGCCAGTTCAAGTTACCTCTACATTTACATGAAAGTTCTGTATCAGGAATAAAAGATAACAGGAAAGAAGCTTTTTATATTCGTTCAGCAAAACTTATCATCTGGGATGAAGCCTCTATGGCTAATAAGCACGCGTTGATGTGTATAAATCAGTTGCTCAATGACATCATGAATAAGGACGTGCCTTTCGGAGGAAAACATATTATATTAGTTGGAGATTTTAGGCAGGTATTGCCTGTTGTGCCTCACGCATCTAAAGCAGCATCAGTCCAAATGTCAGTAAGCTTCTCTCCTTTGTGGCCATTATTCAAAATTTTTAAACTCAACAAAAATATGCGAGCGGATACAGATCAACGTGACATTGCAAACTTCTTGATACAAATTGGTAACGGTAAATATCCTCACGTCGATGGAGAAAATTCAGAATTAGTCCCACGCTGAAAAATATTTCACGCTTTTCAAAAATAGCGATTTTAGCACCTAAAAATGAACATTGTAAAGAAATCAATGACAAAGTTTTAGACCTAATCCCAGGATCATCGAGAACTTGTGTGAATAATTTGGATACTGAATATGAGAGTGAACTTCAACAATTCCCAATAGAATTTTTAGACAGCATAGGCATAAGTGGATTGCCACCTCATATCCTTCGACTAAAAGAAGGCTCAATTGTGATTTTGTTGAGAAATATTAATGTTACCCAAGGTCTGTTGAACGGTACTAGACTGTTGGTTTGGAAGATGCATGACAATTGCTTACACCTGGAAATTATTACTGGCGTAAATGTTGGAAACAATCTCCTACTCCCTCGCTTTGACCTTACGCCATCAGATACTTCTATGCCATTTTTCCTTCAAAAGGAGGCAGTTTCCACTACGTTTGGCTTTTTGTATAACTATCAATAAAGCTCAAGGTCAAACACTAGATCAAGTAGGCATTTATTTACCTCAACCGGTGATTAGCCACGGACAACGTTACTGTATGCCGCACTATCGCGAGCAAAATCCTTTCATGACGTCAAAGTTCAAATAGAACCAAAAGGCAAGCGAACAGCAAATGTCGCATGGAAGGAAGTACTATTATAATTTTGAAACGAATGTTGTGGAGGAGCACAGACCTCAGCAAACGGGGCACAGATTAAATAACAATTATACAAGGACGTCCGCCTCCCTAATACGATAACTGTCCTGTGGTAATGGTAAAAAAATTACTATTGTCCTACATCGGTGATTACTATCCTACATCCTGTTATTTCATTCCCTCAGTTCTATAACAAAGATATACTCAAGCAAATTTACAGCTTAATAAATATCAATTCCTTCTGTGTGAGTTATCTTATCATTTCTCATAAATCGCCTTTACTTACTATTCTATCTGTAGGGGTGGAGGCGATTGCTGTTTTTACAGAGATGTGCAAATTATTAGATTCGATGTCAGTTTTCCAAAATTGCATTTTTACTTTTCACGGTTTAATGCACTAAGCATGTTTACAAGGCGATGAAATTACTTCAAATGTTCAACCAAGACTCCTAATTATATTTTCATTTAAGAAACTCAAATTAAAATTATATTTAGAATTTCCACTAACAGAGGAGCCTTGCAAATGCAAAATGCCACACGTTTCGTTTTTATTACTTCACTCTACTTTACGTGTGAATTTAGAGCGGAGGGATTTGGGGTCTTTTAACTGATTAACGCTATTGAACTATTCAAAGATTCATTGAAATCATCTGACTTGAATTCTAAAGTCAATGAAAAATTGAAAATGGACCCAGCTCAGATATCCCTTGGTATCCAATAATCTGAAAGTTTCCAGACGCAATTCCTTATGGGAAAAGGTGTAATTCCACGGGAGAGGAAACACTACTAAGTAGGACAACAAAAGAAGTTGGTCAATAAAATGATTTTGAATAAAAGTAATTACGACTAATTAAAATTATTTATTTAATTCTATTAATTTGCACACTTCTACATGTTAACCAAGAGTTAGATCTCTAAATTCAAATATAAGAGACCCATCTTTTATTTTAAATTTATACCATTGTTCATAAGTAGACAAAAGACCAAATTGTACCGCTGTAGCCTTAAATTGTGTGGATATCTCCATCTACTTAGTATAAAACAAAGTTCCCAATTCTTGGATGTAACGGGTAATCTCGAGAGCAACTTGATGGATTTTTATGCGGTTTTCACCATTCTGTAAAGGATTTCTCGATGAAGGATTAGTTAGAAAAACATTTATTTATGGCCAAAAGAAGCCGAGCATTTACGATTTCAGTGAATTGAGTTGAAGAAAAACCTAACGTCCATGTGACTTTAAAAAAAACACGATATTCTCTGAGAATTGTTCAGCATGAAAAGTTCTGCAAGAAAGTCCGCGATAGCTCCCACATCGACCACTGTAAGTGTTTTTACGTTTTCATTTCTTCCAGCATCTCCATTCAGTGGAAATTTAAATCACTAGCTTCAGAGTGAGTTTACGAGCTTGCGAGCGACCTATCACCCTAGCTTCAGCCAGCATCAAACTGCCGATTCGTGTCGAGTTAATTCTTCAGAGAAGAGTATAGCTTATGTGTTTGGAGTTAGCTGTTCACCTCGGACTGACGTCCGTGCAGCTTTTAAGCATACGCAGGGTATATAGTGGGACACACACACAGAGGACAGGCAGACACCCACACATTTGATCTCATAAGTCTACTTCATCATTTACCCCAAAGCGACGGTACCGTAAATGTCTGTTCAGGTCACTAGCATGAAGACATGCAAATGTCATGTGGGCAGAAGTGCTGTAGGATTGTTGAAGTGAATGCTGCGGAGCATCACGAGTCTTCTAGTTTTATTTAAATTGCAGTTGCAATTTGCGACATTGAAGTCAATATAAAATCATTTTAATTGATGTTAAATGTGATGACTAGATTTCTGTCATTCTAGTGAACTTGATACTACAGTGGTCATTAATAAAACGATGCTATATTTGATCCCTGACAAGTTTGTTTTTCTAGAAAACACTTGTCGGGTTGAAGTATTGTTTATACTGTGAATAACAAAAATAAGCACGATCAGAGAGAGGAGAGATTTACTGTAGACTATACTTATTAAGCAGAATTCTGTAACAAGAATTTGTACATTTTTATGCTAATTAATTGCAAAGGTTTTTAACTTTTTTAGCCTACTTTTCACATTTTGCAAAAATGAGGAAAAAGTAGACTTATGAGATCGATCCGGGAAAATGTGTGTCTGTCTGTCTGTCCGTCTATCTGTCTGTCTGTCCTTCTGTCTGTCTGGCTGGCAGTGTGTGTGTGTCCCCTATCAACTCCTAAACGGCTGCAGCAATCGAAACCAAATTTGGTATGAGTAAAGAACTATACCTGAATATCTCAAGCCCACATTTGAAAATAATGTCAGTGCTACCAACTGCTGAAAATCCGCAATTGACATTTCAGCTCCATGTTGGATATCCAGGAAGGTATGCATGGGAGATATTCCAAAATTGGCACACATATAGACGATAATATTATAATTTAATTTCCAGGAGGCCATACTTGCCAGAGATGCCAACATGATTCTAAGCCTACTGACAGGTCCAATTTTGAAATGCATATAACTTCTAAACTATCATTTAGATTTCAACCAAATTTCGTATGTACTATGTCTACATAACCAGATATGACTGAGCGTATTCGTAAGAGCCACCAGGGCTGCCAACTGTTAATGAATGCTCTCTCTATTTTTATATCCAAATACCAATATATCAGAATGTATGCAAGCCGACAGCTTTAAACTATGCACACGGATAGAACCTGACATTTTAGATAATTTCGGATTAACTAATATACGTCAGTGCTACCAACATTATTCTACGCCTGCTGATAAGACCAATTTTTAAATGCATGTAACATCTATACTATCCATTGGATCTCAACCAAATTTCGTATGTGCTATGTGTACAATAACAGATTTGAATATGCGTATTCTTAAGAGCAACCAGGGCTGCCAACTGTTAATAAATGCTGTCTTTATTTTGTTACCCTAAAATCAATATATCAGAAAGTATGCATTAGGTAGATAGGTACAAATAGATTAATCATTGGCATGATTCTTAAATTTTAAGAAATGTAGGCTCTTTAGTTCGTCACGGGACTTCTTGTTATTATTGAAACGTAAGAATTAGTGGAAAATGATCGTTATCTGATATCGTATATTTTTATTTGATGATATTCTGCACAAGTTATATTATAATTGATGAAATTTATTCCAAAATTAGAGGTTGGAATTGTGCAATGATAGAAGCTACGTGCATTTAAGGGTATTTCCGCAAGAATGCGAGGTGTAGTTACGAAGCGTCGTAACAAGTATAATGTGATGATTTATACCACATATGTTGGAAAGTGAAGCCTATATTTTTAGGTAAGGCTCAAGTAAAGTTAAAATTGTTGTAAAAACAGCTGTTTATTTTATTTAAATTTGTAACCTGTTTATTTTGAGTTGTATAAGAAAGTGGATATAAATCGCAAGAACTATCGAGCTATTAATATTATTGATTAAGACATTACTGTACTAATATGCTAAGATTAACCGCTTGGGCAATTGAAGCCAGAATATGACGATATTAAACCAGACATGAATGGGTAGCGTATTTAAAATGAACTTTGCGTGGAAATGTAGCAGAAGGATTCTCTAAGGAGAATGATGAACATTCGTTTGGAATGAAGAAGAGAAGTGGAAGTATAACGATTGTAGCGTTAATTGTCTAGTCGTTTATAAATATTAGTTCTAGTGTTCATAGTATTTTATATTTTTAGATTATCAGCTAATTGTGATAGAGACTTCGACGAAATAATGAGTTATTGTATAAATTAACAAGTCGTTCCGTGAAGAACAATACAGCCTATTTTCCTATATCCTACTTATGTTAAATGCCTCTATCCACATACAAAATTTCAGTTTGATTGCTGTAATAGATTCGTAGATATTGAGAACCGACTAAATATTTCGGATGGTCGCCATGTTGGATTTTATATTTATGTAGGTCCTAGAGTTATGTACTGTTACATGAAGATTATTGTGTACAAGTAGCATTCAAACTTCAATCGCATGATTAGGACACAAGAAGTAACAAGGAAATTTTAAAATTTCGCAAAGCTGCCATCTTGTGGTTATGGAAACAATTGAAATAAATTAGATGCCAGTGGATTAACATTCGTATAAGGACTTACTGTAGAAAGTTTTAATGCACTCGGATGGTTAAATTGCGAGATATGTCCATGTGAATATTTATATTTCGCATCACTGCCATGTTGGATTTGTGATCACCAGGTTATTTTAAAGTCCTATAGGAGAACTTAAGTTCACTGCCCCTATGAACATTAAAAAAATCAGTTTGATTGCTATAATAGATTCGAAAATATTCAGAGCCGTCTAAATATTTCGGATGGTTGCCATGTTGGATTGTTAAATGTATAGGCCATAGAGTCATGTACCATTAAAGGAAAATTATTGCGTAGTTTCATTGTTCAAACTTTCACATCGATCGCATGATTACGACACAAGAAATATAATTTTAAAATTCGCAAAGCCACCATCTTGAGGTTATTTAAACAATTGAACTAAATTAGATACCAGTGTATTACAATGTGTATAAACATTTCCTGTACCAGATTTCATTGCGATTGGAAAATGAAATCGCGAGAAAGGTCTATTTAAAATTTTCAAATTCGCTTGGCCGCCATGTTCGTTTTGTAGTTAACCGGTTTTTGAAAGTCTTATAGATGAAC
The DNA here is from genome assembly GCA_946902985.2 of Meconema thalassinum. Classification (NCBI taxonomy): domain Eukaryota; kingdom Metazoa; phylum Arthropoda; class Insecta; order Orthoptera; family Tettigoniidae; genus Meconema; species Meconema thalassinum. Next base: position 164,721,845 of record OX336392.1, read on the forward strand.
TTCCAGTAGTGCCCTTTCTCTCCGTACAAAATTTCAGGGTGATACCGCTAATAGTTTCATAGATATAGAATGCCGGTGAAATATTTCGCACATCCGCCATCTTGTGGTTATGTGAACAATTGAACCAAATTAGATGTCGGTGCATTACAATGAGTATAAACATATACTGTACCAAGTTTTATTGCGTTAGGTTATTATTTAAAAGTCTATTTAAAAGTCACGAATTCGCGTGGCCGCCATGTTGCTTTTGTAGTTACCAGTTTTTTCAAAAGTCACACATGTGAACTTCTAGTAGTTCTCTTTATCACTGTAAAAAATTCCAGGGTGATATCGGGAATAGTTTTGGAGATAGTGAATATTGGTGAAATATTTCGCACAGCCGCCATGTTGGATTGGTGAGACGTAACAAAATTTGAAATGCACGGTCGGGATCGTCCCGAATAGTGATATAAACTTACCGAGTTTCATTGAAATAGCTCCAGCTGTTTAGAAGTTATTATGGAGGGACACACACACACGGACAAAAGGTGATCTCATAAGCCTATTTTTTCAAAATTGAAAATAGGCTAAAAAACATGAATGTGTATTTAAATGCATAGCAATGACAGGATGTTCTTTAATTAGTTTATTTTTTATTATTATTCGTAAAATCAATATTTTTGCTATTTTATTATATTTTGATACTCCTTTGGTAGGAAACCCACATGAATCAGCTGATAACAGAATAGCGAGGTCACAGACCGAATTTAAGTTTTTATCATTATTAATATTTTATTATTCACGAGTATGTAATTATTTATATATCTAGTTATTTCCTTAGGTAGGTTGGTTGGTTGGTTGGTTCCTTAGTTTAGGGGCTGTGACAACGCGGTCATGTAGCCCCGTGTACTTTGGGTGTGTGTAGAATCTGTCTGATAACCGGTGTTAATTGTGATGACTCTATTAGTGTGTGTATCTGTTTTTTTTAATTCAAGTAAGGATTGCAACTGTCGCCTCCGTAGCGTAGCGCTCAGCATGCTTAGCTGCCGCCCCGGAGGTCCTGGGTTCGATTCCCGGCTCTGCCACGAAATTTGAAAAGTGGTATGAGGACTAGAACGGAGTCTACTCAGCCTCGGATGGTCCAAATGAGTAGAGGGGGTTCGATTCCCACCTCAGCCATCCTCGAAGTGGGTTTCTGTGGTTTCCCACTTCGTCTTCGGGCAAATGCCGGGATGGTACTGTCCCCGTTTACCCGGATAGTAGGCTGTCAGATATCCGCCCCCTCAATCGGATTGCCAACAATCAATCGCACCAGCTCAGCTACATCAATGAAAATGGCACTGACAGATACTACCGAGGTTTGAACACAGAAGTTACCAAGAAAAATTATTGTGGAACACACCAAAATTGACGGGGTTTCATACTTACTTTTACTTACCTCTTATAAATATCTCGGGGATTGGGTTGACAACAGGATCATTAAAGTATGCTCTCACAATAACCTTCACCATGACATTTAAAAATGAACCAGACCGAAGACGAGAACTTTGAACTGTACAAAAGCTTTATTTTCAAATAAAGAGTATGATTTTAACAACTCAACAAAATAAACGTGGCTATCAGTAGCCTATGTCACTCTGACTACGTCCTCCTAAAGGACTTGCAAAGTTATCAAACAATATGTTAGCTCCCATGAGCTCAAAATAACGTAACATTTTAAAACACAATTGGATTGGATGAGGAAGTCAGGGTACGACATATATAGAGCATTTGGTTTCTTTTAATAAACATTACACTTGTATTAATAGGCACAAGTCCGGAGTATCGACCTCACCCGCTTATAACCAGATGTCTGGCCGGCTGGTCTACTCTTTAACCTGGCTCACACCTGTCAAATGGGGCTCCCTAGTCACGCCACACTTGCGTAAGAATTCAGCTCCTTTTAAAGCTTTAAATGTCTACAAGACATTGACGCAAATCTTTCAAATGCTTAACTCACATCCCACTGGATTATTTTAACAATCCCTAACCCTGTTAAGTTATCATCCAAATGTTTAAAAAGCATAGTTTAGAGTATCAAACACACTCTTAAATGTTTATAACAAAATCACATAAATTATTTATAACAATTAGAAATTGTTTATAATATTGTCGAAGATAATTACAAAATTTTTAAACACGCCTTTAACATTACTTTCGTTCCACATTATTGTCAAAGATATTTACATTTATTATTTACAATATCAACATGTAAATTATTTAAATTATCAATTTAAGAAATACATTGAACCACATGTTTTATCCGGTTGGTAAATTCATAATCGTGTTTAATATAATCGACCAATGAAGGTTAGTTATACATGTACATGTCACAATCTGGTTTAATAAAGGTTGTAATAATTTTAATTATTTGTGACGGTAATCTTCATTCAAAATCTTATCTCAAATTCTTTCAAAACTCTTGTTAATTATAACAGTAAATTCACTTGATTAAATTTTCAACGAACTATGACAATACACTCTAGCGGAAAATATTTCGCTTACAAAATAATGCACAAACTGCATTCAAAATAGCCCAAAATTCATCATATATTAATCTATATGGCATTAAAATCTTCCACAGCATTTACAAAAACCTCCCCTAACACAATCTTTATCATTATTAATTACTGTGGGAATCTCCTTCATTTATTTCAGGGCATTATACATCAGCGACTTTCAACATGTCCGCTGCACTATCGATTATACATTCATAGTTCCACTTAAAAATTCTTATATCAATAATTGTTTCAAAACTGTTGTCATTTAAACTTCGTGGATTTCATTCATGAATCGAAATGAAATAAAAATTTGCCAATCACAAACAAATTTAATAGTGAATACGCTTATATACGCCTGTCTGGTCTATCAAAATTTAAGATTAACATCTTCAAAGAATTGTAGTATAAAAATACTATCATCAAACAAAGTGCGACTAACTGCAAAATAGTCGAATAGAATCCAATTAGACTGGGGAATGCAAACATCATTATATAAATCTCTATATGAGAAAAAACCTAACACAAGTTTCACGAATTTAATGCATTCAATAATTCATAATTAATGTTCATCTTTCACAAAATTGCCTAAGATGCAATGGTCGTTCATGACTGACGATAAATGTCTGTGTTGCAATCAATTCAAATAACGACTAGTATTTCCAAGATCGTCGACAACGTACTGGATTTTAACGCTCTAAAATCATTTAAATGTTCTTCCTTCTTGATGATGACAGAAAATTGGTCAAAGTAATTAAACTGGGGTAGAATTACTTTAATAAAGTGACACGCTGTCTGAATTTAAATCTGCCATAAAAATCATTAACTTACAGTCAAATCGTGACTACAAAAATAAGCAAATTACTGAAAAATCTAAATATCAGTCTCAACTGATTCAAAATCATTTAACTATGCCCATGACATAACAATGTCTTAATAAAACGTCGAAAAAGGCATAACTCATCAAGGTGTACTGAGAATAGGAATCTCAAACAAGAATATCGGGCAAAAAAAATACGTGAGGACAAAAATATGGGAAAAATGGTTGCTCAAATATTGCTAAGAAACTCAAATACAATAAACGTTCACGACTACCTTATCTGCCGATTGACGTTCCAGAGGAAAATTCCCCAAAGAAGACTGTTGATGGATCCATTTCACCAAGTTAAAGCTGAGCTCCATCCTCGAAACCAGAAACAGCACCATCGGAGAATCGAACTGCTTCACGAAGACGAACGACATCCTTCCGGCAATAATCTTCTTTGTGAGTCGGGACAACCCTGACCTCTCTTGAAAAATCCCTGAAGTTCCAGTTGAAAATCGCCATGAAGTTTTTGTATAAATTTCCGAAGAAATATTCATATTCAGGAAGTATGAAATCATTTCTATTGCTGTTTGATAGTATTCAGCCTTTAATCACGAAACATGGGTGTAGATGGTTATTTACCACATGTTCGCTTGTATGGAATAGCAATTAGCGAAGTTCCATGCTGCTATCTTACTCCGTTGAAATATGTCCCAATTGCATTAAGTCCTTTAGCCTTCCATCTTCTCTTCGGTAATAGTATTAGAAGAACAAACTGCCATATTAGACTGCTCCATAATACTGTAGCGTTGTGTCACAAAAGCAATCTGAAGTCTCCCTATTTCACTAGCCCTGTCAGCCGTAGCGTAGAGTCTGGCTATACAAAGTGTTTCTCCTGTGGCGAGAAAATCACTTTTGTCAGTCGTCTAAAATTGTCAATAACTTCCAAAATACTTCCTCGAAATTGTTCAGCTTTTCTACAGTCCTTACTGTAGTAATGCACAAGAGAATTAGCTAATAGGCGACCGCTAACTGTTCACAGCTAATCTTGTAGAAGTGTTATAAGGGTCGTTTCAACTTCACCTAGATTTACTTCACAGTAAACCTGCACTGCTTGTATGTTCGACTGTCGTTTAATGCAGTGGTTTCGCCACGCGTTATAAAGACGACTTTTTCACTATTAATCTCACTCGACGTTTCACTGAAATGACTATTTGAGATCTGACGATTGAATATCAGACGATTTATAATCTGAGAATGAGGAATGAGGCTCCTCTCTTCTGCGCAAGGCCTTTTATGAACTTCATGAGGGGCGTATCTATCCCTTCCATCGCGTGTTACTGCGTCATCGCTAGAAGTTCCAACTTCGTCAATACATGACGGATTTTGATAATTCAAAAACTGAAAATAAATTTCACCAAAATTCCAGATCAATGCCTCTACTGCAAATGGATTTTCACAATTCTGCATTCCAAAAAGTAATAAAAATACCATAGTTTCAGCAATCTCCGTCTTCCTTCAGACTATCGTTCATTGGTTTGAACCTCCCCTCCAATAGCATAATTTCTTCCTCAGCAGAATTCCACGTTTCCTGCGACTGCGTCGTACATCTCGGATCCTTCTCGAATAAATGCTGACGTCACTGAGAATCTCAGCTCAAGTAGCCTGCTGGCATAACGTCTGCGTCATCCGTGCTTACGTCATGACTATGACAGCCATAACTTTCGCTATAATTTCCGAAATAGCCACCGTGGTCTCTATATAATTCAATTACGGGGGCATTCTCCTCTCACCACGTTTTAAAAACAGTTGCAAATTGTTTTTAAACTCAGTGTTACAAGTACCTCAACTCTCTTGAACACGAAATTGAATTATTACTGGCTTACTCTAGGATAGTATCTTTTTAAATTTCCAGCATTGAACTTGCCGTAAATGACGTTATTCTCATCATCGTAGAGTTCATAGCAGTTGTTTCCATAGGCGTTCGTAATCCTAAACGGCCCCATGAATACATTTCCAAATTTGGGGTATATTTTCTTGCTCATATCAGCCTTGACAGGTCTGCGTAATAATACAAGATTTCCAACTTGTAAGGGTGCACCAAAGCGTTTTCCAGCTACTCTTTTCAATCGTTTCTCTGCTGCTTTCTGGAGTTGTTCCTTCGCCTTGTCAATCCTCTGCTGCCTTCCTAGGTCGGGATCCCTAGGAATGTGGTTGAAAAGATTATCCCACGGCCTTTCTGGGTTTCTTCCAAGATGAAGTCGCATTGGCACTTCTCCTGTGCTCTCCTGCACCGTAGAGTTCAGACATTCCTCTATAAGGGGTACAAATCTCACCCAACCAGAATGATCATTTGGACAGAAAATTCGACAGAATTTCGAAAATTCAGCCATATATCTTTCTGAGGAATTCGATTCTGGGTAACGCACGCTTGAAAATAAGTGCTTAATGCCAAGCCTTTCCATGTCCGCTGCAAATTCCACGGATGTAAACTGCGTTCCATGATCTGACAGTAGATATTCTGGTATACCAGCTTTAGGAAATACAGCATTTTCCAGTCTGCTTACTACGTTCCTCGTGTTAGCTTTCTGCATGGGACTCTTTGTAACAAATTTTGAGAAAACATCCACGGTAACCAACAGGTACTGGTTACCCTGATATCCCTTCGGACAGGGGCCAAATATGTCCGTCGCCATCAGTTCGTTTGGCTTAGAAGGAATCATAGCCTTCGGTTTTCCTTTTAATAAAGCAGAAGCATACTTTGCTCTTTGACATTTGTCACATGATCTAATGACCTTGGCAATGCTGGAACGCATGTTAGTCCAGATAAATCTCTCTTTAAGAGTATTAAGAGTCTTATCTAAACCGGCATGTCCAGTTGCGTGATGAGCTACCCACACTAAATTGACAACACGTTTAGGTGGCACGACTATTCGGAGTTTTGTATGCGCAGAGTCAGTCAGCATACTTGCATACGATGTCTCCACTCAAGACAAAGTGTCGTGAATTTCTGCGTGTAACTGCATAGTCAACATCAGTATTGTCCATGTAACCCTTGAGGAACCTGTACATTTTCCTTATTGGAGCGTGTCTCTTCTGTGACACACCGATTCGGGCTAACCTCCTAACGGTTTCTTGATCTTCTTGCTCCAATTGTACATGGTGTATCTGGACATTTTTAATAGGGTTACGTGATAGAGCATCAGCCAGTAAGTTATCTTTCCCAGGCTGGTGGACGATAGTGGCGTTAAACTGTTGGGTGAACAAAGCCCAACGTGTCAATCTATCACTCGACATGTCAGTTTGCAGCATAAACTGTAGTGCTTTATGGTCAGTAATAATGATGACCTTATGTCCCAGCAGTATTTTCTTCCAGGCTTGCAATGCTGTTACAAAAGCTAACGCTTCAAGCTCCGTCGTGAAGTAATTTTCCTCGTGTTTCTTCAACTTCCGACTAGTGAACGCAATGTAGTGCTTGTTGCCTGCCTCGTCTTTCTGGTATAAGACTGCACTAATGCCTACTCTTGATGCATCAGACTCAATATAGAACACCTTCTCAAAGTCTGGGTACTCCAGTTTCACATTATTTCTGAGCATCTCTTTTGCTTTCTCAAAAGCCTCGTCTGCAGCGGTACTCCATTTCCATCTGTTATTCTTCTTGAGTAAGTCATACAGAGGAGCCATAATTTCCGAGTATCTTGGACAGTGGCTGCTAATAAATTGGCATGCTCCTACAAATTCTCTGACTTGTTTCACCTTAGTTGGCTTTGGAAATCTCGTGATCGCATCTACTTTTTTCATGTTTGGATGATATCCATCTTTATCAATAGTATGCCCCAAGTAATTTATTTCTTGCTTCAAGAATTGACATTTTCCAAAATTCACCTTGATATTGGCCTCCCTTAAATTCTCGAACAACTTTCTCAAGTGCACTAAATGTTCTGCGGCGCTGGGTGAAGATACGATTAAATCGTCGATGTAGCAGATTACATTTTCTTTCACTTCGTCAGTGAGCTTACTATCAAGTGCTCGAATAAGTGCTGGTCCACTGTTAACCATACCAAAAGGCATTCGGACAAAGACCCATGACGTCTGGTCAAATAGGAATCCAGTGTACTGCATACTATCTTCTTCTAGCTGAACTTGATAAAATGAAGACGTCAAGTCAAGAACGCTGAAACATGCTCTCCCTTTGAATTTTCGAAGCAGATCTCTAATCTTGGGTGGTCGGTCATTTTCTGGAAGAATCTTCAAGTTAATGGTCCTGGCATCGAGACAAAGACGTATCTGACCATTACTTTTCTTCACTACTGTGATGGGGTTTATATAAGACGACGCCTGTTTTTTAATAATACCGTCTACCTCCATTTTTCTGATTAACCCTCGTACTTCTTGATAGTATTTCTCAGGAATGGGGTATATTCCCTTCTGGTAAGGGGTTTCATCTGTCAGCCTTATCTTGTATTTATAATCCTTAATCAATCCAGGCTTTTCATCGAAAATATCTTGGAATTCCTTTATCAGATCCTCAAATTCCCCCTGAATTTCTACAAATCCTTCAGTTTTTCTACTGGGTATTTCTGCTAAATTTTCCACTTCATTAACTATAGTATTCAAAATTTCTTCCCTAAGGTCTATTTCCAGACTGTTTTTCACGTCCTGTTTTTCTATCTCTTCTGTGATTATGTACCCATCATTAAAGCTAATACTTCTGTTCTTCATGTCAATAATAGCTCCGACCTTCGATATAAAATCGATTCCAAGCACCATATCAAAATTGATCTTGCTCACTACAATGAAGATCTGTTCATAATTCCTTCCATTGATCTCAAAGTTCAATAACACTTGAATCTTGCACTTCACTGCCTTATCTTGGAATATCCCTCTCACTTTGACGGTAGAAACAGGTAGAACTGTCATGTTCTCTCCTCTTAGCAGACTTTGATAACATTCCTCTGAAATGATGGAGATAATTGCACCAGTATCCATCAGGGCTTTATACTGTTGGCCATCTATCCGTACAGAAATAATAGGTAAGGCACATGGTCTTTCCTCTTTAACTATACCCCTCTCTTCTAGCAAATCTTCATCAGTCACTTCATATATCTCATTAATCGTAATCAGGTGTGGTGTGGCAATGTATTTACAGGTTCTCACTGACGTTGAGAAATCGGCGTTTTTTTTTGTGTTACCGACCTCAAAATTCTGCTGGCTCGTAGAAGGCCCAGGATCGATTACAACATCCTGCCTTTTCTTTTGGTTGTCGGCTTCTTTTTCCCGTAATTCTTTTAGGTATTGCTGGCTTTCCTTCTATCTTTCCTGATACTGATCGGGTGTCATAACCTGACCTTGAGGATTCTGATTTCTGTTTTGGCTCTGGTTATTCCTGTTATAATTTCGGTTATAACCGTTATTGTTATAATATCTGCCTCTTCCATTGTAATTTACTCGGTTATAGTTCCAGCCTCTTCTCTGTTGATACGGTCGGTAACCTTGCGATCTGTTATTTCGAAACTGATTATTCCTGTGAGGACCTACATTGTCAGTTTTCTCCTCATCTGGCTTGTCAGTTTGTTGGACTTGGTCCATATATACAGTATTTATTTCTTTAAAGTCATGCCTTTGACCTTTCTGCACCACGTTAGGCATTGGACTTGTGTAGTCTAACCTCCTCAGTAATTCATCCATGCTGGTTAAATCCCTGATGTTGGACGAAATTATTAGTCTTCTCACCTCAACTGGCAGCATACGAGAAATCGCATCAATAAGTTGCTCCGTTGACAATGGGGGTTGTAAAAATCTCAAGCGGGATAATTGACTCGTAAAGAAATCAGCGTACCGCGTTGGAAGAGTACCGGAGTATTTTCTTGAATACACCTCCGCTCTTAACGAATTCTGCGCTTCTATGGACCAAAATCGTTTGATTAATGCCTCTGCAAATTCGTCAAAGTTACTGAATGTGTATCTAAATGCGCAAAACCATTCGAGGGGTCCTCCAATCAAATATCTCTCCACTATCTTCATCTCTCTCTCTCTGGGAATGTGAGCTTCGATGAAATAATCTTTGAGGTTCCTTACATATTCGATAGGTGTCAAACTCTCCGTGTTACTGAATTTTTGCGGTTTATCTTCAAAATTCCTGATGACCGTTACGTTCCTCGGATATGAATCCGGGTAGTTTTTCCCACTATCTCGATAGTTCCACTCAGGTTCCATATTCCTCTCGTCATCTTCCTCCCTGAATCTGGATATACGTTCTTCAGGAGTCACGTCTCTCTCTTCTGGATCTAGGTTATATCTTGTGGCATAATTCCTACTGGTTTCGCAAGCCAAGCCTACTGTATCCTTGTCAGTGATTTCCGTTAAGACTTTCTTGATTAACTCTTCTTTGTAGGTCTCCATTAAATTAGCCTCTCCTAACTTCAAATTCTGCAGTTTACTCGTCGTTTCATTCACATCAGAGACAACTTTATGAATCTGTTCCTCTAATGCAGATTTTAATGTTTGCACATCCTGACCTAATTGTGTCCTATCTTCAACTTGTCTTTCGGATAGCGAATCCATCCTGACGCTTAAATCTTTCCTAATCTGTACTACTTCATTGTTAATATCAATTTGAGTACTGGCAAGTTTCCTTTCAATACGATCCTGAATTTGGGTTACATGTTCCCCACTTGACCTATTCCACTCTTCTTTCCATATTGCTACATTTGCCGTCAACATTTCTGCTATGTCTATTTCGATATCCTCTTTCAATACTTTATTATGGTCTAATACTTGGGTTCTCATGACCTCTACATCAAACTTTAAACCTTCTAAAGACGCTGTCGTTCTAACTGACTCATCAACTAGCCTAGTCGTTAATGCACTTATATTACGTGTACAAAGAGTTTTTGAATTTTCTATCTCTTCCCTGACTTTATTTACATCAGTTTGGACTTTAGCAACGTCTACGAAAACTGTGTTGACCTCTACTTGAATTTTATTTATGTCACTTCGCATCTCGTTTACATCCGAATGAATGTTATTAATATCAACCTGAACATTGGACACATCAGTTCTAACATTTTGGATTCCTCTTTGGACTTCCTCAACCTTATCTTGGACAGTCGCAACATCATTTTTGACAACAACTACCTCAGCCCTAGCACAAGAAATATCACTACGGACATTAGCTACATCTAAATTCAACATTGTAAGATCTTTATGCACATTAGCAACATCTATTTTAACATCAGCAACATTTTTATGCATATTAGACACATCTATTTTAACATTGGACATGTCGGAGCGCATGTCAGTTACAGTATTCTCAATTCCTTGGGTATTAATCTGTAAACGCGACATATTATCCTCTAAGTTAGCAGAACTGGTCTGAAGAACTTTCATATTCTCCTCCATTCGACTAGTATTCCTAGCTTCCATCTCCTTCATACTCTTTTCTAAGTTAGCAGACATCTCCGCTACCATCATCTTCAAACTTTCATCTGCCATTACAATATTATTCAAAAATTAGACTGCTGTAAGGACATACATCAAAAGAGCAAAATAACAACATTTGAGCAACACTTTTCACCATATATAAATTTGATCAATTTTCTGTCTTAAATCTAACTTATAACTACCTTATAATTAACTTTCGAAGACACTTCATGTTGAAACAAACTCAAGCACATGTTCAAATTTCCCTGGCCCATTTTAAAATATCCTATCACAAATAATTTTACATTTACAATCCAAATAATTTAATTTTATCTTTAATATGACTGAAATGTCATAAGCCGGTCAAATAAAATAAGATTCCAGATCATAGGCGATTTTCCTAAGTTTCCAGCCTATTTAACCTCTCAAGTTATATAAGATCTGATCTTTTATGAGTGTAATTTTCCTACTACAATACAACATTTAATTCCTATATAATCACACTCTTAAATTCTACAATTGGCCAAGACATCTAACAAAGAATCAACCTCTTTATTTGAGTCTAATCGATCCACACGTTTTAGGTTTGCCAATCCTACTGGTGTTCAACCTGGTGATCCAGTTATGTTGAATCGAGCCCCAACGTTTTAGGTGCGCCAATCCTTCTGTTGACTCAGCCCCACGTTCTTGGGTCGCCAATCCTTCTGTCCCCGTTTACCCGGATAGTAGGCTGTCAGATATCCGCCCCCTCAATCGGATTGCCAACAATCAATCGCACCAGCTCAGCTACATCAATGAAAATGGCACTGACAGATACTACCGAGGTTTGAACACAGAAGTTACCAAGAAAACTTATTGTGGAACACACCAAAATTGACGGGGTTTCATACTTACTTTTACTTACCTCTTATAAATATCTCGGGGATTGGGTTGACAACAGGATCATTAAAGTATGCTCTCACAATAACCTTCACCATGACATTTAAAAATGAACCAGACCGAAGACGAGAACTTTGAACTGTACAAAAGCTTTATTTTCAAATAAAGAGTATGATTTTAACAACTCAACAAAATAAACGTGGCTATCAGTAGCCTATGTCACTCTGACTACGTCCTCCTAAAGGACTTGCAAAGTTATCAAACAATATGTTAGCTCCCATGAGCTCAAAATAACGTAACATTTTAAAACACAATTGGATTGGATGAGGAAGTCAGGGTACGACATATATAGAGCATTTGGTTTCTTTTAATAAACATTACACTTGTATTAATAGGCACAAGTCCGGAGTATCGACCTCACCCGCTTATAACCAGATGTCTGGCCGGCTGGTCTACTCTTTAACCTGGCTCACACCTGTCAAATGGGGCTCCCTAGTCACGCCACACTTGCGTAAGAATTCAGCTCCTTTTAAAGCTTTAAATGTCTACAAGACAACTCATACATATTGACGCAAATCTTTCAAATGCTTAACTCACATCCCACTGGATTATTTTAACAATCCCTAAACTTGTTAAGTTATCATCCAAATGTTTAAAAAGCATAGTTTAGAGTATCAAACACACTCTTAAATGTTTATAACAAAATCACATAAATTATTTATAACAATTAGAAATTGTTTATAATATTGTCGAAGATAATTACAAAATTTTTAAACACGCCTTTAACATTACTTTCGTTCCACATTATTGTCAAAGATATTTACATTTATTATTTACAATATCAACATGTAAATTATTTAAATTATCAATTTAAGAAATACATTGAACCACATGTTTTATCCGGTTGGTAAATTCATAATCGTGTTTAATATAATCGACCAATGAAGGTTAGTTATACATGTACATGTCACAATCTGGTTTAATAAAGGTTGTAATAATTTTAATTATTTGTGACGGTAATCTTCATTCAAAATCTTATCTCAAATTCTTTCAAAACTCTTGTTAATTATAACAGTAAATTCACTTGATTAAATTTTCAACGAACTATGACAATACACTCTAGCGGAAAATACTTCGCTTACAAAATAATGCACAAACTGCATTCAAAATAGCCCAAAATTCATCATATATTAATCTATATGGCATTAAAATCTTCCACAGCATTTACAAAAACCTCCCCTAACACAATCTTTATCATTATTAATTACTGTGGGAATCTCCTTCATTTATTTCAGGGCATTATACATCAGCGACTTTCAACATGTCCGCTGCACTATCGATTATACATTCATAGTTCCACTTAAAAATTCTTATATCAATAATTGTTTCAAAACTGTTGTCATTTAAACTTCGTGGATTTCATTCATGAATCGAAATGAAATAAAAATTTGCCAATCACAAACAAATTTAATAGTGAATACGCTTATATACGCCTGTCTGGTCTATCAAAATTTAAGATTAACATCTTCAAAGAATTGTAGTATAAAAATACTATCATCAAACAAAGTGCGACTAACTGCAAAATAGTCGAATAGAATCCAATTAGACTGGGGAATGCAAACATCATTATATAAATCTCTATATGAGAAAAAACCTAACACAAGTTTCACGAATTTAATGCATTCAATAATTCATAATTAATGTTCATCTTTCACAAAATTGCCTAAGATGCAATGGTCGTTCATGACTGACGATAAATGTCTGTGTTGCAATCAATTCAAATAACGACTAGTATTTCCAAGATCGTCGACAACGTACTGGATTTTAACGCTCTAAAATCATTTAAATGTTCTTCCTTCTTGATGATGACAGAAAATTGGTCAAAGTAATTAAACTGGGGTAGAATTACTTTAATAAAGTGACACGCTGTCTGAATTTAAATCTGCCATAAAAATCATTAACTTACAGTCAAATCGTGACTACAAAAATAAGCAAATTACTGAAAAATCTAAATATCAGTCTCAACTGATTCAAAATCATTTAACTATGCCCATGACATAACAATGTCTTAATAAAACGTCGAAAAAGGCATAACTCATCAAGGTGTACTGAGAATAGGAATCTCAAACAAGAATATCGGGCAAAAAAAAATACGTGAGGACAAAAATATGGGAAAAATGGTTGCTCAAATATTGCTAAGAAACTCAAATACAATAAACGTTCACGACTACCTTATCTGCCGATTGACGTTCCAGAGGAAAATTCCCCAAAGAAGACTGTTGATGGATCCATTTCACCAAGTTAAAGCTGAGCTCCATCCTCGAAACCAGAAACAGCACCATCGGAGAATCGAACTGCTTCACGAAGACGAACGACATCCTTCCGGCAATAATCTTCTTTGTGAGTCGGGACAACCCTGACCTCTCTTGAAAAATCCCTGAAGTTCCAGTTGAAAATCGCCATGAAGTTTTTGTATAAATTTCCGAAGAAATATTCATATTCAGGAAGTATGAAATCATTTCTATTGCTGTTTGATAGTATTCAGCCTTTAATCACGAAACATGGGTGTAGATGGTTATTTACCACATGTTCGCTTGTATGGAATAGCAATTAGCGAAGTTCCATGCTGCTATCTTACTCCGTTGAAATATGTCCCAATTGCATTAAGTCCTTTAGCCTTCCATCTTCTCTTCGGTAATAGTATTAGAAGAACAAACTGCCATATTAGACTGCTCCATAATACTGTAGCGTTGTGTCACAAAAGCAATCTGAAGTCTCCCTATTTCACTAGCCCTGTCAGCCGTAGCGTAGAGTCTGGCTATACAAAGTGTTTCTCCTGTGGCGAGAAAATCACTTTTGTCAGTCGTCTAAAATTGTCAATAACTTCCAAAATACTTCCTCGAAATTGTTCAGCTTTTCTACAGTCCTTACTGTAGTAATGCACAAGAGAATTAGCTAATAGGCGACCGCTAACTGTTCACAGCTAATCTTGTAGAAGTGTTATAAGGGTCGTTTCAACTTCACCTAGATTTACTTCACAGTAAACCTGCACTGCTTGTATGTTCGACTCTCGTTTAATGCAGTGGTTTCGCCACGCGTTATAAAGACGACTTTTTCACTATTAATCTCACTCGACGTTTCACTGAAATGACTATTTGAGATCTGACGATTGAATATCAGACGATTTATAATCTGAGAATGAGGAATGAGGCTCCTCTCTTCTGCGCAAGGCCTTTTATGAACTTCATGAGGGGCGTATCTATCCCTTCCATCGCGTGTTACTGCGTCATCGCTAGAAGTTCCAACTTCGTCAATACATGACGGATTTTGATAATTCAAAAACTGAAAATAAATTTCACCAAAATTCCAGATCAATGCCTCTGCTGCAAATGGATTTTCACAATTCTGCATTCCAAAAAGTAATAAAAATACCATAGTTTCAGCAATCTCCGTCTTCCTTCAGACTATCGTTCATTGGTTTGAACCTCCCCTCCAATAGCATAATTTCTTCCTCAGCAGAATTCCACGTTTCCTGCGACTGCGTCGTACATCTCGGATCCTTCTCGAATAAATGCTGACGTCACTGAGAATCTCAGCTCAAGTAGCCTGCTGGCATAACGTCTGCGTCATCCGTGCTTACGTCATGACTATGACAGCCATAACTTTCGCTATAATTTCCGAAATAGCCACCGTGGTCTCTATATAATTCAATTACGGGGGCAGTACCTTCTGTAAGGCCACGGCCGCCTCCTTCCCACTTCCTAGCCTATCCATCCCAGTCTTCCATCCCTTCCCATCCCTAATGAGACCCCTGTTCGCTTTGCAGGTGAGGCCGCCTGGGCGAAGTGCTGATCACACCTCCCCAGTTGTATCCATCCCGTCCAGATGTTCCAAGCTCCAGGACACTGCCCATAGAGGCGGTAGTGGTGAGTTACATCGCTGAGTCCGTGGGAACCACCAACCTAGAGGGTAAATTGACTAAATAAAAAAAATAAAGGATTGCAACTTTGAATTTTTCAAATAGTTCCTACATTGGCCACCAAACGCCACCGTCAACGACTACTAGGCCTAGTTCAGAACTTAGCAACTAGACGCCACCGCAGTCGGCTCTTGGCAACGAACGTAGCAACCTAAGAGCGTTGTTTACATTCTTAACCTATGCAATTTAGTTTCCCACAGGTGTAATTAGTGGAAAGTTCTTTAACATGCCATAAATCTATGACATGGAACCGCCGACTTTACTTCCCCTCCGATGGAAGGCATACTGAGGGATTTTTTACGCTCTTAAAAAATCCGACGGCTTCGGCCGGGTTTGAACCCGCTATCTTGTGCATAGAAGCTCAGCATGCTACCAACTACGCCACCGAAGCCGCCTTTTCTTTAGGTAGGTTTAGGAGAGTTAATATTATTTGCACTTGTTTTCTGTTAACAAACTTGCGAGCACGATGTGTTGTGCTCGTCCTTGTAGAGAAAGTCCATCCTATATTTATCGTAGTTAGCAAGATGATGAACGATGGGGATAGGCACCCACTTTTCCACCCATAGTTTCCCGCGATTCAGGAATCTCATGTTCAAGCAAAGTTAGATTTCTTTGTTTTAGGCAATTTCATTGTTCACCATCACTTTCCATCTTTAAAAAAAAATGTAGCCTATGTGAAAATGAGCTACTTGTCAGTAGTCTTGCGCATAATAGTTCGCGGCTGGGAGCGATCAGGTTAGTTCGCAGCTCCTTAGTGAACTAGTTCGCTCTTTTAGTTCGTTAGTTCCCATCTCGAATTCCCTGTAAGACAGATCGTTCGCTCGTCTTGCTACTGCCACTGCACGCGCTCCTTGTTTGTTATATCAGTCTGTCACCACTAATTACTCGTCACCAGTGATTGCTCATCCACATTGCTCTCATTTCAAACAATACTGTAGGCTACGGTAACAGTTATTATGCTCGCTGCACGTGCAGTTCGTGTATTAGATATTGACATGTTGCGTGTGTAGTAATGTGTTTTACATTTTGATATTCGAAGATAAAAAAAACAAGAATATGAATATTGAAACATTAGTGAAATTCCTTATTCCTTCCTTATTTCCTTTTATTCCTCGTAGGAACATAGGACAGCTACAAACTTCTTCCATCTCACTCTATTGTTGGCCATCGTTTTAATTAGGGTCCATGTCTTTCCTTCTGAGACGACTTCTCTTTCTATTGTTTATAAAGCCAAAATTCGTCATTTGTTTATCATTAGTGAAATACCGGTTCCGTACCTAAAATAATAACAGTGTGGACGATGTGTTCGTAGAAGCATACACTTATTATTCTCTTTTTTTTCTCGAGTGGGGCCGATAACCTAGATGTTAGGCTCCTTAAAACAACAATTATAATAATTTTTCGCGTATATCGGCGCGTCACCATCCGATTCCATTTCCTACTTGTCACTAGGTGATGATAAGACTACCCCCCCCCCCCCCAATTTTCCTTTAATTTCTTACTTGCTTCGTGATATTTATTATTTCGCTGCTCTGAAACCGTTGGGTACATTATCTTTATGGCATGAATGGGACGAATACGTTTTTTTTTGTTCAGAGTTTTTGTCAGAAGTTCGCTTTTCTTTGTGAATCATCGTGATAATGTTCATTTCTTAAAAACAGGTAAATGTAGTTGTGTCACCATGTATCGAGAAAAATAAATATCAACCAGTTTATTAAAATGGTAATGTTAATCCAGTTCGCCGATTTTCTAAATAATTGGACATATTTTCCAATAATCCAAAATGACTAAGTTAAATAAAACTGTGGAATTATAAGGTAGTTATTACATATTAGCGTGTTAGCACTAGTAGTGTGTTATACTGTTATTATTATAAACCAACATTGAACATTCGCCGCGCCAAAACTTGACAATCTTGCCACTAACAATGGATACACTCAATTAACTGAACTGACTGAACGAAAAGAAGTGCATGTGATTGTGCAATGAGTGGTGACGTGACGAGCTGACGAGCTACGGCGGACCCGCGCTCTCGCGCTGTTACAAGTCGGTCAGCGGAAAAAGATCGAACGAACTAACAAGCGAGGGATCTGGGAGCTAGATCGGTAGTTCGTCTGTGAGACCCGTTCTTCCAAACTAGTTCGTTCGCAAACTACTCAAGACTACTTGTCAGCGTTACACTGAAGTCGTTTTTGCCGGTGACTTCAGTATTTCTGGGATCCTTTTTCCATCTGTGAATTGACAAGTACCTAGAAGGTCAAGGTGGGGTTCGAATACTCCATGTGCGCGGCATTCGTACCCAAACACTAAGTCATCACGGTTTAATCTCAGAAGCTCGTATATGACGGTAATCTGAGGACTCTACACCAAGTGACTCCAAGTGCTCTGGACTTGTTTTCAAATTTGGACATTTCCGTTTGATTATAGATATAGATTTCTTTGAGTACTTGTAAAAGCATACGATATAATATTATATAATAAAACAAGTCTCCTTAAAACAATTATCATCATCATCATCATCATCTCCGTCTCCCTCTGTCCCTCTGTCTTCTTCTTCTACAACTACCAAGAATTTATAAAAGTAATAATGCTTAGTAAAGGGACGCACGCTTCTATTGTGATATTCCCGTCTCTGGCGCACTCTCAAAAGAAATGAAAGCGTATTACGTGCACTTTCTTCCAAGTCATGTCCATTGAAGTGCATTAACTTTTTCCTGTCTCGCAGGAAGCTTAAAGAAACTAATGAACGGAGAGCTTTTGTATCTTTAAGAACTTTCTCTAAGTAATTTTAAATTCATCATTATCACATAAAGAACTCTTTCTTGCGCGTGCATTCTTTTTACCGGAATACATTACGGTTCTGAAAGAGATTAATGGAAGGCTCCGTAGAAATGTTTTCCATAAAAGGCGGGTATAGTATGTTTCACAAGTACTCTTCTTACTATCGATGTTGTTTTGTTACGATGCCCCCGTCATGTAGGGGTAGCACGCTTGCCTCCTACCTAGAATGTTCCGTGTTCGGCTCCCGGCTCCATCAGGTATGTTAGAACTCGGAACGCTCAGCTTTATGAGGACAATGGGGAAACTGTCTGATACACAGGCTGCATCCATGGATAAGATTAACTGTCGAAGGATACGCCACGCACGTACCCCAAGTAATGGCTGAGCAGTGCAGTGGTTTCTTAGAAGGTTTAGGCTCTCATTGACCTGCTTATAGCCAAAGGGTTTTGTTTTTGTTTTATTAGTGAAAGTCTTTTCGTAATTTCAGGCATCTTGGTCATCAGCTCCATGTCCTTGGCTGTATGTTGAATTTGTACAATAACCAGTCTTTCTATACTGACTGAAGTAGGCCTAGTGTGTGTAACTGAAGGATTGGTGTAAGTACCTCGGGACTTCAGATAAAGTACTATCCTGACATATCGCTGAAGAAATTCTGGAATACCACATTCAGGTTGGCCGCTGTCAGTCCAGGATTCGAACCTATAACCTACGGAATTCCAGCTTTCCAGTGTGGTCATGGTACGCAACGTAACGTAAACACTACAGTTTCTTTCTTTCCTTTATTACTTCTGTCTTTTCTTCTTCCTGGCCTGCCTTCTATCCTTCTTTGTTACTTGATTTTTTTTCTTTCTTTCTTGTTTTCTTTCTTTCTTACTTACTTTTCTTCTTTCCTTATTTCTTACTTTCTTTCGTCCCTTGTTGTTTCCTTTTTCTTACTTTCCTTTCTTCTTCTGCTTTTACCTTTCATTCCACCTTTCATTATTCTCTTCTTTCTTACATCCTTTCTTTCTTCCTTAATTTTGGCTTCTTGATATTTCCCTTTTCATATTTCTCTCTCCCTTCCTTTTTTTTCTATTTTTCTTACTTTCCTTAATGTCCTTCTTTCTCTATTTCTTTCTTACTTTGAATTTTAAATTTCTTCTTCTTGATATTTCCTTTTATCCTTCTTTCTTCCCTTCTTTCTTACGTACTTAATTTCTATCTTTCTTCTTCACATTTCCTTTTTAGCCAATTTTCAATTTTGAAAAAATAGGCTTATGAGATCACCTTTTGTCCGTGTGTGTGTGTGCGTGTGTGTGTGTGTGTGTGATTCGTGTGTGTGTCCCCCCTAATAAAATCTAAACGGCTGGAGCGATTTCAATGAAACTCAGTAAGTTCATAGCACTATTCCGGGCGACCTCGACCGTGCCCTTCAAATTTTGTTACGACTCACCAATCCAACTTGGCGGCTGTGCGAAATATTTCACCAGCATTCAATATCTCCGAAACGATTACCGATATTACCCTGACATCATGTATGGTGATAAAGGGAACTACTATAAATTCACTTATGTGATCTTTGAAAACCTGGCAACTATAAAACCAACATGGCGGCCAAGCGAAGTTGCGACTTTTAAATAGACGTTTCTCGCGATTTATCCAACCAAACGCAATGAAACTTGGTACAGTATATGTTTATATACATTGTAATGCACCGACAACTAACTTCGTTCATTTGTTTACATAACCACAAGATGGCGGATGTGCGAAATATTTCACCGGCATTCTGTATCTCTGAAACTATTAGCGGTATCTCCCTGAAGTTTTGTACGGAGATAAAGGGCACTACTGGAAGTCCATTTATACGACCTTAAAAAAACGGTTATATACAAAACAAACATGGCGGCCAAGTGAATTAGAAAATTTGAAATAAACCTTTCTCGCGATTTAATGCTCCAAACGCACTGAAATCTGGTACAGGAAATATTTATACGCATTGTAATGCACTGGTATCTAATTTAGTTCAATTGTTTACATAACCTCAAGATGGCGGCTGTGCGAATTTTAAAATTAAGTTTTTATTTCTTGTGATGTAGTCATGCGATCGAAGTGAAAGTTTGAATAATGAACCTACCCAATAATTTTCCTATAATGGTACATGACTCTATGGCCTATACATTTAACAATCCAACATGGCGACCATCCGAAATATTTAGATGGCTCTCAATATCTACGAATCTATTGTAGCAACCAAACTGAATTTTTTATTGTTCATAGGGGCTATGAACTCAAGTTCACTTATAGGACTTTAAATAACCTGGTGATCACAAATCCAACATGGCGGCGACGCGAAGTATAAATAATCACATGGACGTTTATCGCAATTTAACCATCCGAGAGCAGTGAAACTTCGTACAGTAAATCCTTATACGAATGGTAATCCACTAGCATCTAATTTATTTCAATTGTTTCCATAACCTAAAGATGGCAGCTGTGCGAAATTTTAAAATCTCCTTGTAACTTCTAGTGTCCTAATTATGCGATTGAAGTTTGAATACTACACGTACACAATAATCTGCATGTAACAGTACATAACTCTAGGACCTACATATATAAAATCCAACATGGCGACCATCCGAATTATTTAGTCGGTTCTCAATATCTACGAATCTATTACAGCAATCAAACTGAAATTGTGTATGTTGATAGTTGCAATAAGTGGGCTATATGAAAATAGGCTGTATAGTTCTTCACGGAACTACTTGTTTTTCTTTCATTACTTTTTTTTCTTTTTCGTCCATTTTCCCTTTCCTTAATTTTTTCTACCAGTTGCACGACTGTTATGAAGAGTACGCGAATTCTGTGTACGAACGACTCTCCATTGATGTGGAAGAGGGAAAATATTAACAAAGGCAAACAATCCGTCACTGTTAGTTATTCTTGCACCGCCCAACACATTTCAATGATCTAAGAGTGGGGTATTCCCAACATAAACCAAGCGATTGAGAGAACATTATTTAAATTGTTTTATATATACATGTAAGTAGTTCATTAATGCTGGGGGAAGCAGAGATATGTTGTTGCTTAAGGTTGGAATTGGTTCATGTGCTGTGGTCAAAGTATTGCGCCTTGTTTGTAGTCATGCAGGATGATGGGTGTGATTGAGAACCCGTTCAAGCTAGACCAACGAGCAGTAATTCAATTTGTCGGTCAGTGGAGAATGCTTGCTGGGAATGACTACTGCTCCACGATGGCCGTGAGGCGTCCTGCGACTTTCATCTATTTGGACCGTTGTAGGAGTTCCTAAAGGGTTGAATATTTCACTCCAATCTGGAAGAACAGAATACAGCAGCAACTAGAGCCACTATTCATGGACGGCATTTGCCAAACAATGGGATGCCTGCCTTTGGCTGACTTCCTTTGAACAATTGTAATGGTATTGTTGTTGTTGTTTCATCTGAAGGGCTTGCACATCGTGGTCATTCACTCGTTTACTTGAATATGTGCGGATTTTGGTGTAATAACTTGTGTATTGTGATGGCTGTAATAGTGTGTATATTTGTAATTCAAGTGAGGATTGGGAAGGAAGCGGCCATGGCCTTACGTTAGGTACTGTCCCTGTATATTCTAGAGGCGGTCTGTTGGATATCCGAAGCAAGGCTGGATTCGTAGACCCTGACAGCTCCGGCGCAAATACTAGTCAAGGATCCACTCCAAGACCCTCATGAATATACGTGGCGGAAATTACGACACAACTGTGAATTACATAAAATGCACTTAGCTCGAAGTAGAACACCTACCTTTCATTCTCGGGGATCTCGTGGTCAGCCTCTGGACCTATAATGGGTTTCACAGTTGCATCTTCTTATATCGAAAATAAATCAAAACTACGCGGCTTCTAATAAACTAAACAATTTAATAACAAAGGAGTAAACTAAATCTAAACATTCATACAGTAAATAAAAACACACTCCCTTTCTTTCTTCTTCACATTTACGCCACTGATAATACTGCATTCCATGAACGCTGTGACAAATTCTGGGGCAGCTTGTATCATTACAACAAGCTATACATCAATTAGAAACCCCTGTGTATTTTACATTCCTCTGGCGCGCTTCACAATGAACAACTGGGCGCTAAGAGCACGCGACTTTCGCCACGTGTCTGATGACATAACAAACTCCGTAACATCCCCAGAGCTGGCTGGTTTAAAAGCTGCTTGCCTGTCGGTCCGAAACAACTCTTCACATTTGTGCGCGGCCGAGCAGTGACCTTGAATGGAAACGAGTTTCAAACAAACCCTCGCTAATCCAACCTTGCCTACAAATACACCTCTCCATCGAATCACAAGCTATGGTAAAATGGAACAGATTCACGTCAGACAAATACGCGAATCATACACACATTCTACACTCTAATGAAACAAAACTTCTATACACTATTCCTTTCATACTCACGCATTGTGACGTCCCAAAGGAGTTCATTTCATTCATACTGAACAAGAAACAAACTACATCCGGTCACATACACATTCATACGATAACCACTACGCTAAACAATCACTAAACTTCCTATACCTAACATATCATACACTCGATTGGCAAATAAAGAAAGTTAATACTGAATGAATTTACAATGACACTAATAGCATAGGCTATAATCCTTTTAAAATAAATAGTGTTTATATACACATGAGCATGAGCTGCGATCTCACAGTTATGTCAAATACAATTAACTGGGATTCTCATAAGCTTCTACAGCTTCAGAAATACTACCACCATTCTCTCCTTTCTGATGTGGTGTCATAATAGATTAAATACGTTCAACCACTCAAGGCGAAACATATGTCGTTACATACTTGGGTTTAATAATTCTAATAAGATTACAACAGAACAGATTATAGTATCCATTTCCCGTTTCAATTTCAGTCGTGACCCTCCTGTCTTTTCTAATCCAAAGCCGTGTATAAAATAAGGAGTACTGTCAACTCACACCTTATGCCTTGCCAAACCTAGTCATGCCCACGCAATGACTGTAATATAAAAATGCGGAAACACCTTCGCAACACCCTCGTATGCCAACTACATACGGAAATACATACATATATAACCACTATCAAAGTGTTATCACCTTCACTTCTTTCAAACTGGCATTCCTCAAAAAGGGCATAATTCCTCAGCGTTGTCACACCAATCGCTGGTCTAAAGAACGATAACATCAATGTTAAACCATTAATCTATACATGTTAACGACCTTTGGACTAATCGATACAGACCTCCTCACTATTATTTTTAAAACATTACACATATAAATATAAACTGTTGTGTATACATTTAATAAAAATACTGAATCTTAACTTCACACTTCTGGGTTCAACTTTTACCGATGAAGGAATATGATGTCTACAGCGTGACATTATATTACTCCTCGTAAATACATAATCACAAAATTTTATATGTGTGTCCTACAAGAATCGATCACGACGAGGCTATCAAACAAGAATTTCCCTAACGTCGGATAATAATAAACCTTCCAAGAAGATTCTAACTTCAAATTATTTTAAATGACTGAAAGTTCATGGCTTTCTTCAATAAAACATACAATTAGTCGTATTCGTATTATCTCCATTCTGAACGAATGTCTATGAGTTCTGACGATAATAATCGTTTCCAAATTAAATGTTTCTCTTCCAAATGATGCCATGATAGTTCACAATATATCACTGCCAATATCTTCTCTCTTGATGTCTCTCCTCGACAGATAAAATGCCCAAATTAAACTAATAAAAATTAATTTAATCGGTAACACAGACGAAAATGTCTATCACCTGAATTCAAAATGAATTCATAAACGTGGAAAATAAATTACTATTCCTTAAAGGAAATGGCAAAATGCTTGTTCCTCGAACAAGAAAAATCTCAATTGAGAAACTGGATTTCAAAGAGACAAAGCTAAAAGCGTCGAAAGACAATCACTACAAATAATCTCGAAGAATAAAATGACTGTGCATGGAGTACATAAATATTGTGTCGAAATATGGATAAAGGATTTGCTCAAAAATGTCACTACAAAGCTCTAACTACTAGGTTAGTGAACACTGCTACCTGGTCTGGAAGTCTAGAAGCTCAAGATATTACAAAATACTCAGTTGTTACATCTTCCAAAGATCCGGGTTGGATCCTAGCCCGTCTCCAAGAACTCGTGACCTCAGGAAAGGAACGAATTCCCCTACTGGAAAAGAGCAAGCTCCGACCGGGATCGAACTGCGGGCCTCCAATCATCATCTTCATTGTGACCGGGTTTACCCTGGACCTCTTGATAATCTTCATGTCTCTTCTTACTCCGTCTCAGTACAGTTTCATCAAAACAACGAGCCGTGTCAAAAGTTCAGCTTCCCATTTCGAAAGACATTCGAAAAGAAAGTCGTAGACCTCACTCGCATCACGAACATTCATGTAGATGGAATACGAACATCGTTCTGTAGTCGCTGGTGTTAATGTCGAGCTCCTGTTTGACAATAATGCACTAGAATACAGTTGTACATTAAGTCTCATGTTCGCTCATCAAGTAGACATTCATGAACAAACTCCTCTAACGAAGCTCCATCGCTGACTATATCGCTTCTATCTGCTTATATCCCTGGCGCATATCCTAATTTAGTCCATAATTAACTTCATATTAGCAGACTTAATAATGTTCTTCAACATAGAATACATCTTCATCCTATTGGTGTTGTTATACAGTTCCACAAAAGCAATGCTAACATTCACTCTTACTCACTTGTGTCTGGTGCATGCGCTGTAGTTGCTCGAACAAAAGTGTCTTATCGCGCTGGAAACAAACACTTTTCTCACGCTTCACAAAAACGTTTATATCTTCTGAAATATTCTTCTCAATTTTCTCAAAGTTCGTAATATATTAAATACGATAGTAAGCTACAATCTGTAGTCGTAATAAAGTCTCTGAAGTGGATCAGACCGAAGTAATTGCGGCATATAAGTTCATCGCAACTTCACTTAGTTTCAAGGCGCGGTAATCTCCTAACTCTCGCCTCGCTTATGCCTTGTCTCCACGAGTAAACCTTCAACAAGCTCGGTGAAACACTCGGAACTCCTCTCTCTTCCGGTAACACACGTCTGACCTCTCGAACATTCAGATAATAAAGAGCCTCGATGCTTGGCGCCTGCCCTCCAAGTCCATCGATTCTGGCCGCCTTTTTGCGTTCCCTCTCAAATTCGCGCGGGCTCTAGCAAATCGCTTATTCCTTCCAATAGCGACCTGCTATTGACTTATAAAATATTTCCAATATTTTATTATCATATTCTTCTCTTTACCATTATATAAATTCACTCTCAAGGGGCTTAAATGTGTTAAATATCCACAAAAATTTAGTTGCTGGAACTCCCGTCTTCTCTAAAACCTCTTCTTATTGGCTGTAAGCTCATATCCAATCGGATAATTTATAACAATGTTTAAACAAATTGGGATTATTCGCTGTTGCTAGGTCGATTCTAAGCTTCTGGAAACTTCCATTGCGCAATACAATCACGTGACGGATATACCCTCCTGCTCAACGTCGCCTCTAGACTGGTTTCTCCCAACTTCCAACCTCAATATTGATTGGTTAAATTTTATCATGGGCTTCGAAAAAAAATATTCCCATTTTCATCCCAAATAATTCATTTTACCGGGGCATTCCTCTCCCATCTGAAATTTAAAAAAGTTGAAAAATTGTTTTAATCACTTCGAATCAGGACCCTAGACATGTCACTGAACTCGAGAATGAATTATATTTTTAGCCTACTTTCTTAAAATATTTTTAAGTTCTTTGCGCTGTACTTACCTAAAATGACATTGTTCTCTTCATCATACAGCTCATAACAATTATTTCCATAGACAGTTTCTATTCGGAACGGACCAATAAATATAACTCCGAACTTCGGGTATATTTTCTTGCTTAGTTCCGCTTTGACAGGTCGGCGTAATAATACCATTTCTCCTACCTCTAAGGGCTTACTAAATCTCTTCCCTTCCAGTCTCTTCATGCCCTTATCGGCCGCCTTCTGGAGCTTTTCTTTCACTCTGTCTATCCTCTCCTGTCTTCCTACATCTGGATCTTGAGGAATAAAATTAAATGTGTTGTCCCATGGTCTTTCTGACTTCCTTCCTAAATGTAAGACCATTGGAACTTCTGCCGTGCTCTCTTGAACTGTGGAGTTCAAACATTCTTCAATGATAGGCACATACTTAACCAAACTGGAGTGATCATTAGGGCAGAAAATGCGACAGAATTTACTAAATTCAGCCATATATCGTTCACTGGAATTTGATTCAGGATA
Source organism: Meconema thalassinum (assembly GCA_946902985.2). Taxonomy (NCBI): domain Eukaryota; kingdom Metazoa; phylum Arthropoda; class Insecta; order Orthoptera; family Tettigoniidae; genus Meconema; species Meconema thalassinum. The sequence goes on from OX336392.1 coordinate 164,748,545, forward strand.
ACGCACGCTGGAAAATATGTGTATTATCCCGATTCTTTCCATATCTGCTTCAAATTCCGCTGAGGTGAACTGGGCTCCGTGATCAGATAACAAATATTCTGGTCTTCCAGCCTTCCGAATAACAGAATTTTCCAACCTGTTCACTACATTTCTTGTGTTTGCTTTCTGCAATGGGTCCATCGTAACAAATTTGGAGAAGACTACTACCGTTACTAACAAGAACTGGTTCCCTTGGTAACCCTTAGGACAGGGGCCAAATATATCCGCCGCCATCAACTCATGTGGTTTAGAAGGTATCATAGGCCTTGGTTTACCCTTCAACAACTCAGATGTGAATTTCCCTCTTTGACATTCATCGCATGATCTAATTTTCCACGCAATAGCGGATCTCATGTTGGTCCATGTGAATCTCTCTTTGAGTGTACTGAGAGTCTTATCTAAACCACCGTGTCCTATTGAGTGGTGTGCTAACCACACTAATTTCGAGACCAAATTAGGGGGCACAACTATGCGTAGTTTTGTATGCTCGACGTCAATATACTTGCATACTAGATCTCCGCTCAAAACAAAGTGGCGCGATTGTCTTTGGGTTGCGATATAATCATCATCTGCTATGTCCATGAAACATTTTAAGAACCTGTACATTTTCCTTATTGGAGCGTATCTCTTCTGTGATACACCGATTCGGTCCAATTTCCTAACGGTTTCTAGATCTTCTTGCTCCAATTGTACATGATTAATCTGCACATTTTAATTGGGTTTCTCGATAATGCATCAGCCAGTAAGTTATCTTTTCCTGGCTGGTGGACAATAGTAGCGTTAAACTGTTGAGTGAAAAGGACCCATCGTGTTAGCCTATCGCTCGACATTTCAGTTTGAAGCATAAACTGAAACGCCTTGTGGTCGGTGACGATAATGATCTGATGACCGATCAAGATCTTCTTCCAAGCCTGAAGAGCTGTAACAAAGGCTAACGCCTCCAGTTCCGTTGTAAAGTAATTCTCCTCATGTCGTTTCAACTTTCTACCAGTGAAAGCGATATAGTGCCTTCTTCCATCCTCATCCTTCTGGTAATAGATCCTCATCCATCACTTCGTATACTTCATTTATCAGAATCTGGTGCGGTGTAGTAGTATTTCCTTCCCTATCTAGTTACGTTTCGAAAATGAAGTTTTTCTTTGTTCCTGAGCGTCATTATCACGGATTCCTTGCTGGCTAGTACCGGGTTTAGGATCCACGCTCAAGCTTGAATTACTTCCGTTTCCACCTTCCTTTTCCCTTAGTTCCTTAAAGAATTGCTTTCCTTCTTGATGGCGTTCGGCATAATTCTCTTTAGTCATAACCTCATTTCTTTGTGGTCTATCGTGGTTCCGGCTCTGATTATTGCGATTGTTTCGACCATTATAATTATTATTGTTCCTATAATTATTATTGTTATTATTTAGGGGCGTGGTGGCTCAGCGGTCTAGCTGTATGCCTCTCACCAAGGCGGTCCGGGTTCGATTCCCGGTCAATGCATGTGAGATTTTCGATGTGAAATGCCATGTCCTGTGATTCGGATTCCACGTAAAAAGGAGGTCCCGTGGCTCATAATCACAAGATTCACGGTCACGTAAAACTACAATCTTCCTTTATTATTGTTATGGAAGAAACCGCTCCTACGATTCTCCTGATAGTTTCCACGTCCTTGTTGTTGTTGATAGGGACGGCCACCACGGAATCTCCTATACCTTGGTTCAGGTCGCCTATCTCTGAAATAAGTATTTCTCTCTGGACCTAAGTTTCCCTTCTCCTGTTCTTTAGGGCTTTCTGTCTGCTGTGTCTGATCTATAAACACAGTATTTATTTCTTTATAGTCCTGACGTTGGTTTCTAGCTACGACATTGGGCGTTGGACTAGTGTAATCCAATTTCCGAAGAAGTTCGTCCATGCCGGCCAAATCACTGATTCCTGCCGAAATTATCAGTCTTCTCACTTCAACTGGCAACATTCTGGCAATAACATCTATCAGTTGTGCCGTAGATACTGGAGGTTGCAAAAAACGTAACCGGGCGAGTTGTGTCGTAAAGAAGTCGGCATAACGCGTCGGTAAAGTGCCCGAATACTTCCTGGAGTATACTTCTGCGCGTAAACTGTTCTGCGCTTCTATAGACGAATAACGCTTCATTAGGGCTTCAGCAAACTCTTCGAAGTCCACAAATGTGTACCTGAAGGCACAAAACCACTCAAGTGGGCCCTCTCCCATATAGCGTTCCACTATCTTCATCTCCCGTTCTCGAGGAATGTGAGCCTCCGCAAAGTAGTCACGGATATTCCTGATATACTCAATTGGGGTGTAAGAATCCAGATTAGTGAACTTACGAGGTTTGTCCTCAAAGTTACGAATTACCATCACGTTTCTCTGTTGAGAATCTTGGAAACTGGGACGATATTCCCTCCTTTCTCTTTCGGACTCTCTACTTCTATCTTCGAGTCCCTCATTGTATCTTAATACCCTTTCTTCTGGCCTCACTTCTCTATCTCCGGTCTCCATACTGAGTTTTCTATGACGATTTTCATAGTCCTCAATTTCTATCTTCTCCCTATCTTCTATCTCCGTAATCAACTCTTTCACTTGCTTCTCTATTTCTTTCTTCAGATCCTCCTTATAGACTTCAAGATCTGCAACGTCTCCTAAGCTCAGACTTTGCAATTTCCTACTAATATATTCTTCAATATTTGTGGATTTTCCTTCTTTAATCTCATTCACGACTGTGACTACTGTATCTATTCGTTCGTCTAAACGTTTACTACGAATTTCTAAAGTTTCTTTTAAAGTTTGGTTTTCCTCAACCGATTGATTCTTATCATCAATCTGTCTTTGTAACAGTTGATCAATACGCTTCCCCAGATCTGACCTAACAGACATTACATCACGATTTATTTGTAATTGCGTACTGGCAAGCTTACTCTCAACTTTACCTTGTATTAACTTAATATGTTCTGTGCTTGACATATCCCATTCGTCTTTCCAAATAACTACGTTCGCCTTTAAGATTTCGGATATATCAACTTCAATGTCCTCCTTCAAGATCTTATTGTGGTCTATCACCTGATTACGCAGAGTATCAACGTTAGTTTTCAACTCAGCTAATGAAACAATAGTCTTTAGAGAATCGTCAACAAATTGCGATCTCAAAGCACCTATACACTCAGAACATTGTGTCTTAGATTCTTCTACTTCCTTTCTAATTTTATCTATGTCCCCTTGGACCTTATTAACATCGACAAACATAGAATTAACTTCTGACTGTACTTTACCAATATCATTCTGTACACTATTTATATCTGTCTGGACATTGTTAACATCTATCTACATGTTGTTAACGTTCTCCTGAACCTTATCTACTTTTGTTTGGACATGGGACACATCTGACCTTACATTGGCAACCTCTGATTTAACAAGAGTAACATCATCTTTAACCAGGGCAACATCAGAATGCACACCCTCTACTTTAGTTTGTACACTGGCAAAATTTTCTTTCAATTCAGCGGAGCTGGTCTGCAATCCCTGTAAAGAATTTTGCATACCCTAAATATCTCCCCTGAAACTTTCACCCACCTTGACAACAATCGTGTCAAGATCTACCTGGCGATCTTTCTTCAGCTGCTCTCGGTCCTTCTTCGCCTCGGACAACTTTCTCTGTAAATCAATGACATTTACCTTCAGATTCTCTTTAATCTGATTTTCAACACTGTCTAATTTCTCCTTCATGTTACTGTCCATTTTCTCCATCATCTCGTTCATCATCTTACGGACATCCTCCGTCGCCATTGTTGCCATTACAACAAACTCAATAATAAAAAGTGCTATAGGAATATAAACAAATAGAGCAATACAGCAACACTTTAGAGCATCCTTTCAATCCATGTATTTGGGCAACTTATCGTCTTGCCTTAACATTAACTTAATGTTAGATTACCATACATTCTATTTCTAAAATATCAGTTCCTGAAACGTTCGCGTGTGATTTATTTTAAATATACTACCATAAAGAACATTTACACTTATCGTCATTAAACAAGTTAGCTTTATATTAACATGGCTATCAATAACCATGAGCCGGTAAAATGAAAATAGATTCAGATCATAGGCCATTTCGAAAAATATTACTTATTACTCCTTTCTCAGGCTATCCATTAGATCTGATCCTTCGTCCGAGTGAAGTTTTGTTAAAAACAAAGCAAATTACCTATATAATTACACTCTAGCTCATCGCAAATGATATGGTTAATTAATCCCATAAACTTAAAAGTTAAGTTGTCATCTGGATAGCTTCTAAATGGCCTCACGATGCTATTTTCGTGTCCCCACGTTGGGCGCCATCTTTCCACTGTCCTCGTATATTCTACAGGCGGTCTGTTGGATATCCGAATCAAGGCTGGATTCGTAGACCCTGACAGCTCCGGCGCAAATACTAGTCAAGGATCCACTCCAACAAGACCCTCATGAATATAAGTGGCGGAAATTACGACACAACTGTGAATTACATAAAATGCACTTAGCTCGAAGTAGAACACCTAGCTTTCATTCTCGGGGATCTCGTGGTCAGCCTCTGGACCTATAATGGGTTTCAAAGTCGCATCTCCTTATATCGAAAATAAATCAAAACGACGCGGCTTCTAATTAACTAAACAATTTAATAACACAGGTGTAAACTAAATCTAAACATTCATACAGTAAATAAAAACACACTCACATTCTTTCTTCTTCATATTTACGCCACTGATAATACTGCATTCCATGAACGCTGTGACAAATTTTGGGGCAGCTTGTGTCATTACTACAAGCTATACATCAATTAGAAACCCCTGTGTATTTTACATTCCTCTGACGCGCTTCACAATGAACAACTGGGCGCTAAGAGCACGCGATCTTCGCCACGTGTCTGATGACATAACAAATTCCGTTACATTCCCAGAGTGGGCTGGTTTAAAAGATGCTGGCCTGTCGGTCCGCAAAAACTCTTCACATTTGTGCGCGGCCGAGCAGTGACCTTGGATGGAAACGAGTTTTAAACAAACCCTCGCTAATCCAACCTTGCCTACAAATACACCTCTCCATCGAATCACAAGCTATGTTAAAATGGAACTGATTCACGTCAGGCAAATGCGCGAATCATACACACATTCTACACGCTAATGAAACAAAACGTCTATACACTATTCCTTTCATACTCACGCATTGTGACGTCCCAATGGAGTTCATTTCATTCACACTGAACAAGAAACAAACCACATCCGGTCACATACACATTCATACGATAACCACTACGCTAAACAATCACTAAACTTCCTATACCTAACATTTCATACACTCGATTGGCAAATAAAGAAAGTTAATACTGAATGAATTTACAATGACACTAATAGCATAGGCTATAATCCTTCTAAAATAAATAGTGTCTATATACACATGAGCCTGAGCTCCGATCTCACAGTTATGTCAAATACAATTAACTGGGATCCTCATAAGATTCTACAGCTTCAGAAATACAACCACCATTCTCTCCTTTCTGATGTGGTGTCATAATAGATTAAATACGTTCGACCACTCAAGGCGAAACATATGTCGTTACATACTTGGGTTTAATGATCTTAATATGATTACAACAGAACATATGTCAATATCCATTTCCCGTTTCAATTTCAATCGTGACCCTCCTGTCTTCTCCAATCCAAAGACGTGTATAAAATAAGGAGTGCTGTCAACTCACACCTTTTTGCCTTGCCAAACCTAGTCATGCCCACGCAATGACTGTAATATAAAAATGCGGAAACACCTTCGCAACACCCTCGTATGCCAACTACATACGGAATTACATACATATATAACCACTATCAAAGTGTTATCACCTTCACTTCTTTCAAACTGGCATTCCTCAAAAAGGGCATAATTCCTCAGCGTTGTCACACCAATCGCTGGTATAATGAACGATAACATCAATGTTAAACCATTAATATATACATGTTAACGACCTTTGGACTAATCGATACAGACCTCCTCACTATTACTTTTAAAACGTTACTCAGATAAATTTAAATTGTTGTGTATACATTTAATAAAAATACTGAATCTTAACTTCACACTTCTGGGTTCAACTTTTACCGATGAAGGATTATGATGTCTACAACGTGACATTATATTACTCCTCGTAAATACATAATCACAAAATTATATATGTGTGTCCTACACCAGGCATAGATGATATACCGATTGAGTTGCTACGCTGCATAGGAGATGAAGGTCTGATCAGGTTATTTCACTTGGTGTGTAGGATTTATGAGACAGGTGAGGTACCCCCTGATTTCAAGAAGAATGTTATCATCCCTATACCAAAGAAAGTGGGAGCTGACAGATGTGAAGATTACCGTACAATCAGCTTGATTACTCATGCTTCAAAGATCCTGTCTATAATAATTTACAAGAGGATTGAAAGCCAGATAGAAACGGAGTTGGGTGAAGACCAGTTTGGTTTCAGGAGGAATGTAGGAACAAGGGAAGCTGTACTAAGTGTTAGGCTGATTTTGGAAGGTAGAATAAGGAAAGATAAGAGAACGTTCATGGCATTTGTAGACTTAGAAAAGGCTTTTGATAACGTTGATTGGACTAAATTGTTTGACATTTTGAAATCTATTGGAATAAAGTACAGGGATAGGAGGGTGATATACAATCTATACAGAAACCAGACAGCAGTCATTCGAGCTGAAGGACATGAGAGAGAAGCCTGTATTCAGAAAGGTGTAAGGCAAGGCTGCAACTTATCACCCATACTTTTCAATCTTTACATTGAACAAGCAATGAAGGAAATTGGAGAAAAATTTAAAGTGGGAGTGAAGATTCAAGGAGAAATAATTTCAACTCGGAGATTTGCTGATGACATCGTCATCTTGGCTGACAAGCCTGAGGATTTGAATGAGTTTTTGAATTATATGGATTCTGTCTTACGGAAGGAATTCAAGATGAAAATTAATAAATGTAAAACAAAAATACTGGAATGCAGCCGAAATAAATCAGAAACCTCTATGGAGATCAAATTGTCAGGTGAAAAGCTGAAGGAAGTAGGAGACTTCTGTTACTTAGGAAGCAGAATAACCAGTGATGGACGAAGCAAAGAGGATATAAAAAGTAGGTTGGCTCAGGCAAGGAAAGCCCTTCTACAAAAAAGGAATCTGTTGACATCGAATATAGATTTAGGTATTAGGAAGTCATTTTTGAAAGCCTTTGTCTGGAGCGTGGCGCTCTATGGAAGTGAAACTTGGACTATTGGTGCAGCAGAAAAGAGGAGAATTGAAGCATTTGAAATGTGGTGTTACAGGAGAATGTTGAAGATCAGATGGGTAGATAGGGTTACAAACGAAGAGGTATTAAGGCGAGTGGGAGAGGAGAGATGTTTCTGGCGACTGCTAATGAAGAGAAGAGATAGGTTGGTAGGACACATACTAAGACACCCAGGAATAGCAAGCTTAGTTATGGAAGGAAGGGTCGAGGACAAGAACTGTAGGGGTAGACCAAGGTTAGAATATGTTAAACAGATAGCCTCGGATGTAGGGTGTGGTAGCTATGTAGAGATGAAACGATTGGCTCAGGACAGGGAGGTATGGAGAGCTGCATCAAACCAGTCAAAAGACTGAAGACTCAAACAACAACAACAAGAATCGATCACGACGAGGATATCAAACAAGAATTTCCCTAACGTCGGATAATAATAAACCTTCCAAGAAGATTCTAACTTCAAATTATTTTAAATGACTGAAAGTTCATGGCTTTCTTCAATAAAACATACAATTAGTCGTATTCGTATTATCTCCATTCTGAACGAATGTCTATGAGTTCTGACGATAATAATCGTTTCCAAATTAAATGTTTCTCTTCCAAATGATGCCATGATATTTCACAATATATCACTATCAATATCTTCTCTCTTGATGTCTCTTCTCGACGGATAAAATGCCCAAATTAGACTAATAAAAATTGATTTAATCGGTAACACAGACGAAAATGTCTATCACCTGAATTCAAAAAGAATTCATAAACGTCGAAAATAAATTACTATTCCTTAAAGGAAATGACAAAATGCTTGTTCCTCGAACAAGAAAAATCTCAATTCAGAAACTGGATTTCAAACAAAGCTAAAAGCGTCGAAAGACAATCACTACAAATAATCTCGGAGAATAAAATGACTATGCATGGAGTACCTCTTGATAAACTTCATGTCTCTTCTTACTCCGTCACAGTACAGTTTCATCAAAACAACGAGCCGTGTCAAAAGTTCAGCTTCCCATTTCGAATGACATTCGAAAAGAAAGTCGTAAACCTCACTCGCATCACGAACATTCATGTAGATGGAATATGAACATCGTTCTGTAGTCGCTGGTGTTAATGTCGAGCTCATGTCTGACAATAATGCACTAGAATACAGTTGTACATCATGTCTCATGTTTGCTCATCAAGTAGACATTCATGAACAAACTCCTCTAACGAAGCTCCATCGCTGACTATATCGCTTCTATCTGCTTATATCCCTGGCGCACATACTAATTTAGTCCATAATTAACTTCATATTAGCAGACTTAATAATGTTCTTCAACATAGAATACATCTTCATCCTATTAGTGTTGTTATACAGTTCCACAAAAGCAATGCTAACATTCACTCTTACTCACTTGTGTCTGGTGCATGCGCTGTAGTCGCTCGAACAAAAGTGTCTTATCGCGCTGGAAACAAACACTTTTCTCACGCTTCACAAAAAACGTTTATATCTTCTGAAATATTCATCTCAATTTTCTCAAAGTTCGTAATATACTAAATACGATAGTAAGCTAAAATCTGTAGTCAAAATAAAGTCTCTGAAGTGGATGAGACCGAAGTAATTGCGGCATATAAGTTCATCGCAACTTCACTTAGTTTCAAGGCGCGGTAATCTCCTAACTCTCGCCTCGTTTATGCCTTGTCTCCACGAGTCAACCTTCAACAAGCTCGGTGAAACACTCGGAACTCCTCTCTCTTCCGGTAACACACGTCTGACCTCTCGAACATTCAGATAATAAAGAGCCTCGATGCTTGGCGTCTCCCCTCCAAGTCCATCGATTTTGGCCACCTTTTTGCGTTCCCTCTCAAATTCGCGCGGGCTCTAGCAAATCGCTTATTCCTTCCAATAGCGACCTGCTATTGACTTATAAAATTTTCCAATATTTTATTATCATATTCTTCTCTTTACCATTATATAAATTCACTCTCAAGGGGCTTAAATGTGTTAAATATCCATAAAAATTTAGTTGCTGGAACTCCCGTCTTCTCTAAAACTTCTTCTTATTGGCAGTAAGCTCATATCCAATCCGATAATTTATAACAATGTTTAAACAATTCTTGGGATTATTCGTTGTTGCTAGGTCGATTCAAAGCTTCTGGAAACTTCCATTGTGCAATACAATCACGTGACGGAATTTCCCTCCTGCTCAATGTCGCCTCCAGACTGGTTTCTGCCAACTTCCAACCTCAATATTGCTTGGTTAAATTTTATCATGGGCTTCGAAAAAATATATTCCCATTTTCATCCCAAATAATTCATTTTACGGGTGCAGTACCATCCCGACATTCACCTGGAATGGAAGTAGGAAACCATGGAAAACCACTTCCAGGATGGCTAAGGTAGAAATCGCCTCTTCTCAGCTTTGCTTCGCCCCGTTCCAGGCCTCAGACCAGAGTTACATTTCTTGGCAGAGCTGGGCCTCCGTGGTGACAGCCAAGACTGCTAGCCACTACGCAGCAAGGTGGACGAGTAGATAGCAGTAGTGATTAATTGTGGAAGTATTCAATTTTCATTATCATTCGTAAAGTTAGTGGCAGATGACCTAGTTGTTACACCTCTTGTGAGCAGTTCGTACCTGCAATTGAAATAAACCAAGTGGGTGGTTGGTTATCAAGGAAGGACAAAGTATGCGGTCATAGCATTGTACTTCCACTGCATTGATATAAATACATGCGTATATTACACAACCCAACATAAAATACTTTTGTTTACTTGTCGAGGAGGTATCTTTTGAGCGCTAAATGGCCTTACTATCGCCAAATAGGTCGTCATTTTTGAGATATTGAATATCGTTCAAACCATAATTTTACACTAATATGACCTTTGGCTCAAAGTTTTGGCCTTCTCTCCTTCCTTCCTTAAGATTATCTGTACCTTATTCATTACTTACAGGTCACATCCCAACTGATCATAAGGAATTTTTCACTTTTTTATAGTTTGGAGCATGGTTTTCATTATCCAACTGAGTCGTGACATTTTGAAAATCACCAAAATGGCTTGTCTTTACCAAATTAGGTTAATTTTTTGAACAACTCGAAATAAGTCAATCTTGCAAATCCGATGCAATCTCCTAAATCATCAACGCAATGTTTCCCTTAAATTGCTCTACTGAACTTCATATCTGAGGTTATTATTTAACTTCATGTTTGTCTGTTCAACCTTTATGGGAAAGTAGGTGAATACATTCTGTATAATCCCTGCCACTAACAACATTTGCCTTCTCACCTCGCTTGCTAATACCTTCACGCTAGTTGAACCAGCTGCACCGCTCGCACTTTCTCAACACTGCATTAGCATCGATTAACGTAGCAAGTGTTTAGGAAGCTCCAGAGTGCAGACTCATCACAACATATCTGCTTATTATTAATGGAAACACACAATATAGCATCAATGCAGGCCTCCAGATATCGTACGAGAAGACCCAGTATATGGAACTTCAAAATCAAAATATAAGGTGCGTTCAAAAAGTAACGAGCCGGAGGCATAATTACAGAAACCAGTACCTGTATGTTATAAGTATTGGCCCTGACTGTTGAGGCACTTGTCCCACAGTGACAGGAGGCGGTGAATGTCTGTTTCATAAAATTCCCAGGGCTGCGATGTGAACCAGTTCCGCGCGTACAGCTGGACGTCGGCGTCCGAGGTGAATCGTTGGCCCCGCAGAGCCATTTTCAGGGGCCAAACATGGCTTAATCACAGGAAGAGAGGTCTGGACTGTATGGAGGGTGGCCGAGAACCTCTCATTTGAATTTCTGCAGGAGTGTCGCGACTGTGTTGGCCGTTTGAAGTCGTGCATTGTCGTGGAGCGACCACGACGGCTATGGCGTTCACTGTCATTCGGCGGTCCTGGGTAATGAGTGCATCGACCAGCTGGACGTTGTCATTGGTAATGCAGGGGGGGGGGGGGGTGCCCCAGACCGGGCATCATCGGCTAACGAAACCCGTCCTTCCCCCCTGAAGCGCTTGTGCCACGCCTTGACCTTTGCAAGGGACATGCAGTGTTCGCCGTACACTTGTGACTTTCGGCGGTGAATGTCTGTTCCCCCTACTCCCTGCGCTCAGAAACAGAACAACACCTCTTTGCTCTTCGGTTGACGCCTCCATGTCATTGTTTGCAATGTGACTGGCAGATTTGGACGATTGATGCATGCTGCTGCTCGCTATGTATCGTCACGTGACGTGTACGCGTGCCCTTTAGCGACGGGCTGTGACCTTCCACGCTCTGGTCGGAACCACATCTCGTTACACACGCCACGATTAGCCGATGTCGTCACCGGTTTGCGCATTCCAGTCTCCGGCTCGTTACTTTTTGAACGCACCTTATAGCAAAAGAAATCCCCGCGAGTGATGGAAAACAGCACAATTTAACAGGTAGCCTTCTTTAAATACCTTAGAGAAATCATACTACCATCGAGAATAGACAGTAGGGCCAACGTAGGAAGAGCTATCAATCTCCATAAGGCGTAGAGACTAACGTGGAATTAATTGACCAAAAGAGTCATATCGCGTAATGGAAAACTACGACACTACAAATAAGTTATTTTGCCGGAAGCTTTATAATCCTCAGAAACCATATATCTTGGTGGTCACCCTAAAATTATAGAAATTGAAAAGCAAGAACGGAAAATTCTCCGGAAAATTTATGAACCCACGAGAAAATGGAATGCGGATTAATCCTTTTTAGGTTAACCTCCTACTATAAGCGCAATTTATATTGTCAAAGATGCTGATGGTCGAATCTCTTATACATATATTAACGAATTATTATTATTATTATTATTATTAAATTATTATTACGTTATATTAATATTATTATTTTGAAAGTGTTTATTTCTGAAAAACAAATAGTATACCTAAGTTGCTTAGCGACTTCGGTGGCGTAGTTGGTAGCACGCTGAGCTTCTATGCCCAAGATTGCGGGTTCAAACCCGGCCGAAGTCGTCGGATTTTTTAAGAGCGTTAAAAATCCCTCAGTATGTCTTCCTTCGGAGGAGAAGTAAAGCCGGCGGTCCCATGTCGTAGATTTATGGCATGATAAAGAAACTTCCACTAATTACACCCGTGTGAAGCTAAATTATATTTAAACATTTGACAAACTCTCTTAGGTTCCTATGTTCGTCACCAGGAGCCGACTGCTGTGGCGTCTGCTAACCAAGTACAGAACTAGTAGTCGTTGACGGTGGCGTTTGGCGGCAAAAGTAGGAACTACTTTAAAAAAAACAATGTCTGCAGTCCTTAATTGAATTGAAAACAGAATCACGCACTAATACAGCCACCACAATTAACACTGGTTATCAGACAGATTCTACACATACCCAAAGTACACGGGGCTATATGACCGCGTTGTCGAAGCCCCTAAACTAAGGAACCCACAAACCAACCAATGTTGCTTGATAAAATTACTTTTCAAATATAAACATTTCAAATTAAAGAGTGAAAAAATGAAATCTCTCTATATATAAGAATGAGCGTTTGTCTGTTTTTTCTGAATTTCTACGGAAATTTGCGTTATTTACGCGTTTCAGACTGTTTTATGACGGATGCGAGCGAAAATAATTTTTTTGTCTGTCTGTCTGTCTGTATATCTGTCTGTTTGTCTGTCTGTCTGTCTGTCTGTCTGTCTGTGGACAAAGTGGTTGTTCCCTTATAACTCGAGAACGGCTGGGTGGATCAACGTAAAATTGGTACAGGTATCCTTCAGAGGCACGACACTAATCATTGATGTAACTCTTCTCTGTACCTCTCATAAAAGGGGGCCTACCCCCTTAAAATACTTGCTGAAATAGGCGTAGAAGGGCGAGACAAAGCTCATTTTCAGCCCCTCAATGTAAGAAGCAAAACCCTAGGGCCTCCACGAAAACCACATTTTAAGGCCCTAAAACAAACAATTTTTGAGATATTCACAGAAAATCAATTTCATTTAATACAATAATGAAAGAAAAGTAAGTCGGTAACCATGGCAACAGAAACTCACCGGTCCATCTATTGCTGTAAGACGCAATACAATTCCATTTATTACGTTGGTTGGTTGGTTGGTTGGTTCTTAAGTTTAGGGGCTGCGACAACGCGGTCCTGTAGCCCCGTGTACTTTGGGTGTGTGTAGAATCTGTCTGATAACCGGTGTTAATTGTGATGACTGTATTAGTGTGTGTTATCTGTTTTTAGCCTATTTTCAATTTTGAAAAAAAAAACAGGCTTATGAGATCACCTTTTGTCCGTGTGTGTGTGTGCGTGTGTGTGTGTGTGTGTGTGTGTGTGTGTCCATAATAAAATCTAAACGGCTGGAGCGATTTCAATGAAACTCGGTAAGTTCATAGCGCTATTCCCGGTGACCTCGACCGTGCCCTTCAAATTTTGTTACGTCTCACCAATCCAACATGGCGGCTGTGCGGAATATTTCACTAGCATTCATTATCTCCAACACTATTACAGATATCGCCCTGAAATTGTGTACGGTGATAAAGGGCACTACTAGAAGTTCACCTATGAGACTTTCAGAAACCTGTTGACTACAAAACCAACATGGCGGCCAAGCGAATTTGAGACTTTTAAATAGACTTTTCTCGCGATTTAACTATCCAAACGTAATGAAACTTGGTACAGGAATTGTTTATACACATTGTAATGCACTGGAGTCTAATTTAGTTCAATTGTTTACATAACCCCAAAATGGCGGCTGTGCGAAATATTTCACTGACATTCTATATCTCCGAAACTATTACAGATATCACCCTGCAATTTTGTACGGTGATAAAGGATACTGAAAAGTGTTTACTTATGTATATTTCATAAACCTGTAAAGTACAAAACGAACATGGCGACCAAGCGAATTTGAAATAATTTAATAGACTTTTCTCGTGATTTAACTCTCTGAGCGCAGTGAAATGTGGTACAGTAAATGATTTTGCAGTTTGTAATGCACTGCCATCTAATTTAATTCAATTGTTTACATAACCTCAAGATGGCGGCTATGCGAAATTTTAAAATTAAGTTTTTATTTCTTGTGTCGTAATCATGCGATCGAAGTGAAAGTCTGAATAATGAACCAAGGCAATAATTGTCCTTGAATGGTACATAACTCTATGACCTATACATATAACAATCCTAAATGGCGAGCTTCCGAAATATTTAGACGGTTCTCAATATCTATGAATCTTTTACAGCCACCAAACTGAATTTTTTTATGTTCATAGAGACTATGAACATATGTTCACCTATAGGACTTTCAGTAACCTGGTGAGCACAAATCCAACATGGCGGCGACGTGAAGTATAAATATTTAAATGGACGTTTCTCGCGAATTAACTATCAGAGTGCCGTGAAACTTTGCACGTTAAATGCATATACAAATGTTGATCCACTGGCATCTAATTTATTTCAATTGTTTGCATAATCACAAGATGGCTGCTGTGCGTAATTTTAGAATCTCGTTTTTACTTCTTGTGTTCTAATCATGCGATTGAAGTTTGAATACCACACGTACACAATAATCTTAATATAATAGTACAAAAATAAAAATCCAACCTGGCGACCATCGGAAATATTTAGACGGTTCTCAATATCTACGAATCTATCACAATCTTCAAACTGAAATTTTGTATGTTGATAGAGGCAATTAACATGAGCAGGATATATGAAAATAGGCTGTATAGTTCTTCACGGAACTACTTGTTTTAAATTAAATACTGCAACATAGAATTTTTCAAATAGTTCCTACTTTTGCCGCCAAGCGCTACCGTCAACGACTACTAAGCCAAGTTCAGAACTTAGCTACTAGACACCACCGCAGTCATTTATTACGTTACTGGGATAGTTTGCAAACGGCTATAAGGTTATAACGGAACCAAATTAAGCTGTAAAATTGGGCGCAGTCCAATTCGGCCAGTTAATTACACTGATAAAATCGGACAGACTTTTCTGGCCACCATGATCTGCCCCTTTGATAATTGATAGTCCAATTCGGCCAGCGATTGCTCATTAGCAACCTCCCCTACCTTCCCCCACTCTGCAGCCAGCACATACCATACTGTTCACATTGTCCAACATTTTGTCATTAAACTGTTGGAGGGGAGGTGACTCTCAGTTTGACGGTCCCAGGGGTGTCAATTACTATAAATTCACATATGTATGACCTAGCTTTCTGGATATGGTGACAACTACTGTCTGTGGAGGAGCTTTATACAAAGAATACGATTTGTCCTCCCACTTCGCGGCAGTAGCTCGCTAGAAGCAGTTCTGAACGGATCGTCTGCTCTGGTTTGGCAGGCTGAACTGTGACTGGAGTTCAAGTGAGATCTCAGCTGTAGACCGCGTCTCGGAGCGAGCCACGTTGTTGAAGAATGGAGTGAGCAGTGAGCCCGGTAATCAGCATTCGGGGGACACACAGGAGCCCCGCAATGAGTATTAAAATACACCGATTGATATTGGTCTCTGCGCATCGTTGAGTTTCGGCAAGCTTTTCTTGCGTCTGCTCTACCAGGCATCGACCCATGCTGAAACACCCATATAAGTACGAGGTGTAGCCTCCACGGGCGGCAATGCAGGCACTGACTCTTGCATCTAGTCGATCATACAAATAGCGAATACTGTATTGGGATACGTTATTCCAAGCCTTCTGGACCCGTTCACACAGTTCTGTAAGAGTTGTGGGTGGACGAGTCGCACGAGTAACTTGTCGGCCGATCATATCCCACACGTGCTTGATTGGCGACAGGTCTGGCGATCGTGCTGGCCAGGGAAGTTGCTGCACGTCTTGCAGTGCACGTTGAGTTGCACGGGCAGTGTGTGGGCGAGCATTATCCTGTTGGAACAACACATCCCCTTCCTGTTGCAAGGATGGCAAATGAACGGGCCTCACAACATCCTGCACGTACCGAGCGCTGGTTAGCGATCCCTCCACAAACACCAAAGGTGAACGAGAGTTGTAGCTTAACGCACCCCAGACCATATGGCCTGGAGTGGGGCCGGTGTGTCTTGGACGAATGCACTCAACGAGACAGGTCTACGTCGAACGCGCCAACGCCCATCACTTGCGTGCAGGCAGAATCTGCTTTCATCGCTGAAGACCACGGTGCGCCATTCCATCTTTCATGTGATCCTCTGACGGCACCAGTCGAGCCGTGCACGGCGATTCTGTGGCGTGAGTGGAAGACGGGCTAGAGGTGTGCGTGCCAGTAGTCCCACTGCCAGTAACCGATTCGCAACAGTTCGTGTTGACACTTCTGGGCTCACAAACCCTCGTATCTGTGCTTTGGTAGCTGTACGATCTGCCACTGCTGCCCTTACAATACGACGATCCTGGCGGACGTCTGTGCTGCGTGGAAGTCCAGAACCTCGTCGACGGGTGTGAGAATGTTCACGTGACCACGGTTACAGTACCAGCATCGTTGCACAACGGACACAACACGTCAAACGTGTGTGGCAATTCGCCGAAAGGACCTTCCCGCCACTCGGAAGGCCACAATTTGACGCCTTTCAAACTCGCTCAGTGGGCAGTAGGAAGCACGAGTGCGTCTCCGTGGCATTGTACCTGCTTGCTTCACACGTTTGCACCACAATGAGCCGTATGGCTGTGAGCTTTCTCTATTAAATGGTAGACACAGATGGCGCTCTGGTAGCTATGCCACTACGCTATCTGTAGGCGGACGGCGTTGAAACCCTTATCAGTACATCTACTATCCCCCAGGTGGCATCTGCCGTCATCGGATCAAAATTAACGTCGTCTTTTCTAGTGACCTTTTTTTTTCCGGCAGTGTATATTCTTCTGATTTTGGTCCTGTGGCACTCCAGCAAAGGTTGAAATAGGTAAAATATTGAAGTTATCATAGAAGAACTAGACACACTTGATCTCACACCGCTAAGTTTAAAAAACTATTCTCGGTAGACAACCCGTAAACCACACTTTAAGCCCGTAGAGCCAAGTGTTTCCGAGATGATATTTTCAGAACAATCCCCAATCTTGGAGACTGATGAATCAATGACCAACTGTAACCATGGCAACGGCAGCTCCAGAGATCACATACAGTTTTCCATCGAGCTCTGTAATAGGCAGTGCCTAGCTCCATGTTCAAGGCCACGGGTTCCAACCCGGCCAAAGTCGTCGGATTTTTTAAGAGCGTTAAAAATCCCTCAGTATGACTTCCTTCGGAAGAGAAGTTAAGTCGGCGGTCCCATGTCATGGATTTATGGCATGTAAAAAACCTTCCACTAATTACACTTGTGTGAAGCTAAATTATGGGTTAGAATTGACTAGCACTCTTTGGTTTCGACGTCGCACAGTGTGTCGAATCCCATATCTAGGTGGAAAAAATTCACATTCGCAAATGAAAGCGAAAACTGGCTCATTCGATAGTGAACAATCCAGATGGTGACCTTCGGTCTTCCTTTCCGCTCACCGGTGCGTAGGAGGGAGGTTATGGGTGCTGAAACGTCTTCCTGGCAGTTATCAGGTCATTTGATAGGGGCTGTCGGAGTGAACCGAACGTTGTGATTATAGTGAGTTCAACAAGGTGTTGTCTTCTGCGGCTCATGGAATAGTGAAAAGAGGTATGTGTTCGCATTTTTATGCGTAATACAAGTATTCTGCACTAAATAAATTATTTACTTTATGAGTGCCTCATAGTGCCACTTTACTTTAAACGTCATTCGATAGGATATTTAATGTAGATTCAGGATCTGTAGTGGTTTGGTTGCGCACGAATGTGCATGATGGTTTATTTTCTTATTTTCAGTAACTATGTGGGCATTACCGCGAGAAGAATTCTTCAACTCGTGGCGGTCGTGTCATAAATAGGGGCGTACAGAAGTCATACTTCAATATGTTATGAATAAATTTGATCCTACAACTCTTACTGACATTCAAGTGCAGGAGCTAAGAAACAAAATTAAGTTGATATCCCATAATATTAATAAAAATGGGAGAGTGCATGAAGAACAATGCCACGTACATAGGTAATCTACCTATGGAAGCTATTGAGTTACTTAATGACCCCCAAGGAACTTTGACATCAAAATGATGAAGACCAGTATAGCAATGACTACGATGCTCTGGACTCTAGACGAGAATCAGGTGACGAATGAACATTAGACATTTTTATTATTATTAAGGGGAGTGAGATTAATGAGAACATTATCTGACGAATGGACGTTTTCTTTTAGGCCTATTTGCAATAGGAGAAATAAGCCTAATATTCAAAATATGTTGACCTTATTTTCATGCTTTTCTAGAGAAATAATATTGTTTTTGTGTGTGAAGTGTGTTTACTAAAACTACGTAATTAACAGGACTGTAAAATGACATTTTGTTATAAATAAATTGTTTGTATGATTTTGACGAATATTTTTTTATTTTTAGAAAATAAATGATATTTTTAGAAAATAAATGTTATTTTTGTGCATATTTCGTTGTTCTATGTTTAATTACAATTTAATATACGTTTTTAATCTGGATTATTTTACATACAGTGACTTCGTATATTTCCTCAAATAAGGTGTAACAAGAGTACTTGACTGAAAGTCTCATTGTTATTCATATTTTATCCAGTTTTAAATAGTATGTTTACACCTGTCATATCATATACACATCCAAATCGTGATTTTTACTACCAAAAATCGATGATTCTTGTGTTGCTTTCGGTCATTTTTAGCCTATTTTCAATTTTGAAAAAATAGGCTTATGAGATCACCTTTTGTCCGTGTGTGTGTGCGTGTGTGTGTGTGATTCGTGTGTGTGTCCCCCACCTAATAAAATCTAAACGGCAGGAGCGATTTCAATGAAACTCGGAAAGTTCATAGCACTATTTCCGGCGACCTCGACCGTCCCCTTCAAACTTTGTTAAGACTCACCAATCCAACATGGCGGCTGTGCGAAATATTTCACCAGCATTTAATATCTCCGAAACTATTACCGATATTACCCTGACATTTTCTAATGTGATAGAGGGAACTACTATAAGTTCACTTATGTGACTTTTGAAAACCTGGTAACTACAAAACCAACATGGAGGCCAAGCGAATTTGCGACTTTTAAATAGACGTTTCTCGCGATTTGACCAACCAAACGCAATGAAGCTTGGTACAGTATATGTTTATATACATTGTAATGCACCGACATCTAACTTCGTTCAATTGTTCACATAATCACAAGATGGCGGATGTGCGAAATATTTCACCGGCATTCTATATCTATGAAACTATTAGCGGTATCTCCCTAAAATTTTGTACGGAGATAAAGGGTACTACTGGAAGTCCACCTATAAGACTTTCAAAAACCGGTTAACTACAAAACGAACATGGCGGCCAAGCGAATTTGAAAATTTTAAATAGACCTTTCTCGTGATTTAATGTTCCAAGCGCACTGAAACCTGGTACAGGAAATATTTATACACATTGTAATCCACTGGTATCTAATTTAGTTCAATTGTTTACATAACCTCAAGATGGCGGCAGTGCAAATTTTAAAATTAAGTTTTTATTTCTTGTGATGTTGTCATGCGATCGAAGTGAAAGTTTGAATAATGAACCTACGCAATAATTTTCCTTTAATGGTACATGACTCTATGGCCTATCCATTTAACAATCCAACATGGCGACCATTCGAAATATTTAGACGATACTGAATATCTACGAATCTATTTTAGCAATCAAACTGCATTTTTTAATGTTCATAGGGGCTATGAACTTAAGTTCACCTATATGACTTTAAATAACCTGGTGATCACAAATCCAACATGGCGGTGACGCGAATTATAAATATTCACATGGACGTTTCTCGCAATTTAACCAACCACGTGCAGTGAAACTTGGTACAGTAAATCCTTATACGAATGTTAATCCACTGGCATCTAATTTATTTCAATTGTTTCCATAACCTCAAGATGGCAGCTGTGCAAAATTTTAAAATCTCCTTGTTTTTTCTTGTGTCCTAATTATGCGATTAAAGTTTGAATACTACAGGTTCACAATAATCTGCATGTAACAGTACATAACTCTAGGACCTACATATATAAAATCCAACATGGCGACCATCCGAAATATTAAGTCGGTTCTCAATATCTACGAATCTATTACAGCAATCAAACAGAAATTGTGTATGTTGATAGTGGCAATTAACATAAGTAGGATATATGAAAATAGGCTGTATAGTTCTTCACGGAACTACTTGTTTACACCTTATCTTACCCCTCACCCCTATATATTTACCCCCCCCCCCCCCCCCCCCAAAGATCGTACACTTTAGACGATGCCAGAAATGAATTCAGCGCCCTCGAAAATGGTATATTGCTAACTTTTAATACAATCCCAGCACTATTAACGAAGTTATTAATTTTTTCCGCCTATAATTGGGATTCGACACACTGTGCGTCGCCGGGAGCCGACTGCGGTGACATCTAGTAACCAAGTTTACACTAGTTGTCGTTGATGGTGGCGATTGGGGGAAAAAGTAGAAAATACTTGAAAATTGAATGACTACAGTCCGTACTTGAATTAAAAACAGATAACACACGCTAATACTGCCATCACAACTAACACCAGTAATCAGACAGATTCTACTCCCCCCCCCAAAGTACACGGGGCTACATCACCGCAATGCGGCAGCCCCTGAGGAACCAATCAACAAGCTCCATTTATTACTTTAAATACCATATAAATGCGGGCTACATGACCGCGTTATTGCAGCCCCTAAACTAAGGAACCAACCATATAAATGTTATGCTTCATACCTCTTAAGTGATATATGCATGTCAACAGCAAAGCGATATTTACGAAAGTAAAATAAATGGTGATTGATATACTACATTCGTTTAATCAGTGCTAAGGTGTGAGTAAAATTATGTAACGGATGAAAATATGATACATAAAAAATTATTACAATCATCATCATCATCATCATCCTTTCATGTGTTAGTCCTAGAAGAACTGGTACGGTCTACACAAAAGATTTGAATTTTCACGCCATCTTTTCCTGGGTCGACCTAGAGATCTCTTCCCACCGGGGCAGTAGTTGACGACTGCTTTAGGGATCCTGCTTCTGTCCATCCTATTGAGGTGTCTTAGCCAATTTCTTAGGTATTCATGGATGTATTCCAATATAGGTCTGCTGTTAAGACCAATTCAGCACTTCTGTGTTTCGTTTGTGATCCCACTTAGTGACTCCTGCTGTTCGTCGCATATATTTCATTTCGGCGGTAGTTATTCGTCTCTCATAGCATTTCCTCAGGGTCCACGCTTCGCTACCATAGCAAAGTACTGGTTTTGTAAATTCTTGTTTGGGTGTGTTTTTAGGTAGATTTCATTAGAAAGCTAACTATTGCAATGGGTACCATGTTTCGACTTCCAGAAAATTTCGACATATCTTCGCGTTTCACATCCCCCAGACCCCAAAACCACCGTCAGTTCAAAAGTTTATATATAATTTATGTATATATGTATCTATCTATATATATATATATATCAGTTTCTTGTGGACACGATAACTGCCGTAATTTTGTACCAATCACTTTGAATTTTTTACGTAATATGTATCCCTATAAAATCTCGGTCGAGTTCGTTAATGGGAAAAATCGGTCGAAGGGGGTGAAAATGGGGGTCTTTTTTCGAAAAAGTGAAATTTCGCTATAACTCTCTTAATACGTGAAATATCGAATCCATTTAAAGTTCATAATATGTGTCGGGTAAGTGCCAAAAATTTATGTCAAATAAGTTTTTTGATAGCACCAACCATTGACCAAAGGGGTGGAAAAAAGTGGGTTTTTTCGGGAAACATTAATCATATCTCTCTTAATAGGCACAATATCAAAACCGTACAAAATGGAAAATATTCCCCTAATAATTACCTAAAACCTTTGTCTGAAAGAATTTTTGATATGACCCACCATTACGCCAAGGAATGAGAAAAATGATTTCGGAATTTTAAACAAGTAGTTCCGTGAAGAACTATACAGCCTATTTTCATATATCCTACTTATGTTAATTGCCACTATCAACATACACAATTTCTGTTTGATTGCTGTAATAGATTCGTAGATATTAAGAACCGACTAAATATTTCGGATGGTCGCCATGTTGGATTTTATATATGTAGGTCCTAGAGTTATGTACTGTTACATGCAGATTATTGTGAACGTGTAGTATTCAAATTTCAATCGCATAATTAGGACACAAGAAAAAACAAGGAGATTTTAAAATTTTTCACAGCTGCCATCTTGAGGTTATGGAAACAATTGAAATAAATTTGATTGCCAGTGTATTAACAATCGTATAAGGATTTACTGTACCAAGTTTCACTGCACTCGGATGGTTAAATTGCGAGAAACGTCCATGTGAATATTTATAATTCGCGTCACCGCCATGTTGGATTTGTGATCACCAGGTTATTTAAAGTCCTATAGGTGAACTTAAGTTCATAGCCCCTATGAACATTAAAAAATGCAGTTTGATTGCTAAAATAGATTCGTAGATATTCAGTATCGTCTAAATAGTTCGGATGGTCGCCATGTTGGATTGTTAAATGTATAGGCCATAGAGTCATGTACCATTAAAGGAAAATTATTGCGAAGGTTCATTATTCAAACTTTCACTTAGATCGCATGACTACATCACAAGAAATAAAAAACTTAATTTTAAAATTCGCACTGCCGCCATCTTGAGGTTATGTAAACAATTGAACTAAATTAGATACCAGAGGATTACAATGTGTATAAATATTTCCTGTACCTGGTTACAGTGCGCTTGGAACATTAAATCGCGAGAAAGGTCTATTTAAAATTTTCAAATTCGCTTGGCCGCCATGTTTGTTTTGTAGTCAACCGGTTTTTGAAAGTCTTATAGATGGACTTCCAGTAGTGCCCTTTATCTCCGTACAAAATTTTAGGGAGATACCGCTAATAGTTTCAGAGATATAGAATGCCGGTGAAATATTTCGCACATCCGCCATCTTGTGATTATGTAAACAATTGAACGAAGTTAGATGTCGGTGCATTACAATGTATATAAACATATACTGTACCAAGTTTCATTGCGTTTGGTTGGTCAAATCACGAGAAACGTCCATTTAAAAGTCGCAAATTCGCTTGGCCTCCATGTTGGTTTTGTAGTTACCAGGTTTTCAAAGGTCACATAAGTGAACTTATAGTAGTTCCCTCTATCACCATAGATAATGTCAGGGTAATATCGGTGATAGTTTCGGAGATATTGAATGCTGGTGAAATATTTCGCACAGCCGCCATGTTGGATTGGTGAGTCATAACAAAATTTGAAGGGCACGCTCGAGGTCGCCGGGAATATTGCTATGAACTTTCCGAGTTTCATTGAAATCGCTCCTGCCGTTTAGATTTTATTAGGGGGGGGGACACACACACGAATCACACACACACACACACACACACACGGACAAAAGGTGATCTCATAAGCCTATTTTTTCAAAATTGAAAATAGGCTAAAAATGCCAAGTGCCATCAGAGGTTACCATAACAACGCTTTTAAATTGATAAGGGATGATCTATCAGAGGTTGCCAAGACAACGCCATTGACGAGATCACATTCATTTTTAGCCTACTTTTCACACTTTTCAAAAATGAGGAAAAAGTAGACTTATGAGATCGATCCGGGAAAATGTGTCTGTCCTTCTGTCTGTCTGTCAGTCCTTCTGTCTGTCTGGCTGTGTGTGTGTCCCCCCCCCCCCTATCAACTCCTAAACGACTGCAGCAATCGAAACTAAATTTAGTATGAGTAAAGTTGTATACCGGAATATCTCAGGCCCATATTTGAAAAAGATGCCAGTGCTACCAACTGCTAAAAAAACGCACTAGAAATTTGAGCTCCATGTTGGATATCTTGGAAGGTATACATGGGAGCTATTCTAAAATTGGCACACATGTAGATAATACTATTTCAGTTTAATTTCCAGGTGGCCATACATGACAGCGTTGCCAAAATATTTTTAAGCCTTCTGATAAGTCCAATATTTAAATGCATATAACTTCTATACTATCAATTGGATTTCAACCAAATTTTGTACTTAATATGTGTACATAAACATATATGACTGAGTGTATTCTTAAGAGCCACCAGGGCTGCTAACTGTCAATAAATGTTATCTCTATTATTTTATCCAAATACCAATATATCTGAAAGTATGCAAGCCGACAGGTTTAAACTATGCACACGTAAATTACCTGACATTTTACATTAATTTGGAGTAACTTATATACGTCAGTTCTACCAACATGATTCTAAGCCTGCTGATAGGACCAATTTTTAAATACATGTAACTTCTATACCAACAAATGGATTTCATCCAAAATTGTTACAAAAATATATAATATTTCAGATTATTTCTGACCAGCACTCGCATGATATTGTTGCCAACATGCTTTTACGTGTACTAATAGATCCAATGTCTAAATCCATGTAACGTCCTTTGAACTTCAACCACATTTTGTATTCTGTACCTTAGGAGATGGAAGTAAGAATATATTCAGTCACCAGAGCTGCCAACTGTATTGCTCTATTAGGCTACATTATGCCTAGTATAGGCCTACCTTATTTCGAACTAATTAAGACATTTCGATATTACCCACTAGTAGTAAGTGTTTGTTAGACTCTAAATATTGCATCATCATGACCAGAAATTGCGTAATCCTGATGACGTCATGGGATGACGTCATGGGTCCTTAGAGCGAGCACGTGGTCCAGGAGCGAGCATGTGCAGTGCACGTGTTAGCGTGGGAAGAGGTTGACCCTTTGGCTTGTTTGTGCGATGGTGATAAAAAGTTAATGGGTGTTGACGTCATGGAGGATGTTTATTAGGATGCTAACTGTCATCTGACACCCATGCGAGTGTGAGCACCAAAACAAAAGGTTATTCGCGGGTAGTGGGGTAGTGTATGTTCTCTTGCAAGTCGCGTGTGTGCTTGAATACGTATGGCTATGTTGGGAAATGTTTGGTGGCGGGCGAGGACTAGGGTTGAGTGAGGGTTCGTTTAAATGCTATTTTTCCCGCTCTATTTGATGGTGAGGTAATTTTTTAAAATGGGTGGAATTTGGAAACGCAATTTGAGGTAAACGTGCTTTTTTGACATTTTGGCGAATTTAATGAGCTTGTAAGGCTAGAACGATGCATATAGGGTGTCGTAGGACTTGTGGTGAACCACCCCTTGCTATGGACGGGAGTATATCCACCCCAAAATAAATCTACCCTTACCCGGAGGTTAAGTAGTGGTTATTTTTGTATGCATGCGCACTTGAGGGCTTTTGTAAGAGAGCGGAATTTTTAAAAGATTCTTTATAGATGAGGCTTTTTAAAAAATTTATTAAAAAAACAAAAAACTAATAGGTCATTCGATTTTTAGTATCTCGCTAACCAATAATGCGATGTAAACATATGGGGTGTCATAGGACTCGTAGTGAATTCTCCTTTTGTATGAATGAGGTATGTCAACCCCCAAAATAAAAACTACCCTTACCTGGGGTGAAAGAGCAATTTTTGTATGTATGCACACCGGTGGCTTTTGTCAAAAGGGTCTAACTACACATTTGTTAATATTTTCTGAACCCAGGATGGGATTTTCCCATAGGCAGTATCCTAGCACTTGGGGTGACACCTCGTTTTTGAAAGTATCATTCATTTATTTTCTTGTCAAAAGGGCCTAACTACACTTTTGTTAATATCTCGTGAACCAATCATGCTAGGGACTTGTATGAGGGGTCCTAGCACTTGGGGCGACGTCCCCCTTTATGGGGTGAAACTACCCCCCCAAAATTGAAAACTCAATATCTTGGAAACTATGAACCCTAAAATTAGGCGTTATAGCTTTAAAAATAGGTGATGACATAGGCTTTTACCTGGATTGGTCATTTCACCCCTAAAACAGTAAATAGTCATGTTATGGGGAAAAAACGTGTTAAACACCTAAAAATGATAAATGAAACTAAGATCTTTTGTTTTTGATGAAAAATAGCAGGGGGGTGAAAACTACCCCCAAATTGAAAAATCGATACCTTGGAAACTAAGAACCGTAAAATTATGTGTAATAGCTTAAAAAATTCGTTGTGACATAGGCTTTTACCCGGATAGATGATGTCACCCCTAAAACAGTAAATAGTGATTTTACAGTGGGGAAAAAGGTTTTAAACGGGTAATAATGATAATTGAACCTAAGATCTTTTGTTTTTGATGAAAAATAGCAGGGGGGTGAAAACTACCCCAAAATTGAAAAATCGATACCTTGGAAACTAAGAACCGTAAAATTATGTGTAATAGCTTAAAAAATTCGTTGTGACATAGGCTTTTACCCGGATAGATGATGTCACCCCTAAAACAGTAAATAGTGATTTTACAGTGGGGAAAAAGGTTTTAAACGGGTAAAAATGATAATTGAACCTAAGATCTTTTGTTTTTGATGAAAAATAGCAGGGGGGTGAAAACTACCCCAAAATTGAAAAATCGATACCTTGGAAACTAAGAACCGTAAAATTATGTGTAATAGCTTAAAAAATTCGTTGTGACATAGGCTTTTACCCGGATAGATGATGTCACCCCTAAAACAGTAAATAGTGATTTTACAGTGGGGAAAAAGGTCTTAAACGGGTAAAAATGATAATTGAACCTAAGATCTTTTGTTTTTGATGAAAAATAACAGGGGGGTGAAAACTACCCCCAAATTGAAAAATCGATACCTTGGAAACTAAGAACCGTAAAATTATGTGTAATAGCTTAAAAAATTCGTTGTGACATAGGCTTTTACCCGGATAGATGATGTCACCCCTAAAACAGTAAATAGTGATTTTACAGTGGGGAAAAAGGTTTTAAACGGGTAAAAATGATAATTGAACCTAAGATCTTTTGTTTTTGATGAAAAATAGCAGGGGGGTGAAAACTACCCCAAAATTGAAAAATCGATACCTTGGAAACTATGAACCGTAAAATTATGTGTAATAGCTTAAAAAATTCGTTGTGACATAGGCTTTTACCCGGATAGATGATGTCACCCCTAAAACAGTAAATAGTGATTTTACAGTGGGGAAAAAGGTCTTAAACGGGTAAAAATGATAATTGAACCTAAGATCTTTTGTTTTTGATGAAAAATAGCAGGGGGGTGAAAACTACCCCCAAATTGAAAAATCGATACCTTGGAAACTAAGAACCGTAAAATTATGTGTAATAGCTTAAAAAATTCGTTGTGACATAGGCTTTTACCCGGATAGATGATGTCACCCCTAAAACAGTAAATAGTGATTTTACAGTGGGGAAAAAGGTTTTAAACGGGTAAAAATGATAATTGAACCTAAGATCTTTTGTTTTTGATGAAAAATAGCAGGGGGGTGAAAACTACCCCAAAATTGAAAAATCGATACCTTGGAAACTAAGAACCGTAAAATTATGTGTAATAGCTTAAAAAATTCGTTGTGACATAGGCTTTTACCCGGATAGATGATGTCACCCCTAAAACAGTAAATAGTGATTTTACAGTGGGGAAAAAGGTTTTAAACAGGTAAAAATGATAATTGAACCTAAGATCTTTTGTTTTTGATGAAAAATAGCAGGGGGGTGAAAACTACCCCAAAATTGAAAAATCGATACCTTGGAAACTAAGAACCGTAAAATTATGTGTAATAGCTTAAAAAATTCGTTGTGACATAGGCTTTTACCCGGATAGATGATGTCACCCCTAAAACAGTAAATAGTGATTTTACAGTGGGGAAAAAGGTCTTAAACGGGTAAAAATGATAATTGAACCTAAGATCTTTTGTTTTTGATGAAAAATAGCAGGGGGGTGAAAACTACCCCCAAATTGAAAAATCGATACCTTGGAAACTAAGAACCGTAAAATTATGTGTAATAGCTTAAAAAATTCGTTGTGACATAGGCTTTTACCCGGATAGATGATGTCACCCCTAAAACAGTAAATAGTGATTTTACAGTGGGGAAAAAGGTTTTAAACGGGTAAAAATGATAATTGAACCTAAGATCTTTTGTTTTTGATGAAAAATAGCAGGGGGGTGAAAACCACCCCAAAATTGAAAAATCGATACCTTGGAAACTAAGAACCGTAAAATTATGTGTAATAGCTTAAAAAATTCGTTGTGACATAGGCTTTTACCCGGATAGATGATGTCACCCCTAAAACAGTAAATAGTGATTTTACAGTGGGGAAAAAGGTCTTAAACGGGTAAAAATGATAATTGAACCTAAGATCTTTTGTTTTTGATGAAAAATAGCAGGGGGGTGAAAACTACCCCGTATATGAAAGGAGTGTAGACTTATTGATGTTGCAGATTGGAAACAGTGAAAGTTATCACTTTTGTTTAATTAGAAATCTTGCTCGCCTTGTGCGTTCAAGCATCACTAGCACTCAGAGAAGGATTTATATATGTAGACGTTGTTTGTCATATTATCTTCTTGAGGATGAGTTAAATGTTCACTTTGCAGACTGTAAACAGTTTCCTGTTGCAAAAAGCATAATGCCGACTGATGAACAAAGATTTGTTAATTTTACAGAATTCCGAGTTAAAGATACAGTTCCATTTATAATATATGCAGACACTGAATGCGTTTTGTCTCCAATTTCCTCCTGTTTTCCAAATAGTGACATTCATAACTCTACTTTAACACATAAACATATTCCTTACAGCATTTCTTTATACCTTCATTGTAATTTCGATAGTGAATTGTGCAGTTTCAAGCTCTTTAGGGGAAATAATTGCATTGAATTGTTTGTAAAGGAACTTTATAGTATTGTGGATAAACTTCAAACATATTACTTATCGGTTAAGCCAATGTTAAAGATGACCGAAAATGAAGAAAGATTATTTTTGTCAAGTAAAATGTGTCACATTTGCGAGAAACCGATTGCAGTTAATGAAATCAAAGTACGCGATCATTGTCACTTAACTGGAAAATATAGAGGAAGCGCACACAATAGTTGTAATTTAAATTACAAAGTAACAAAGGTTTTGCCTATAGCATTTCATAATCTAACCGCCTATGATGGACATTTTATAATTAAAGAAATTTGCGAGAAACGTGATGGAGAGGTGTTACATAATCCTGGTCATATAAAATTGTTAGCGATGAATATGGAACGTTACAAAGGGTTTACAAAGTATGTACGGGCTAAGAATGGATTCATTCAGTTAAGATTTTTCGATACATATAATTTCTTGTCCTGTTCACTAGATCAATGTTCATCTTCGTTAAGCGAAGATTCAAAGCAAATAACACGACGTTATTTTAATGATGATGCACAGTTTCGACTTACTGCGAGAAAAGGTGTGTTTCCCTATGAATACGTCACGAGTATGGATGTTCTTAACGAAACTAAATTACCTGAAATATCCAAGTTTTATAGCAGCCTTAATGATCAAACAATATCGAATGAAGAGTATGAGTTTGCTCAATCGGTGTGGGAAACGTTTTCCTGTCAAACATTAGGAGAATACGCAGATTTGTATTTAAAAGTTGACACACTTCTTTTGGCGGATGTCTTTGAAAATTTTAGATCGAATGGCATGGAAACTTATGGCATTGATGCAGCTCATTTTTTACACTGCTCCATCTATGTCTTGGTGTGCTATGAAAAAGATAACCAACGTTCAACTTGAATTGCTTCAAGATATTGATATGTTACACTTTTTTGAACGATCTATTCGAGGAGGAAATGTTCAGTGTATAACACGACATGCGATTGCTAATAATAAGTATATGAAAACTTATGATGAGAAAAAGCAAGAGTCCTACATAATGTACTTTGACGTTAATAATTTGTATGGATATGCGATGATGGAATATCTTCCAACGGGTGGCTTTAAATGGATTGCAAATGTTGAAGGCTTTGATGTTTTAACTATTGATGATACTTCAGAAATTGGATATATTTTGGAAGTAGATTTGACTTATCCTCAAGAGTTACATGACAAACATTCAGATTACCCTCTATGTCCAGAAAAGTTGACAAAGCTAATGGCTACCCTAGATAATAAAGAACGTTATGTTTTGCATTATAGATTGTTAAAGCAATGTATTCAACTAGGAATGAAATTAGATCGTATTCACAGAATAATTGAATTCAATCAGAGCCAATGGCTAAAACCATATATTGATGTGAACACAGAGAAACGAAAACAAGCCAAAAATGATTTTGAAAAGAATTTTTATAAATTGATGAATAATGCAATTTTTGGTCGTTCACTGATGAATGTGAGGAAGTTAAGGGACATCAAATGGGTCACCAAATGGCATGGAGCTCGTGGTGGTAGGTCTTTAATAGCTAAGGCTAATTTTAAACATAGAATTATATTCGATGAACAATGTATGGTCATCGAGATGAGTAGACTAAAGATTTTTCACAATCAACCAGTATATGTTGGTGCATCTATATTAGATTTGTCTAAATGTAAAATGAATGACTTTCATTACAATGTTATTTTAGCAAATCCTGAATCAAATGTGAGGTTGTTATACACAGACACCGATAGTTTTATGTATATATTCTATTATGATATTTATGAGTTCATGAAACAACATTCAAATTTGTTTGATACTGGAAACTATGAAACAAACAATCCTTTTGGCATTGTGAGACAAAATAAAGGTGAAATTGGTTTAATGAAAGATGAAAATGCTGGAAGGATTGTTGAAGAATTTGTGGGGTTACGACCCAAAATGTATGCAATAAAATTGTGTGATGAAATGAATAGCTTGTGTAAGGCTAAAGGCATTAAGAAGAGTGTGAGTAAAAGTATGAATATTGATGAGTATCGAAAGTGTCTTTATAACAGAGAAAAAGTCAACAAAGTTCAAGTTTGTATAATTTCAAAATCTCATTCTGTATTTACTGTTCGGCAAAATAAGTTGGCAATTTCATCAAACGAAGATAAAAGACACATAACTGAAAACGGAATTGATACTTTACCGTTTGGTCATTTTTCTCTGAAAAATGATTAGAAACAAATTGAGATTAAAGCAGTTCATCTCACTTACTTTATTTCTTTCACACACACACACTTTTATGCTGGTAATAATACTAATTTTTGTGTGTTCCTTTGCTTATGAAATCCTAGACTAGGAGTTCCACATTCGACATGATAGCGGAGTTTCATCTCCCATAAACTCGTCTCTGAGGTGGGTGCCAGAAAAGGCATCCAGCTGTAAAAACCACACCCTCACATAGACTTTCATAACTTCTTACGTTGAGGTTCATAACACTACGTTGATTGATTTATCGGTTTCCTTTTCACAATTCCTGTCTATACATTCCTCTTGAAGGTTGCAAGATGCTTGCAAGGTTCCTAAAATGCAATTAAATTTAATAAATACCTTAAGATGGTTTGATTTGTTTAATGATATGGTGTTAATAGTATTTTTAGGTTTTGACTGGCTTTGCATTAAGAATTGACTAACCAAACATGAGTTACCTATCAGGGAAACATTTTGGCCACTATGTTGGCTATTGACCAGTGAGTTTAGCTGTTTATCATTTTTTTTAATCATAAACAACAGAGGGTTAAACGTATAGATAAACCGTGTGACCATGTTTGTTAAACAAGACATTATACCAGAGACAATTAGAATACTTATGTAGAGTTTACCAAAAATAATGTTGTGTAACAGTAAATGCTAGTCAACAGTTATACACTTCTAAAAAAAAATCATCATACAATATCTGAGAGCTCTTCTAAAATTATTGATGTGTAACATGATTCCACTAACTTGCTATGTATTTTTTGGCTTGGGGGTGATTTTCAAGAAATGCAAATGGAACTGAAATGCAATACAAACAATGAGCGTGCCTGGTGGCTGAGATTGATACCACGACGTACTGTCGGTTATGTAGCTATGTGGAATGTATATCAAATATGGTTTACTTCAAGGTCTGGAGATCCCTACAATTCCTACAATAAATGATCTTGAAATGGTCATCCTATGGTGTGAAAATATTTATTAGGTATATATATTTACTGAAAACAATTATGATTTATTAAATGTTTATATGTTTACTGTATTGTTATTTAATGTAAGCACTTGAGGCACTACCGACCAATGGGAAGCAAAAAGTGGGAGCATATATGGGATGAAATGTGGGAGCAAAGCAAATATAAAAAGTGGGAGCAAATATGCTAACTTGAATTGTGTATATACTTTACTTTCAACTATCTTGAATTGTGTATATACTTTTGCCGGCATATTTGTTGACATATTTGTTAGCATATTTGCTCCCACTTTTTATATTTGCTTTGCTCCCACATTTCATCCCATATATGCTCCCACTTTTTGCTTCCCATTGGTCGGTAGTGCCTCAAGTGCTTACATTAAATAACAATACTGTAAACATATAAACATTTAATAAATCATAATTGTTTTCAGTAAATATATATACCTAATAAATATTTTCACACCATAGGATGACCATTTCAAGATCATTTATTGTAGGAATTGTAGGGATCTCCAGACCTTGAAGTAAACCATATTTGATATACATTCCACATAGCTACATAACCGACAGTACGTCGTGGTATCAATCTCAGCCACCAGGCACGCTCATTGTTTGTATTGCATTTCAGTTCCATTTGCATTTCTTGAAAATCACCCCCAAGCCAAAAAATACATAGCAAGTTAGTGGAATCATGTTACACATCAATAATTTTAGAAGAGCTCTCAGGTATTGTATGATGATTTTTTTTTAGAAGTGTATAACTGTTGACTAGCATTTACTGTTACACAACATTATTTTTGGTAAACTCTACATAAGTATTCTAATTGTCTCTGGTATAATGTCTTGTTTAACAAACATGGTCACACGGTTTATCTATACGTTTAACCCTCTGTTGTTTATGATTTAAAAAAATGATAAACAGCTAAACTCACTGGTCAATAGCCAACATAGTGGCCAAAATGTTTCCCTGATAGGTAACTCATGTTTGGTTAGTCAATTCTTAATGCAAAGCCAGTCAAAACCTAAAAATACTATTAACACCATATCATTAAACAAATCAAACCATCTTAAGGTATTTATTAAATTTAATTGCATTTTAGGAACCTTGCAAGCATCTTGCAACCTTCAAGAGGAATGTATAGACAGGAATTGTGAAAAGGAAACCGATAAATCAATCAACGTAGTGTTATGAACCTCAACGTAAGAAGTTATGAAAGTCTATGTGAGGGTGTGGTTTTTACAGCTGGATGCCTTTTCTGGCACCCACCTCAGAGACGAGTTTATGGGAGATGAAACTCCGCTATCATGTCGAATGTGGAACTCCTAGTCTAGGATTTCATAAGCAAAGGAACACACAAAAATTAGTATTATTACCAGCATAAAAGTGTGTGTGTGTGAAAGAAATAAAGTAAGTGAGATGAACTGCTTTAATCTCAATTTGTTTCTAATCATTTTTCAGAGAAAAATGACCAAACGGTAAAGTATCAATTCCGTTTTCAGTTATGTGTCTTTTATCTTCGTTTGATGAAATTGCCAACTTATTTTGCCGAACAGTAAATACAGAATGAGATTTTGAAATTATACAAACTTGAACTTTGTTGACTTTTTCTCTGTTATAAAGACACTTTCGATACTCATCAATATTCATACTTTTACTCACACTCTTCTTAATGCCTTTAGCCTTACACAAGCTATTCATTTCATCACACAATTTTATTGCATACATTTTGGGTCGTAACCCCACAAATTCTTCAACAATCCTTCCAGCATTTTCATCTTTCATTAAACCAATTTCACCTTTATTTTGTCTCACAATGCCAAAAGGATTGTTTGTTTCATAGTTTCCAGTATCAAACAAATTTGAATGTTGTTTCATGAACTCATAAATATCATAATAGAATATATACATAAAACTATCGGTGTCTGTGTATAACAACCTCACATTTGATTCAGGATTTGCTAAAATAACATTGTAATGAAAGTCATTCATTTTACATTTAGACAAATCTAATATAGATGCACCAACATATACTGGTTGATTGTGAAAAATCTTTAGTCTACTCATCTCGATGACCATACATTGTTCATCGAATATAATTCTATGTTTAAAATTAGCCTTAGCTATTAAAGACCTACCACCACGAGCTCCATGCCATTTGGTGACCCATTTGATGTCCCTTAACTTCCTCACATTCATCAGTGAACGACCAAAAATTGCATTATTCATCAATTTATAAAAATTCTTTTCAAAATCATTTTTGGCTTGTTTTCGTTTCTCTGTGTTCACATCAATATATGGTTTTAGCCATTGGCTCTGATTGAATTCAATTATTCTGTGAATACGATCTAATTTCATTCCTAGTTGAATACATTGCTTTAACAATCTATAATGCAAAACATAACGTTCTTTATTATCTAGGGTAGCCATTAGCTTTGTCAACTTTTCTGGACATAGAGGGTAATCTGAATGTTTGTCATGTAACTCTTGAGGATAAGTCAAATCTACTTCCAAAATATATCCAATTTCTGAAGTATCATCAATAGTTAAAACATCAAAGCCTTCAACATTTGCAATCCATTTAAAGCCACCCGTTGGAAGATATTCCATCATCGCATATCCATACAAATTATTAACGTCAAAGTACATTATGTAGGACTCTTGCTTTTTCTCATCATAAGTTTTCATATACTTATTATTAGCAATCGCATGTCGTGTTATACACTGAACATTTCCTCCTCGAATAGATCGTTCAAAAAAGTGTAACATATCAATATCTTGAAGCAATTCAAGTTGAACGTTGGTTATCTTTTTCATAGCACGCCAAGACATAGATGGAGCAGTGTAAAAAATGAGCTGCATCAATGCCATAAGTTTCCATGCCATTCGATCTAAAATTTTCAAAGACATCCGCCAAAAGAAGTGTGTCAACTTTTAAATACAAATCTGCGTATTCTCCTAATGTTTGACAGGAAAACGTTTCCCACACCGATTGAGCAAACTCATACTCTTCATTCGATATTGTTTGATCATTAAGGCTGCTATAAAACTTGGATATTTCAGGTAATTTAGTTTCGTTAAGAACATCCATACTCGTGACGTATTCATAGGGAAACACACCTTTTCTCGCAGTAAGTCGAAACTGTGCATCATCATTAAAATAACGTCGTGTTATTTGCTTTGAATCTTCGCTTAACGAAGATGAACATTGATCTAGTGAACAGGACAAGAAATTATATGTATCGAAAAATCTTAACTGAATGAATCCATTCTTAGCCCGTACATACTTTGTAAACCCTTTGTAACGTTCCATATTCATCGCTAACAATTTTATATGACCAGGATTATGTAACACCTCTCCATCACGTTTCTCGCAAATTTCTTTAATTATAAAATGTCCATCATAGGCGGTTAGATTATGAAATGCTATAGGCAAAACCTTTGTTACTTTGTAATTTAAATTACAACTATTGTGTGCGCTTCCTCTATATTTTCCAGTTAAGTGACAATGATCGCGTACTTTGAGTTCATTAACTGCAATCGGTTTCTCGCAAATGTGACACATTTTACTTGACAAAAATAATCTTTCTTCATTTTCGGTCATCTTTAACATTGGCTTAACCGATAAGTAATATGTTTGAAGTTTATCCACAATACTATAAAGTTCCTTTACAAACAATTCAATGCAATTATTTCCCCTAAAGAGCTTGAAACTGCACAATTCACTATCGAAATTACAATGAAGGTATAAAGAAATGCTGTAAGGAATATGTTTATGTGTTAAAGTAGAGTTATGAATGTCACTATTTGGAAAACAGGAGGAAATTGGAGACAAAACGCATTCAGTGTCTGCATATATTATAAATGGAACTGTATCTTTAACTCGGAATTCTGTAAAATTAACAAATCTTTGTTCATCAGTCGGCATTATGCTTTTTGCAACAGGAAACTGTTTACAGTCTGCAAAGTGAACATTTAACTCATCCTCAAGAAGATAATATGACAAACAACGTCTACATATATAAATCCTTCTCTGAGTGCTAGTGATGCTTGAACGCACAAGGCGAGCAAGATTTCTAATTAAACAAAAGTGATAACTTTCACTGTTTCCAATCTGCAACATCAATAAGTCTACACTCCTTTCATATACGGGGTAGTTTTCACCCCCCTGCTATTTTTCATCAAAAACAAAAGATCTTAGGTTCAATTATCATTTTTACCCGTTTAAGACCTTTTTCCCCACTGTAAAATCACTATTTACTGTTTTAGGGGTGACATCATCTATCCGGGTAAAAGCCTATGTCACAACGAATTTTTTAAGCTATTACACATAATTTTACGGTTCTTAGTTTCCAAGGTATCGATTTTTCAATTTTGGGGTGGTTTTCACCCCCCTGCTATTTTTCATCAAAAACAAAAGATCTTAGGTTCAATTATCATTTTTACCCGTTTAAAACCTTTTTCCCCACTGTAAAATCACTATTTACTGTTTTAGGGGTGACATCATCTATCCGGGTAAAAGCCTATGTCACAACGAATTTTTTAAGCTATTACACATAATTTTACGGTTCTTAGTTTCCAAGGTATCGATTTTTCAATTTGGGGGTAGTTTTCACCCCCCTGCTATTTTTCATCAAAAACAAAAGATCTTAGGTTCAATTATCATTTTTACCCGTTTAAGACCTTTTTCCCCACTGTAAAATCACTATTTACTGTTTTAGGGGTGACATCATCTATCCGGGTAAAAGCCTATGTCACAACGAATTTTTTAAGCTATTACACATAATTTTACGGTTCATAGTTTCCAAGGTATCGATTTTTCAATTTTGGGGTAGTTTTCACCCCCCTGCTATTTTTCATCAAAAACAAAAGATCTTAGGTTCAATTATCATTTTTACCCGTTTAAAACCTTTTTCCCCACTGTAAAATCACTATTTACTGTTTTAGGGGTGACATCATCTATCCGGGTAAAAGCCTATGTCACAACGAATTTTTTAAGCTATTACACATAATTTTACGGTTCTTAGTTTCCAAGGTATCGATTTTTCAATTTGGGGGTAGTTTTCACCCCCCTGTTATTTTTCATCAAAAACAAAAGATCTTAGGTTCAATTATCATTTTTACCCGTTTAAGACCTTTTTCCCCACTGTAAAATCACTATTTACTGTTTTAGGGGTGACATCATCTATCCGGGTAAAAGCCTATGTCACAACGAATTTTTTAAGCTATTACACATAATTTTACGGTTCTTAGTTTCCAAGGTATCGATTTTTCAATTTTGGGGTAGTTTTCACCCCCCTGCTATTTTTCATCAAAAACAAAAGATCTTAGGTTCAATTATCATTTTTACCCGTTTAAAACCTTTTTCCCCACTGTAAAATCACTATTTACTGTTTTAGGGGTGACATCATCTATCCGGGTAAAAGCCTATGTCACAACGAATTTTTTAAGCTATTACACATAATTTTACGGTTCTTAGTTTCCAAGGTATCGATTTTTCAATTTTGGGGTAGTTTTCACCCCCCTGCTATTTTTCATCAAAAACAAAAGATCTTAGGTTCAATTATCATTATTACCCGTTTAAAACCTTTTTCCCCACTGTAAAATCACTATTTACTGTTTTAGGGGTGACATCATCTATCCGGGTAAAAGCCTATGTCACAACGAATTTTTTAAGCTATTACACATAATTTTACGGTTCTTAGTTTCCAAGGTATCGATTTTTCAATTTGGGGGTAGTTTTCACCCCCCTGCTATTTTTCATCAAAAACAAAAGATCTTAGTTTCATTTATCATTTTTAGGTGTTTAACACGTTTTTTCCCCATAACATGACTATTTACTGTTTTAGGGGTGAAATGACCAATCCAGGTAAAAGCCTATGTCATCACCTATTTTTAAAGCTATAACGCCTAATTTTAGGGTTCATAGTTTCCAAGATATTGAGTTTTCAATTTTGGGGGGGTAGTTTCACCCCATAAAGGGGGACGTCGCCCCAAGTGCTAGGACCCCTCATACAAGTCCCTAGCATGATTGGTTCACGAGATATTAACAAAAGTGTAGTTAGGCCCTTTTGACAAGAAAATAAATGAATGATACTTTCAAAAACGAGGTGTCCCCAAGTGCTAGGATACTGCCTATGGGAAAATCCCATCCTGGGTTCAGAAAATATTAACAAATGTGTAGTTAGACCCTTTTGACAAAAGCCACCGGTGTGCATACATACAAAAATTGCTCTTTCACCCCAGGTAAGGGTAGTTTTTATTTTGGGGGTTGACATACCTCATTCATACAAAAGGAGAATTCACTACGAGTCCTATGACACCCCATATGTTTACATCGCATTATTGGTTAGCGAGATACTAAAAATCGAATGACCTATTAGTTTTTTGTTTTTTTAATAAATTTTTTAAAAAGCCTCATCTATAAAGAATCTTTTAAAAATTCCGCTCTCTTACAAAAGCCCTCAAGTGCGCATGCATACAAAAATAACCACTACTTAACCTCCGGGTAAGGGTAGATTTATTTTGGGGTGGATATACTCCCGTCCATAGCAAGGGGTGGTTCACCACAAGTCCTACGACACCCTATATGCATCGTTCTAGCCTTACAAGCTCATTAAATTCGCCAAAATGTCAAAAAAGCACGTTTACCTCAAATTGCGTTTCCAAATTCCACCCATTTTAAAAAATTACCTCACCATCAAATAGAGCGGGAAAAATAGCATTTAAACGAACCCTCACTCAACCCTAGTCCTCGCCCGCCACCAAACATTTCCCAACATAGCCATACGTATTCAAGCACACACGCGACTTGCAAGAGAACATACACTACCCCACTACCCGCGAATAACCTTTTGTTTTGGTGCTCACACTCGCATGGGTGTCAGATGACAGTTAGCATCCTAATAAACATCCTCCATGACGTCAACACCCATTAACTTTTTATCACCATCGCACAAACAAGCCAAAGGGTCAACCTCTTCCCACGCTAACACGTGCACTGCACATGCTCGCTCCTGGACCACGTGCTCGCTCTAAGGACCCATGACGTCATCCCATGACGTCATCAGGATTACGCAATTTCTGGTCATGATGATGCAATATTTAGAGTCTAACAAACACTTACTACTCCCACTTAATTTCGTCATTATTCTAGATAGGTTCATATACTGTAGATTAATCTATGGCATGAATCTTAATTTTAAGAAAAGTAGGCTCTTTAGTTCGTCACGGAACTTCTTGTTCCATCTGACTATTAGGGAAGCGGCTAACCGGTAGCATGCTGAACTTCTATGCCTAAGGTCGCTGGTTCATAGCCGGCCAAAGTCGCCTGATTTTCTAAGAGCGCTAAAAATCCGTCAGCATGCTTTCCTTCGGAGGGGAAGTTACAACGTTCGTTGCAAGTTGCTGGTTGCGGTGGCATCTAGCAGCCAAGATCACAGCTAGGTGTCGTTGACGTTAGTATTTGGTACAAAATTAGGTACTACTACTTAAAATTGACCGTCTGCAGACCTCACCTGAATTACAGACTAATACAGTCATCACAAATAACACCGTTTATCAGACAGATTCTACACACACCCAATGTACACGGGGTTACATGACCACCTTGTCGCAGTCCCTAAACTGAGGAACTAACCAACATCTCTGCGGGAGATAAAATTTTGCGTGAAGAAGTAACAGACTGTTAGATAGTTACACATTAGTTCCAAACCTTGCATAAGGACAGTGTGATCACAAGTATAAAAATGAACCCCAAATGACAAGAAGGTTACCATCCCCATAAGACAGTAAAATGTTAAAAATATGCATAGAAAGACGACAAAATGTTAACTAACCTCCAATTGTAAAATACTTTCTCGCAATAAATGAGGTCTCATCCTCCTACGAAAACCTGCATATTTTGCCTATTATAGCCTATCCCCTAGTTTGCCCGGTGAAATCTACCTCCGCCTTCCGGCGTGCCGAGAGGAATTTTTTGAACTAATGATGGTCTAAAAATTATTACATTCAAATCTCAATAATACCGCATATAAACTTTCAACGCATTTAGCTGACTTATACGTGCGTATTTCTATTGAGCGAGATTGGAAGATTCGCGTTCACATTGCTCTATTTTATGTCAAAAGGATCTGCAAAGAACAGAATTAAAAACTTCATTTTAAACCCATTCTTTCTGATTTCTATGATGATTGGCTCGATGATGTGAGAGAACATGGCTTTCATTCCGAACTCCCCCCAAGGGCTCACAGCTTGTGGGACGTGGGTTGGCAACCACGGGGCCCCAGCTGAGTCCGGCATTGCTTCCACTTACTTGTGCCGGGCTCCTCTCCGTCTTTTTTCCTCTCGACCTCACTTGTTCTTATCTTGGTCTCTTCCGACACCGACGGTATTAGGGTATTCGAGGCCTGGGGAGTCTCTTCCTTTCCCGCCTTAATTGGCCCTTGTCTCATCTTTTCTGATACCCTCCTCCAGCGAGGGGTCAGCCTTCTTTATCTTTTCACGTTATCTCCTGCCTTCAACACAAGGCCCTCAAGGAGGCAAGGTGTATGTAGCCCCACCACTTTTGGTGCACCCTGGATATTCCTACACACTCAGGGGCTCACGGCTGGTGAGTTCGGAATTTGGCGATCCCGGGGAATTTCCGAGCTGGGTCCGGTTTTCCCCGTTTTATCCATTACCTCTGGGGCGGACCCTCTCCTCTTTCAATTTCCTATTTGCCTTTCATGGCTCTCCTTCCTTCCGAGTCCCTCAATCCACATTCTTCGATAGTTGAGGGCTTTTCTTTTCCTCCTGTCCTTTATTTGCCTTATTCTCCTTTTGTTTTCCATTTCTTCTTCTAGTATATAAGCAGCCAACCTGAGATGTTAAAGACAATTACGAAGTGGAAATTGGAATACATGGGACACATGATGAGGAATCCAAAATACCGTCTGCTCCAAGTTATACTTCAAGGTAAAATTGAAGGTCAGCGTGGACCGGGAAGGAGACGAATAACTTGCATGGATAATTTAAGAACGTGGTTTGGGCTGTCTTCAACGGAACTCTTCAGAATTGCACAGTATAAGAAAGTTTTAGCCATGGTGGTAGCCACCGTATCGAATAAGGCAGAAGAAGAAGTATACAAGTTAGTAGTTAGTTTTAGTTATAGTTTACAGTAGGTGAGTGACGGGGGTTCTGCCCCCCCCCCCCCCCACCACCACTACTCCCAATGCGAGCCGATAACTCCCGAACCCGTGGTCGGAGATTCACGAATGAGGTGTCGTTGGACTCGAGCTGACGGGGGCTTTGCTATGGACATTTTACACACAAATGAAAATTTTTGTTTTTGAAAATAGACGATAGTTAAAAAACCAAACATGATGGAACGTTGGGCAATAGCTTAATCGAACTATCTTTATGTCCTTTATTTTTTATAACTAAACGTTTAAGTTTTTTACATTTTTTTGGAAAAAAGTTCAATATTGAAATTTTTATTTTTTTGGAAACTAAAGAGTTTACAATTTTTTTTACATAAATGAATGGCCCTGACCCCCTCTACCCCCAAAATAAATTTCAACCCTCTAGGACTAAAACTGTGCAATAGTGGGGTAAGAAAGATTCTCCTGCAAGTCGCGTGCGTGCTTGAATACGTATGGCTATGTTGGAAAACGTTGGTGGTGGGGGTGGACTAGGGTCGAGTGAGGTGTCGTTTAGATGGTATTTTTCCTAAACGTGCGTTTCTAACATTTTGGTGATATTTAATGAGCCTGTAAGTCTAGAACGATGTGTTGTTTAGGAACGGGGTGATGTTCTCTTGGCAATGAATGTGTGTTGGTATTTCAAAAGAAAAAAAAAGAAAATGTTTATTTTATTGGATTGGCGCTATTTTGGAAACGGTGAATTTTGGAAAAAAGTTTGTTTGACGTTAAGGAAAGGTGGGTATGCCCTCTAGGTGGGGAGGAAGTTTCAAGGGTGAAGGAGGGAAAAAATGATAGCCTACTTTC
Source organism: Meconema thalassinum (assembly GCA_946902985.2). NCBI lineage: Eukaryota > Metazoa > Arthropoda > Insecta > Orthoptera > Tettigoniidae > Meconema > Meconema thalassinum. The sequence continues at coordinate 164,790,813 of OX336392.1, forward strand.
TCGCGAACATTGATGATAATTGGCGAACGGATGGTCGTATTTTAATAAATGAGGTGTCGTTGGACTCGAGCTGACGTCCTCTTTCCTATAAACCACTCGTTATATAACAAAATGATTTTTTTTGGAAATTAGGTGATAATTTGAAAACCAAAAATGATAGAACGTTGTGCCATAGTTGAAACGAATGGTCTCTATGACCTTTATTTTTTATAATACAATTTCTTTTTTTTTTTTTTTTTTAATTTTTGAAAACACTTAAATTTTGAAATGTTTACTATTTTGGGAAACTATCAAGTTTACAAATAAGTTTGTTTGACATGAATGGTTGGTATTTACCCCTTCTACCATGAAAATAAATGTCAATTCTATAGGACAAGAACTATGCATTTTATTTTTTATTTTAAATAAAAGAGTGTTTGTAGACAGATAGCCGGTAGCGCTTGACGTATGTTACAACGAGGCTATGATTGGCCATGGTGGATACGGGAAATGGCTATTTCGACGGGGCGATGTATGGCAAAACGAGGGGTCGCTTTTCGATATTTTCCTATGACAGATGAATGAAGGCGAATATTTTCGAAAATCCCTCATGGCAATCGTTAAAACATGTTAGTAGACACTGACCAGTAACTAGACAAAATTCATAATGCTATGAGACGAATAAAAATAGTCGACGACAACAGAACTTGTTTTTCCTATGTCTGACTGGGAGCCAGAATGGGAAAACAGAATAACTGCTCGAGAGGCCAGCTTGGAGCCTGGCTAGTCGGCTAAGAGAATGGAATGTGGTTGAGAGCTGACAACATTGGTGTCATATGATAACAGGTTGGAACAATGTGGCAACTCTGTAAAAAGGTGATAACGATTAGCCAGGCGAGCAGCAGCAGCAGCAGCAGGCAGGGCCCCACAGAGAGGAAAGGGGAGAGAGGGGAAAGGGTGAACACAAAGAGAGAACAGGAAATCACGTGACCACTACAGAGCGGTGAGGGGGCGGGGCCAGAAGTGCGGGTGAGGTGAGGATAGGAGTGGAGAACCCATGGCAGCCAATAGCTGAACAAGTTGTGTGTCAACATGGAGTGAAGGAGTGAGACACAGGTGTGGAGAGAGAAAGACAAACATATATGGACATGCATGAAGCACAGAGCGCCGTACACAGAGCTCAAGTACAACACGATCCAATAAAAGAAAAAAAAGAAAACAGTGCACAGGTTCATACAAAATGTAATTTATTGATCCAAGAATTAAACGGCGAGTTAAATCCTAACCATTTGACATATAGTTTGTTTCCTTTTTGTATCAACACTTTTTCCACAAGATAATGTTTAGGAAATGTTGTTTTTTGAAATTCAGGGAGATAAAATCTAACTTTTATGGGTTGATGGTTGAGGTCTTGGAGTAAATAGGTGACTGAACTGTCCAAGTGGACTTGACGAATTCGAAATAGATCAGTCCCCCACTGAGGGTGTAGCCCTTATTGAAGGCAGACTTAAATTTGCTCACACGAACAAAATCCCCAATTTTCAGTCGGCAACGTTTAGGATCTGCTGTTTTTATGGGGTTAAACAGTTTATCCAGTCGCTGAATATTTTTGGTCACGAGACGTGGCTTGGTCCCAATGGTTCTATGTTTGGTGTCATTGTAACGTGACACTAAGTCAGGTAACATGTCCAACCAGCGATAACTGCCCTGAGCGGTAAACGCTTTCCACATATGGGTTTCAATGTTCGGTTAAACCGCTCGACCACACTGGCTTTGAGATTGCTGTACGTGGTGTAATGGTGAATATCCTTAGATTTGAGAAAAATGGAGAAATCCTTGTTGAAAAATTCTTTCCCCTGGTCGGCTTGTAGCAACTGAGGTTGACGTTTGGAGTGTTGAATAATATGTTGAAAGGCCTTGGTAACTAGTGGACCAGACTTGCGACGCACAGGTTCAACAAAGGCCATTTTGGAATAGACATCAATGACGGTCAACATATAACGTACACCGCCGTTAACGCCAGCATAGTGTATCATTTCAACCAAGTCAGCCTGCCAAAGTTCATCCACACCTCGTGAAATCACCTTGAGTCGCGGATAGTGACGCCTAGCTGGGCGATGCAACTCGTGAGCAATACCCATTTTAATGGGCGAGGGCTTAAACAATAATTTTGGCATTTCGAAGTTCTGGTTCAATTTCTTGAATTTCCCAATCGTGACCGGTGTGACCAGTTTGAAGTGAAGCATGCAACAACTGTAGCCGCTGGACGAGCTTATTGCGATTGTGCCAGTAGATAACATCCACAAGGGGTTTCAATGGTCTAAATGTCACTCCCGAAGCGGAGACTTTACGACGAGTACTTTGACTGGTGGGAAACATTTTTGCAATGACGGTTGCATATTTTTGAGATGTATTTGCATTCAATTGTTGAGCTGGATCATACTGTCTTTTGTGGGCATGTGTATCCAATAAAATGGATTTATATTCGCCAAGGTCCTCTGACGTATAATCATGGAATGAGGGTGTTCGAGAAAAGAGGAGCTTTAACAGTCCTGGCGTCAATTTATAGTTGATGTTCTTAATGACAGCTTTAGTACGAGCAAATTTAATGGACGAATCCCCAATTTTAAAACTATCATCCTCATAGCGAACACCATACGTGGTATCTGTGTTTCCAATAAATAGATCGGTGAAGTAGGGTTCCAATGTTGATCCATAATATTTTATTAAAATGGTTTTCAGTTGAGCTTTATGTTGAGGGGTGGCCAAGAGTTGTGAAAACGGAGACGCTCTGGAAGGGCAAGGTGTTTCGACCATGGCCAAGGATTTCTTTTTTCTCAAAAACTCTGCAAGGGGTGCGGTCTTTTTGAGGCGTAAACACTTGTTCCTCGTCATCCTCAACTTCGCTAACACTAGTCAAATCTTCCTGTTCCTGTTCCTCTTCCTCAGGGTCCTCGTGCAGGGTCTGAGTGGCTTTTGAAACGGTGGGTAGCGATTCAGATGGCTTGAAAGAGGGTTTCAACATTGCTTTTAGCGGAGGTGCTAAATGATGTTGAATAAACAAAGCATAATCTGCACGTGATCGTTTCAATTGACGAATCTCCTGGCGAATAGTATTTTTTGCTCTAATAATATTCTTTTTCAATTGACTCTCTGCTAACGCCATGGTGTCTTGACAAATGACTTGAGAGGGAATGAGACAGGGCCTTAAATAGCAATAAAATGATCAAACCCTAAGCGATATCGTCCTTGGTTGAGTTCACTTTGTTTGTCAATCACTAAACAGGCATGACGTTGAGTGTTCCAGCGCTTGCCACACAATTCAGTAAACATTTTATAGGTCATATCCGGATTCACATGTTCATTATAAATGTGACAACTGTTCCTCTCGTCCTGGCGAAATAAAACAATGACATTCGCATTGTCACTAATCAACTCTTTGGACATTTTAGAATACGTTTGTCCAAGATTAAAGCAATCGATATGTTTGTGTCGACCCATGCTGAAATAGCTTTGAATAATGCCTTGACGTTCAGTGGATACATCATCGAAAATAATGAGTGAATCAGGCTTTACCTCATACGGTGAAATAACATGTTCTTGCGTGGAAAATGTGAAATAACCCTTATTCTCTTTTTGTACTCCAGACATGACTTGATCCAGAAACACGTAGAGGGGTTGTAGAGAGATTTTGCAAAAATATAAATATTTTGAAAACGCAGAACATTGGGCGCTGTGATGAGTGTTAGCAAAAGATTGGTCTTTCCACAGCCGGAAGTTCCCACTATGATGCAGCGAATGGAAGATGGAAACCGTGAACCATGGCGTTGTTCACGTGATCTGCGACAGAGATGGGAAATCATGTCCCCCACGGGGAATGACTCTTGCTGCTTAATAATCTTCATATCAACTAAGGCTTAGACAGGCTAGCAGGCTGTCTATATACAGGACACTGAGCCTTGTCATAGAAACAGTAGACTCGTACTACAGGTTGACGATGGATGTATTTGGACTTGCGTTGATGGCCAAAGCTAGGTCTGTCCCCATACATGATCCTAAACAAGAAACAGATCCTGCTAATAAACAATTGTGTGGATAGGTCTGTAGTGCCACGCACAAAACAGGGAGATTATGACTTTAAGGGAAAGCGGTTAACCCATGTAAAACATCTTCAAGTTTCTACAGACGTTACTACGAAATAGTATGTGGATAACAAAGTGTATGAGTTTTATGACAAAGTGCCTCAGCTTACGGTGAATGGCTATAGCGCTAATCACCATTGAATTATTCACGTGGAAGACCCGCAAGACGAAGACGATGTCTGTACCAAGCGTTACGTGACCTATGAAATGAAAAGGCTTTATAAATATATCCCATCTGTATTTTTTGTGTATCTGACAAATGAAAAACCTGTGAATGACAGAAACCATTTACCGCTAGTCCATGACCATCACTAGACCTATGTGCTTGCTTCGGGTTTAAGCCACTATCGATTACACTATGATGGAACCATTCACATCAAATATGCCATACCTGATGAGAACCATTTACAAATAAAGGTAAATGGTCACAGGATGTTGTCCCATAACCATGAAATGGTCAATGCAGGTGACGAATAATCCTTTCATCTCATGTTGACATGGGATGTAAAGCAAGCGGGAAAAACCATAAACGATTTCCCACTTTATGTGGAATTGGAATATTCAGCCATGAAATAACAATCTGACGTTAGCTGTGATTTAAACTTTCTTGTGAAAGGTTGTTGGTCATTATCATCATGGTGAAACAAAGGTATGTGGTGAGAAAGACTAAAAAGACTAAAAATAAGACCCTGTCCTTGACAAAGCCTGGGCTTACCACATTCGTGGACAAGCCCTTGCGAAAGGAAAAAGAAAAAATAAAGTATTGACCATAAGGAAAGCCCTTCGAGCAGCACAGAGACATGCTATTCCAAATCGTCGGCGATAGGGTTCAAAACAAGGGCGAGTGATTCCCGTCCCCAAACGAGTGGGATTTTTACCTGCATTATTCGCTGTTCTGGCTGCTCTAGGCCCACTTTTAGGCGGCGCCAGTGCAGTGGCAAATACTATTAAAGCCGCGCAACAGGGCAAGCAACAATTCAAAGAAAGTCAGCGACACAATGAAACGATGGAATCCATTGCTATGGGGGACAGAAATGTCAATTTGAAGCCGGCCTTTTATCAACAAGGATTGGGATTTTCACCTTTTCGAAATAAAATAAAAACATCTTTAACCTCAGCCATAGCAAGACTTGCCCTGACACACCAACAAGTGGAAATCTATGCTAAACAACTAAAGCTTTCTCATTTTCGAGATGTGTTTATGCGAAACCAATTACCCCCACGACCCTGGAAACAGGAATGTGCTGTTGTCAATTTTGATGATCACCGAGGACCAGGAACGCATTATGTAGCTTATGTCAAAGAGGGATCCACTGTATGGTACTTTGACAGTTTTGGGAATTTGCCCCCGCCCATGGAACTAGTGACCTATTTTGGAAAAAGGATCAAGATATATTATAATGTGAAACATGAGCAAACGTTTAACAGCCAACAGTGTGGGCGTTTGTGTTTATTTTTTTTATATAAGACTCAGCATATGCAGAAACGTCAACAGTATGTCGGCAGAAAGTAAAACGTTTACACTGCATGGACGTGGACCCGAAGTCAGCCTAGACTTTTACCCGCCTATCGAATTTAGTGAAGGACGTTATGGTTTGGTACTTGTTTCTCTTGAAACGTACAATCGAATATACAACATACGTGAAAATGTGAGCAACAAGTTTTACTATGATGATTCTGTGCTCACCCTGAACTCTGGTGGATATACGATCGATGATATTTATGAACACATTTATGTGGTGTTGATCAATGAATATGGTTTAAAGTCATTTCTCGATGGATCGCGCAAGTTTGAACTTGTAGGAAATACCAACACTCATCGCTGCAGTATTTTCTCCACATTCAAAATTGACTTTAAAACACGCCCCGATTCCATTGGCCCATTACTAGGATTTAAACCACGCGTGTTGGAGCCCAATAAAAAACATGAATCAGACCATGAAGTGAAATTCATTGAGGACCATAATGTGTCGGTGACGTGTAATATTATTAGCCAGGTGTACACCAATCAAGAACCATCGCATTCGCTTTATGACTTTATAGTGACAACGCCCAATGGCTATATTATTCGTGAAAACCCTCCAGTGGTGCTTTTTCATTCTGTGGCTGTCGATGGTATTAGTAATATAACATTAAGACTGATCAATAGAGAGCAACAACTCATTGATCTAGATTCTACCACACCAGTGACTTACAAGTTGGTGCTAAAGCCACTATGAAGTTTGTGTATAAAACAACAACACCGTCTAGGAATGGTGTTAGTTGTTTGCCACGTGAATACACGTTAACATCTCAAGACAAGCAGAATATACAGCATTTGGGTTACCTTCAACCCCCATAATGTATTTTATCCTAGAGATAGCGAACCGCATCGAGGAGCAACCAGGAGTGGTAAGAATAGATCTCCATTCCTATCAAGATCAAACACCTGGACTCAATAACAATGATGAAATTCAATTTGTTATCAACGACCAAGATATTAACACCCTACCGCATGAGAGTTTCATTCAGATCGAAGGTCAGCTCACCAAAGCCGATGGCCTTACACCCAAGTTGGCCAACCATGGTTTGGCCTTTCTGTTTTCTGAAGTGCGGTATGTCATTAACGATATCGTGGTGGATAGCACTCGAAATGTGGGCATTTCCAGTGTCATGAAACCATACCCCTCTTATAGCGAGGAAGAAGGTAAAACACTTTGCATGGCAGGTTGGTGCCCTGACTCGACCAATGACTGGATGGTACACACCGATGGGACCTTTACTGGATATTTACCTCTTAAACTGATTTTAGGCTTTGCCGAAGACTACCAGCGCATTGTGGTCAACGTAAGGCAAGTGCTTCATCTGGTGAGAGACAGGAGTGATAATAATGCACTCAAGGGAGCTGACAATGCCCCCACAGATTCAAAAAATCAACTACAACGCTTGCTGTGGAAAGTGCCCCATGTGACCCTTGACGATAGCAAAAAACTGGACATACTCAAGATGGTAAAGAGAGATATGCCTCTACCCCTTGGAATTTAGAAGCTGGGCACTCCATGAGTACCCGCTATTTCCCACCACCAACACACACAGTTGGTCTGTAAAAACAGCTCGCTATACAGAGAGACGTCTCTACATTATCGTGGGTTTTCAAACGAATCGCAAGTATCAACAAAGCAAAGATGCCACGCAATTTGATCACCTGCGATTGAGAAGTGCACGTCTTTTCCTCAACGGAGCTGTGTTTTCCTATGAAGGACTTGATTTGGATTTTTCAAAAAATAAGTTTGGCCCCCTGTACGACTTGTTTTCTAAATTTCGATGGTCGTATTATCTAAAAGAGAACGGCCCCATGCTGCTACCCCAAGCGTTTAAGGCAAGGGTGCCACTGATTGTCTTTGACTGTTCTTACCTGGAAGAGTCTGTCAATCCATCTAATATTGACATTCGACTAGATTTTGAAACGCATGACAATGTACCAGCCAATACCACGGCCTACTGTTTGATTATTCATCACAAACAAGTCAACTATTATCCACTGTGCAACCAAGTGACGAGTGTATAAATAACAGGACAACCCACGTCAAGCCGCTGAGTCATGTCTTGCTTTAAAGCATCAAGAGAAGTCACATCCATGAATTTAAACTCTGAGGAACAACGTTTCAAGACTTTTGCAACATGGCCAGTGCCTTTCATAAACCCACAAGCCTTGGCGGCCGCTGGATTCTACTATTTAAAAACAAGAAATGAAGTGAAATGTGCCTTTTGACCCATCATCATAGACCAATGGCAAGAGAGCGATGAACCCATGCAGGAACATCAGCGCTGGTCACCTGCCTGCCCCTACCTGTGCAGAATGGAGGTGGGAAATATACCCTGTCATTCAAGCTATCCCTCACTCGTGCCTCTGAGTGATGAAAAAAAAGTTACGATACGTGTGGACTGTATGGTGTCAACGGTGTTTCGGCAAGCAGCTCACCGTCAAAAACACCTAGTTTAGAGACATTGGGACATCATCGGTATTATGGACGTTGCAAACACAAGAGACTATATTGTTGTATCAGTTGGTATCGTCCTTATCCCAAAATGACAAAAGCCTGTAAGACGTGTTCATCATCATCATCATCTTGCACAGTTTCCAGCCACTGGCCGGGTCTGTTTGGAACACAAGCCTCTCCAACGTCTTCTGTCTTCCCACCATCTCTCAGCCTCCACCCTTGTCCAGTCTTCTCCTCTCTTCTTCACGCTTTCTTCCACCCCCTTCAGCCACCTGTCTCTCGGTCTTCCCCTCGGTCTCTTTCCTTCCCACTTCGTCTCATGTACTCTCCTGGGTATCCTCTTCTCCTCCATTCGTTTTACATGTCCATACCATCTAAGTCTAGATTTCTCTATACCATCCTGTAATGGTTCCTCCTTCATTAATTCTCTGGTCCTCTCATTTCTTATTCTGTCCATCTTTGTAGCTCCAATACTGCTTCTCAAGAACCTCATCTCACTGGCCTGTATTTTGCTCCTCTCCCTTCCTTTCATAACCCAGGTCTCCGAGGCATACGTCAGGATAGGGACATAGTACGTCCGATATATGTTCTTTTTGCTGTTCTGAGGGACATCCTTGCTCCATAACATGCTTCTCACACTCCTCCGAAATGCTTCTGCCTGCCTCCCCCGCTCATTTATTTCTCTATCGTTTCTTCCATTATCTTGTATCAGGCTTCCCAGATACTTAAAACTCTCCACTTTCTTCAGCTGTTCCCCACCAATTGTTATTCCCGTTGTGGTTCTTTCCTTCTTCCTTGTTGTGATCACCATCTCACTCTTATTTATGCTAAATTTCATCCCATATCCTTGTATTACTCCTTCCCACACGTCCAACTGTTCCTGTACCTCCTCCTCCTTGTTTCCCCAAATCATCAAATCATCTGCAAACACCATTGCTTTCATCTTTCCGTCCCCAATTACTTGTGCCACTCGGGTCATTATGTCATCCATCACCACAATGAAAAGTAACGGTGACAGTGCACTTCTTTGTTTCAGGCCGTTTCTTTGTTCCAACCAGTCAGATCTCTCTCCTCCCACTTTCACACAGCTCACGCTTCCCTTGTACATCTCCTTTATCCTCTTTATAGTCCATTTCTCTACTCCTCTATCCTCCAGGGACTTCCATACTTTGTTTCTGCATACACTGTCATATGCTTTCTCAATGTCCAGGAAGGCCATCAGTAGATCTGTTCCATATTCATAGTGCTGTTCTTGTAACTGCCTTACAGCAAAAATCAAATCCACTGTGGACCTTCCTGCTCTGAAGCCATGTTGTTCTTCCCTCATCCCTCCTTCTATCCTTGTCCTAATTCTCTTTTCCAAAACTTTCTCGAAGATCTTTGCACAATGACTCATCAGTGTTATTCCCCGATAGTTTCTGCAATCTGTTCTACTACCTTTCTTGAAGATCGGGACAATGATTCCTTTTTTCCAGTCCTCTGGGGTCTTCCTTTCCTTCCATGCTGTCCTCATCACTCGGTACAGCCACTGTATCCCCACCTCTCCTGCTGCTCTCACCATCTCCACACTCAACTCATCCACACCCGGTGCCTTCCCTCCTTTCATCTTGTTCACTGCATCTTCCACTTCTTTCCATGTTAAGTCCTTTTCTGTTTGCAGTTCATCTTCCTCTTCCCCGATTTCTTCCTCCTCACCATCTTTTCCATTTGGGTTCAGAAGTTCTTCAAAATATTCTTTCCACATTTTCTTCAGTTCTTCCCTATTTTCTATCTCTTGTCCCCTTTTGTTCACCATTCTAACATAATCCGTAGGATCCTTCCGCCTCTTATCTTTCACCATCCCATACAGGACCTTTTTTGTACCTTCACTATCCTCCTCCATCATCTTTGTCCACTCTTCCATCCACTTCCTTCTCTCCTCAGCCACCACTCTCTTCGCCTCCTTCTTTCTTTCCTGGTACTCTTCCCTTGTCTCTACCGTCCTATTTTGATACCACCTCCTAAAGGCTCTATTCTTTTCCCTTACTATATCTTTTGTCTTCTCATTCCACCATGGTGTTTCCTTCCACCTCTTCTTACTACTTGTCCTCCCACATACTGCTTCTGCTGCACCCACTAGTGTCTTCTTAAATCTAGCCCATTCCTCTTCCACCCCTCTTTCTTCATCTGTTGGAATTCCTTCCTTTACCATTTTGAGGTACTCGACCCTTCTATCCCCTTCTTTCAGTTTCCATATCCTTATACGTCTTTCCTGGTTCTCAGTCCCTTTCTTCTCCTTACTCCCTCTCAGGTTCATTACCAGTAATCGATGGTCGCTATCCAGGTTCTCCGATGGTATAACCTTGATGTCCGTGATGTTCTTATTTAGTTCTTTCTCATACAGTATATAGTCGACCACCGACTTCCTGGTCAAGTCATCACTGTACCATGTGATTGTGTGGCTCTCTCTTTTCTTAAACCAGGAGTTCCCAACTAGCAGGCTGTTCCTCTGGCAGAAGTCCAACAGTCTCTTTCCTTCCTCATTTCTTCCACCCCAACCCTCTGGTCCTAGAACTCTCTCATAACCTTGTCTTTCTCTTCCTACATGGGCATTGAGGTCCCCCATAACAATCATATTTCTTCCTACCAGCTGCTTCTGCAATTCCTCTTCAAACTCCTCCTTCTCTTCAGAAGCGCAGCCTACTTGTGGAGCATATACTTGCACTATTTCTACGGTCTCTCCCCTCAGTGCTACTTTCACTTTCATCATCCTATCACTTATTCTCCTCACTTCTTCTTTCAAACCATCTCGTACTACTACTCCCACTCCATTCCTCTTTCCCTCTTCGTTCCCACTCCAGTACAGTCTATAGCCTTTTCTCAGTACTGTCCTTCCTTCCCCTTTCCACTTTGTTTCTGCCAATCCCAATAAATCCAACATCCTTCTTTCCATCATATCCACTATCTCCTCCACCTTCCCCGTCAGCGTTCTTAGGTTTAAAGTTCCAAATCTTAGTCCGTGTGTACAGCCGTGTCGTCGTCTATTAAATCCATCCTGTCCGAGGCTCGTTCCATTTTTGAAAGCATTTGGTTTAATCCACTACTGGCTTGCTGGGCCTATCGTAGCTTCACCAGAGCCCCGTTAGCCGTCACTTTTCAGGGTTCCTGTAGGACCTTCACAGCTACCGTAACGGTCCCGGGGCACACGAAGTCCCCACTGTACTTCGCCCCTACAGGCAATCCCCTACTTTGTGCCGTTGCCCGTCTCCCACGACGTGGACGAGGGGTTGGACTTATGGGAGACGTGTTATGATAATAAAATGATGTAATTCTTAAATTCTTATTTTTGTCATGTCCCCCTGTCCTACCCTAACCTCATTTTTTTCTTCAAACTAGCATGGCAGGTAAGCCCATGCCATGATCACACTTTAGTGGTCGATCGTCAGTCAGTCGTCAGTTGAACTTGGTCCAGGAGGCAAGCTTCAACATATTGCGCACACTGATTGTGGATTGCCAAGGGTTTAAAATTGGTGACAACAAATTTATATTTAAACAAGTGGCCATTATCAATTGTACCACGTTTTGGATATCACAAGCTACGCAGTTGCTATTTAAACCGCCCCATGCTTTTGATTTGTTGTGTTAAAAAGACCGTAAACCAACCCAGTGGATTGAAAATCATAGGCAACTAGACTGGAATCAAGGAACCATTTCCTATAAATATTTGGACGTGGTCATGAAAGCACACTTGTCCTCGGCCAATGTGGTATTTGTGAAAGGTAATGAAAAACGTGAATGTTTGCAACCATTTTTGGCGTCTTACTGTCAATGTATCGGCCTAATGGAGTTGGGCTGCCCATCCCTGCAAACGCTGATGGATACTTGTTCCTGTGGCAACATTACCCATACAGCCCTAGCACATGCGTGGCATCTCATTCATTGGTTAACCACCCATGCCTGCTGGGAGTTGTTAAATAAAATTATAAATCAAGATTTACCTGTGAATTACGCCAGTGAGATTTCTACAAGCGACGTGTAAACATCTACAACACGTGATACCATGGAGAAAGGCAATGCCACGGACAAAGCCATCGGAATGTTCTTTGTGTGCAAAAAGAAACTAGACAGTTTTACCAAAGAGGAACTCTTAGCGCTGCCCAAGTCGTTCATTTATTATGTGGCCGCCAACGCGGTGAACTAAATCTGGCAACATGTACCAAAATCATGGACTCAAGACCCTGTGTTGAGTGAATTGCAACCCTGTACGGATTACGATCTCCATAAGCAAGTGGCCATAGCAAAAATACCCTCCATGCGTCAGTGCGCGACTTGTCAGCTAGTGAAGCTGTATCACGGTCATAAAAGTCCGTGTAAAGACTTTATTGAATCATTCCACGGGTGTCATGGTGAGAAAAAGCAACAACAACAACAACAACAACAACAAACACAAACATCGTCCACAGAGGAGGAGGAAGACCAAACCTTTTCACCATCGATGGAAAAGGATATGCCAGACCTTTACTGGCAATGGCGTCATTGACAAAGTGATTCAATACTTACCTTTCGAAATCCATCTTCCAGGTTATCGTTTTTGTGGCCCTGGAACTCATCTTGAAAAACGTTTGCAGCGTGGTGATGTACCCATTAATCTTTTGGATCAAGCATGCAAAGAACATGACCTATCTTATCGCCATAGTCATCCTGGTTTAGGACATGTGGCAGATAAATTGTTATTGAAAAAAGCTAAACAACGTTTCCCATCCTGTGATGCCTCAGGGGGAGAGAGGATAGCAGCCCTGATTGTCATGAGTGCTATGAAAGGAATGTTGATGATGCATGGACACGAACATTAAGGAATTGAGGATTAAGGAATTGATATATGTTTGTATTCTATTTTCATTTGTCAATCCCTATGGTTATGAAATAGAAAACAAATTTACCAGAGCACGATGTTTTTATTTTATTTTTAAAAGTCATAATGTTGATGAGCTGATTTTTCATTTTCACACATTGCCATTTGCCAATTTGTAATTTACAGTTTTTTTTAAATGTCTGTTTCAAGTTTTGTGTTTTTGATGATATGGATTCTCTATTTTGTTGATGACACTTTTTAAAAATGTCCGTTTTTTGTTTTTGAATTTTTATATTTCACACATGAGCATTTTCAGTTTTTAAAATGACTGTTTTACGTTTTTTGAATTTTGGTGTTATGGAAACATGGATTTTCTATTTTGCTCTTTTCACATTTTTCCATTTGGTGTATGTCGAAAGTTGAGATTTGTCAATGATGTTGATGCAAGTGCTTGACCATGATGATGATCATGTAGTGAGTTTATGTGTGTTTGGAGATACGTAGAGGTCTACGACTAGAGCAGGTAAGACTGTTTTTACAAAATTTATGTCTATTGACCGCTACATTTTAAAGAAAAAACAAAACTATTGACAAAACAAAATGACTATATAAGTGGAAATTCCCCCCTCCCCACTCACCCTACCTCACCGTGTTTGCTCTGGTCATACACACTAGCGTTCTCTCTACTCATACATTCACACCTGTTTTTGGGAACAAACACAACCACTTTATTTATCCCCAAAAGCACATTCTCGACATGTACACTCATCCCAAAAGAACTTTTTTTAGTTTTCCATTTACGATTTACATTACAAAAAAATTCAAGTTACTAAAAAATATATTACCTATTTTATATTTACAAAAACTACAACTTTGTACAGCTTTAAAAGAATCAAACTATATACCATTTTCCAATTCCCAACTCTGTTAAATTTAAAATAAAAAAAATAAAATAAGGTTGCATAGAACATTTTTACGAGCAAAAAGTAAAAGTGGGTTGCCACTATTTGCAAAAAATACTATTTACAATGACAAAAACCAATATTTACAAAATACTATATCTACAATTTACAAAAAGCCATGTCCCTAAACGAACAAACAGTGAAATCACACCTCCTCCTCCTTGCGGTCATAACCCCAGGGCAGGCTGGTGAGCAGGTCATCAGCCCCACACGTTTGTTATCCATGGAAGCGAGGGTAAGTTTTCTCTATTCCACACGATACAATGATGGTTGCTGGATTGTATCCTGCACTGTGTATGGGACATAGCTTTGCCAGTGCGTAAAACCGCTAAATAATCGTCTACACGTAGCGATTTTACCACTGCCCTACCTACACCTTTTGCTCTTTTGGCTTCCTTACAGTCTAGTGTGCAATAAGCATACATTTTCGAGGCCAAACCTACGAATTCCGTCATAACGGAATCACCGCATTCATCTTTTAAAACCCCCATTTCCTTCTTGTTTTTTATGGGTAGCTGAAACACGTTGTCAGCGCTATACGAAGAGGTGTCGAACTAGTCACTATGCTGCCACATGACGTCATAGGGGTTGCAGTGGTGAATGTGGTAAATGAATGAGTCCGTATCCATATACAAAAGAGATACGTCCTCAAAATGGCGTTTGGCAAACTCATAGTGGAATCGATACATGACCGATTTAGAAAAGTCTAAAATGACTTGGCCCAAGTAAATGGGCTTATACATGGTCACGCTAGTCCTACTCAATTCAATGGTGGCCAAATCCTCATCGATAATGTTGATCGATTTAAAATTTGGCTTGGCATTGTACCGCCGGGCACCCCACTGCCCCTCCCAGACATTGACAAATTTAATGTCACGGTATTTGCGGACATTCTCCATGGACTTGCCATAGATGCAGTTGTTCATTAATTTAAAAAAAAAATTCAAACTGCTGTGTTGCCATTTGTCGGTGCTCTGTGTTGAGTTGCATGTATGACTTGAGCCATGCTTTTTGAGCAAAAGAAATACCCCTATGGATTTTGTTCTACACCAAGCCTTGGGCTAGATATTGCACCGAAATTTGGATATGCAGCACATACCGATTTTTGTTGTAAAGTGTGCCCATGAGTTTTTCAGTTTTCACTTTACTGTCAGGGGAAACCATTTGCTCAAGGCAGAATGGGAAATTGGCATTTTCATCAAACAAGGATGAGGGATATTCAATATCCACTTCTAGCACATATCCACGGCCTGTTTCTTGGCTAGCCATGTTTACATCAAATTCTGACACTTGTTTCTCTGTCAGCCAAGCAAACTTCCCATAGGGCAAAGGCTGACTCATGGCGTAGCCGTACAAATTATTCACGTCATAGTACATTAAGTACGATTCTGGTTTGTCCGGTGAATAATAAGACACGTAGACATTGTTCGCTTCGGCATGGTGCTGGTTAAGCGACACAAAGCCACCGCGAATGCCCTTTTCAAAGAATAGAACCATGTCTACATCAGTGATTAATTCCAATTCCAATTGGGTGTATTTTAAAGCGGCATCAAACGAGAGCCCAGGACTCGTATAATAGTGAGCCGGGTCAAGACCATAAATGTGTTGACACAACTCACAAAATTTTTCAAACACATCAGAGAGCAGCAATACATCCAGTTTTAGGTAATGCATAGCATATTCACTTAGCGTCTTAATGTCAAACACTCGCTAAACTTGACATGCATGTGCATAGTCTTCATCGGAAACGGTACTACGTGTTAGTTTTGAGTAAAATTTCTCTTGTGGTGGGAGTTTTGTTTGCTTTAACACGTCCCAGCTGTTGCAGAAATTATACGGGAATGTACCTTTCCGAATGCACAATTGAAATTGCTTAGGATCATTAAAATGCATTCTGGTATTTTTTAATTCCTCTTCATCCAAGCCATTCGCAAGGCTGTCCAGCGAGGATGCCATAAACTTAAAGGAATCCAAAAATCGAATGCTAAAGTTGCTCAACCGCCATGTCAGGGCTGTAAAATGCTCATGGTTTTGGGGGATAATGGTAAACGAGCCCTTGTTGACATGACCCAATTCACGAATCAAAAACTGAATGTCATAATTTGCCAGATTGTGGAAAAAGACACTGATGAAACGAGGAGCTGGAAAGTTCAAGTTGCATTTACTATGCGCAGCTCCACGAAACTCCTCCGTAAAGTGCGAGTGATCACGAACGGTGTCTTCAGCACTGATCAGTGGCTTTTCGCAAATATGGCATGTCGTGGCATGCTCATACTGCTGCTGCTGCTGTTGTGGCGTTAGGCTCATGGGTACTGGGTGGGCCAGTAATTCCTGTACATGGTCGGCCTACTTAACAAGTTCATCCAAAAACCATCTGGCACAATCTGGCCCCTCACGGTATTTGTAAACGGATTGTGAGGGGTCATAGGCACACACCACATTAAATCCTATGCCAAAAGGTTCATATTTTTGAATGGGTGTGGTTGAGCTCATGGTGGGATCTGGTTCACATCCCGCCATGGGTGTGGTGAGAGCTTCGAAATCTGCATACACCACATAGGGAATAGTGTCACGCTTATGAATATCCTTAAACTTTAACACAGCCTTGTCCCCTTGTGGCAATATCAGTCTCACCGCTTCCTGAGAAACTCAATCTACCATATGACGTTCTAAAAGCGTAGGGGTTTTAAAATACTGCAAGCAACGATCACAAATATGTTTTGAACCCCTGTCCTTAGACATTTGACTGCTTAGCAATCTACTCAGGCTTTTAATCAGGCAATAGGGATTCACCTCTCCTGCAGATAAATATAAAAGATGAATGTGATGTCGTTTCAGTTCTTTTGTGGCAAAAAGAGGACCCACAATCTCACCACCATCAAGGCCATACACCATAAACGGAAAGTCATGGTTGTTTTTTCAAACCTATGGATCTGGGTTAAGTCCATAGGGAACGACAATCGAGTTAAATTTAATGTTTATTTTAATTCAACAAACTTGGCCTTGTAGTTTGCTGGTCTGTTAACATGATGATCTAGAGCTGGCTGCAAATACGCAGCCACAGTCCACAGAAAACATTCATCATCAAAATTTTCAATATTTCAATATTCACCACAGCCTTTTTCGAAGCTATTGCTGGTGGTGTTGTAATATAGCTAGACCCAGCATTCAACGGGTTGAAATTACAAATGTTGATTTGTAGATGATGGATTTTGTCTAACGCTAAACCACTGGGTCCTTGTGGCAGTTTATCAAATTTTGATAGCAAGGCATTCACCACATGGCTTTGATACCACTCGTTCAGATTATCGGCTATCAAATGATCTTGCTTTTTACTGCCAATATAAAATGTTTTATATGCTCACCGTCCTTGTTTTTATATACGAAATCGCACACGAGTTGTGTATTGACCTTTAAAGCCGTATGCAACCTTTGCGCTGTACAAATTTGTTCTTTAAAAATTTCGAAACAAGATTCCATAAAGTATTTTGGGATTAAACTCTCACTAACATTGACCACGCGGCCAGGGCAGACACGTGACTTGAAACAGGACTCGAGAGGCTCCCAAGTTAAGCTATCTGCAGTGGCAAAAGACATTATTAATATAAAAAACAATCTCACCAAATTTTCAGCCGTAGACTGCTCGGTAAACAATGGTCTCAAACACACACGTTCCTGGTTTTCAGCAGTGGTCAAGCGTTTTTCAAGACACACAAAGAAAGAAATAAAATAAACCACTATGAGTATATCCATTCCAAATAGCACCTTTCTTAAACAAAAATAAATAAAATAAAATATAACAAGAAGTTCCGTGAAGAACTATACAGCCTACTTTTCATGCCAATGATTATTCTACAGAATATGAACCTATCTAGAAGAATGACGAAATTAAGTTTCCAATTAGTTCGAAATACTGTATACCTGGCATAATGTATCCTAATAGAGCACTACAGTTGGCAGCCCTGATGACTGAATATATTCTTAGTTCCGTCTCTTAAGGTACAAAATACAAAATTTGGTTGAAGTCCAATGAATAGCATGGACGTTACATGTAGTTAAACATTGGATCTAACAGCGCGCGTAAAATCATGTTGGCAACAATGTCATGCATGTATTGGTCAGAAATAATCTGAAATAATATGATCTATTGTTGTGCCAATTTTGAATGAAATCCATTAGTTAGTATAGAAGTTACATGCATTTTAAAATTGGACCTATTAGCAGGCTTAGAATCATGTTGGCAGCACTGACGTATATTAGTTACTCCAAATTCGTCTAGAATGCCAGGTACTATACGTGTGCAAAGTTTAGAGCTATTGGCTTGCATACTTTCTGATATATTGATATTAGGGTAACAAAAATAGGGACAGCACATATTAACAGTTGGCAGCACTGGTTGCTCCTTAGAATACGCATAGTCATATCTGTTATGGTACACATAGCACATACGAAATTTGGTAGAAATCCAAATGATAGTATGGAAGTTACATGTATTTAAATTTGGACCTGTCAGCAGGCTTAGAATCATGTTGGTAGCACTGACGTATATAAGTTACTCCAAATTAATATAGAATGTCAACTATACGTGTGCATAGTTTAAAGCTGTCGGCTTGCATACTTTCTGATATATTGGTATTTGGATAAAATAAATTAGGAGCATTTATTAACAGTTGGCAGCCCTGGTAGGTCTGAAGAATACGCTCAGTCATATCTGGTTATGTACACATACAACATACGAAATTTGGTTGAATTCCAATTGATAGTATAGAAGTTATATGCATTTAAAAATTGGACCTATCAGGAGGCTTATAATCATTTTGGCAACACTGCCATGTTTAGCCTCCTGGAAATTAAACTGAAATATTACGATCTGTACGTGTGCCAATTTTGAAATAGCTCCCATTCATACTTTCCAAGATATCCAACATGGAGCTCAAATTTCAATTGCCATTTTTTAGCAGTTGGTAGCACTGACATCATTTTCAAATATGGCCGTGAGATATTCAGGTATAGATCTTTACTCCTACCAAATTTTGTTTCGATTGCTGCAGCCGTTTAGGAGTTGATAGGGGGAGACACACACACAGCCAGACAGACAGAAGGACAGACAGACAGACAGACAGACAGACACACATTTGCCCGATCTCATAAGTCTACTTTTTCCTAATTTTTGCAAAATGTGAAAAGTAGGCTAAAAAACAGGTTTTATATATATCATTTTAAAAAATCTTACCTTGCATTGTAAAAAGCCCTGCGTTTGCCTTCTCCTAAGTTCGAGTGGTATGAGGTTTCTGACCCCCACAACAGGTATGCAGATTATCTAAAACAAACAAAATAAAATCAATCCATCAATCAAATTGTAAACCAATAATAATTTAATCAGTCATTAGCATAAAAAAATTAACTAAAGACTGTTAATATCACACTTACCTCAAATATATAATGTATCCAATATAGTAACCAACTGGGGTTGAGCACACGAATGCAATTAGTATTATACACATAAGACACAGCCTATGTTAACACAGTAACGTTAAAACAGTAATGACTGACTGTGTGTCATAACATGATCAACACTCTAATACCCCCTGCCCTCCTCTCCTCGCCCAGCCCCTCGCCCTGCGTCCCTCTTACCACAGCTGTTAACATCGCTCTTGCCCTGCAATTGGCTATGGCAATGGTAGGGGGAGGAGTTATACTCGCTTACTGCATTATTTCTCTGAAGTCCTTGCGATATTGTTCGACCTTCAACTCACCTTTACGTCACTGTAATTTTCCATTGGCCTGTTGTCCCGTCTGCTTACATTCCTGAATCGCGATAACATGTTACATCCTGTCACCCAGCCAGCCAGGCTCCAAGCTGGCCTCTCGAGCAGATATTCTGATTTCACATTCTGGCTGCCAGTCAGACATAGAAAATACAAGTTCTGTTGTCGTCGACTATTTTTATTCGTCTCATAGCATTATGAATTTTGTCTGGTTACTGGTCAGTGTTTGCTAACATGTTTTAACGATCGCCATGAGGGATTTTCGAAAATATTCGCCTTCATTCATCTGTCATAGGAAAATATCGAAAAGCGACCCCTCGTTTTGCCATAATCTCCCCGTAGAAATAGCCATTTCCCGTATCCACCATGGCCAATCATAGCCTCGTTGTAACATACGTCAAGCGCTACCGGCTCTCTGTCTACAAACATTATTTTATTTAAAAAAATGCATAGTTCTTGTCCTAGAGACTTGACATTTATTTTCATGGTAGAGGGGATAAATACCAACCATTCATGTCAAACAAACTTATTTGTAAACTTGTTAGTTTACCAAAATAGTAAACATTTCAAAATTTAAGCGTTTTCAAAAAAATCTCAAAAAAAACAAAAAGTTTTATTATAAAAAATAAAGGTCATAGAGACCATTCGTTTAAACTATGGCACAACGTTCTATCATGTTTGGTTTTCAAACTATCGCCTACTTTCCAAAAACAATATTGTTCATTTTCTTTTAATATAACGAGTGGTCTATAGGAAAGAGGACGTCAGCTTGAGTCCAACGACACTTCATTTGTTAAATTCCGACCATCCGTTCGCCAAATATCACCAATGTTCGCGCGAAAGTAGGCTATCATTTTTTCCCCTCCTACACCCTTGAAACTTCCTGCCCACCTAGATGGCATGCCCTCCTTTCCTTAACGTCAAACAAACTTTTTTTTCCAAAATTCACCGTTTCCAAAATAGCACCAATCAAAACAAAAACAAAACATTTTCATTTTTATTTTAATACCAACACACATTCATAGCCAAGAGAACGTCACCCCGTTCCTAAACAACACATCGTTCTAGACTTACAAGCTCATTAAATATCACCAAAATGTTAAAAACGCACGTTTACCTCAAATTGCGTTTCCAAATTTCACTCATTTTAAAAAATAACCTCTCCATCAAATAGAGCGGAAAAAATACCTTCTAAACGACACCTCACTCGACCCTAGTCCTCCCCCACCACCAACGTTTTCCAACATAGCCATACGTATTCAAGCACGCACGCGACTGCTGTACAGTTTTAGTCCTAGAGGCTTGAAATTTATTTTTCGGGTAGAGGGGGTCAGGGCCATTCATTTATGTCAAACATTTTTTTTAAAACTCTTTAGTTTCCATGATATAAAAATTTCAAAATTGAACTTTTTTCAAAAAAAAGTAAAAAATTAAAACGTTTTATTATAAAAAATAAAGAACATAAAGATAGTTCGTTTAAGCTATTGCCCAACGTTCTATCATGTTTGGTTTTTGAACTATAGCCTATTTTCAAAAACTTTTTTTTAATATAACGAGTGGTCCATAGCAAAGCCCCCGTCAGCTCGAGTCCAACGACACCTCATTCGTGAATCTCCGACCACGGGTTCGGGAGTTATCGGCTCGCGGGAGTAGTGATGGGGTGGAGGGGGGGGGCAGAACCCCTGTCACTCCCCTACTGTTTACATTCATTATCATCTTCACGATCAGCCAAACCATTAGGGGCCGATAACCTAGATGTTAGGCCCCTTAAAGCAACAATTATCATCATCATCATCATTCCGAACTCCACCAGAGATTTAAGATCTGACGTGAGAATTGAAAAGGGGTGCACTCATCCTGGTGAGAAAAATGGAGTGGCTGCTTCATATTAGATATTGGCCTAAAATCAAGTTAATATGGCTGCTCATATCGTCATGCTACAGATAGGTCTATTTGCTGGGTGACAATCTTCTTTGCGCTCGAGCTCTTCTCTGGAATTTTGATTTTTAGGATGAATATTGTACAGCAACACAAATTACGTTACTGACTCATTTTGGAGCTTTGCGACATTGTGGTCTTGTACTTCAGTGTGTGTGAAATTTTCCCGATAACCTGTCTCAGTGTAATGGCTAGGACTAGGTATGAAGTGGCCGTGGCCTATATTAGGTAGCATTCCAGCATTGGCTTAGAGTAGAAGTGGAAAACCATAGGAAAACATTACTTTGACGGCTGAGGTTGGAGTAGAACGCACTCTTCTCAGGTCTACCTCACGAGTTGAGTGTATTTCGTTCCAGCCCTGAGACCAGGCAGAGCCAGGAATCAAACCCGGGTCTCGGTGGTGACAGCTAACAGTTCTGGACACTGCGCCACGAAGTGGTCGAATACAATTGAAACAGACTGTATGTCCTCAGGGCCGAACCAACCACAGTACACGTTGACATTGTCTAATGAGATGTAAAATAAATACGGTACAAACAATAGCAATTAGCTGCTTCAAATGCAAATGCTGTAAAAATAGACGTCACAAAATACGGCCAACATTTTTAATAGATTTTCTTTTATTCCAGCGGGGTATTGAAAGAATTTCGGGAGTACAACTTCATGTTCAGGCTCAATTCCGGGTGCGGAACGTCCGGTAATCAATGTCTACTTAAGGGGAGACTGTAGTCCATATGTGGACCTAGTTCAATATGGATTTTTCTAGGTTATGCCGTGTCTTGTTTTCTCAAACATCTACTGGCCGGAAGTAATCTCCAACCAAGAACTTTGGAGAAGGACGGGTGAAACGGAGATGGCCATACAAATTAAGCGACGGAAATGGAAATGGATTGGACATACCCTGAGGAAGGGAAATGAAGCCATTGAGAGAGAGAGGCACTGTATTGGGACCCACAGGGTACGAGGAGGAGAGGGAGACCCAAGCAAACGTGGCGCAGATCTGTACACTTGGAGGCTATAGAGGAGGGAAAGACCTGGTGTGAGGTGAAGAGGTTGTCAGCAAACAGGACCAGATGGAGATGCTTCATTGATGCCCTATGTTCCACGAGGGACAACAGGAACTAAGTCAAGTAAGTCATGCCGTGTCTTGAGCGGGGTTTCACCTAGGAACACCACGCAGGCTCATCAACGGGCTCTTGGTGTCCGTGCCCAGACCCCCACACGAGTAGCGAACGGTGCGCTACATTCCTTTTTATGAATCGCACCTGCGCTTCTTTACTGCGAGGCTTAAAGTTCAAGCAGCCTTCACCTCCCTATAAAGGTTTCTAAAAATATTATATTAAAACAGCTTTGATTTTCCAAATCAGGTATCCTAATTCCGTCCTCCCATAATTTACTTCATGGAATATTTATTTTAACAGTCTTAAGATACCTAATAATCAATTTATTGAGATGTAAGCAATATGTTCGTACATTTTTACACACTGATTACCCATCCAGAGAAAAATCACAAAATACTCGGAAAACCACTTCCACGATGACTGACGTGGGAACACTGCACATCTCATATCAATTGCGCCCCACGAGGCTGAGTTTAGCCCGTTCCAGCCCTCCGTCCAGAATTAATTTTGAAAAACGCAAAGGAGACGGATTTAGGAATCCAGTAATAAAACGAATTTGGGACGGCTCCTGATCAAAGGACTACAGCCACACGGCTGTATTCATGTAGTACGCAATATTTAAGTGGTAATGTATAGTTGAATTGGCACATAATAAAAGGGCCTCAGTCCAAGCAACCTTGTTTTGCGAAACACGAAAAGAACTGTGTCTAAGCAACGGACTGAGAACCTTTTAGCATACGCTAAGAATTCCCCTAGCTAATAATAGGATAGCGGGCTCAAACCCGGCCGAAGCCGTCGGATTTTTAAAGCGTTAAAAATCCCCCAATATGCCTTCCTTCGGAGGGGAAGTAAAGCCGGCTGTCCCATGTCATAGATTTATGGCATGTTAAAGAACCTACCACTAATTACACCTGTGTGAAGCCAAATTGTATAGGTTAAGAATGTAAACAACGCTCTTAGGTTCCTACGTTCGTTACGAAGAGCCGACTGCGGTGGCGTCTAGTAGCTAATTTCTGAACTAGGCCTAGTAGTCATTGACGGTGGCGTTTGGCGGCAAAAGTAGGAACTATTTGAAAAATTCAAAGTTGCAGTCCTTACTTGAATTAAAGAACAGATACACACACTAATTCTGCTATCACAATTAACACCGGTTATCAGACAGATTCTACACACACCAAAGTACACGGGGCTACATGACCACGTTGTCGCAGCCCTTAAACTAAGGATCCAACCAACCTAGCTAATAATAGGTATTCCACTCGTGTGACTCAATCCCTTTTAACATAGATGGTTGAGGCTATCCAATATCATGCGATTTCCATGCCATTTCTTGTGTCTGGGGTCCTTTAAGCATGTGCCGATTCAATTATTATTCGGTAAATGATGAAAAACGTATCGTAAGGCGTCAGTATAACGATTCAAAGTTGATTTGACACTCTTTAAACCTCTTACAATAATGATATTTGAAGAATTACGGCCTAAACGAACAAAACAAGGCTGGTGTGTCTTTGTCATTAGTCAACTGAATGGTTCTGAGGAGTTTCCTACTTCTCTCGGAAGATAGTAACACTGACCATGGAAGTTAAAGTGGAGGATGAATTAAGGTGAGGGGATGGATTTTGGGCACTTAACCTTTTATAAAATAATTTTTGGCAGTCACAACCTGATCCTGGATTGCAACCATGAATCCTTTAGTCTCAGTGAATAGGTCCGTTCGACATCCTCCCTATATTATTCTGCTAAGTTCCCATTCCAGTTTTGTACCGAAAATAAGGTCCCATTAACACCAACCTATACATATGGGGTACCTACAAGTTCAGCATAACACAATGCGTAAGCGAAACGCACTCACTTACTCTTTAAATGCCTCACAATTAAATAAATACCTTAAAACATGTGTATTTTCAATTAAATACTGAAAGAATGCAACACGGTAACCATGGTAACAGAATCTCACAGGTCCATCTATTTCTGTAAGACGCAATGCAATTACTGTGAAAGTTTCCAGACGGTTATACGGTTATCACGGAACGAAATTAAGCTGTAAAATTCATCAATACATACAGTATAATGCTCTTAAGGGGGTCAAGGGGCACTCTAGATTTTTTCACGCAATTTTCACGTGTGAGTGTGTTACAAAAGGTATTTTTCACCCGACTATAAAGGGTCTCCGAAAACCACATTTAAAGGCCCTTAAATTAACAGCGCCTGTGATATTCCCAGAAAACTAACTTCGCTCTGATATACCTATGAAGGAATGACAAACCCCTAACCACTGCACCACTAGTTGAATTGATAAAGTCTGATTATTCATACCAAGGATAAATCAGTCATAGCATTCATGATTGAGATTTTGCTAAGTGTACTCTTTACAACTAGAATATTCGCGGGCGATGCCTCGTCGGGTAATGCTAGTTATTATTATTATAATTATTATTGTTCTCTTCTTGAAGCCTGGTTTTAAGATGTTCCTCCTTAGACTCGGAGAGCCTTCCCGTCCACTGGAATGGAGATGCTAATATTAATTAAATGTTGTCTGCTGGTGAACAAAGGAGTTCACTCACTCAACACTGGCGAGCACAAAGCGATACTTGTTTAATTAAACTCATTGTCGTTCTCCACAGTACATGCAGTGTAATGTTGTGTTTCCTCCATCAGAAGCGCCAGCAAAATACCAATCAATACCAATATGAAGAGAGCCAGGGGGTATTCGAAATAATAACATGCATGTTTGTTTCATTGCGGATGCACATCGAGAAGTATTTTCGCCGATTCACAGGGCACGAAATCACGGCCTTTCAAGCACCAGAAACATTTAGGTGTAGGTTTTCACCGCGGATTGAAGAATCTTCAATGTGGTTTGGATTTTTAGGTCTTTGATAGTCTTTGAAAATGACTGGCACATTTGTTGTTGGAACGTCAGCCTAGCAATCAAAAACGTTGGATAGTTATATAGATTATTTACGAAATAATAATAATCATAATAAGAGAACGTGGCTGATGAACGATTCTATAAATGAATCTTGTCGCTGGAAACTATTGACCACGTCATTGGTGGCTGCTCTTCTCTAGCTGGTATGTAGTATATGCTGTTGTTGTTGTTGTTGTTTTAAGGGGCGGAACTACGAGGTCATCTGCTGGTGTGGAGTATACAAAGAGTTCTAATGATGTAGTCGCACATCATGAGCTTCCTATAAGAGGAGGCTTCTGGAAACGACACTTGAGTATTACACCTATCAGCCGACCAACGTACTTGGAAATGAGGTGAACAAACTATACTGGAACAGCCCTATCGTAATGGGCCAGAAAATCATGGCAAAACGACCATATATAGTGTACCTTAACAAACCAGGCCAAACGGACTATTTAATAGACATCGCGGTACCACCTCAACGAAAACTCGAGACCATTCAGGTACAAAAGATCAAACAAATATGCACCAATGGCAGAAGAAATCAGGGAGATATGGTGATTAAACTCTGTGAGAATGTTACCACTGGTTATGGTAGCAAGGAGAGTGGTTCCAGTGGCTCTGGTAACGTGTCTGGAGGAACTATAAATAAGAATGCAGAATGCAGTGTTGCTCGGCACATGTCACATAGTCCGATTATTTTCCTTACCAGTAATAATTATAACGCACAAACTGTACCCCGCATGCGTTGCGATGCTTTTCGATACACAACACTTTTTCCTTTTCCGTTAACTGCCTCTAAACTATTGTAAAATGGATTTACTAATTCAGAAACATTAGTGGCAGCGTGTACAACTACTCCCCAAAATTCCATCGCAAACGATGTATGGTATATGAACGCATAAAGGACACACACACGTACAAACTAACACGTAACACTCACTTTTATACAGGACTAGCTGAAGTACCCGTGCTTCGCTACGCGTCATTAAAAAAAAATGTGGAGGTGACAGTTAAAACAGGGGATAGGCGAGGTGCAGCGCAGAGGGAGATTAAGGTTGCAATATGTTATCCAACTACACCGCTCGGCGTTGACCGTGTTTTATAGCACACATTTAGGTTTTACTCGCTAACCGTTGGAGATACCTCTCGGATAGAAAATGTAATTTTAAACCTCGTATATGCCATCAAAAGTTTGCTATTTCTTAGCGTTCTCTTTTTATTTGAAATTGAAATATGAAAGTTTGAAACCAAAGGGTGTAGTGACGTCACTAAAAAGGTGCAAAGTGCAAAGTATTGAAATCAAAAGTAACCTATATGTTAACCAGGTAAATCAGCTACTTCCATGTAAAATTCATGTAAATCGGACCAGTGGTACTTGCGTTATTGAGTAATACACAGACACACCATCTCTTTTTTAGTCTCGCTTCGCTCGCGTCATAGTCGTGTCATATTGTTATTCAATGAAATGCAGGTTTAACCCCATTAACACCCCTTTAGAACCTGAATATCCAAAAATCCCTCCTTAGTAGACATTTTCGAAACACAACAAACATATCCCCAAAATATCATTCTTTTAATTTTAATAGTTTTGGTTGGTTGATGAGAGTGAACATCCAAAAATCCTTCCTTAGTGGACGTTTTTTTCCTCCAGAATTTAACCCCCTATAGGCCCCTTAAATTGGATTTATGAAGAAACGGTTGAACACCTATTTATTTTAATTATTTATTTATTCATTTATTTATTTATTTATTTATTTATTTATATATTTTTAAGCTGATTGATTTCCCCCGAGTTTCAAAACTCCTCGCCTATGTCGTTTAAGAGATACACTCCGTTAGGAATTTTTAAACCCCTTTTTTCATCCCTATCGCCTCATAATATACACCACATCGAAAAGCCATTAGACATGTGTCAGCTTATTTTTAATGATTAGTATATATGCCAAGTATCACATCCCCAAATGAAACCACTCGTGAGATATTGTTATTCAATGAAATTCACATTTTCCCCCCTTAACACCTCTTCAGAACCTGAATTTCCAAAACTCTTTCCTTAGTGGACGTTATCGACATACAACCAACATATCCCCAAAATTTCATGTTTCTAACTTCAATAATTTTGGATGGGCGATGATGAGTGAGTGAGTCAGTCAGGACATTTTCTTTCATTTATTTTTGAGAATTTCACCCCTCACCATGAACCCCTTAAATTGGATTTATGAATAAAACGGTCGAACACCTATTTCCTTATTTTAAGCTGATTTTACCCTGAGTTTGATGAGTGAGTAAATGAGTCAATCAGTTAGGACACTTTCCTCTTTTTCCCCCAGAATTTCACCCCTCCCCATGGGCCCCTTTCATTGGATTTATGAAAAAACGGTCGAACACCTATTTACTTATTTTTACGCTGCTTTTCCGCTGAATTTCAAACTTATCACCTATGTTGAATAGGAAATACAGTACATGCTCCGTTAAGAATCCTTCAACCCTCGATTTTCACCCCTTTCACTTCATAATATACACCGTATCGATAAACCCTTTGACATATTGAGACCGTTTAGTTGATGTCAACAACCACGATGACTCAACTAACGACACATAAATTGAATAATAAGTACCGTGAGGATCAGGTGACCTTCCATAAAGGCTAAAGCGGCACGAGAGTCCGTAGTCCACAGGGATCGTGGTACATGGTGACGATGGTCATAGACCGCCTAAGGAAAGGTTCACCTTAAAGCTAGACTGAGAAAATAAACATCCAGACTCATGTAAAACACCGTGAAAATTTATTAAAATTCACAAGCCCCTAGCCTAGTTCGGAGGGTTATAATCGGCTAGTCCGCAAATTAATAAATAAACTAAGATAAAGAACAGGTCCCCTACCTGAGAAGTTACTGAAAACCCTCGCGAAAGATCTAACTCACAATGATAAAGCAACAACAGCAACGCTAGGAATATGGCACGACGCAATTCCCTAGTTCAAGTTACAAGATCAAGCTAATATCTGAATTTACATTTAACAGGGTAGCAAAACAAATCTAGGTTAGGATGGTACCATTTCGACATTTAAATTTAACATTAATTCAACTAGCTAAGTCCTGTCAATTAACAAAATTTACGGCGATGACGTCCGTAAAAGAAAACAATTACATCCAAAAGCTAAGTGTACAGCCATGAAAAACAAACAATTTAATTATGCTTAATAACTATGTGCTAACAGCACACAATAAAGTGACATGTGGGGTTTAATACACTTGACATCATAAATTAATAACGAAATAGACACAGTAGTTTTATTAAAAATTCCTGCCTACACCTTGGTTTACTCTTTGTAAACCATAGTCATCTAATGTGTATAGTTATGGTGACGAATGCGCAGTTGAGACCACGTCTGACATCGCATGGCCTGAGCTCCACAAGCTACGAACTCTAGGTTCGCACATGCTTCAGGTCGCTACAAAAATGTCAACTGTCCTAGTCATTTCCTCACAAGGAAATTATCTTCAACTGCACGGCTATGTCAACAGTTCCAGAATGCAAAGAACAAAGTTAGATAGAAAGAATCGTTAGTTAGGCTTGTTTTACAACAATTATGCATTTTATTATTAGAATGTCGGTTTATAGGTTTATCGTAGGTTTATGGCGAATAACATTGACAATAGCCTGGGCACGGAGTGTCTCCAACTGAGATCATTCTCCACCAAAAAGCCTCGACTCAAAAGTCGGAATATAATCAACGAGTATAACAACTCGGACACACAATAACACGGGTTACCAGCGGCGCTAAGCTCGCGTTCAATAACTCTGGGATAGGCCTGTACAACAGTTACCTTCCAATAACATCTGGTCAACGGGATCATCCCCGGACAAAGCATACAATAACATCCTGCTATAACAGGGTAGACTTCACCATCCTATAGAAAACCTTACATAACTGTACCTGTCAGAAGACAGTACACGCAACAGAGCGCTAAACTAACAAAAAACGAACCATAAAACAAGTGATCAAATACAAGAGTGGAAACTGGTTTCCATAAGCAAAATAGCAATGATAGGAAAAGCGAATACAAATTGTACTCTGTCCTCGTCTATAGTAGTTTTGTCTCACAATGAAGCAGGCGTGCTCTAGGTCACTGGGTTACATAACCAGTTTATTCAAGGCCGGCGATTTAATCAATACAAAACCTGCACTTGGCCGGTTCATAAAAAACTTTACCATATGCTACGGATCTCTACAGAGTCCGTGTATCAAATGCACGCTATAAATCTGAGTATAGTAATACACTTCCGTCTTTCTACCAAAGACGTCTAAATGAAAGTAAACTTACAATAACTGAAGCTCTTTGCTTTAAAGATGCAACTCAGTAGTTGCTAGAACATCAAATAAAAACGTGTCTCACACGACACAAGAAAAATATGATAAATGTGGCACAGATTCACACACTAGATCTGCTTAATGATACGTTGGGAACCGCGTTCGATGCTAGGCAACGAAACATTCCTTCTAGTTGTTAGGTTCAAACATGACCAAGAATAGCTTCTGAGCTTATTCAAAATGAAATATAATGCATTTACAAACTGGTAGTTACTGTCGACTACCTAAATGATACGACCGTTCTAACGACAGTCAGGGGTGTAACAAAGGATGGCTGCGAAGAATGCAGTCAATTAATAACCAAGGCATCTGATTGCCATAACTACAGTCAGCAAAGACTCGAAAATTACCCCAAGTAGGGTTGAACAAAATAGCCTCAAAATGACTACGATCAGGTTCAGCAAAAAGGTAGGCATTGACGTTCCACGACGTTCACCAAGCTGCACCAGGGCTGACCAAAATGTCTGACCCCAAAGGTGTCTCACTGTAAACTGAAATAAATGACATCTAACTAATCTAGTTACATCCCTACCTAGAAAATGGCTGACACTGAGTGTGGTTGATTCACAAACTACATTATAACTACTATACCACCAGAAACTAGAACAAAGAAGGGGTGTGACAAAAACTCACGAAATGGAGGAGCTCTCACTCAGCTCTCTATTCCACAACAAGGGTTGTACATAAACCTCTCTGGCTCTCTGGATCGGTATCCTCCTCATCAGGATTCCCATCTGGACTCCCCCAAAGACCAGGGTTCGATTTGTCCCTGTCGACATCTTCGTGGATATGCCTGGAAATGGCATTTTGGCTCCTTCCCTCTCGTTCATCGTTCTGGAAGTTCCACCATCATGCTGGTTCCTGTAGAAACGTCACCCCCCCATACTGGGATGGTATTAGCCCATGGTGACTGCTTCAACCATGGTGAATAAAAGTCCAATCACGTGGGTAGCGAAATAAGTTGCGTGATTATTCATCCTCTCACTTCCAAAATTATAATGTCCGTCGTGACTATTATAGGCTTCAATTATAAAATACGACACAGCCTTAATCTTGCAGATGTGGATTAGCATATGAGCTAATACTATTTTATAATGCGGCACGTGCTAGTGACGCTACTTTTGTATCACGCAGCATCCGTGAATTATACGACGTTTCAAAGATGAAATTTCCACTTTGTCAATTTAAATATCTCATACTATTATAATCACACTTATTCAGGATAATTGTAACACTATTACCTGTATATTTCCACTAGGCATCTGCCCTCCACATACGCGTGGGTAATATGTGATGTCACAGCAATGTTGTGCAATACACTATACTTGCCAATAATTATTTCCCAAGCTTCTTATTTAATTCACTGGACTTCATCGACAGTGAATATTAGTATTTGCTTGCTCGATGGCACCTTATAATCACTTTTTAACGCTAAACAGCGGATATTCTTCTACGTCTCGTAGGACAAATGTAATTCCACGCCTACACAAGGCGGATTCTC
Organism: Meconema thalassinum; assembly: GCA_946902985.2. Classification (NCBI taxonomy): domain Eukaryota; kingdom Metazoa; phylum Arthropoda; class Insecta; order Orthoptera; family Tettigoniidae; genus Meconema; species Meconema thalassinum. Next base: position 164,822,324 of record OX336392.1, read on the forward strand.
AAGACGCAGTGCTCCGGTACTGGGTGTCTCTAGAAAGTAGGTCGTCAAAACGAAAACGTTGAGCGACTACTTACGTTCCTTCTTGCGTATCTGCAAGGGTATTACCTTACCTAAAGTAAAAATAAACATTCTCCAAAATGTTTTAATAATGCAGCATGACGAAATGGAATATTCTGAGTCTCGTAGGAAAGATAAAAATAATTAATAAGACCTCAGATAATAATTAGCAGTTTACACCAAAGTCAAAAGTGCGATTCACCGCTACTTCAAAGTATCGCGTGATCTCTCAGCTTCACGTGGCTTCCTGGATGTGTTCAAAAGTACAACATCCCATCATAAATGCTCTGTCATAAAAAAATATCACATGAACCATAGCTCAGCGGGTTCATCTGCCTCTCTGTCGTTTCAAATAAAATGTTGGGATAGCATTTTTATTTGCTTTGAAATTCATTCAAGAGTGATATTTTTTTAGATTGGCTGCATTAAAGGTTCCAATGCGTTCTCCTGTCCTAATGTCTTCTATCACATAACTTCCATTGTTTAAAGGCTGTCGGATACGACTAGGGCCATAATACAAGGATAGAAATTTCCCATATATGCGGTCTATAGGACTAGAAATTCCGGGTCTCCTTATAAGGATAAGGTCTCCTTCTACTAGTGGTTCTCTAAATCTCTGGCGTCTAGTTCTTCTCAAGCGCTTGGCAGCTTGTCTGTCCATAGTCTCTCTTGCAGCTAAAAGTCTGCTGGCATGTGATGGTTGTAAACAAGGTGGATTTACAATCACACGATCCCATATTCTCAGCGGCATCTGGTTCAAATGCAAGACCATAGGTATTTGACCAGTGCTTTCATGTACCGTTGAATTAATACATTTTGCCATAATAACAAGGACTTCAGTCCATCGCCAGTGTTCTTCTTGACAATATAATCGACAGAATTTTGCGATAATAGACATCACGCATTCTGCTGGGTTGCTCTCTGGATGTCGAATAGATGATAAAACATGACCTATTTCAAGCTCATTCATGGCATTGGCAAATTCTGCTGAGGTGTACTGTGATCCGTGATCAGTCAACAAGAATTGTGGCTTTCCTGCCTCCGGTATCACTTGACGTCTAATCCTCTGAATAATCTGATGTGCAGTAGCTTTTTGAATTGGATGAAGCATCGTATATTTCGCGAACACATCCACCGTTACAACGATGTATCGATTCCCACGACGAGCCTTAGGTATTGGGCCATACAGGTCCTGTGCATACAACTCTCTAGGTTGAGTTGGTAGTATTGGTCTAGGTTGTTCCTTCAGCAAGTGTGACGTGTATTTGTTCCGCTGGCATGCGTCGCAAGCACGTAAACACTGTCTAACGGTGGCTCCTAACCCTTTCCATGTGAAAGACTCCTTGATAGTTGCAATGGTTTTGTCTGTTCCACCATGTCCAATGGATAAATGTACCATAAGAATAACAGATTCTTGGTATCTCCTAGGAATAACTGCACGCAGTTGAGTGTGGTCCTCGTCTACAAACTTGTATAAGACACGATGATAAATCAAATAATCATCTGCAACAGCAGCAATCCTTGCATAATGATCATCCTGTGGATCCATTCTTCGTTCTAGGAAACGGATAATATGTCTGAGTTCCTCCTCACGTCGCTGTCCTTCAGGTAAATGACGAAATCGGCGAAGGTGTTCCTCGCATTCTCCCTCGATGTCTATGGCATTAACAGTAGCTTCAGGATTCCGGCTGAGGATGTCGGCCAACACATTCTCTCTGCCTGGTCGATAAACTATTTCCAAATCGAACTGTTGGAGAAACAGCGTCCAACGTGTGATCCTGTCGCTTGCCAGTCTTGTTCTCAAGATGAAGGTCAACGAATGATGATCGGTTCTCACAATAATCCTCTGACCTAACAGAAGTTTCTGCCAGTATTCAAGTGCGTAAACAATTGCAAGTGCTTCTATCTCGGTCGTGAAGTAGTGAGATTCATGTGGTCTTAAACGTCGGCTTAAGAAAGCGATGTAATGACGTTTCTTCTCATCATCTTCTTGCAGTAAAATGGCTCCTATACCAATGGCAGATGCATCAGTTTCTAGAATAAAGTTCCGAGAGTAATCTGGATATTCTAACTGAATTGAGTCCACAATCATCTGTTTAGCTCTTCTGAAAGCTATCTCGCATTCATCATTCCAGTTCCACCTGCAGTTCTTTTTCAATAATCCTTGCAGTGGTGCAACAGTTTCGGAATACTTCTCACAATGAGCAGCAAAGAATTGGAGAATTCCTAAGAATTGACTCACGTGTTTCACACGGGTTGGTGTTGGAAATGCAGCAACAGTTCTAATCTTTGCCGGATTCGGTCTATATCCTTCTCCATTGATTATGTGTCCTACGAATTTCACTTCTTCCTGAAAAAATCGACACTTGTCAAACTAGACCTTAAAATTTGCCTGTCGGAGATTCTCAAAAACAAGGCGCAATGTCTTTAAATGCTCTTCTTCTGTTCCCGAAGCTACGATTATGTCATCCACATAACATATTACTTTCTGCTTCACTTCATGAGTCAGCTTGGCAACAAGTGCACTGATTAATGCGGCTCCGGCATTTTTCAATCCAAATGGTAGTTTTTGGAATACATAAGTAGTCTGATCAAACAAGAATCCAGTATATTTCTGAGTATGCTCAGATAATCTGATATGGTAATAAGACTGAACCAAGTCTAATGATGAAAATATCCTTTTTCCTTTGAACTTCCTGAGAATGTCCCTAATCTTGGGCGGTCTGTCGTGCTCAGGAGCTAGGCGTTCATTCAAGGCTCTGGCATCAAGACAAAGTCTCAAGCTTCCATCTACCTTAACCACAGGTATTATGGGATTCAAGAAAGGAGTCGGTGATTTCTTGATTGTACCTGCTGCTTCCATCTCATGGATCTTCTTAGCAGCTTCTTCGAGATGTTTCTCGGCAATCGGATAGATCCTTTTCTGGAATGGGGAATCGTCCAGTAATACAAGATCATACTCGTAGTCTAATATCTCACCAGGTGTGGTGTCGAATATATCTCTGTATTCGTTCAGTATTGCCTCAAGATCCTCATGTGTGGGTGCTGATAACGATTCTGCCTCTTCGTCGGCATCTAGTGTCGCCTCAATTTCCTTGCCCTTTAATGCTTCGACTACGTCTACTTCGGATAGGAATTCCGGTTCTTCTTCAATTAGGCTCATCTGAATGGGTTCGTTCGGCTTGAACTCTACCATATTCCGTCCCATGTCAATGATTCCATCATATTTTCTAATGAAGTCTGCGCCTAAAATGGCATCATGATGCAGGCCCTTCATTACGAGAAATTCGTGCAAGTACACGTGGCTCGAAATCTTCACAGTACACAAAATCTGGATTTTGCACGTTACAACGCGGTCAGGTATGACACCTCTGACTCTTATAGCTGAAATGGGCAACTCCGTCACCTCAGAGTTTGCTCTAAGTCTGGCATGGCAATCGGCGGAAATTACACTAATCATCGCTCCAGTATCGACGAGTATGACTACACTGACTTCATTCAAGGTGGCTACAATCTTGGGTAGACGTGTTAATTCATAATTGTGGTTCGTCGTTCGTCGTTCGTCCAACAAGTCTTCTTGGATTGGCTCCCAGAGTAATAAAGAGGCAGTTACTCGGTGCTCAACCAAACAAGAATCTATTGATTTTTCGGAGTTTTTTTTTCTGTCATGGCGAGAAGTACTGGGCTGGTTCTGCTCCGTCTCCTGCGCCGAATGTCTATTTTCCCTCGAAGTAGGGTTCCGTTCTCCCTCTTCTTGGATCTGCAATTCTCTCAATTGTTGGAGGTACTCACGGCTCTCCCGCGCTCTTCCTTTCCAATCCCTGTCTGGCTGGTATCTAGGGTCTCGATTTCTGTCGTAACCCCCACTATATCGATAGTCTCTACGGATACGTCCGTGTTGCTGATTTCTTCCTTCATTCCCTCGGCGGTTGTTTTCATGACGTCGGTTGTCGTCCGTCCTTCGGTCGAATCGCCGGTCCCAATGACTTCGCCGGTCATCATGTTGATTTCGAATATACGGAGTGTTATTCCATTCTCTCCTGTTATAACTGTAATTGTTATCACGTCGCCCAGAATCCTCTGTGGTTTGTGTTTGTTGTGGCGTCTGGCTCACTTTATCAACACTCGTCAGATTCATATGTCTATCCTCGCGCCTATCAGCCTTCTGCTGACGGTGTGTAGGAAACTGTTCTGTGTTAGCGTCCAACCTTCGCAGTATCTGGTCACACTGCTGGAAAGTGGATGCCCCTGCAGCGATTAACACACGTTGTACATCCGCAGGGTACTGCCAAACAATTGTGTTCACCAAATCTTGTTCGGACAATGGAGGCTGAAGACAACGGAGCTTCGCGAGCTTCGCGAGCTGTATTGCGAAGTAATTCGCATAACGAGTAGGTGTATTGGAACTGTACCTTCGAGTGTACATCTCAGCTCGGATGCTCTGCTGGATGTCGCTCGACCAATATGTTCTTAATAACGCTTCCTTAAAGTCTTGGTCGGGGCGTGGTGGCTCAGCGGTCTAGCTGTATGCCTCTCACCAATGCGGTCCGGGTTCGATTCCCGGTCAATGCATGTGAGATTTTCGAAGTGAAATGCCATGTCCTGTGGTTCGGATTCCACGTTAAAAGGAGGTCCCGTGGCTCATAATCACAAGATTCACGGTCACGTAAAACTACAATCTTCCTTTTTTTTAAAGTCTTGGTAGCCTGTGAATGAGTATCGGAATGCTCTGAACCAGGTACCGGCTTGTCCCTCAAGCAGTCGCTCTATAACTCTTAGTTCCCTCTCTGGAGTTACCATAGTATCACGTAAGTAGCTTTCGACGTTTGCTAGGAATTCCACTGGAGTAACACCGCTCCCAGTTCCCGAGAAGCGAGCTGGTTGCTCCTCTCTTGAACGAATTATGGTGACATTTCCCTGCGTATTCGCGGGTCTGAAAGTATTTTGCATGTAACTCTGCGTAGGAGTGTTAGTCTCATGACTAATTCGATTAGATGCTGGTTGAAACGGGTGAGCGTTAAAGTTCAAGGTCTGACCTTGCGCTAAAGTAGTGAATTGTGACGTTTGCGGTTCCATAGGCGCGTTGGGTTGGAAATGGGTAGGCATCATTCCTCCTGATTGAGATATAGGCGTTTCCTGAGATTCTCCCATCTGTGGGTGTACGTGTCTCTCTCTTGGAGTCGTCTCGAGTCTGTCCAGGCGTCTTTCTATTACTTCAAGACCTGGGATGGTTCTGGCTGCGACTTTGTTGCCTAAGTCGTTCAATTGCAGCTCGATCCTGTCAACCTTTCCCTTGAGGTTTGTGTCTACCTCGCGTATGGCCGTCCTAAGGTTATAACTGAGGTCTAACCTCTCGGTCACCGCGACTTCCTCAAATCTCTTTTGTAAGGAATCGATATCTCCTTCAACTCTGGATATATTTTCTTGGATTTTACCCACATCGTCTCTAACCTCGGCTACCTTAGCCTCGACTGTAGCTTCGTGTTCGTTGAGGTCACCTCTCAATAACATGAGGTCAATTTTGTGTTCCTCATGATGAACATCAACTGTCTCACGTAGACTGGCTACGGTTTCCGTCAATTCAGAAATGTTTCTCCTGTTGGTGTTAAGTTCCTCTTTAATCTCCATCATGCCATCAACGATAGTCTTCACGTTGTTATTAACGGCATTGGCAGCTCCTCTCATCAAGATTAAACCAACGTTCATGGTTGCCATGTCCTTCTTCACATTTCTGATAAATCCCTCGACGTGATCTAGTCGAGTCCCGAATTCTTCCCTGGTATGTTCCAGATCTGCTCTCATGTCTATCTGGACTTTATTCAAGGTTGTCTGAATTTGAGCTGTGTGCTCCTCCAATCGGTTTTGCACCTCCTCCCTAGCTCTATTCATCTGTTCGGTTAAGCAATCTACGCGCTGGTTAGCCTCCTGATGGTGTCGTATGACATCAACCCTAACAGCTGCTAAATCTGTCGTCAGATCATTTCTCGCTTCGATCCTATATGTGTCCATGTCTGCCCTGACTTGAGTTAAATCAGCCCTAACATTATTTACAGAGTGAGTGTTAATCTCTAAGTCCTGTCTTACATTGTTTATAGACTGAGTGTTAATCTCTAAGTCCTGTCTTACATTGTTTATAGACTGAGTGTTAATCTCTAAGTCCTGTCTTACATTGTTTATAGACTGAGTGTTAATCTCTAAGTCCTGTCTTACATTGTTGACTTCCTGTCTAACCTGGTCCACATGACCACTGACATTGTTGACTTCCTGTCTAACCTGGTCCACATGACCACTGACATTGTTTACAGCCTGAGTATTCTGTTGAAGATTGGCATTCACACCTGCCATCATCTCTCCAAACACACGACGAATAGTTTCCTCATCCATAGATAAGAAATATATGAGAAAGTGAGGGATCAATTTCTACTGGAACTTACAGCTATGATTAGTTACTTGGTGGTATAAAGCTTGCTTCATTTATATAAATATCACGAGTACAGCTGGAGTATGCAAGCTATGTGCTTCTACATTTACAAAGACAACGGAGAGCAAAGCAAAGTATTACATTTACTTAGGATGAGGCATCATCAAAGAAAATCCTATCCTTCATTTATTCAACACTAAAGCCTCACCCCATGGACTTCTATCAAACATGAATGCCATGCGGTCAATTGATCTGCAGTACGACTTTCTAAGTTCGTCCCAGTCCTGTCAATTTACCATTAATCAACATTAGGATCCTCAAAAAAAATAACATGGTACTGAGGGCCACCACGTTAACGTCGGCACAGGAGTTGGGCGCCATTTTATGAAGCCCAAGTCCACCCACAACGTTGTGCGCCATTTTATGAGACCGTTTAGTTGATGTCAACAACCACGATGACTCAATTAACGACACATAAATCGAATAATAAGTACCGTGAGGATCAGGTGACCTTCCATAAAGGCTAAAGCGGCACGAGAGTCCGTAGTCCACAGTGATCGTGGTACATGGTGACGATGGTCATAGACCGCCTAAGGAAAGGTTCACCTTAAAGCTAGACTGAGAAAATAAACATCCAGACTCATGTAAAACACCGTGAAAATTTATTAAAATTCACAAGCCCCTAGCCTAGTTCGGAGGGTTATAATCGGCTAGTCCTCAAATTAATAAATAAACTAAGATAAAGAACAGGTCCCCTACCTGAGAAGTTACTGAAAACCCTCGCGAAAGATCTAACTCACAATGATAAAGCAACAACAGCAACGCTAGGAATATGGCACGACGCAAGTCCCTAGTTCAAGTTACAAGATCAAGCTAATATCTGAATTTACATTTAACAGGGTAGCAAAACAAATCTAGGTTAGGATGGTACCATTTCGACATTTAAATTTAACATTAATTCAACTAGCTAAGTCCTGTCAATTAACAAAATTTACGGCGATGACGTCCGTAAAAGAAAACAATTACATCCAAAAGCTAAGTTTACAGCCATGAAAAACAAACAATTTAATTATGCTTAATAACTATGTGCTAACAGCACACAATAAAGTAACATGTGGGGTTTAATACACTTGACATCATAAATTAATAACGAAATAGACACAGTAGTTTTATTAAAAATTCCTGCCTACACCTTGGTTTACTCTTTGTAAACCATAGTCATCTAATGTGTATAGTTACGGTGACGAATGCGCAGTTGAGACCACGTCTGACATCGCATGGCCTGAGCTCCACAAGCTACGAACTCTAGGTTCGCACATGCTTCAGGTCGCTACAAAAATGTCAACTGTCCTAGTCATTTCCTCACAAGGAAATTATCTTCAACTGCACGGCTATGTCAAAAGTTCCAGAATGCAAAGAACAAAGTTAGATAGAAAGAATCGTTAGTTAGGCTTGTTTTACAACAATTATGCATTTTATTATTAGAATGTCGGTTTATAGGTTTATCGTAGGTTTATGGCGAATAACATTGACAATAGCCTGGGCACGGAGTGTCTCCAACTGAGATCATTCTCCACCAAAAAGCCTCGACTCAAAAGTCGGAATATAATCAACGAGTATAACAACTCGGACACACAATAACACGGGTTACCAGCGGCGCTAAGCTCGCGTTCAATAACTCTGGGATAGGCCTGTACAACAGTTACCTTCCAATAACATCTGGTCAACGGGATCATCCCCGGACAAAGCATACAATAACATCCTGCTATAACAGGGTAGACTTCACCATCCTATAGAAAACCTTACATAACTGTACCTGTCAGAAGACAGTACACGCAACAGAGCGCTAAACTAACAAAAAACGATCCATAAAACAAGTGATCAAATACAAGAGTGGAAACTGGTTTCCATAAGCAAAATAGCAATGAAAGGAAAAGCGAATACAAATTGTACTCTGTCCTCGTCTATAGTAGTTTTGTCTCACAATGAAGCAGGCGTGCTCTAGGTCACTGGGTTACATAACCAGTTTATTCAAGGCCGGCGATTTAATCAATACAAAACCTGCACTTGGCCGGTTCATAAAAGACTTTACCATATGCTACGGATCTCTACAGAGTCCGTGTATCAAATGCACGCTATAAATCTGAGTATAGTAATACACTTCCGTCTTTCTACCAAAGACGTCTAAATGAAAGTAAACTTACAATAACTGAAGCTCTTTGCTTTAAAGATGCAACTCAGTAGTTGCTAGAACATCAAATAAAAACGTGTCTCACACGACACAAGAAAAATATGATAAATGTGGCACAGATTCACACACTAGATCTGCTTAATGATACGTTGGGAACCGCGTTCGATGCTAGGCAACGAAACATTCCTTCTAGTTGTTAGGTTCAAACATGACCAAGAATAGCTTCTGAGCTTATTCAAAATGAAATATAATGCATTTACAAACTGGTAGTTACTGTCGACTACCTAAATGATACGACCGTTCTAACGACAGTCAAGGGTGTAACAAAGGATGGCTGCGAAGAATGCAGTCAATTAATAACCAAGGCATCTGATTGCCATAACTACAGTCAGCAAAGACTCGAAAATTACCCCAAGTAGGGTTGAACAAAATTGCCTCAAAATGACTACGATCAGGTTCAGCAAAAAGGTAGGCATTGACGTTCCACGACGTTCACCAAGCTGCACCAGGGCTGACCAAAATGTCTGACCCCAAAGGTGTCTCACTCTAAACTGAAATAAATGACATCTAACTAATCTAGTTACATCCCTACCTAGAAAAATGGCTGACACTGAGTGTGGTTGATTCACAAACTACATTATAACTACTATACCACCAGAAACTAGAACAAAGAAGGGGTGTGACAAAAACTCACGAAATGGAGGAGCTCTCACTCAGCTCTCTATTCCACAACAAGGGTTGTACATAAACCTCTCTGGCTCTCTGGATCGGTATCCTTCTCATCAGGATTCCCATCTGGACTCCCCCAAAGACCAGGGTTCGATTTGTCCCTGTCGACATCTTCGTGGATATGCCTGGAAATGGCATTTTGGCTCCTTCCCTCTCGTTCATCGTTCTGGAAGTTCCACCATCATGCTGGTTCCTGTAGAAACGTCACCCCCCCATACTGGGATGGTATTAGCCCATGGTGACTGCTTCAACCATGGTGAATAAAAGTCCAATCACGTGGGTAGCGAAATAAGTTGCGTGATTATTCATCCTCTCACTTCCAAAATTATAATGTCCGTCGTGACTATTATAGGCTTCAATTATAAAATACGACACAGCCTTAATCTTGCAGATGTGGATTAGCATATGAGCTAATACTATTTTATAATGCGGCACGTGCTAGTGACGCTACTTTTGTATCACGCAGCATCCGTGAATTATACGACGTTTCAAAGATGAAATTTCCACTTTGTCAATTTAAATATCTCATACTATTATAATCACACTTATTCAGGATAATTGTAACACTATTACCTGTATATTTCCACTAGGCATCTGCCCTCCACATACGCGTGGGTAATATGTGATGTCACAGCAATGTTGTGCAATACACTATACTTGCCAATAATTATTTCCCAAGCTTCTTATTTAATTCACTGGACTTCATCGACAGTGAATATTAGTATTTGCTTGCTCGATGGCACCTTATAATCACTTTTTAACGCTAAACAGCGGATATTCTTCTACGTCTCGTAGGACAAATGTAATTCCACGCCTACACAAGGCGGATTCTCAAGACGCAGTGCTCCGGTACTGGGTGTCTCTAGAAAGTAGGTCGTCAAAACGAAAACGTTGAGCGACTACTTACGTTCCTTCTTGCGTATCTGCAAGGGTATTACCTTACCTAAAGTAAAAATAAACATTCTCCAAAATGTTTTAATAATGCAGCATGACGAAATGGAATATTCTGAGTCTCGTAGGAAAGATAAAAATAATTAATAAGACCTCAGATAATAATTAGCAGTTTACACCAAAGTCAAAAGTGCGATTCACCGCTACTTCAAAGTATCGCGTGATCTCTCAGCTTCACGTGGCTTCCTGGGTGTGTTCAAAAGTACAACATCCCATCATAAATGCTCTGTCATAAAAAAATATCACATGAACCATAGCTCAGCGGGTTCAATATGTCTGCTTATTTTGAATGATTAGTTTATAGGCCGAATATCACATCCCCAAATGAAGCAACTCGTGAGATATTGTTATTCAATGAAATGCAAGTTTAACCCCTTTAACCCCCCTTCAGAACATGAATATTCAAAAATCCATCCACAGTGGACTTTTTCGACATATAGCGAACATATCCCCAAAATTTCATGTTTCTAATTGCAATAGGTTTGCTGGGGGATGATGAGTGAATATCCAAAAATCCTTCCTTAGTGGACTTCTTTCTCCAAAATTTCACCCCTCCCCATGGGCCCCTTAAATTGGATTTATGAAAAAACGATCGATTACTTATTTACAACTTTTTGAAGCTGATTTTTCTTTCTGAGATTCATACTTTTTGCCTCTGTGTTTTAAGAGATACTTGCTCCGTTAGGAGTCCTTCAACCCTCACTTTTCACACATAAACCTCATAATATACACCACATCGAAAAACCCTCAGACATGTGTCTTCTTAGTCTTAATGATGAGTTTATATGCCGAGTATCCCTTCCCCAAGGAAACCAATCGGGAGATATTGTTATTCAATTAAATGCAAGTCTACCCCCTTAACACCCCTTTAGAACCTGAATATCCAAAAATCCTTCCTTCCTTAGTGGACGTTTTCGACATACAGCGAACATAGCCCCAAAATGTCATGTTTCTAACTTCAATAATTTTGGCTGGACGATGATGAGTGATTGAGTAAGTCAGGACATTTTCTTTCATTTATTTTTCAGAATTCACCCCTCTCATGAACCCCTTAAATTGGATTTATGAAACAAAAAACGGTCGAACACCTATTTACGAATTTTTGAGCTGTTCTTCCCCCCTAAGTTTAATGGATGAGTAAGTTAGGACACTTTCTTTCCTGTTTTTCCCCCCAGAATTTCACCCCTCTCCAAGGGCCCCTTAAATTGGATTTATGAAAAAAACTGTCGAACACCTATTTACTTATATTTTAAGCTGTTTTTCCCGCCGAATTTCCAACTTCTCGCCTATGTCGTTTAAGAGATACACGCTCCGTTAATAATCCCTCAACCCCCAATTTTCACCCCTTTCACATTATAATATACACCACATCGATAAACCCTTAGACATATGTCTGATTATTTTTAATGATTAGTTTATATACTGAATATCACATCGCCAAAGAAACAACCCATGAGATATCGTTATTCAATGAAATGCATGTTTACCCCCTTAACACCTCTTTAAAACCCGAATAAACAAAAATCATTCATTAGTTGATGTTTTCGACATGCAGCGAACATATTCCCAAAATTTCATGTTTCCAACGTCAATATTTTTCACTGGGTGTGATGAGCGAGTTAGTCAGACAGGACATTTTCTTTCAATTATTTTTACCGGAATGTCACCCCTCCCCATGGGCCCCTTAAATTGGATTGATGAAAAAACGCTTGAACACCTATTAACTTATTTTTTAAGCTGTCCTTTCCCCCTGAGTTTGATGAGTGAGTGAGTTAGTCAGTCAGTTAGGACACTTTCTCTCCTTTTTTCCCAGAATTTCACCCCACCCCATTGGCCCCTTAAATTAATTTATGAAAAAACGGTCGAACACCGATTGACATATTTTTTAAGCTGATTTTTTTTCGCTGAGTTTCCAATTTCTCGCCTATGTCGTTTAAGAGATAGGCCTACACGCTCCGTTAGGAATCCTTCAACCCCCACTTTTCACCCTTTCACCTCATAATAATACACCACATCGAAAAACCCTTAGACACATGTCTGCTTATTTTAATGATCAGTTTATATGCCGAGTATCACATCCCCCAATGAAACCACTCGTGAGATATTGTTATTCAATTAAATGCAGGTTTAACCCCCTTAACACCCCTTTAGAACTTGAATATCCAAAAATCCTTTCTTAGTGGGCGTTTGTGGCCCTTGAGGAAGCTGCATACCAAATTTCATTCCAATCCGTTCATTGGTTTCTGAGATTTCGTGATGAATGAATGAGTGAGTGAGTGAGTGAGTAGTATTTGACAAATATATAGTTGATAGTGTCAAATCTTTGTTATGCTATACTCGGTTGGCAGTGCTGTGTGAGCAGTTGAGTAACTAACGGGATTTCAAATAAAGAACCTCATTTTCTAAACCTGTAGTGGCGAGAGCAACCCGCTTCCAGTCGGCCGTGTGTCTACTTGAGCTATGTTGCCATGGAAACGTCCTGCCTTGCCATTCCTTCATGAGTTAGGTAGATTTCATTAGAAAGCTAACTATTGCAATGGGTACCATGTTTCGACTTCCGGAAAATTTCGACATATCTTCGCGTTTCACATCCCCCAGACCCCAAAACCACCGTCAGTTCAAAAGTTTATATATAATTTATGTATATATGTATCTATCTATCTATCTATCTATATATATATATATATATATATATATACAGTGTGGTCCACCCGCCCCTTATTATTTAGTTTTATGAAACCCAACTAACATCTCAATTCTCCCGATGGTCGATATTCCTCTGCGCTCTGACTGTGTGACAGCTATGTAATTGAGTCATGGGTCTAGCAAAGAAAAACGGACCTTAAACTTTTCCCCGCCAAATACTATGGCCCATTCTACTAACATATGACTTACTGCTCCTTGAAATAACACACACACACGCAATACGATCGAAGTAATAGCTTACGCCACGTGATCTGCAATAGTAAAAAGTTAAATCAACACCATAAACCGTGATTGAAGACTTTGACATGAACTTAAACGTTTGAGATGGGACGGCTACAGTAACAACGGCACGTTTAGCGTGCGGTATATTCCATGTGTTGGTGGCTGAGAGGTTTAAAGCCTGACCGTACGTGGTGGGCGCGAGCGGGTAGAACGGTGCTTCGAATCCAGTAGTATGCATACTTTTTTGAACGAAAACCCACATTTCATTTTAGTTGGGATGTAACTACATTGCCACATTTATTGCCTTAAGACGTATTTTTGTGAAGAGTACGTTGAATTTTGATGATTTATAAAGAAAATACGATCGAATTGGTACGATGTGCCACGTGACCTGCAATGGCAGAAAACTAAAAAACTGGCATGAATATTAACATAACATATCGAAGTGTTGCTCCGGTGGTCCGGGTTCGATTTCCAGCTCTGCCAAGAAATGTAATACTTGTCTGAGGGCTGAAATTGGGTACACGTAGCCTCGTGAAGCAAATATGAGAAGAAGTGGGTTTGATTCCCACCTCAGCCACCCTGGAAATGGTTTTCCGTGGTTTCCCACTTCTACTCCGGCCAAATTCCGGGACGGATTCTATCTTAAGGCCACGGCTGCCTCCTTCCCAATCCTTAATTGCAAACACACACATCATTACAAGCCCGCAATAACTCAGGTTATCAGACAAATTCTACACACACACACACACCCAAGTAAACGGGGCTGAATGGCCGCGATGTTCTAGCTCCTCAAATGAAACAAAACAACAACATATCGAAGGATATTCTGATCACCAGTGCTTGCATCGAAGTATACGTATTCCTTAGAAATTCCCATGGTATTATTAGCATACTTTCAATTTTTGCCAAAGATGAAAGTAGACTTATGAGATCTGCACATGGCCAAAAATTGTGTGTCTGTGTGTGTGTGTGACTGTGTGTCTCTGTGTGTGTGTGTGTGTGTGTGTGTGTGTGTCTGAGTGAGTGTACTCTGAATGTCTGTCCCCCTTTATCAATTCGAACACGGTGAAACCGAATTGAACGAAATTTGGTACAGAGGTAGCACTAGCGTAGAACACCTCAGTGTCATGTTTTATATCGCCACCATCTTGACGGAAACGTAATGGTGGCCACCCAAATTTTCAAAGCTTAAATCAAATTACGACTAACTTAATCATCCGATCTCTACCAAATTTTGCAACTTGTATGGCGAGCGTAGTTTGACTGAACTACAAGGTCATCAGTCCATTAGTTTGCAGATGACGGCCATGTATGTGTGCAAATCGATTCCCCCTATCAATTCAAACACGGTGAAACTGAATTGAACGAAATTTGGTACAGAGGTAGCACTACCAAAGGGCACTCCAGTGTCATGTTTTATATTGCCACCATCTTGACGAAAACGTAATGGCGGCCATCCTAATGTTAAGAGCTTGAATCAAATTACGACCAACCTAATAATCTGATCTCTACCAAATTTTGCAACAACATACCTTTATGTATAGAGAATCTTTTGACCACACTACAAGGTCATCAGACCAATAATGTGCGGATAGCGGCCTTGTATGTGTGCAAATCGATTCCCCTTAGCTTTTCAAACACGGTGAAACCGAATGGAACGAAGTTTGGTACAGAGGTAGCACTAGCAAAGGCCACCTCAGTGTCATGTTTTATATCGCCGCCATCTTGACGGAAACGGAATGACGGCCACCCAAATGTTAAAATCTTGATTCAAATTACGACCAACCTAATCATTTGATCTTTACCAAATTTTTCAACAACATACCTTTTTGTGGGAAGCATCTTTTGACTGTACTACAAGGTCATCAGCCCAATAGTTTGCAGATAGCGGCCATGTATGTGTGCAAATCGATTCCCCACATCAATTCAAACTCGGTGAAACCGAATTGAATGACATTTTTTACAGAGGTAGCACTAGCAAATGGCACATCATATTCATGTATAATACCCGTATAGCACGTTGTATTTCAAGAAGCTACTACAACCAACATTCAATTAACTTATACTCCTTAAAAAGGACAAAGAGTTATAACAATACCCATGCATTTAGGAGAAAGTAGGCAATACGTTCTTTACCGAACATCTTGTTTTGTTATGAAATTTTAACAAAAAGTCATAGCATATCTTTAGGCCCGTATCACACGACACTCGCTGGCAAGGAAGCTGCTGTGATCGCTGGTACAAAATCCTGTATGATTCTGTTCTCTTCGTCAGTACACCTGCTTGTATGACCGAAGTGTATCACACGCTAGCATTTTGGACGCTAAGTTGTATGAAATAAAACCGAAGGGCTGTCGTTTGAGGGCATTAGTTGCAGTTATGTCGCCTTATTAACGTAAAGTGGTCGCGAAACTTACTTTAAGTAAATTAGAAAACATGCCAGGTACTGAATGAATGCATTCCAATCAATATTTAAGATCAAACTGTAATAATTGATTATTTTACCATACGCGTTAATAAGAAGCGCAATAAAAACCTCCAGAGTGTGTTGGAAATGTGTGCAAGCGTTATTGCGTCCGCTCGCTCTTTCGAAGTTCCCGGGTTGCAGACTATCCAACGGCAGATCTTTTAAATTCTTTTTAACTATTTTTCATACCCTCCATACCTCGTACAGCAAGATTTCAACTGGGGTTTGTTCACATTATCTACGAAGACGATAGGGAAAGTTATTTTCTTGTCTCATTTAAATGGCTATTTTCCCTAAATACTGTTCAAAACCATGGATGGATTCTATTCGTTATAATTATTATATTTTTAGTTGATTTTACCCTCCAGGTTAGGTTTTCCCACGGACTCAGCGAGGGATCCCATCATTACCGCCTCTACGGGCAGTGTCCTGGAGCTTGAAACATCTCGTCTGGGGGATACAACTGGGGAGGTGGGATAAGCACCTCGCCCAGGCGGCCTGCAAAGCGAACAGGGTCCTATTGAGGGATGGGAAGGGAGGGGCAGATCGGGAGGGATAGGCAAGGAAGAGGGAAGGAGGCGGCCGTGGCCGTACGGTAGGTAACATCCCGGCATTTGCCCGAAGGCGAAGTGGGAAACAACGAAAAACCACTTTGAGGATGGCTGAGGTGGGAATCGAACCCCCTCTACTCATTTGGACCACCCGAGGCTGAGTAGACCCCGTCCCAGTCCTCATACCACTTTTCAAATTTCGTGGCAGAACTGGGAATCGAACCCAGGACGTCCGGGGTGGCACCTAATCACGCTGACCACTACGCAACGGAGGCGACTCTATTCGTGATAATTAGAATTTTAATACAGTGGAACGTGGCTAATTCGAACTTCTTTAATTCGAATTTTTCTCTTGGTCCCTAGCATTTTGTATACAATCAATGCTAAAAATCGTGGTTAATTCGAATTATATTTTGGATAATTCGAAGCTTTTAGTGTAAATAGCCGATCGGAAGCTGTATGCCTCTCACCAAGGCGGTCCGGGTTCGATTCCCGGTCAATGCATGTGAGATTTTCGAAGTGAAATGCCATGTCCTGTGGTTCGGATTCCACGTAAAAAGGAGGTCCCGTGGCTCATGATCTCAAGATTAACGGTCACGTTAAACTACAAGCTTCCTTTCCTTCCTTAGTTAGGTAAGTTCCCGAAAAAAAAAACTGTTCCGAGTGCAGCCCAAGCAACAAACCACATCACAGAACTTAAGCGCTTTTTTTTAAGTAGAAATGACGTAAGTGATTCTGATTTCCGTTCCTCAAATTTGTTAGATTCTTTTGTGATTGCTGAGAGATTTAATTGTAGGAAACAGGTAAGAATCTCAAACTTTTTTGAAAAACAGTAGATTTCTCAAAGACTTTAACTAGATTGCTGGATTACTACTGTCGTTAAATAGGTGAATAGTACATTTTGGTTTTATTTTTCATTTGAAACTTTTGAGGTTGTCTGTTAATCTGCTTTGTGGAACGTAAATCATTATGTAAACGTAATACAATATATTTTCTTCACCCTTTTCAGACAACTCTCTTAATTAGAATTTTTGTATAATTCGAATTTGTTTACTGGTCCTTTGAAGTTCGAATTATCCAAGTTCCACTGTAGTTCAATATTTATAATAATATGACACGTTCTGTAATTACTGCCTTGCTGCGAGGCTCAGCGGTAACGTTCTCGCTTGCTGTGCCCAAGGTTGCAGGTTCGTATCCTGGCGCAGTCAACTGGCATTTGAGATTTACTGGCACGTTAAAGATCCCCTTCGGAGCAAATTTCCGGCACCCCGACGTATCTAAAAGCCAGAGCAGTTAAAAGGGACGTAAAACCAATAATGTTATAATTATCTGTATTTACTGCATGTTTGGGGCAGATGACCTCGTAGTTCCGCCCCTTAAAACCTCACTAACTATTATTGTAAGTGTATAGCAAGCGCTTTTCGCACAGACGCCGTTGAAAGAAATTATAGTTTCGGTCAGATATATTTATTCGTGAGCCTACCCACATAACAAATCTATTTGTCGTCTGAGTCGGAGTTTTCCTTTAAACAAAGGTGGTCAAAATTTCGAACTACGTTGAATATACAGGATACCTTGCTTTCGTTCTACAGATTATTATGTCGTCCAATCTGGCTGCATACCATCGGATAAGTACGGTGCTTTTGAGGACCAAATAAAAAATCACTCGTTGGAACAGATAGATATGCGTCCATAATACATCCACAATAAACGACATTAAGAAAAAAAAATGTTCTAGTTCAAGGTTCGAACCTACTACAATGCGGATTCGTTGACGCTATTCAAGCAATTCTTGATTTAGCCACCGTAGCTACCGAGAGCCATGGTGTATTGCTGGCACTTATTGAATCTATTCGTCGACACTTCCTGTTCAAACGTAAGAAAGTGTTATTCGGAGCTCTAATCGTTTCAATCATGAATTATATTTTAGGTCATTGAAAGAACACTGCCACTATTAATTTCTACTATATTCGCGAGGATGTACTCAACGTTAAAGTTGTACAATGGACGTAAAGGAGCAGGTTCTAATGTTTTCAGGATGACTGTGATATACGCGTTAGTTGGGTTGCCTTCCTCCAAAAAAAATAAGGGGCTGGTGGACCACACTGTATATATACAGGGTGTATTTGATATGATGGAAGTCCTTTACACTGGTGATAGAAGATGGTATTCTAAGCAAATATCTTCATGAAATTAAGTCGGATCTTAATTAGTGTAGGTGGAATAAAATCACAAAAATCGTCGGTCAATGTCTTGGAAACGGGCTGTCACTTCGTTCCCCTCAGCAGCAGAGCTGACTTCTCCCCGTCACCCACCCCTCCTACGCTGAGGAATGTTGACCAGAGACTGCAGTTGAGTGACCTCCTCGCCTTGTCTGCCAATGACATTGAAATACACAAACCGAGCCTATGGACAGCTGATTCACCCCTTCATGGGGAGTGGCTACATGACTAGTGATGGTGGATCTGTCTAGGATTTTGCCAGCTTCATGGACTATGCATAGAAAATAGAAATCCTGAAGATTTGGTAAATTAATTTAAGGAAATGTTGGTCTATCTTTGTGTGAAGATAGTGCAACAACTCTAATAAACGTATTAATAATACTAATAATAGTAATAATAGGCTTTTAGACTCACTAACGACTTTTATGTTTCTTTTTGGTATGTCGAGTTGCCAGACTTTAATGTACGTAGGATTTCTTGTATGTGCCAAGAAATCCATGGAGATGATCGTATTAGATCCCATTCATTTACTACATGACTGAACGTAGATCGCACCCTCGGGAAGGTTAGCACTCTACCACCCGAACTACACATGCTGACTCGTATTATTATTATTATTAGACTATTATTATTATTATTAGACTATTATAATTATTATTATTATTATAACACTGTATTATAACAATGTATTTGTATTTTATTTTCATTTTTGTGTATTTTCATATGTATTTACATCGTTGATGGACCAATAAATCAACCCTCCCCCCCCCCCCTCTCCAGTTAATGGCCACCCCAGGGCTGGAGATGGGATGGGACAATTCACAATATGAACATGAGGTACCGTACTAGTATTAAATCTTGGAAGTAGTTTTCCATGGGTTCCCACTTCTACCCCAGGCAAATATCGGGATTGTTCCTAACTTAAGGCCACGGCCGCCTTCTTCTCAATAATCATAACCGCTGGCAGTGCAGCCCATGAAGGGCCTAGGCCTACCAAGCGACCGCTGTCCAGCCATTTGGCCTGCAGATATTAGGGTGACGCGTGGTCAGTGCATCGGGTCCCCTCGGCCATAAATCTTGATTTTCCTGACTCGGGCACTGCCTCACTGTCAGACAGCTACTCAATTGCCCTCACGAGGCTTAGTGCACTGCGTTCCAGCCCTCACGTCAGTTTCTAATATCCCTGATGGAGCCAGGAATCGAACCCAGGGCCTCCAGGTGAGAGGCAGTTGCACTGCCCCAACACCACAGGGCCGGCGCCTTCTTCCGAATCTTCACCTGAATTACAAATACCCACATTACTACAGAAACCACAAAACACAGGTTATCACACAAATTCTACCCACACCCAGCTACATGGGGCTAAATGACCAAAATCCCCAAGCCTTTCAAACAAAACATCAAGTATTTTACTTCCGTCCTAAATGCCTAGTTCTGAACAGACTACGGGATGTCGGAATTTTGTCACAATGCATTTCATTATGTGAATGTTTTTAGTATTTTCAGAAACTAGCCAACAGAAGGTCCGACACGGACGCCAATGATACATCAGGGCTGAGTATCGAAATTATTTTATACATGAACATCAATCAATGAATTCCACACTTACAAAGTAGGCAACACAATACTGTACTACCGGTCCTAACGTCCCAAGCCATTGCGTGCGTTGTCAACAACAACAACAAGAACAACGGCAATACACATTTTCTTACGAGACGGTAGAGCTCATCCTCATAACAGCTGATAGCCTACCACCCCTCAAGTCAACCGGTAAGGTCAATGCTCCGATTACGTAACAAATTCCCCTTCGCGCGTCGTCTCTCCTGGCTTCGCCTCGTTTACCCCAGCCTGCCGCACCACTTTCTGCCTGATTAGTTTCTGAAATAACTAAAAACATTGACTTTTTAATGATTAATTATCAATTTCAAGATAGGTGACAAATTTTTTACCTAGGAAGCTTAGAATAGTCTCTTCTATCACCAGTGTAACGGACTTCTATCATATCAAATACACCCTGTATATATACAGTGTGGTCCAACACCCCTTATTATTTAGTTTTATGAAACCCAACTAACATAGCATTTCTCCCGATGGTCGATATTGCTCTGCGCTCTGACTGTGTGACAGCAATGTAATTGGGTCATGGGTCTAGCAAAGAAAAACCGACCTTAAACTTTTCCCCGCCAAATACTACGGCCCATTCTACTAACATATGACTTTCTGCTCCTTGAAATAACACACATACACGTAATACGATCGAAATAATAGCTTACGCCACGTGATCTGTAATAGTAGAAGTTAAATCAACATCACAAACCGTGATTGAAGACTTTGAGATGGACTTAAACGTTTGAGGTGGGACGGCTACAGTAACTAAAGCACGTTTAGCGTGCGGTATTTACCATGTCTTGGTGGCTGCGAGGTTTAAAGCCTGACCGTACTTGGTGGGCGCGAGCGGGTAGAATGCTGCTTCGAATCCAGTAGTAGGCATACATTTTTTGAACGAAAGCCCACATTCCATTTTAGTAGGGATGTAACTACATTGCCACATTTATTGCCTTACGACGAATTTTTGTGAAGAGTTCGTTGAATTTTGATGATTTATAAAGAGAACACGATCGAATTGGTACGTTATGCCACGTGACCTGTTATGGCAGAAAATTTAAAAAACTGGCATGAATATTAACATAACATCTCGAAGTGTTGCTCCGGAAGTCCGGGTTCGATTCCCAGCTCTGCCAAGAAATGTAATACTTGTCTGAGGGCTGAAATTGGGCACACGTAGCCTCGTGGAGCAAATATGAGAAGAAGTGGGTTCGATTCCCACCTCAGCCACCCTGGAAATGGTTTTCCGTGGTTTCCAAATTCCGGGACGGATTCTATCTTAAGGCCACGGCCGCCTCCTTCCCAATCCTTAATTGCAAATACACACATCATTACAAGCCCGCAATAACTCAGGTTATCAGACAAATTCTACACACACACACACCCAAGTAAACATGGCTAAATGTTCTAGGCCCTCAAATGAAACAAAACAACAACATATCGAAGGATATTCTGATCGCCAGTGCTTGCATCGAAGTATACGTATTCCGTAGAAATTCCCATTGTATTATTAGCAAAAAATCGTGTGTCTATCTGTGTGTGTGTGACGTTGTGTGTGTGTGAGTGTGTGTACTCTGAATGTCTGCCCCTCCCTCCCTCCCCCCCCCCACCCCCCTATCAATTCGAACACGGTGAAACCGAATTGAACGAAATTTGTTACAGAGGTAGAACTAGCAAAGGGCACCTCAGTGTCATGTTTTATATCGCAGCCATCTTGACGGAAACGTAATGGCGGCCACACAAATGTTCAAAGCTTAAATCAAATTACGAATAACCTAATCATACGATCTCTACCAAATTTTGCAACAACATATATTTATAAGGCGAGCGTCTTTTGACTACACTACAAGGTAATCAGACCAATAGTTTGCAGATGGCGGCCATGTATGTGCGCAAATCGATTCCCCCTATCAATTCAAACACGGTAATACCGAATTGAACGATATTTGGTACAGAGGTAGCAGTAGTAAAGGACACCTCAGTGTAATGTTTTATATCGCCGCCATCTTGACGAAAACGTAATGGCGGCCATCCTATTGTTAAGAGCTTGAGTCAAATCACGACCAACCTAATAATTTGATCTCTACCAAATCTTGCAACAACATACCTTTATGTGGGAAGCATATTTTGACCAAACTACAAGATCATCAGCCCAACAGTTTGCATATGGCGGCCAAGTATGTATGCAAATCGATTCCCCCTATCAAGTCAAACACGGTGAAACCGAATTGAACGAAATTTGGTACAGAGGTAGCACTAGCGCAGAACACCTCTGTGTCATGTTTTATATCGCCACCATCTTGACGGAAACGTAATGGTGGCCACCCAAATGTTCAAAGCTTAAATCAAATTACGACTAACTTAATCATCCTATCTCTACCAAATTTTGCAACAACGTATACTTGTATAGCGAGCATCGTTTGACTGAACTACAAGGTCATCAGCCCATTAGTTTGCAGATGGCGGTCATGTATGTGTGCAAATTGATTCCCCCTATCAATTAAACACGCTGTAACCGAATTGAACGAAATTTGGAACAGAGGTAGCACTAACAAAGGGCACTCCACTGTCATGTTTTATATCGCCGCCATATTGACGAAAACGTAATGGCGGACATCCTAATGTTAAGAGCTTGAATCAAGTTATGACCAACCTAATAATCTGATCCCTACCAAATTTTGCAACGACATACCTTTATGTATAGAGAATCTGTTGACCACACTACAAGGTCATCAGACCAATAATGTGCAGATAGCAGCCATGTTTGTGTGCAAATCGATTCCCCCTATCAATTCAAGCACGGTGAAACCGAATTGAATGATTTTTTTTACAGAGGTAGCACTAGCAAAGGGCACATCATATTCATGTATAATATCCGTAAAGCACGTTGTATTTCAAGAAGCTACTACAACCAACATTCAATTATACTCCTTGAAAAGGACAAAGGGTTATAACCATACCCATGTATTTAGGAGAAAGTAGGCTATACGTTCTTTACCGACCATCTTGTTTTGTTATTAAATTTTAACAAAAAGTCTTAGCATATCTTTAGGCCCGTATCACACGACACTCGCTGGCAAGGAAGCTGGTGTGATCGCTGGCACAAAATCCTGTATAATTCTGTTCTTTTCGTCAGTACACCTGCTTGTATGACCGAAGTGTATCACACGCTAGCATTTTGGACGCTAAGTTGTATGAAATAAAACCGAAGGGCTGTCGTTTGAGGGCATTAGTTGCTGTACTTTCGCCTTATTAACGCAAAGCGGTCGCGAAAATTGCTTTAAGTAAATTAGAAAACCTGCCAGGTACTGAACGAATGCATTCCAATCAATATTTAAGATCTAACTGTAATAATTGAATATTTTACCATACGCGTTAATAAGAAGCGCAACAAAAACCTCTAGAGTGTGTTGGATATGTGTGCAAGTGTTATTGCGCCCGCTCGCTCTTTCGAAGATCCCGGTTTCAAGACCATCCAACGGCAGATTTTTTAAATTCTTTTTAACTATTTTATTATACCCTCCCTACCTCGTACAGCAAGATTTCATCTTGGTTTTGTTCACATTATCTACGAAGACGATAGGGAAAGTTATTTTCTTGTCTCATTTAAATGGTTATTTTCCCTAAATACTGTTCTAAACCATGTCGCCTCCGTAGCGTAGCGGTCAGCATGGTAGGCTGCCGCCCCGGAGGTCCTGGGTTCGATTCACGGCTCTGCCACGAAATTTGAAAAGTGGTATGAGGACTGGAACGGGGTCTACTCAGCCTCGGGTGGCCCAAATGAGTAGAGGGGGTTCGATTCCCACCTCTGCCATCCACGAAGTGGTTTTCCGTGGTTTCCCACTTCGTCTTCGGGCAAATGCCTGGATGATACCTACTGTAAGGCCACGGCCGCCTCCTTCCCTCTTCCTAGCCTATCCATAGCAATCTTCCATCCCTTTCAATCCCTCATGAGACCCCTGTTCGCTTTGCAGGTGAGGCCGCCTGGGCGAAGTGCTAATCACACCTCCCCAGTTGTATCTCTCCCGACCAGATGTTCCAAGCTCCAGGACACTGCCCATAGAGGCGGTAGTGGTGAGTTCCCTCGCTGATTCCGTGGGAACCACCAACCTAGAGGGTAAATTGACTAAATAAAATAAAAACTGTTCTAAACCATGTCGCCTCCGTAGCGTAGCGGCCAGCATGGTTAGCTGCCACCCCGGAGGTCCTGGGTTCGATTCCCGGCTCTGCCACGAAATTTGAAAAGTGGTATGAGGACTGGAACGGGGTCTACTCAGCCTCGGGTGGCCCAAATGACTAGAGGGGGTTCGATTCCCACCTCAGCCATCCTCGAAGTGTTTTTCCGTGGTTTCCCACTTCGTCTTCGGGCAATTGCCGGGATGGTACTGTACCCGATCTCCGGATAGTAGGCTGTCAGATATCCGCCCCCTCAATCGGATTGCCAATAATCAAACGCGCCGGCATAGCTACATCAATGAAAATGGCACTGACAGATACTATCGAGATTAGAGCACAATAGTTAACAAGAAAATTATTGTGGAACACACCAAAATATACGGGGGTTCATACTTACCTTGACTTACCTCTTAAATATATCTCGGGGACTGGGTTGTCAACTGGATCACTTAAAAGTATGTCCTCACAATAACCTCCACCATGATATTTAAAATGAACCAAAACGAAGACGAGAAACTTTAAACTGCACAATCATTTATTTCACATAAAGAATGATATTTAACAAAAATGAAACAACAAAATATACGTGGCAATCAGAAGCCATTAACCACATAACCATGTCCTCCTGTAGGACCTGTATTCTCTACATATAATGTTTTAGCTTTCTCAAGCTTATAGCAACGAAAATATAACAATGCAATGGGAATGGAAACGGGATTTGGGATGAGACACACATATCAATTGCTTTGCGTGTTTATATACTGCATATTTTATTTATAGCCACAAGGCTATTATGAAACGCCCTTGGTCTCAGTAACACAGTTGTCCGGACCAGCTGCAAGGCACCTGTGTCGTCAAAACGGACACCTGTTCGTTCAACCCTACCATAAGCGTGCTACCACAGAGCTCGGCTCTCTCTTTTCAAATACGAGTACGTAAATGTTCACATCTCAACTGAAATATTATCACGCAAATGTCTTACATGCTTCATTCAAACACCATTGGATTCCTCCAACAATCCCAAATCATGATTATTTGTTTAAATCACTTGCTTAACTTGCATTGTTTAGAGTATACAAAAAAAACTCTAAATGTTAATAACAAAAGTCCATTAATTATTTATAACAATAATAAATTGTTTATAACAGTGTCAAATGACGATTGAAAATTTAATACACGCTTCTATTAATCACTATCATTTCAAATTATTTAACAAAGATATTTACAAAATTATTTTACAATATTAATTGTTTATATTATTTATACAAGGAATACATTGAACCACACGTCTATCCGGTTGATAATTACTCAAATCGTGTTGATATAATCGACCAATGAAGGTTAGTTATATTAAACTGTCAAATTCAGGTTTAATAATGTTTAATAATAATTATTAATATTTGTGACTGTAACCTCCATTCAAAATCTTTATCTCAAATTATTTAACACTCTTGTTAATTTTAACAGTATCTTCATATGAATAATCTTTCAAAGAACAAGAACAACATTCAGCGGGAAAATACTTCGCTCATAACGCACAAAAATATTGCACAACAATTGGCCCAAAATTCATCATATATCTATATATATATGGCATAAAAATCTTCCAAACTACACACAAAATCCTCCACTATTAATTCATCAACTTCATTAATTATTGTGGGAACCTCCTTCATTATTCAAGGGCATTATTCAACAGCGACTTTTACACGTCCACTGAACTATCGATTATACATCCATTGTTCCTCTTTAAAAATTCTTATATTCATCAATTGTAATAATGACTGTTATTATTTAACCTTCGTGGGTTTCATTCATGAATCGATATGAAGTAAAAATTTGCCAATCACAAATAAATTTAATAGCAAATACGGTTAGACACTCCTGCCTGGTCTATCAAAATTGAGATTAACATTTTCAAAGTAACGCAGTATAAAAATACTATCTTCAAACAAAGATCAACTAAACTGCAAAATAGTCGAATAGAATACAATTAGATTGTGGAATGCAAACATTATTGTTCCAATCTGGAATTGAGAAAAACTCCTATCTTCATTATTCATTACTATAGTGTATTCAATAAATTGTAATTAACGTTCGTATTTCATAAAATTGTCTATAATGCAATGATAAATGTCTATGTTGCAATCATGTTCATAAGACGACTAGTATTTCAAAGATCGTCGATATCGAAAAAGATTTTAACGTTCTAAAAATCTTTTATTATTCTTTTTTCTTGAGGATGACAGAAAATTGGTCAAAGTAATTAACTGAATAGAATTACTTTAATAAAAAGACACGCTGTCTGAATTCAAATCTGCCATAGCAAATCATTAACTTTACAGTCAAATCGTGACTACAAAAATATGCAAATTACTGAAAGAATCTAAATCATCGGTCTCAACTGATCCAAAATTATTTAAGCATGCCAGTGACATAGCAATGTCTCAAAAATCGAAGAAAAAGGCATAAATCATCGAAGTGTACTGAGTACAAAAATATCAATCAAGAAAATGGGGCAAAAGGTAGGACAGAAAATATGGGAAGAATGGTTGCTCAAATATCGCTACGATGCTCAAATAATACAAGAAACGTTCACAACTACCTTATCTGCCGATTGAAGTTCCAGAGAAAAAATCCCCAAAGAGGACTGCCGATGGATCCATTTTACCAACTTAAAGATGAGCTCCATCCTCGAAACAGGAATCAGCGTCCTCGGAGAATCGAACTGCTTCCTCCTGTGAAATGGCACTGCTCCGTGGATACGAGAAACATCTTTCCGGCAAAATTCTTCATTGTGCGCCGGGATAACCCTGGCCTCTCTTGAAAGTTCTCTGAAGTTCTTGCAGGAATTCGTCATGAAGTTTAATGTAGCTATTTCAGCAGAAATATTCATAGTTGTGGAGTATGAAAATATTTCCACCGTTATCTGGTATAATTCAGCGATGGATTAACGATGCATGAGTGTAGTTGGATGTTCACTACATGCTCGCTTTTGTAGAAAGACGATTAACGAAGTTCCATGCTGTTACTTTACTCCAATAATGTATGTCCCAATTGCATCCAAGCCTTAGCCTTGCATCTCAACTGCAGTTATAATGATCAAAAGCACTGCAATATTATAGTGTTCCATAGTCGAATGTATCGTTGTAATACCAAACTGTTGCACTCCACGTGTCAGCCGTAGTGTATAATATGGAATATAAAAGTGTTTCTCCTGTGGCGAGAAAATCACTTTTGTTGGCAGCCTAAAAGTTCCAATAACTTTCGAAGTATCACTGTGAAATCGTTGAAATCTTGTATACACATTAAGGTTATACTGCCTAACAGAATTATCGTAAAGGCTGAAGTTAGCGCTTGATATCTTGACTGGTGGAAACGTTAATGTGCGCGTTTCAACTTCACCTAGTTTTGAGCAGCGTAGAATGGAACTGCCCCGAGTTCGTTCGATGCGGCAAGGTTTTCACCTCACGCTAAAGACACCTTACTTCACTGAATCACTTGAAAATAACTCTATATCACCAGAAATATATATGCGATCACAAGTATAAGATCTGAGCGTATGAGATCTGAGTATGAGTATGAGAGCTCCTCTCTCCTGTGCACGACCTTTTATCAACTTCTTAAGGGGCGTAACCATCCCTTCCATAGCCTGTTGCTGCGTCATTGCTGGAAGTTTTAACTTTGGCTATACTTGACGGATTTTCAAAATTCAAAAACTCAAAAATAATTTCTTCAAAATTCCAAATCAATGCCATAACTGAAAATAGATTTCCACAAATCTGCATGCCAAAAGTAATCGAATATCGTAGTTTCAGCAATCTCCGTCTTCCTTCCAAACTATCGTTCATTGGTTCTCGTCTCTCCTCCAATAGCGTAGCTTCTTCCTTAGCACAATACCTTGTTTCCTGCGACTGCGTCGTAAATCTCGGATCTTTCTCGAAGAAAATCATGACGTCACCAAGAATCTCAGCTCAATCAGCCTACTGGCATGAATTCTACGTCATCCGTGCCTACGTCATGAATATCCACGTCATAACTATGACATCCATAACTTAACTGATATTTTCCAATACAGCCATCGTGGTCTCAATATAATTCAATTTCCGGGGGCATTCTCCCTTCACCACGTTTTAAAAACAGTTGCAAATTGTTTTTAAACTCTGTGTTATAAATATCTCAATTCACTTGAACACGAAATTGAATTATTATTGGCTTACTCTTCTATGATATTTCTACTATGTTCCTTAATCATAAGTCTCTTCTTCTCTGGGTTTTGTGTGTGGCTAATGTATTCTCTCCTCTCTACTGTCTCTTCTGTCCTGAATTTCTGTTTTTCGAATTATGCTGGCTCGTAGAAGGCCCAGGATCAATCACAACATCCTGCCTTTTCTTTTGATTTTCGGCTTCTTTTTCCCGTAACTCCTTCAGGTATTGCTGGCTTTCCTTCTCTCTTTCCTGATACTGATCGGGTGTCATAACCTGACCTTGAGAATCCTGATTCCTATTTTGGTTCTGGTTATTTCTATTATAATTTCTGTTATAACCATTATTGTTGTAATATCTGCCTCTTCCATTGTTGTAATTGCCTCGATTATAGTTCCAGCCTCTTCTCTGTTGATACGGACGGTAACCTTGCGATCTGTTATTCCGAAACTGATTATTCCTGTGAGGACCTACATTGTCAGTTTTCTCTTCATCTGGCTTGTCAGTTTGCTGAACTTGGTCCATATATACAGTATTTATTTCTTTGAAGTCATGCCTTTGACCTTTCTGTACCACGTTAGGCATTGGACTTGTGTAGTCTAACCTCCTCAGTAATTCGTCCATGCTGGTCAAATCCCTGATGTTTGACGAAATGATTAGTCTCCTCACCTCCACAGGCAGCATACGAGAAATTGCATCAATTAATTGCTCCGTTGACAATGGGGGTTGCAAAAATCTCAAGCGGGACAATCGACTCGTAAAGAAATCAGCGTACCGTGTTGGAAGAGTACCTGAGTATTTTCTTGAATAAACCTCCGCTCTTAACGAATTCTGCGCTTCTATGGACCAAAATCGTTTGATTAATGCCTCTGCAAACTCGTCAAAGTTACTGAAAGTGTATCTAAAAGCTCTAAACCATTCAAGGGGTCCTCCAATCAAAAATCTTTCCACTATCTTCATCTCTCTCTCTCTGGGAATGTGAGCTTCGATGAAATAATCTTTGAGGTTCCTGACATATTCTATAGGCGTCAAACTATCAGTGTTGCTGAATTTTTGCGGTTTGTCTTCGAAATTCCTGATGACCGTTACATTCCTCGGATATGAATCCGGGTAGTTTTTCCCACTATCTCGATAGTTCCACTCAGGTTCCCTATTCCTCTCGTCATCTTCCTCCCTGAATCTGGTTATACGTTCTTCAGGCGTCACGTCTCTCTCTTCTGGATCTAGGTTATATCTTCTGGCATAATTCCTATTGGTTTCGCAAGCTAAGCCTTCTGTATCCTTGTCAGTGCTTTCCGTTAAGACTTTCCTGATTAATTCTTCTTTGTAGGTCTCCATTAAACTAGCTTCTCCTAGCTTCAAATTCTGCAATTTGCTCGTCGTTTCATTTACATCAGAGACAACTTTATGAATCTGATCCTCTAACGCAGATTTTAATGCTTGCACATCCTGACCTATTTGTGTTCTATCTTCTACTTGTCTCTCGGATAGCGAATCCATCCTTACGCTTAAATCTTTCCTAATCTGTACTACTTCATTGTTAATATCTATTTGAGTACTGGCAAGTTTCCTTTCAATACGTTCCTGAATTTGGGTTACATGTTCCCCACTTGACCTATTCCACTCGTCTTTCCATACTGCTACATTTGCCGTTAACATTTCTGCTATGTCTCCTTCGATATCTTCTTTAAGTAATCTATTATGGTCTAATACTTGGGTTCTCATGACCTCTACATCATACTTTAAACCTGCTAAAGACGCTGTCGTTCTAACTGACTCATCAACTAGCCTAGTCGTTAATGCACTCATATTACGCGTACAAAGTGTTTTCGAATTTTCTATTTCTTCCCTGACTTTATTTACATCAGTTTGGACTTTAGCAATATCTACGAAAACTGTGTTGACTTCTACTTGAATCTTATTTATATCACTTTGCATCTCATTTACATCCGAATGAATGTTATTAATATCAACCTGAACATTGGACACATCAGTTCTAACATTTTGGACTTCTCTTTGGACTTCCTCAACCTTGTCTTGGACAGTCGCAACATCATTTTTGACAACAACTACTTCAGCCCTAGCACAATAAATATCACTCCGGACATTAGCAACATCAAGATTCAACATAGTAAGATCCTTTTGTACCTTGCACACATCAATTTTAACAACAGACACATCTTTATGCACATTGGACACGTCTGTGCGCATGACAGTTACAGCATTCTCTATTCCCTGGGTATTAATCTGTAAACGCGACATATTATCCTCTAGGTTTGCAGAACTGGTCTGAAGAACTTTCAAACTTTCATTCATGCTATCTCTCAAATTAGCAGACAAATTACTAGCATTCTCCTCCATTCGACTAGTATTCCTAGCTTCCATTTCCTTTACACTTTCATTCATGCTAGCTTTCATTTCCCTCGCGCTTTCATCCAGCCTAATAGACATATTACTAGAATTCTCCTCCATCATCTGCTTCATACTGCTTTTCATGCTAGCTTTCATCTCCTCCAACATAATTCTCAGACTTTCATATGCCATTTCAACAATATTCAATAATAAACTGCTTTAGGGACATACATCAAACAGAGTAAAATAACAACATCTGAGCAACATTCTTCACCATATATAAATTTGAGCAATTTTCTGTCTTAAATCTAACTTATAATTACCTTATAATTAACCTTCGTAAACACTTCATGTTGAAATAAACTCAAGCACATGTTCAAATTTCTCTGGTTCATTTTAAAATATCCTAACACAAATAATTTACATTTATAATCCAAATAGTTTAATTTTATCTTTAATATGACTATACATGTCATAAGCCGGTCAAATAAAATAAGATTCCAGATCATAGGCGATTTTTCTAAGTTTCCAGCCTATTTAACCTTTCTCAAGTTGTATACGATCTGATCTTTTCTGAGTGTAATTTTCCTAATACAACACAACATTTATTCCTATATAATCACACTCTCAAATTCTACAATTGGCTAAGACATCTAACAAAGAATCAACCTCTTTATTTGAGTCTTCACAATCCCTTTGACATCGATAACTTGGTAATCCAATGTTATTCGAACACTCCACAAAATTGCGGTGTCATTTCTACTGCAATAACTTGGTAATCCAATTTTATTCAGTCGAACGTGCCAATCGAGACAATCGAGCCCCACCGAATTGCGGCAATCCTCCTGGTAATCCAGTTTTGTAGAACATGCCCCACGTTTCAGGGTTTCCAATCCTACTGTACCCGATCTCCGGATAGTAGGCTGTCAGATATCCGCCCCCTCAATCGGATTGCCAATAATCAAACGCGCCGGCATAGCTACATCAATGGAAATGGCACTGACAGATACTATCGAGATTAGAGCACAATAGTTAACAAGAAAATTATTGTGGAACACACCAAAATATACGGGGGTTCATACTTACCTTGACTTACCTCTTAAATATATCTCGGGGACTGGGTTGTCAACTGGATCACTTAAAAGTATGTCCTCACAATAACCTCCACCATGATATTTAAAATGAACCAAAATGAAGACGAGAAACTCTAAACTGCACAATAATTTATTTCACATAAAGAATGATATTTAACAAAAATGAAACAACAAAATATACGTGGCAATCAGAAGCCATTAACCACATAACCATGTCCTCCTGTAGGACCTGTATTCTCTACATATAATGTTTTAGCTTTCTCAAGCTTATAGCAACGAAAATATAACAATGCAATGGGAATGGAAACGGGATTTGGGATGAGACACACATATCAATTGCTTTGCGTGTTTATATACTGCATATTTTATTTATAGCCACAAGGCTATTATGAAACGCCCTTGGTCTCAGTAACACAGTTGTCCGGACCAGCTGCAAGGCACCTGTGTCGTCAAAACGGACACCTGTTCGTTCAACCCTACCATAAGCGTGCTACCACAGAGCTCGGCTCTCTCTTTTCAAATACGAGTACGTAAATGTTCACATCTCAACTGAAATATTATCACGCAAATGTCTTACATGCTTCATTCAAACACCATTGGATTCCTCCAACAATCCCAAATCATGATTATTTGTTTAAATCACTTGCTTAACTTGCATTGTTTAGAGTATACAAAAAAAAACTCTAAATGTTAATAACAAAAGTCCATTAATTATTTATAACAATAATAAATTGTTTATAACAGTGTCAAATGACGATTGAAAATTTAATACACGCTTCTATTAATCACTATCATTTCAAATTATTTAACAAAGATATTTACAAAATTATTTTACAATATTAATTGTTTATATTATTTATACAAGGAATACATTGAACCACACGTCTATCCGGTTGATAATTACTCAAATCGTGTTGATATAATCGACCAATGAAGGTTAGTTATATTAAACTGTCAAATTCAGGTTTAATAATGTTTAATAATAATTATTAATATTTGTGACTGTAACCTCCATTCAAAATCTTTATCTCAAATTATTTAACACTCTTGTTAATTTTAACAGTATCTTCATATGAATAATCTTTCAAAGAACAAGAACAACATTCAGCGGGAAAATACTTCGCTCATAACGCACAAAAATATTGCACAACAATTGGCCCAAAATTCATCATATATCTATATATATATGGCATAAAAATCTTCCAAACTACACACAAAAACCTCCACTATTAATTCATCAACTTCATTAATTATTGTGGGAACCTCCTTCATTATTCAAGGGCATTATTCAACAGCGACTTTTACACGTCCACTGAACTATCGATTATACATCCATTGTTCCTCTTTAAAAATTCTTATATTCATCAATTGTAATAATGACTGTTATTATTTAACCTTCGTGGGTTTCATTCATGAATCGATATGAAGTAAAAATTTGCCAATCACAAATAAATTTAATAGCAAATACGGTTAGACACTCCTGCCTGGTCTATCAAAATTGAGATTAACATCTTCAAAGTAACGCAGTATAAAAATACTATCTTCAAACAAAGATCAACTAAACTGCAAAATAGTCGAATAGAATACAATTAGATTGTGGAATGCAAACATTATTGTTCCAATCTGGAATTGAGAAAAACTCCTATCTTCATTATTCATTACTATAGTGTATTCAATAAATTGTAATTAACGTTCGTATTTCATAAAATTGTGTTTAATGCAATGATAAATGTCTATGTTGCAATCATGTTCATATGACGACTAGTATTTCAAAGATCGTCGATATCGAAAAAGATTTTAACGCTCTAAAAATCTTTTATTATTCTTCTTTCTTGAGGATGACAGAAAATTGGTCAAAGTAATTAACTGAATAGAATTACTTTAATAAAAAGGCACGCTGTCTGAATTCAAATCTGCCATAGCAAATCATTAACTTTACAGTCAAATCGTGACTACAAAAATATGCAAATTACTGAAAGAATCTAAATCATCAGTCTCAACTGATCCAAAATTATTTAAGTATGCCAGTGACATAGCAATGTCTCAAAAATCGAAGAAAAAGGCATAAATCATCGAAGTGTACTGAGTACAAAAATATCAATCAAGAAAATGGGGCAAAAGGTAGGACAGAAAATATGGGAAGAATGGTTGCTCAAATATCGCTACGATGCTCAAATAATACAAGAAACGTTCACAACTACCTTATCTGCCGATTGAAGTTCCAGAGAAAAAATCCCCAAAGAAGACTGCCGATGGATCCATTTTACCAACTTAAAGATGAGCTCCATCCTCGAAACAGGAATCAGCGTCCTCGGAGAATCGAACTGCTTCCTCCTCTGAAATGGCACTGCTCCGTGGATACGAGAAACATCCTTCCGGCAAAATTCTTCATTGTGCGCCGGGATAACCCTGGCCTCTCTTGAAAGTTCTCTGAAGTTCTTGCAGGAATTCGTCATGAAGTTTAATGTAGCTATTTCAGCAGAAATATTCATAGTTGTGGAGTATGAAAATATTTCCACCGTTATCTTGTATAATTCAGCGATGGATTAACGATGCATGAGTGTAGTTGGATGTTCACTACATGCTCGCTTTTGTAGAAAGACGATTAACGAAGTTCCATGCTGTTACTTTACTCCAATAATGTATGTCCCAATTGCATCCAAGCCTTAGCCTTGCATCTCAACTGCAGTTATAATGATCAAAAGCACTGCAATATTATAGTGTTCCATAGTCGAATGTATCGTTGTAATACCAAACTGTTGCACTCCACGTGTCAGCCGTAGTGTATAATATGGAATATAAAAGTGTTTCTCCTGTGGCGAGAAAATCACTTTTGTTGGCAGCCTAAAAGTTCCAATAACTTTCGAAGTATCACTGTGAAATCGTTGAAATCTTGTATACACCTTAAGGTTATACTGCCTAACAGAATTATCGTAAAGGCTGAAGTTAACGCTTGATATCTTGACTGGTGGAAACGTTAATGTGCGCGTTTCAACTTCACCTAGTTTTGAGCAGCGTAGAATGGAACTGCCCCGAGTTCGTTCGATGCGGCAAGGTTTTCACCTCACGCTAAAGACACCTTACTTCACTGAATCACTTGAAAATAACTCTATATCACCAGAAATATATATGCGATCACAAGTATAAGATCTGAGCGTATGAGATCTGAGTATGAGTATGAGAGCTCCTCTCTCCTGTGCACGACCTTTTATCAACTTCTTAAGGGGCGTAACCATCCCTTCCATAGCCTGTTGCTGCGTCATTGCTGGAAGTTTTAACTTTGGCTATACTTGACGGATTTTCAAAATTCAAAAACTCAAAAATAATTTCTTCAAAATTCCAAATCAATGCCATAACTGAAAATAGATTTCCACAAATCTGCATGCCAAAAGTAATCGAATATCGTAGTTTCAGCAATCTCCGTCTTCCTTCCAAACTATCGTTCATTGGTTCTCGTCTCTCCTCCAATAGCGTAGCTTCTTCCTTAGCACAATACCTTGTTTCCTGCGACTGCGTCGTAAATCTCGGATCTTTCTCGAAGAAAATCATGACGTCACCAAGAATATCAGCTCAATCAGCCTACTGGCATGAATTCTACGTCATCCGTGCCTACGTCATGAATATCCACGTCATAACTATGACATCCATAACTTTACTGATATTTTCCAATACAGCCATCGTGGTCTCAATATAATTCAATTTCCGGGGGCAGTACCTACTGTAAGGCCACGGCCACCTCCTTCCCTCTTCCTAACCTATCCATCCCAATCTTCCATCCCTTCCCATCCCTCATGAGGCCCCTGTTCGCTTTGCAGGTGAGGCCGCCTGAGCGAAGTGCTGATCACACCTCCCCAGTTGTATCTCTCCCAACCTGATGTTCCAAGCTCCAGGACACTGCCCATCGAGGCGGTAGTGGTGAGTTCCCTCGCTGAGTCCGTGGGAACCACCAACCTAGAGGGTAAATTGACTAAATAAAATTTAAAAAAAAAAACCTGTTCTAAACCATGGATGGATACTATTCGTTATAATTAATATTTTTTTAGTCGATTTTACCCTCCAGGTTAGGTTTTCCCACGGACTCGGCGAGGGATCCCATCATTACCGCCTCTACGGGCAGTGACCTGGAGCTTGAAACATCTCGACTGGGGATACAACTGGGGAGGTGGGGTCAGCACCTCGCCCAGGTGGCCTCACCTGCAAAGCGAACAGGGACATCTTGAGGGATGGGAAAGGTGGGGAGGATAGGGAGGGATAGGCAAGGAAGAGGTAATGAGGCAGCCATGGCCGTACGGTAGGTAACATCCCGGCATTTGCCCGAAGGCGAAGTGGGAAACCACGGAATACCACGGAAAACCACTTTGAGGATGGCTGAGGTGGGAATCGAACCCCCTCTATTTATTTGGACCACCCGAGACTGAGTAGACCCCGTCCCAGTCCTCATACCACTTTTCAAATTTCATGGCAAAGCCGGGAATCGAACCCAGGACGACCGGGGTGGCAGCTAATCACGCTGACTACTACGCAACGGAGGCGACTCTATTCGTGATAATTAGAATTTTAATAGTTCAATGTTTATAATAATATGACACGTTCTGTAATTACTGGCTTGCTGCGAGGCTCAGCTGGCTGTGCCTAAGGTTGCAGGTTCGTATCCTGGTGCAGTCAGCTGGCATTTGAGGGTGCGCAAATGCAAGGGAGCCGTGTCAGTAGATTTACTGGCATGTTGAAGATCCCCTTCCGAGGCGAAGTGGGAAACCACGGAAAACCACGGAAAACCGCTTTGAGGATGGCTGAGGTGGGAATCGAACCCCCTCTATTTATTTGGACCACCCGAGACTGAGTAGACCCCGTCCCAGTCCTCATACCACTTTTCAAATTTCATGGCATAGCCGGGAATCGAACCCAGGACGTCCGGGGTGTTAGCTAATCACGCTGACTACAACGCAACGGAAGCGACTCTATTCGTGATAATTAGAATTTTAATAGTTCAATATTTATAATAATATGACACGTTCTGTAATTACTGGCTTGCTGCGAGGCTCAGCTGGCTGTGCCTAAGGTTGCAGGTTGCAGGTTCGTATCCTGGTGCGGTCAGCTGGCATTTGAGGGTGCGCAAATGCGAGGGAGCCGTGTCAGTAGATTTACTGGCACGTTGAAGATCCCCTTCCGAGCAAAATTCCAGCACCCCGGCGTATCTAAAAGCCAGATCAGTTAAAAGGGACGTAAAACCAATAATGTCATAATTATCTGTATTTACTTTAGGTTTGGGGCAGATGACCTCGTAGTTCCGCCCCTTAAAACCTCACTAACTAACTAACTATTACTGTAAGTGTATAGCAAGCGCTTTTCGCACAGACGCCGTTGAAAGGAATTATAGTTTCGGTGTGATGTATTTATTTATTTGTTATGTGGGTCGTCTGAGTGAGTCGGAGTTTTCCTTTAAACAAAGGTGGTAAAAATTTCGAACACTTGCTACCTTGAATATACAGGATACCTTGCTTTCGTTCTACAGATCATTATGTCGTCGTCCAATCAGGCTGCGTACCATCGGATAAGTACGGTCCTTTTGAGGACCAAATAAAAAATCACTCGCTGGAACAGATAGATATGCGTCCATAATACATCCACAATAAACGACATTAAGCAAAAAAAAAAGTACTAGTTCAAGATTCGAACCTACTACAATGCGACTTCGTTGACGCTACTCATGATATAGCCACCATAGCTACCGAGAGCCATGGTATATTGCTGGCACGCATTGAATCTATTCGTAGACACTTCCTGTCAAAACGTAAGCATGTGTTATTCGGAGCTCTAATCGTTTCAATCATGCATTATATTTGAGGTCATTGAAAGAAAACTGCCACTATTAATTTCTACTATATTCGCGAGGATGTACTCAACGGTAAAGTTGTACAATGGACGTAAAAGAACAGGTACTAATGTTTTTAGGATGACTGTGATATACGCGTTAGTTGGGTTGCCTTCCTCCAAAAAAAATAAGGGGCTGGCGGACCACACTGTATATATCAGTTTTTTGTGGACACGATAACTGCCGTAATTTTGCACCAATCACTTTGAATTTTTTACATAATATGTATCCCTATTAAATCTCGGTCGAGTTCGTTAATGGGCAAAATCGGTCGAAGGGGGTGAAAATGGGGGGCTTTTTTCGAAAAAGTGAAATTTCGCTATAACTCTCTTAATACATGAAATATCGAATCCATTCCAAGTTCATAATATGTGTCGGGTAAGTGCCAAAAATTTATGTCAAATAAGTTTTTTGATAGCACCAACCATTGACCAAAGGGGTGGAAAAAGTGGGTTTTTCGGGAAACATTAATCATATCTCTCTTAATAGGCACAATATCAAAACCGTACGAAATGGAAAATATTCCCCTAATAATTACCTAAAACATTTGTCTGAAAGAATTTTTGATATGACCCACCATTACGCCAAGGGATGAGAAATATGATTTCGGAATTTTAAAAAATGCCAAGTGCCATCAGAGGTTACCATAACAACGCTTTTAAATTGATAAGGGATGATTTATCAGAGGTTGCCAAGACAACGCCATTGACGAGATCACATTCATTTTTAGCCTACTTTTCACACTTTTCAAAAATGAGGAAAAAGTAGACTTATAAGATATATCCGGGAAAATGTGTCTGTCCTTCTGTCCGCCTGTCTGTCCTTCTGTCTGTCTGTCTGGCTGTGTGTGTATGTCCCCCCCCCCCCCTATCAACTCCTAAACGGCTGTAGCAATCGAAACCAAATTTTGTATGAGTAAAGATGTATACCGGAATATCTCAGGCCCATATTTGAAAAAGATGCCAGTGCTACCAACTGCTAAAAAACGCACTAGAAATTTGAGCTCCATGTTGGATATCTTGGAAGGTATACATGGGAGCTATTCTAAAATTGGCACACATATAAATAATACTATTTCAGTTTAATTTCCAGGTGGCCATACATGACAGCGTTGCCAAAATAATTTTAAGCCTTCTGATAAGTCCAATTTTTAAATGCATATAACTTCTACACTATCAATTGGATTTCTACCAAATTTTGGATGTAATATGTGCACATAAACATATATGACTGAGTGTATTCTTAAGAGCCACCAGGGCTGCCAACTGTTATTAATTGCTCTCTATTTTGTATCCAAATATATCAGAAAGTATGCAAGCCGACAGCCTTAAACTATGCACATGTAAATTACCCGACATTTTACATTAATTTGGAGTAACTTATATACGTCAGTTCTACCAACATGATTCTAAGCCTGCTGATAGGACCAATTTTTAAATACATGTAACTTCTATACCAACAAATGGATTTCATCCAAAATTGGCACAAAAATATATAATATTTCAGATTATTTCTGGCCAGCACTCGCATGACATTGTTGCCAACATGCTTTTACGTGTACTAATAGATCCAATGTCTAAATCCATGTAACGTCCTTTGGACTTCAACCACACTTTGTATTCTGTACCTTAGGAGATGGAAGTAAGAATATATTCAGTCACCAGAGCTGCCAACTGTATTGCTCTATTAGGCTACATTATGCATAGTATACCTTATTTCGAACTAATTAAGACATTTCGATATTACCCACTTAATTTCGTCATTATTCTAGATAGATTCATATACTGTAGATTAATCTATGGCATGAATCTTAATTTTAAGAAAAGGAGGCTCTTTAGTTCGTCACGGAACTTCTTGTTCCAACTGACTATGAGGGAAGCGGCTAACTGGTAGCATGCTGAACTTCTATGCCCAAGGTGCTGGTTCAAAGCCGGCCAAAGTCGCCGGATTTCCTAAGAGCGCTAAAAATCCGTCAGCATGCTTTCCTTCGGAGGGGAAGTTACAACATCCGTTGCAAGTTGCTGGTTGCGGTGGCATCTAGCAGCCAAGTTCACAGCTAGGTGTCATTGACGTTAGTATTTGGTACAAAATTAGGTACTACTACTTAAAATTGACCGTCTGCAGACCTTACCTGAATTACAGACTAATACCGTCATCACAAACAACACCGTTTATCAGACAGATTCTACACACACCCAATGTACACGGGGTTACATGACCACCTTGTCGCAGCCCCTAAACTGAGGAACCAACCAACATCTCTGCGGAAGATAAAATTTTGCGTGAAGAAGTAACAGACTGTTAGATAGTTACACATTAGTTCCAAACCTTGCATAAGGACAGTGTGATCACAAGTATAAAAATTAACCCTAAATGACAAGAAGGTTACCATCCCCATAAGACAGTAAAATGTTAAAAGTATGCATAGAAAGACGAAAAAATGTTAACTAACCTCCAATTGTAAAATACTTTCTCGCAATAAATGAGGTCTGATCCTCCTACGAAAACCTGCATATTTTGCCTATTATAGCCTATCCCCTAGTTTGCCCGGTGAAATCTACCTCAGCCTTCCGGCGTGCCGAGAGGATTTTTAGGTAGATTTCATTAGAAAGCTAACTATTGCAATGGGTACCATGTTTCGACTTCCGGAAAATTTCGACATATCTTCGCGTTTCACATCCCCCAGACCCCAAAACCACCGTCAGTTCAAAAGTTTATATATAATTTATGTATATATGTATCTATATATATATATATATATATATATATATATATATATATATATATATCAGTTTCTTGTGGACACGATAACTGCCGTAATTGTGCACCAATCACTTTGAATTTTTTACATAACATGTATCCCTATAGAATCTCGGTCGAGTTCGTTAATGGGCAAAATCGGTCGAAGGGGGTGAAAATGGAGGGCTTTTTTCGAAAAAGTGAAATTTCGCTATAACTCTCTTAATACGTGAAATATCGAATCCATTCAAAGTTCATAATATGTGTCGTATAAGTGCCAAAAATTTATGTCATATAAGTTTTTTGATAGCACCAACCATTGACCAAAGGGGTGGAAAAAAGTGGGTTTTTCGGGAAACA
The DNA here is from genome assembly GCA_946902985.2 of Meconema thalassinum. Lineage (NCBI taxonomy): Eukaryota > Metazoa > Arthropoda > Insecta > Orthoptera > Tettigoniidae > Meconema > Meconema thalassinum. Next base: position 164,863,248 of record OX336392.1, read on the forward strand.
TTAATCATATCTCTCTTAATAGGCACAATATCAAAACCGTACAAAATGGACAATATTCCTCCAATAATTACCTAAAACTTTTGTCTGAAAGAATTTTCGATTAGACCCACCATTACGCCACGGAGTGAGCAAAATGATTTAAATTATAAGAAAATTCCAAGTGCCAAGAGTGGTTGCCATGACAACTTTACTTTTAATTGATACGGGTTGAGCCATCAGCAGTTGCTATGACTACGCCACTGCACGAGATCACATTCTGTTTTCATATGTCTGTGGGAAGCGACTTCGGTATCGGAACTGGTAGCATGCTGAACTTCTATGCCCAAGGTCGCGGGTTCAAACCCGGCTGAAGTCGTCGGATTTACTAAGAGCGCCAAAAAACCCTGAGTATGCTTTCCTTCGGAGGGGAAGTTCCAACGTTCGTTGCGAGTTGATGGTTCCGGTGGCATCTAGTAGCCAAGTTCACAGCTAGGTGTCGTTGATGGTAGTATTTTAAATTATGTAGCCTATTTTAGGTAGATTTCATCAGAAAGCTAACTATTGCAATGGGTGCCATGTTTCGACTTCCGGAAAATTTCGACATATCTTCGTGTTTCACATCTCCCAAACCACCGTCAGTTCAAAAGTTTATATATATATGTGTGTGTATATATATGCATATATATCAGTTTGTTGTGGACACGATAACTGCCGTAATTTTGCACCAATCACATTAATGTTTTACATAATATGTAACCCCTTAAAAAATCGGTCGAGTTCGTTAATGGGCAAAATCGGTTAAAGGGGGGGGAAATGGGGGGGGGGGGCTTTTTTTTTTCGAAAAAGTGAAATGTCGCTATAACTCTCTTAATACGTGAAATATCGAATCGATTCAAAGTTCATAATATTTGTCGGATAAGTGCCAAAAATTTATGTCAAATAGGTTTTTTGATAGCACCAACCATTGACCAAAGGGGTGGAAAAAAGTGTTTTTTTTTCGGGAAACATTAATCATATCTCTCTTAATAGGCACAATATCAAACCCGTACATAATGGAAAATATTCCCCGAATAATTACCTACAACTTTGTCTGAAATAATTTTTGATCTGACCTACCATTACGCCAAGGGATGAGAAAAATGATTTCGGAATTAAAGAACATGCCAAGTGCCATCAGAGGTTACCGTGACAACGCTTCTAAATTGATGAGGGATGAGCTATCAGAGGTTGCCAAGACAACGCCATTGCACGAGATCACATTCATTTTTCCATCTGACTGTGGGAAGTGGCTAACTGGTAGCATGCTGAACTTATATGCCCAAGGTCGCTGGTTCAAAGCCGGCCAAAGTCGTCGGATTTTCTAAGAGCGCTAAAAAACCCTCAGCATTCTTTCCTTTGGAGGAGAAGTTCCAACGTTCGTTGCAAGTTGCTGGTTGCGGTGGCATCTAGTAGCCAATTTCACAGCTAGGTGTCGTTCACGTTAGGATATGGTACAAAATTAGGAACTACTACTTAAAATTGACCGTCTGCAGACCTTACCTGAATTACACACTAAAACAGTCATCAAAATTAACACCGTTTATCAGATTCTACACACCCGGGGTTACATGACCACGTTGTCGCAGCCCCTAAACTGAGGAACCAACAAAAATCTCTGCGGGAGATAAAATTTTGCGAGAAGAAGTAACAGACTGTCAGATATTTACACATCAGTTCCAAACCTTGCATAAGGACAGTGTGATCAGAAGTATAAAAATGAACCCCGAACGACAAGAAGGTTACCATCCCCATAGACAATAAAATGATAAAAATATGCATACAAAAACGAAAAAAAGTTGATTTTTAACCTCCAAATGTAAAATACTTTCTTGCAATCAATGAGGTCTGATCCTCCTACGAAAACCTGCATATTTTGCCTATTATAGCCAATCCCCTAGTTTGCCCGGTGAAATCTACCTCTGCCTTCCGGCGTGCCGGGAGGATTTTTTTTTAATTTTATGATTTGATTAGCCTGTGCTTGAGTGCAAATGGGCCGAAATCATAAGAATGAGAAAGACTATCGAAAATGCATGTAGCCAGTGGTTCCTTCTGGGTCCTAAACTATGTGTATGCAAAATTTGGTTGAGATTGGTGGAACGGTGTAGATTTGTATACGGAACAGACCCATCCACCCACATACCTACATGCATACATACATACTTTTAGGTAGATTTCATTAGAAAGCTAACTATTGCAATGGGTCCCATGTTTCGACTTCCGGAAAATTTCGACATATCTTCGCGTTTCAAATCCCCCAGACCCCAAAACCACCGTCAGTTCAAAAGTTTATATATAATTTATGTATATATATGTATATGCATATATATATATGTATATCAGTTTCTTGTGGACACGATAACTGCCGTAATTTTGCACCAATCACTTTGAATTTTTTACCGAATATGTATACCTATAAAATCTCGGTCGAGTTCGTTACTAGGCTAAATCGGTCGAAGGGGGTGAAAATGGGGAGTTTTTTTCGAAAAAGTGAAATATTGCTATAACTCTCTTAATATGTGAAATATCGAATCCGTTCAACGTTCATACTATGTGTCGGATAAAGCCAAAAAATTTATGTTTGAAGAGTTTTTTTATAGCACCAACCATTGACCAAAGGGGTGGGAAAAAGTGGGTTTTTCGGGAAACATTAATCATATCTCTCTTAATAGGCACAATATCAAAACCGTACAAAATGGACAATATTCCCCTAATAATTACCTAAAACTTTTGTCTGAAAGAATTTTTGATATGACCCACCATTACGCCAAGGGATGAGAAAAATGATTTCGGAATTATAAGAAAATGCCAAGAGCTATCAGAGGTTGCCATGGCAACACTACTAAAGTGATAAGGGATGAGCCATCAGACCTTGCCCAGACAACGCACTTTCACAAGATCAGATTCAGTATTTCCATCTGACTAAGTGGGAAGCGGCTTCGGTGACGTAACTGGTAGCATGCTGAATGTCTATGCCCAAGGTCGCGGTTTCAAAGCCGGCCGAAGTCGTCGGATTTTCTAAGAGCGCTAAAATCCCTCAGTATGCTTTCCTTTGGAGGGGAAGTTCCAACGTTCATTGCGAGTTGCTGGTTGGGGTGGCATCTAGTAGCCAAGTTCACAGCTAGGTGTCGTTGACGGTATTACCTGGTAGCAACATTAGGAACTACTGCTTGAAATTGACCGTCTGCAGTCCTTACCTGAATTAAGACTAATACAGCCATCCCTAAGTACACGGGGTTACATGACCGCGTTGTCGCAGCCCCTAAACTGAGGAACCAACCAAAATCTCTGCGGGAGATATAATTTTGCGTGAAGAAGTAACAGACCGTTACATAGTTACACATCAGTGTCGAAACCTTGCATAAGGACAGTGTGACCACAAGTATAAAAATGGACCCCAAATGACAAGAAGGTTACCGTTCCCACAAGACAATAAAATGTTTAAAATAAGCATAAAATGACGAAACACAAAGTTAATTAAGCTCCAATTATAAAATACCTTCTCGCAATAAATGAGGTCTGATCCTTCTACGAAAACCTGCAAATTCTGCCTATTTTCGCCTATCCCCAAGTTTGTCCGGTGAAATCTACCTCCGCCTTCCGGCGTGCCGAGAGGACTTTCACTTTTATATATAAGATGTCTTTTATGTACCTTTGGAGAATGATAGGACATGTAGGGAACGGGTATAGAAGTAATTTGTGATAGGGAACTTGGGGTCGGAGCGGCCTCCTTAACCCCTAAAATAAGGGTTGATTCAGCCCCTCCACCCAAGCCTCTATTACCTTTCTAAATCCATTAACACTTGGCAAGATTCATTTCACCATGTGGCGTTGGCGTAATAAATAGCGTTGCTGTGTGAAAGGCCGGTAGTCGCGGGTTCGATTCCGGGCTTAGGCAAAAAAAAAAAATGATACCTGGGGTAAATTAAACCGATCTTTTGCACTTCGTAGCATTAATTTGTTTAAGTCCGTTATTACGTTTAAATCACGTTGATTTGCAAGAGAAAGTAAGGTTTAGCTAGGCTAGGCATGCTTAGCTTAATATTTGTCGTAGGGTAATCATTAGAAGGCACGATCTTAAAACTACCGCAATTTTGTAATTAGTCACAAAGTTCCTTTAATAGGCAATAAAATTACAAAACAACAACGTAGCACCACACTGTATCATGTGACTACAATAGGACAAATAACATAAAAAAGGTTTTGCTCATGCCCAGAATCGAACCCGCGACTACCGGCCTTTCGCACCGCAACGCTATCCATTACGCCAGCACCACATGGTAAAATGAATCTTGCCAAGAGTTAAAGGATTGAGAAAGGTAATAGAGGCTTGGGTGGAGGGCCTGAATCAACCCTTATTTTAGGGGTTAAGGAGGCCGCTCCGACCCCAAGTTCCCTATCTCAAATTAATTTTATCCCGTCCCCTACACGACCTATCATTCTCCAAAGGTACATGACACCCTGTATAGAGGCACATGATTTAAGTCCGTATATTGTATAATGTCGCCTCCGTAGCGTAGCGGTCAGCATGGTTAGCTGCCGCCCCGGAGGTCCTGGGTTCGATTCCCGGCTCTGCCACGAAATTTGAAAAGTGGTACGGCGACTGGAACGGGGTCTACTCAGCCTCGGGTGGCCCAACTGAGTAGAGGGGGTTCGATTCCCCCTCAGCCATCCTCGAAGTGGTTTTCCGTGGTTTCCCACTTCGTCTTCGGGCAAATGCCGGGATGGTACCTCCTTCTTCAAGGCCACGGCCGCCTCCTTCCCTCTTCCTTGTCTATCCGTCCTAACCATCCCTTACCTTCCCTCATGAGGCCGCTGTTCGCTTTGCAGGTGAGGCCGCCTGGGCGAGGTGCCAATCCCACCTCACCAGTTGTATCCCTTCCGATTCGATGTTCCCAGCTCTAGGACACTGCCCGTAGAGGCGGTAGTGGTGAGTTCCCTCGCTGAGTCCGTGGGTTCCACCAACCTGGAGGGTAAACGACAAAAAAAACTTGTATAATGAGATTCCCTATATAAATGAGTAAATTAAGATAATGAAATTAATAATAATAATAGGAATAGTAATTCCAATAATAATCTCGATAAGAACAATAATGGAGTGAAGTAGAAATTGGTGGCCAAGGAAATTAAGATTTCGAGGAAAATTTTAGTTCAAATCAAAGACACTGGCGAGTTTACCAGACAACCAGGAGAACTATAGCCTATACATGTGGAGAAAACAACAGACGCAATGCGGAAAGGAAGGGTTAGTTTTTATGAGCCAGTGACCCGAATGAAGTAAACACGATTTACCAACCGCATTGTTACTTTCCTCTAAGAGAAAAAGACAAACTTACAGTGAGTTACAGAAATATCTGCAGCAGATAGGGATCTCATGTGAACATATCCAAGAGTGCGATCTGCTTAACAAAACACCTCCAAGAAGATGAGAGTTTCTCACCAAAGCTGGCACTGAAAACTGGGAAGGAGTTGACGAAAGAGGAAATGACCTGATTCTTGGAGGAAAGTGTAAACGTGGTTGGTTGGTTGGTTGGTTGGTTGATCCTGTTGACAATTAATATTCTAGCTTTTAGCCGGTCAAAACAAAATCATTAATGCATTACGCACTGAAAAAATAATTATTTTGCACAACTTAACAATGACTATCAACAAAAGCATTAATATTTTTCAGTAATAATTACTACATTGTGGGGTTTGAAGCCATTTTCCAGAGTTTCCTAAGTAAACAAAAGTTTGGTGCTTTTCAGTCGGTCAACACGAATGTATCCAAAAGTAGCTGGGTTATGCCCTATTCCTGAAATAAATTACATGAGATTAATAAATACACTAGGATGACCAGTTTCGATCGTCAAGCGATCATCATCATATCCATTACACTTAGCCTATAACATCTATGTTTGAGAATACAGGTGAAAATATTTACAATATGTACACTTATTTAGTTGCAGTGTTGGTAATGCAACTGTCAGTGTATGCTAAATGTAGTATATCTGATGTTAGGTAAAATGCTAAAATGGTGATATAAATCCGGAGTTTGTCTCTTTGGGGTGAATATATGGTTGTAAAAAGTCGACTATATTACAGGCTACTACTTATCTGGTTGTCTTCCTGGCTGGAGCTTCGAGCAGTTTCGTGTTCACTCTTGCGCCAGTTGAGGTCGACTGAACCGGGGTGTTAACTGGAAGAAACGGGTTTTTTCCTTTCTCACCCTCTTTGTTCCTATGTGCTGTCTGAGGTCAGAGCAATGTGTATTTGTGTGACGTTGCCAAATCTAGATAAGATGCATGTTATTGAATACAGGAAGGTCTACAACTATTAAAGATCGTGAAACTGTCTTCGCCACGCGTGGACAAAAAGCCATTCGTACTAAGTGTAATTACTACACTTACTATGTTTCGTGGCGGGATTTCTTGTACTTCGTGTTTGGAGGGCAGAGACTGTCTGTGGGTATCACTGTAGGTTTGATAGTGTTTTGTAGAGCTATTTGTCTTGAATATTCGATTTGATGATGCTTGTTTGACGTGCGAAACATGTCACTCCTTAGTTTTCATCTTCCTTAATGGGCCTTAATAACAAATATAAATCGGTTTTCTCATATTCCAGTAATTGGAATTATTTTGTGTTGACCGACTGAAAGCTCAAGTATTAATTGGTAATAAGGCAACACTGAAAAATGGTTTCAAACATAACTTTGACCTCATTTGGGCCTTGGAATGAGGAAATACTGGAGCAATAAACGAAACAGTTGAGATGTCGTGGTCCTTGCTTGGGAACGCAACAAGAAGAACAATCTTCATAAATGAAGTACGCTTTCCGTCTGATTATTCTCAATTGTCGGCTGAAACGTCGTATTCTTTCCGATAATGACCGAACATAAGTTCTGTTTAATTATCGTCAGCTTGTTATGGGTTAGCGTCAAAACAACTGGAGTGAATAGTATTAAAAATCCTATTTAAGAGGAAGGCTCAGCTAAAATAAAAAATAAATAAAAATAATTACTGCACTGTTATCCGACCAGAGGCTCTGTATGCGGCAGAGACTCTAATAATGAACAAGAAAGGTCTAATGGAAAAACCAGAGGCTAAAGAAATGAAGATTTTGAGGAAAATCCTGGGTTCCATCAAAGAAAACAGCGAGTACAGAAGGTGTCACAACCACGATTTATACAAGCACGTGGAGAAGATCAGTGACACGATTCGAAAAAGAAGGATTGCCTTTAATAGCCACATGACACGAATGAGCCCAGGCAGGATATCAAAACGGATATTGACGTACTTTCAAGGTAAGAAAACCGAAGGAAAAAAATTCCTCTCGGCACGCCGGAAGGCGGAGGTAGATTTCACCGGGCAGACTAGAGGATAGGCTAAAATAGGCGAAATATGCAGGTTTTCGTAGGTGGATCAGACCTCATTTATTGCGAGAATGTATTTTACAATTGGAGGTTAATTAAACTTTTTTTCGTCTTTCTATGCATATTTTTAACATTTTATTTTCTTATGGGGATGGTAACTTTCTTGTCATATTTGGGGTTCATTTTAATACATTTGATCACAATGTCCTTATGCAAGTTTTGGAACTGATGTGTAACTATCTAACAGTCTGTTACTTCTTCGCGCAAAAATTTACCTCCCGCAGAGATGTTGGTTGGTTCCTCAGTTTAGGGGCTGCGACAACGTGGTCATGTAACCCCGTGTACATTGGGTGTGTGTAGAGTCTGTCTGATAAACGGTGTTAATTGTGATGACTGTATTAGTCTCTAATTCAGTTAAGGTCTGCAGAAGGTCAATTTAAAGTAGTAGTACCTAATTTTGTACCAAATACTACCGTCAACGACACCTACTGTGAACTTGGCTGCTAGATTCCACCGCAACCAGCAACTTGCAATGAACGTTGGAACTTCCCCTCCGAAGGAAAGCATGCTGAGGGATTTTTAGCGCTCTTAGAAAATCCGACGACTTTGAACCAGTGACCTTGGGCATAGAAGTTCAGCATGCTACCAGTTAGCCGCTTCCCACATAGTCAGATGGAACAAGAAGTTCCGTGCGGAACTAAAGAGCCTACTTTTCTTAAAATTAAGATTCATGCCAATGATTAATCTACAGTATATGAACCTGTCTAGAATAATGACGAAATTAAGTTGGTAATATCGGAATGATTTAATTAGTTCGAAATACTGTATACTAGGCATAATGTAGCCTAATACAGCAATACAGTTGGCAGCCCTGGTGACTGAATATATTCTTAATTCCATCTCTTAAGGTACAGGATACAAAATGTGGTTGAAGTCCAAAGGATGTTACATGGAGTTATACATTGGACCTATCAGCACAGGTAAAAGCACGTTGGCAACAATGTCATGCGTATGCTGGTCAGAAATAATCGGAAATATTATGATATATTTTTGTGCCAATTTTGGATGAAAACCATTTTTTAGTATAGAAGTTAAATGTATTTTAAAATTGGAGCTATCATCAGGCATAGAATCATGTTGGCATCACTGACTTATATTAATTACTCCAAATTAATCTAGAATGTCTGGTGCTGTACGTATGCAAAGTATAGACCTGTTGGCTTGCATACTTTCTTATATATTGATATTAGGGTAAAAAATACAGACACCATTTATTAACAGTTGGCAGCCCTAATTGCTCATAAGAATACTTATAGTCATATCTGTTATATTACACATAGCACATACGAAATTTTGTTGAAATCCAACTGACAGTATAGAAGTTACATGTATTTTAAAATTGGTCCTAACATAAGGCTTAGAATCATGTTGGTAGAACTGACGTATATAAGATACTCCAAATTAATGTAAAATGTCAGGTACTATACGCGTGCATAGTTTAAAGCTGTCGGCTTGCATACTTTCTGATATATTGGTATGTGGATAAAAAGTAAAGAGAACAATTATTAACAGTTGGCAGCCCTAGTGGCTCTTAATAATACGCTCAGTCATACCTGCTTATGTGCTTATATTACATACATAATTTGGTTGAAATCCAATTGATAGTGTAGAAGTTATGTGCATTTAAAAATTGGACCTATCAGAAGGCTTTGTCATGTATGGCCTCCTGGAAATTAAACTGAAAAAGTATTATCTACATGTGTGCCAATTTTGGAATTGCTCCCATGTATGCATTCCATGATATCCAACATGGAGCTCAAATTTCTAATGCGTTTTTTAAGCAGTTGGTAGCACTGACATCTTTTTCAAATATGGGCTTGAGATATTCCGGTATTCATCTTTACTCATACTAAATTTTGTTTCGATTGCTGCAGCCGTTTAGGAGTTGATAAGGGGGGGGGGACACACACACAGCCAGCCAGACAGAAGGACAGACAGACAGACACATTTTCCCGGATCGATCTCATAAGTCTACTTTTTCCTCATTTTTGCGAAGTGTGAAAAGTAGGCTAACAAGTAGTTCCGAGAAGAACTATACAGCCTATTTTCATTTATCCTACTTATGTTAATTACCTATATCAACATACACAATTTCTGTTTGATTGCTGTAATAGATTCGTAGATATTGAGAACCGACTAAATATTTCGGATGGTCGCCATGTTGGATTTTATATATGTAGGTCCTAGAGTTATGTACTGTTACATGCAGATTATTGTGAACGTGTAGTATTCAAACTTCAATCGCATAATTAGGACACAAGAAAAAACAAGGAGATTTTAAAATTTTTCACAGCTGCCATCTTGAGGTTATGAAAACAATTGAAATAAATTAGATGCCAGTGGATTAACATTCGTATAAGGATTTACTGTATCAAGTTTCACTGCACGCGGATGGTTAAATTGCGAGAAACGTCCATGTGAATATTTATAATTCGCGTCACCGCCATGTTGGATTTGTGATCACCAGGTTATTTAAAATCCTATAGGTGAACTTAAGGTCATAGCCCCTATGAACATTAAAGACTGCAGTTTGATTGCTAAAAATAGATTCGTAGATATTCAGTATCGTCTAAATAATTCGGATGGTCGCCATGTTGGATTGTTAAATGTATAGGCCATAGAGTCATGTACCATTAAAGGAAAATTATTGCGTAGGTTCATTATTCAAACTTTCACTTCGATCGCATGACTACATCACAAGAAATAAAAACTTAATTTTAAAATTCGCACTGCCGCCATCTTGAGGTTATGTAAACAACTGAACTAAATTAGATACCAGTGGATTACAATGTGTATAAATATTTCCTGTACCAGGTTTCAGTGCGCTTGGAACATTAAATCGCGAGAAAGGTCTATTTAAAATTTTCAAATTCGCTTGACCGCCATGTTCGTTTTGTAGTTAACCGGTTTTTGAAAGTCTTATAGATGGACTTCCAGTAGTGCCCTTTATCTCCGTACAAAATTTTAGGGAGATACCGCTAATAGTTTCAGAGATATAGAATGTCGGTGAAAATTTCGCACATCCGCCATCTTGTGATTATGTGAACAATTGAACGAAGTTAGATGTCGGTGCATAACAATGTATATAAACATATACTGTACCAAGTTTCATTGCGTTTGGTTGGTCAAATCGCGAGAAACGTCTATTTAAAAGTCGCAAATTCGCTTGGCCTCCATGTTGGTTTTGTAGTTGCCAGGTTTTCAAAAGTCACATAAGTGAACTTATAGTAGTTCCCTCTATCACATTAGAAAATGTCAGGGTAATATCGGTAATAGTTTCGGAGATATTGAATGCTGGTGAAATATTTCGCACAGCCGCCATGTTGGATTTGTGAGTCGTAACAAAATTTGAAGGGCACGGTCGAGGTCGCCGGGAATAGTGCTATGAACTATCCGAGTTTCATTGAAATCGCTCCTGCCGTTTAGATTTTATTAGGGGGGGACACACACACGAATCACACACACACACACGCGCGCACACACACACGGACAAAAGGTGATCTCATAAGCCTATTTTTTCAAAATTGAAAATAGGCTAAAAATGAATGTGATCTCGTCAATAGCGTTGTCTTGGCAACCTCTGATAGCTCATCCCTGATCAATTTAGGAGCGTTGTCATGGTAACCTCTGATGACACTTGGCATTTTCTTTAATTCCGAAATCGTTTTTCTCACCCCTTGGCGTAATGGTGGGTCATATCAAAATTTCTTTCAGACAAAAGTTTTAGGTAATTATTAGTGGAATATTTTCCATTTTGTACGGTTTTGATATTGTGCCTATTAAGAGAGATATGATTAATGTTTCCCGAAAAACCCACTTTTTTCCACCCCTTTGGTCAATGGTTGGTGCTATCAAAAAACGTATTTGACATAAATTTTTGGCACTTATCCGACACATATTATGAACTTTGAATGGATTCGATATTTCATGTATTAAGAGAGTTATAGTGATATTTCACTTTTTCGAAAAAAGCCCCCCATTTTCACCCCCTTTGACCGATTTTGCCCATTAACGAACTCGACCGAGAATTTAATGGGATACTTATTATGTAAAACATTCAAAGTGATTGGGGCAAAATTACGGCAGTTATCTTGTCCACAAGAAACTGATATACATATATACATACATTAAATTATATATAATCTTTTGAACTGACGGTGGTTTTGGGGTCTGGGGGATGTGAAACGCGAAGATATGTCGAAATTTTCCGGAAGTCGAAACATGGGACCCATTGCAATAGTTAGCTTTCTAATGAAATCTACCTACCTACGTACGCACATAGGTTTCCAGGAAACGCCGAAGCTGAAGGCAAGGTCGCAAGAGAGAAAAGAACAACACCGGAGACGAATGCGGGAACACTGGGCGTTAGTTACAGCTCGGAAGAAGAGACAGTTGAACTGACGTGGTCCCTAGTTGGCCGAATCGAAGAAAGAAGAAGAACAAAAATATAACAAAAAATAAGAAATAAAATAAAATAAAGAAAAAGTAAAAATATAAAAAAATATATTATATTAGCTTTTGGAAACACATTGCACAAATATAATTATAGTCTATATACATATTTACATAATCATCTATACACTGAGTCACAAACAGATATCCAGATTTGTGATGTATTCAATAGCCTTATTTGTTGTGAAGAGGAACTCCTGCGGGTCACCATGGAATGCTCGTAAGGAGCACGCTCGGACAATGTGCTGAACCGTTTGACGTTCAGCACCACAATCACAGCGCGGAGAGGATGTCATCCCCCATTTATGTAGGGAATCGGCGCATCTACCACAATTAGTTCGTATTCTATTCAGTAAAAGTAAATAAATAATGAATGAAATTATCCAAGGCAACTGCTCGGTGATATTAAGTACCGTACCTGAAGCTAATGAAATGAAAATCCACAGCCTGCTTCCAGTCTCCGACCGGGTCAGGAATGGAATGAATGAAGCCCCCATCTAGCGGCGAGGATATGAACTGTGCCAGCTGCCGAGGCCTGACGCACTCCTCCGGGGCAATGATTAAATGAATGACAGATGAAATGAAATGATAGTGGAGAGTGTTGCTGGAATGAAATTTTGACAGGGAAAACCGGAGTACCCGGAGAAAAACCTGTCTGCCTCCGTTTTGTCCAGCACAGATCTCACATGGAGTGACCGGGGTTTGAACCACGGATCCAGCGGTGAGAGGCCGGCGTGCTGCCGCCTAAGCCACGGAGGCACCTGAAGCTAATACACGCTATAAAGTTACGTTGCATAGGTCTTATAATTCCGTATAATTGTGGTATAGGAGATAAAAGGCTTCACTTTCCTTATATTATCAGCTTAAGACCGTTGTCTGCCAATTTTCGTTTCGTTTTTATGATTGGTGGTTTCATTTATTTATTCCAGCTATTTTTAGCCTACTTTTCACATTTTGCAAAAATGAGGAAAAAGTAGTCTTATGAGATCGGGCAAATGTGTGTCTGTCTGTCTGTCTGTCTGTCTGTCTGTCTGTCTGTCTGTCTGTCCTTCTGTCTGTCTGGCTGGCTGTGTGTGTGTCCCCCCCTATCAACTCCTAAACGGCTGCAGCAATCAAAACCAAATTTAGTATGAGTAAAGATGTGCACCGGAATATCTCACGTCCATATTTGAAAATGATGTCAGTGCTACCAACTGCTGAAAAAACGCACTAGAAATTTGAGCTCCATGTTGGATATCTTGCAAGGTATACATGGGAGCTATTCCAAATTTGGCACACATGTTGATAATACTATTTCAGTTTAATTTCCAGGAGGCCAACCATGACAGTGTTACCAAAATAATTTTAAGCCTCCTGATAAGTCCAATGTTTAAATGCATATAACTTCTACACTATCAATTGGATTTCAACCAAATTTTGTATGTAATATCTGTACATAAACGGATATAATTAGGCGTATTCTTACGAGCCACCAGGGCTGCCAACTGTTAATAATTGCTCTCTCTATTTTTTTTACCAAATACCAATATATCAGAAAGTATGCAAGCCAACAGCTTTAAACTATGCACACGTATATTCTGACATTTTAGATTAATTTGGAGTAACTTATATACGTCAGTCCTACCAACATGATTATAAGCCTGCTGATAGTACCAATTCTTAAATACATGTAACTTCTGTACTATCAGTTGGATTTCAACCAAATTTCGTATGTGCTATGTGTACCACAACAGATATGACTATAAGTATTGTTAAGAGCAATCAGGGCTGCCAACTGTTAATAAATGCTGTCTATATTTTTTGTACCCTAATATCAATATATAAGAAAGTATGCAAGCCAACAGCTCTATACTTTGCACACGTATAGCACCTGACATTCTAGATTAATTTGGAGTAATTAATGCAAGGCAGTGCTGCCAACATGATTCTAAGCCTGCTGATATGTCCAATTTTAAAATACATGTAACTTATATACTAACAAATGGATTTCATCCAAAATTGGCACACTAAGATATCATAATAATTCAGATTATTTCTGACCAGCCCATGCATGGTATTGTTGGCAACATGCTTTTACGCGTGCTGATAGATCCAGTGTCTAACTGCATGTAACGTCCATAGGACTTCAACCAAATTTTGTATTCTGTACCTTAAGAGGTGGAACTAAGAATATATTCAGTCACCAGGGCTGCCAACTGTAGTGCTCTATTAGGCTACATTATACAAGGTATATTTTGAACTAATTAGATATTTCGATATTACCAACTTAATTTCGTCATTATTCTAGATAGGATCATATACTGTAGAGTAATCATTGGCATGAAAAGTAGGCTGTATAGTTCTTCACGGAACTTCTTGTTATTTTATTTTCTTAACTTAATTAATTAAATGAATCCATTTATTTATTTATTTATTTTAATCAATTATCCTCCCAGCCTGATACAAGAGAATGGAAGAAACGATAGAGAAATAAATGAGCGGGGGAGACAGGCAGAAGCATTCCGGAGGAGTGTGAGAAGCATGTTATGGAGCAAGGATGTCCCTCAGAACAGCAAAAAGATCATATATCGGACGTACTATGTCCCTATCCTGACGTATGCCTCGGAGACCTGGGTTATGAAAGGAAGGGAGAAGAGCAAAATACAGGCCAGTGAGATGAGGTTCTTGAGAAGCAGTATTGGAGCTACAAAGAGGGACAGAATAAGAAATGAGAGGACCAGAGAATTAATGAAGGAGGAACCTTTACAGGATGGTATAGAGAAATCTAGACTTAGATGGTATGGACATGTAAAACGAATGGAGGAGAAGAGGATACCCAGGAGGATACACGAGACGAAGTGGGAAGGAAAGAGACCAAGAGGGAGACCGAGAGACAGGTGGCTGAAGGGGGTGGAAGAAAGCGTGAAGAAGAGAGGAGAAGACTGGACAAGGGTGGAGGCTGAGAGATGGTGGGAAGACAGACGACGTTGGAGAGGCTTGTGTTCCAAACAGACCCGGCCAGTGGCTGGAAACTGAGCAAGATGATGATGATGATCCTCTCAGCTCAACTGTACCTAGGGATTATGTGAGGTATCATTCCTCTATTGTCGGAAAGATGATGTCTGGGAGCTGAGCGCACTTTGATAGCAGATATAACTGGAGATGGTGACAGGTCGATCGCCGTTAACTTGGGCCTAAAATTAAGGAAAGGTCAGGGAAAGGATTTTGGAAGGAAGTTGGTCGTGACAAGTTGAAAATAACAGTCGCGGCATTTGCCTGGTGGTGAAAATGGGAAAACACGAAAACCATTTTCAGGACATCCAAGGTGGGATTCGAACCCACGCTCTCCCGATTCCAGTGAGGCACAAGCGTTCTGGGTCACCATGGCCGTTCTATTTAATTATAATATACAAATTCCTGTCCGTAATAAAAATTCAAATGTGATCAAATACTGAGTTCACTAGAGGGAAGTATTGTTTCAGTTAGGGCTGGCTGCGTGGCTCAGTGGTAACGTTTTCGTTTGCTGGGCCCAAGTTTGCAGATTCGTATCCTGGCGCAGTCAGCTGGCATTTGAGGGTGCGCAAATGCGAGGGGGCTGTGTCAGTAGATTTACTGGTACATTAAAGATCCCCCTCGGGGCTAAATTCTGACACCCCGGCGTCTCTAAAAGCTATAGTTAAAAGGGACGTAAAACCAATAACATTATTATTATTATTTTTATAATCGTTTCGGTCATCTATGGACCACGTTATTTCAACTGCATTTTCCCCCTTTCTTTCACATTGGCCCAGTATTTGCGCATTCTTCTTCGGT
The DNA here is from genome assembly GCA_946902985.2 of Meconema thalassinum. NCBI lineage: Eukaryota > Metazoa > Arthropoda > Insecta > Orthoptera > Tettigoniidae > Meconema > Meconema thalassinum. The sequence goes on from OX336392.1 coordinate 164,878,918, forward strand.
GAGCTTCCTTCTGTTCTTCGGTCCACTTCTTGCCGGTTTTCAATATAGGTTTTGGCTGGAAACTCTATATCTCCCCAAGTTCCTTCTTCAAAGAGTCACGTTCCAAGATGTCCTCAAGTGACATCCCCAGTTCTTGTAGGTCTTTCTCCACCTCTGTAAACCATATCCCTTTGGTTTTCTTTCCCACAAAGTAGGCACAGATTCGATTGGGCAATTTTCCAGAGTTCATTCGTGTTAAATGGCTATAAAAGGAGAGTCTTCTTTTGCGAATGGTGTCCGTTATTTTCTCCACGTGTAGATAAAATTCATCGTTGTGTCGTCTTCTATACTCTCCTCGTTCCTTGACCCGGCCCAAGATCTTTCTCAGAATCTTCCTCTCTTTGGTTTCGAGTTGTTCTGCCAGGCCTTTCTTATTCATCGCCAGGCATTCTGATGCATATAACGCCTCCGGGTGAATAACGGTAACGTAGTGCCTCAGTTTGGCCTTGAAGGACATTGATCGTGTTTTGTAAATGTCTTTGGTTAAATGGTAAGCCATTTCCATTTTGTTAATCCGTGCCACGAAAGCTTCCTTTTCACGAATGTCGGGCTCAATCCATTCACCTAGGTATTTGAATTTCTCTACCTGTGTTATTGGTAGGGATAGGAAAAATTCGCGATCGCGAATTTCGCAAATTATTAAATGAAGTAATGCACAGATGGTAATGTGTTTTAATAACCCTAAAAATGGCGAAAAAATGGTTTCTGAAGTCGCGAAATTTCGCGAATTATGCATGAATTTCGCATGAAAATGCGAATTTTAGCTTTTTACGTTTTGTTTATTTACAGTGCACTTCCGATAATTCGCGGCAATAAATGCACGAATTTCCGTGAATTATTGAAAACCGCGAATTATCCACAGTAATGTATTTAAGCCTAGAAAAGAGAAAACTATTGGTTAAAAATATTGAAATGTATTTTATGACCACACACAAAAAAAAAACTTTATAACATAGTATTTAAGACACACTATGTGGATTTTACCAATATTAAAAACTAAGAAAAATGTCTGACATCACTTTTTGTTTCTTAGATGGTTTATTTTTTCTAATTTTAGATTGTACAATTCTGAAGAAAACAATATATGAGAACGAAAATTCATCTTGATTTTCTATATAAGAAATAAGTGTGACTATAGACACACTAGCTTGACTGTGGGAACTTTCGGGATTTCCGTTGCATCACTCCTGCACTCTATATGTACTGGATCTCAGTTTACCTCACCGACAGTCAAATTCCATGTCTTCATGTCTGAAACCATGATTGTCTTTATCGAAGTCTAACTACTGGATGTCACTTTCTTCTGCATCTTGACATTCATCCAGGTTTTGCCCTAATGTCATCGTAGTGAGACCACCTTGCCCGTTTAAAATATCGCCGTCACAGAATCCGACAAACGCTTGTTTTTGTGCGAGTGCAGTAGCGGTATTCTTCTCCCATGACTTGACTGCATGGAGAGCATCCAACAAATACGGAAAGATTGGAAACTTAACGGTAGATAGCGGGCCTCACTTTCAGCATACAGCGATCTCTATCAATCTGGGTGGTCATCCCAGTAAGTTACAGTACTTAGTTATTGAGGTTTTAAGGACCGGAACAGCAAGGTCATCTGCCCCTTCATCCTAGTAACTACTCGACGCGTGGCGTCATATAGAGCTCCTTTCAGACATGAATATCTAGATGGCAAGTATCCAGATCAAAATGTGCCACTGTTTCCTGAACCTGTATTAACCAGGTGGTCTTCTTGGTTTCATTCTGTAGTGTGCCTGTCAGAGTACTTGAAAGATATTTTGCAATTTATGAATGAAATAGTAGGGACTGATAACTCTGGTGTTTATTTTCTCAACAATGTTTCACATGACGAAATACTTGAGATTCAAAGAATTTGGCACAGGCATCACTGAACTCATCCCCTTATTAGAGCGCCACATCCAACTGTTCACCTTCTTGATGGACATCTACGGAGAATTCAGCAAGCCCTTAAACTTGCTGTTTCTGGAAAGTACGGTACCAACATTAAGGAGCAGTTGGAGGGTTGTGGAAATGTGTTAAAAAGAGGGAAAATACATTCAGTTTTAGTAAATGCTGGGCCCCATGCTTTTGGAAAATTAATCAGCTTGAGATCCGTTGACCCTGGGAACAGGATTTACAAATGTGTGCGTTTGATCCAGCAGAAATAGTGCCAAAGAACATCAATGAGGACATTGCAAAGAAAATCAAGAAATTGCCGCTCTGTGGAACACTGGAAGGAAGTGAGGTGTTAAGAGGATACAAAGACCTGCAAACTTTAATTAAGAAGCAGATGCATGACAGGACCAAGACAGACATTGTTCGAGTTTTGCAAGGAATGGCATTTTTATTTCCAAAGTTCTCAGAATCTGTGTTGAAAACCATTTGGATCCCCTGTTCAAACGCTGTGAACTTTTGTTTTTCAGCTTACACTAGAACGTTTAGTGATATGCGTCACCGTTTGTCACAAGAGAATTCGGAGTTCTTCACTGAAGTATACTTTGAAGGATGACTGAAATGTGTTATGTTATGCATGTTATCCATGATATTTAAAAAATCCCGCCTAAAATTTATGATTTTGAAAGTACCGAAAAGTGCACTTGAAACCACCGAATTTGCCACTTTAAAATACCGCTTCCTTCAATCTGAAATCACCGAAAAATTCCAGTCCCTAGTTATTGGTCCTCCATTCACCATAAGTTCTCTGGGTTCTGACTTATTATTATTATTATTGATATTATTTTTGTTATTATTATTATGTTTCAGATAGGGACTCGGACAGTGGCATTTCAGCCACGTAGGAGGACCACCTTCATCCACCTACTGCGCTCCGGCTATCAATGAGCCTTTATTCATAATACAGTATCTGAAGTGTTGGATACACCCAGCTTGTTTTAGAACAGGAACGTTTGATTTGTTCTCCATTTTAATGAAACACGTTTCCAATAGCATTGGTTCATTTTCTTTTTAATGCCTCTCTCTCAGGCGAACTGGGTCCGATTCCCGGTCAATACATGTGAGATTTTCGAATTGAAATAGCACTCTCTGTGGTTAGGATTCCACGTAAATCTGGACATCCCGGGGTTATGATCGCAAGATTAACGGTCACGAAAAACTACAAGCTTCCTTCCTTCATAATGAGATATCTGCTGACGTTTCATTGCCCTTGGTGTAACGTGCGAAAAGTTCTCACGGGCCCAATAGATTCACATATTAGATGTTTTCGTAAAAACACACTACCTCAAGTTATTCGTGTGCATGCTCACCAAGAAGTCACTTGTGTTAGAGAAGCTGCAAGTTTATCTGGCACAATGTATCACCGACTTTAAATGACTCACTTCTCAATTGGTACAACTCGCAGACACTCTCAATATCCGGAGAATTGCTTGGAAGATGTATTGTTCCCCTCATGCCAACACTTTAAACTGTGCTGAGAGTCTTGTCCTGGCAGTGAAACACTGGCAATAAGTTCGACCTCCACCCACCAGTCGATATGCAGTATATCACAAGGTTACATTATGAGGTGCAGAGTAACTCCTTTAAGGAAGAGACTGTTTCGGCACTTGAGGTAGACGATTTACTGCATGCCATTGTTGTCGTTTTATTCACGAGCTAGTCTGATAACCTGTGTTATTAAGGCTTTCAGGCCCGGAATACTATTAAAATTATTCATATTTGTTGGGTTATTGCCGAGAGAAAATCAAAAGTTATAATTCCTAAATGTTTCTAGAGGGACCTTGCTTCCTCTTTCAATGGCAATATCCCATACATATGAATGATTTTAATCATCATCATCCAATTACAGTTCCAGTCTCCGGGGTACTGTTGACAAGCCTCTTCCACTCACCTCTGTCCATGTACATCTTGTTCTTTATGACATCATCTAGTATCCTTCTTCCCTTGGTTGCAGTGCCTGACTTGACCATGTCCATCTCACGAGTTCTTGGTCTTCCCACCCTTCGTTTACCATCCACCTCTCTTTCTAGCTGTATTCTTGCTGACCTCATAGGTTCCATTCTCATCACGTGTCCAAACCACTGAAGTCGTGATGAGCTGACTCTGGCAAGTAGACATGTCTTCATCCCAGCTTCCCTCCTTACCACTTCACTCCTTAACTTATCCATCTTGGTTCACTGAATGGTGGACCTCAGGAATGTCATCTCTGATGCTTGAAGTTTTGATGAGTCTCCCTTTGTGAGGGTGCATGTTTCGATTACATACGTCAAACTTGGTACAAAGTAACTCTTGAACATTGTTAATTTTCCTTTTTTTGATCGTGTCATCACAGAAAAGAGGCCGCACTTGTTGGTAGAAGATGGAACTCTTCTGCACCCTGTTGGTGATTTCTTTCGCGTCTAGATTGTCCTTGGAAACTATACTACCCAGGTATGTGGAATTGTCCACACTCGTCAGCCGGTAGTCACCCAGTTTGATACTTGTTGGACGGGCATTTATGTTCACTGTCATTACGACAGTCTTAGTCTCGCTGATCTTGAGGTTAAACTCTGGAACTTTTCTATCCATACGTTGAGCTTTGTCTGGACTTCTTCTTAGGTTTCTTCCCAGATCATGACATCATCAGCAAAGGCAACTACACTGAGTTCACCCGACGTTTCCTTAATGCTCTTCATTATATCATCCATAATTGTGATGAATAGTAGTAGGTACAGTGCACTGCCCTGCTGGACTCCACTCTTTGTCTGGAACCATGATGAGTGCCCCTGTCCAAGTCGCACACTGCCGGTACAGTTCTAATACAGCATCTTGATTTTCCTTACCAGTCCTTCCGCACCTTCCTCTTTCTCAAGCATTGCCAAATCTTCTCTCTTGCGATGCTGTCAAATGCCTTTCCGATGTCAAGGAAGACCATGAACACGTCCTTGTCTCTCTCCCAGAGCTTTTCCATTAGCATTAAGGCACTGAAGAAAAGGTCTATAGTTGATGTGTTGGCTCTGAAGCCATACTGCTCCTCTTCTAGCCGAGGCTCTATGATGATACCTAGCCTCTTCTCTATTATCTTTTCAAGAATGTTAAGTCCGTGTGATAGGAGAGTAATCCCTCTGTAATTGGAGGGTTTCCACCTACTCCCTTTCTTGAATAGAGGAATGATAACCCCTTTTCTCCAGTCGGGAGGTATCTTGTTATTCCTCCATACTGCATTCAGCACTCTGTGCAACCATTGGATACCTTTTGGGCCTGCTGCTTTGATCATGTCAGCATTTACTTCGTCCATTATTGGTGATTTACCCTTTGGGATGGCTTTTAATGCTGTCTCTGTTTCTGCCCAGGTGATGGGGGTTCCCTCTACACAGGCTTCCACATCTGGTTCTATGTTTTCCTGCCCTTCCTCTGATCTACAGTATTTAACAGGTAATCAAAATTTTCCTTCAGGATCTCTCTGATGTCCCTGTCCTCCCTGACAAGGTTCCCGTTGTCATCTTCTAGTGCTTTGATCTTCTCTACTTGATTCTTTTTACCTTTTATTACTCTGTATAACAGTTTCATGTTGCCTCGGCTATCTTTTTCCAATTTCTGAACGAATGTCTCCCAACTCTTGGCTTTCTCTTCTTCAACTATCCTTTTGGCGTCCAGTTTCTTCTCTCGGTATGTCCGTTCAAGGTCTTCAATCATTGCCTCATTCCTCCTGATTCTCAATGTTATTTTCTCTCGATCCCTTACTTTCCGAGAAATTTTATTTTCCTTGATGGCCGCTACCAACCTTTCATTCCACCACGAAATTTCCTTCTCCCTCACTTTCACGCTTGTTTTTCACATACTGTATTTCAATTTGCTTCCTTTACAATAGTGTCCCTTAGTCTGACCCATTCTTCATCTCCAGACTTAACTTCATCTCGGAGCAATTGCCGTATTATCCTGTCCTGATATTCTTCTTTCTTTTCTGTTTGTTGGACCATTCACACTTTGATCATCGGCAACTACCTGGTCAGAAACTTTGATATGTGAAACCTTTCATTTCATTTTTGGCTCGAGAGTGAATCTACTTCGCAAGATTGCCGGAAGCAGCTGGGGTGCAGACGCTAATACTCTACGTTCTGCTGCACTCGCTCTCGTGTATTCTGCTGGTGAATACTGTGCCCCTGTATGGGAAAACAGTGCTCATACCACCAAGATTGATGTGCAACTCAATGAGGCCATGAGAGTCATCACTGGTACTGTTAGATCTACTCCCACACAATGGCTACCAGTCCTAGTAAGACCACTTCTGATAAGAACTCTCCGTTGTATGTTGCCCTGCAAGATCCACCAACAGCACGTCTGAAATCACGCAAGCCACCCTGGGTTGATTTAGAAGGTATCAATTCTTTCAACATGACCTCCAAGTTGCAACAACTTTGGAACGAGCATCCACCCAACAATGCTCACCAAGATCCTACAAAGGAGGTTGAGGGATTCCAACTTCCACGCCAAACCTGGTCGAAGCTGAACCGCTTTAGAACAGGTCAAGGAAGGTGTGGTCACACTTTGAAGAAATGGGGTTTCCGTACATCTGCTGCCTGCGACTGTGGAGTGGAGGACCAAACTATAAAACACATTGTTCAGGAGTGCCCACTCCGTGCATTTGATGGTGGTCTGAAGACTCTACACCAAGTGACACCAAGTGCTCTGGAATGGTTGTCAAATTTGGACATTTCAATTTAAATAATTGTAAACTTTTGTGTACTTGTACAACCATACGATATATATATATATTTCAGCTACTAATAACCGGTGGTCACTATCGAGGCTCTCACAAGGTATTACTTTGACATCTGTCACAAGGCTGCTACTTTCCTCGTCTATGATGAAATAATCCATTATGGACGTATGTTGTCCACTCCAACTGTATCTTGTGATCTTGTGATAGACTCCTTTCTTGAAATAACTGTTTTTCACCACCAAATTATTCCTCATACAGAAATCAGGAAGTTGTTCCCCTTCTATATTCCTCACACCAAAGCCATGTGGCCCCATTATCTTTTCGTAGCCAGTCCTTACTGTTCAGATCTGTGCATTTAGATCCGCCATGATTATGGAGCTGTCTTCATTAATCCCCTCTTCTAGGTCCTCCAGGAATTGGTGTGTATATTCCTGACAGCAACCAGTCTGTGGTGCATACACCTGTATCAGTGTTAGCTTCCTCTTACCTAGCATCACAGTTGCTTTTATACTCCTTTCATTCACATACTGAATGTCGGTGATAACTTCCAAGTCATTTGACACAATGAATCCAACTCCATTTCTCGTTTCTTTGTTGTGACCATGCCAGTGGAAGGTATATTGTTTCATTAATGTTTTCTTTGCTTTTCCCTCCAACTTAGTCTCACGTAACCCAGGATTGCTATTTTCCTTCTCTCCATGAGATCCACCAGTTCTTCGCACTTTCCTGTAAGCCTGAGTATGTTGATGGTTCCAATTCGTGTTTTGATATCTTGTTTCCTCCGGTGTTGATGCATGGACACACAACCCTCTCTATCATCAAACTGTAAGCCATCATACCTGTCATGGGTATGCTCATGCTGGCGTTTTAATCGGTCATTAATATGCGTTCCGAGGCTCATTTTTGTATTGAAAGCGTGTTCAACATTTCTCTCTTACTGGCTTGCTAGGCCTAAAGTAATTGAGAATCTTTCTGATGGGGTTTACTCGCTTAGCCTTTGAGGATCCCTCCTCATCCCACAAGGCAGTGGGCTCTATCTGTACCACCCTCAGAAAGATAGGTTGCCTCCTCCGCCAGCTCCGCCGTACTGAATTACTCATTCTCCGCCTTCACCGCCGTTGAGGTCTTCACACATCACCCTGTGCATGTTATACTCCATATGACTGTGTCCCCACCAGAACTTACTATAATACCGATGCCCACCCCCACGATTTGGACGCGCCTGATGAGATTTATCCATGTAGGTACAGATTTCATGGACCGGGTTAAGGAGACTGTATGGTTATATGTCTCCAAGGCATAACCTGCGTTATTGTGTTGACTATAGTAAAGTGTGGCCAAGATTGGGCAAGGCTGTGACAATAAGTTAGGAAACTTTTAGGCATTTACCTGGAATAGAATCATTTCTGGAATGCCTAAGGAGGGAATCGAACCAACCTCTCCTCTTTTAATCTATAAATAAGAAGCGGTGAAATTTCAAACTTCTGTATTCTGCGTGATTCACAATTAGAAAAATTGAATTTCACTTAAATCAGTACAAATTAAATAAATAAAGATAGAAAGAAAGAAAGAAAGAAAGAAAGAAAGAAAGAAAGAAAATGTTTAAATCTTAATGGTATTAAATAAAACTACCAATAGTCAAGTTGATGAATATAAAATAGCTGATTTCGATATTATTGGAATATTATAAGAGCATCTCAAAATTAACTTATAGTTTCAATTACTCGCAACTTAATATTTTTAATAGTTCCTTTCCGACAACTTAAGATTGCTGATGATGGTCGAGAGTAGTCCTGTTATACTAAACAACTTATAATAATATATTTATTGACTATTAGTGGTTTATGGAGTATACAGTAGATAATGCTTCCAAAACATAATCTTTGAACATTATGAATTTGAGAGTGTAAAGAATTTTAACTATTTTGGTACTGAATCAAATTGTGGAGATTCAGTGACACAAGATATCAATAAGTGGTTCAAGGCTGGAAACCGAGCATACTTCGCCAATATTAAGCTCTTAAAATCCACACTTTTATGTAAGCAACTGAAAGTCAAACTTTACAAGTCTCTCATTAGACCGGTTGTGACACACAGCATGGACTATGTCAGATGCTGATGAGAATGCTCTATGAGTCTTTGATCGGAAAATAATAAGGAATATTTATGGCCCTGTGAGAGAGGGAGAAGATTGGAGAATAAGATCAAATAGAGAAATTGAAGAGATTCTCAGAGGCGAAGACATAGTGAGGTTTGTGAAGCCCCTGCGGTTAGCTTGGTTAGGTCATGTGGAACGAATGAGTGATGACAGGTTACCAAAGAAGTTGCGAACTGGGGCCATGGAAGAAAGGCCAAGAAAGAGACAGTTGCAGGTCCTGGAGGAAGATGGGAAATGGCACAGGATCGACGAGATTGGACGAGAATCGTGAGGGAGGCCAAAGCCCTCCCGGCGCCGAGGAAGTAAGTAGTAAGTAAGGGAATTAAATAAGTAGGTAGGTAAGTAAGTTAGATTACAAATACATTTTGTCAATAAGGTCCAATTTGAATCAGATTTGGTTAATTTAATATCTATACAAGTAGTTCCGTGAAGAACTATACAGTCTACTTTCATATATCCTACATATGTTAATTGCCTCTATCAACATACACAATTTCAGTTCGATTGCTCTCATAGATTAATATATATTGAGAATCGTCTAAATTTATCGGACGGCTGCCATCATGGATTTGTATATATGTAGGCTATAGAGGTATGTACTATTAGATGAGTATTACTGTGTTGGTTCATTGTTCAAACGTTGACTTTGATCGCATGATTAGGACACAAGAAATAAAAACTTAATTTTAAAACTTCGCACTGCCGCCATCTTGAGGTCATGTAAACAATTGAACTAAATTAGATGGCAGTGCATTACAATGTGTATAAACATTTTCTGTACCATGGTTCAATGTGCTCGGATGGTTGATTCACCAGAAATGTCTATTTAAATCTTTCAACTTCGCTTGACCACCAAGTTCGTTTTATACTTAATAGGTTTTTGAATGTCTCATATGTAAATTACCAGTGGTGTCCTTTATCATCGTAAAACATTTCAGAGTGATATCAGTAATAGTTTCGGAGGTATAGAATGCCGGTGAAATATTTCGCACAGCCGCCATGTTGGATTGGTGAGAGGTAATACAATTTGAAGGGAACGGTCGGGGTCGGGCAAAAGAGTACTACGACCTTCCGGGTTTCATTGAAATAGATTCAGCTGTTTAGATTTTATTAAGGGGATGGGGGAGAGGGGGGGGGGGTTGTAGGAGGGTAGACACACACACAGACACACTCATGGACAAAGTCTCATAAGTCTATTTCTTCATAAATGAAAATATCTTTTTATAAATGAAAATAGTCTTAACATAAATACCTAAAGAGCTGTATGTTAATACCCATCTGTACAAAGCAATTTAGAAGACAGTTCCGAAGACATATTTAGGAAACTACATAACGGAATGAGCGTTCATTAGAAGCGTCAGGACACAGGGCGTTCCGCAAAACTATTAATACATTTCATGGCTCCAGGTAGCCTATCAATAAACCTGGCATAGAAAAATAAAACTTAGTGAAGTTACATTTTGATCGCTAGCTGGTACTGCACCCGAATCACGCATAGTCATAGCCTATATCCGCAAAGATAGAAAAGGATTGTAGGAAGGTCGATACCCAGCCAGGTTAACCAACACTACCCTACTAGGATAATGACTAGGGAACCCTCGACGCATACCGGCCATGCAACAACACTACCGATTAGTTACACATTTACAAAAAAAAATATATATATCTAAACACAAAATGGTAGGACGAGAATCTCGGATCTCGGGTGCGAACGGTGAAAGTTGAGACTAACATGAATTCTAGTAACTAATTCGCAGTATTATCGCATGTCGATTGCATGAATGAAATGATGAGCAGATTTATAAAAACCAACAGGCAAACAAAAACTAGTGCTTGGGATTTATTTCCAAACAAATACAAATAATGAAAAAATAATCCTTATTACCAATAAAATAAACAAACAAGTTAAAATTAACTGTTACACACGTCAGATAGTTCTACTATCTGTAGAATAAATGTTTCTGAACATTCTCGTCACAACAATGAAGTTACATTAAGTTTCACAAAATGTTCACGTAATTGACAGTCACACTGTGGCTATGTCATTGAAATACTCTGATTAAAATCAGCTGTTCACTCATAAAAATGAAGTTAAAATTACAAATACCCTACATTATACACGGGCGTGCGTAAAATGTAACTATCTACTCTAATAATACAGTTATAAATTATATAAGGTTTAAATATTTACATTATTTACGGATCTCGTGCTTCACACGGTTTAAAATATACTATTGACACTCTCAGTCGCGATCTGACAGCTTCATAGTGTCTCTGTTAGTTTAACAGTTCTTTGAACAATGTTTCAACCAACGATCAAATTCTCAGGTACTTCTAGTGGTATGTCATAATAAATAAGCCTGAGTATCAAACAATGAAGTTAAATACAGCTTAGAATGTCGTATCAATAAATCAAACAATAGGATAAAGAGCGATGTGAAACTACTTAAAGACTCTATACATTTCGTTGATCATATACAAATACTCTCAGACATAAACAATTCAAACATTTAACCTTTATGTTAGCGCTTCTTACTCATCCTGTAACAATTCGTTGCTCCACATAGCAATATTCTCCTTCCTTCCGCAATACAGTGAACAATACTTATCAGGGGCGTCTTACTACGCTTCAAACATGTCACACTTCCTTCCTTTCCTCTCTATAAACAATCTTCAAAACTACGCATGGCATTACTTCCATGAAAAACCCTTCTTGCTACACACTTGTAGAAGAATTAGTGATTTTACTAGGTAAATACGCTAGAGGATGCTACCGTTCAGAATGCACACCTAACTCCCAACTCTTGTCTAAATTATTAAACCTCGTGCATCAAATTACAACGATTACATGTTCGTTCACACTAATACAATTCACAAAGTACTTCTTATTCCTTTCATTAGCGCTATTCGTTCTCTTTGATCCATAACTAACTTGTTCTTCCACGTTACCAAAAGTTAACAATGCTAATTTGTAGTTCGCTCGTCTTTTAGTTGTTAATAAAAATAAATACATATCCTCACGCTTCTGGTGTACATTTAATTATATGAACAATTCATATCTAAGTTGTTTTTAACATACTAGACCGCAGGTAGATTAACATATCTCCTGGTCTATTCATCTCAGTTAAACAATGTTTCTACGTTAATTGTTGATCAATATAGGCATCATTTGACCTCAATTGTCACTACCATGATCCTCTTTTATAGAGTATATTCGTAGTATATATAGTCCAAGACTATTTAGTTGTCTAATAAGTTGTATTCCGCTATTGGAATTTTATAACATTCAAATTGTTATAAATAAATATTTCAGATGTATATTAACATCAAAATGTTTGTTAAATAATATTACAGCATCTCACAATAATGCTTTACTTGATAAGTATGCAATATAGATATATAAATGTATACTTTCGCTGTTACGCATGGTAATTGTTAATAACAATTATAATGTTTAAATGTTCTTACAATTTGTCATTATTTACGCTCTCCTCTCCAAAATACAATGTAATCGAAGCCTTCTCTCCGAGATACAATATTATCAAATAATCGAATAATCGAATAATCTCTTTGAGATACCATATAGATATATAATCGAATAATCAAATCATTCCTTTTATAAAATGAGTATCGTTCGAATGTGAGTATCATGCAACGTTTCCTTCAAAAATAAAAATACGAGAAACGCAAATCAAATTTAAATATACATGAAAAAACGTCTCAAACGACACACGAAGACGTATCAAAAATCACAATGAAACTCTAAAATTTTAGCTATAAAAACAAAGAATAAAGATAAGAATTTCTACAAATGAAGTTGGTCACTCCAAAAAAGGATTTCTACTATTGCAACAAAACAACAGATATTATATCAAACGGTTGTTCTACCTTGAGAAGTCTTCTACAGCCAAGAGATACCTCTATCAGCTGTTCTTGATATTCCGTCGAAGCTGCCATCGCTCGCCTCCTTATGAAACCAGTTACAACCAAGCACGTGCAAATCAGCTGCCAGCGACCCCATCTCAGTCGGACTGCCATCACCTGGACTGCGTCTCGGCTTGAGCTGCTAACGGTGGATCTCCCATCTTCACGCCCAGCGGCTTGGGTACTGCGTTTCTTGGTTCATCTGGCTGCAAATGGTCTTCTGCTTCTTATCTCTGAACTGCAGAGTGGTCTCGCCATCGTAGTTCCGCAAGTCCTGAGTTGACATCTCATCCTGGTGTTGTTGGACAGCTTGCTTGTAGTGCAGAAACTCATATTGGAATAATGCAAGTTGTTGCGCAGTTGTAGCTGTGTCGATCCTTGATTTTCCAAGTCACTCTGACTTCCCAATCCATGGTATAGATTAACCTCCTTTCATTTTCTTTAGTTCTCCATAATATTCTCTTCAGTATACGTAAAATAACCATTTCCTCCCCGACTTAAATTCGCTGTCATCATGTAGACTGTAATGTAGACTGTGATGAAATAATGTTGAATTATATAGTTGAATTCGTCGTAGCAATAGTGTAGCTTGCAATAGATAATGCTGTTAATTATTGCTTCTCCGTAAAGTGCTGTTTCATAAACGAAGTCTCGTTCTAATGATGTTATACTTTTATAAACGCTGGCCTCTCCAATACTAATGTAATTTTACTTCGCCGGCTCCTCTTCTAAACTTCCTCGGCGATCCCTAGGTCATTCGATAGTATAACAGTGCTTGTCGACCGGGCTTATGTTGCGTGCAACAATTGCTTCTCTTCTGTGCGCGTGCGTCAACGCGTCCGCTCGTGTGAAGTCACTGTGAGAGAGTCATCGCCACGCTTCTCCTTCGCGGCGCGTGTCACTGCTAGCCTAGCTCAGCTAGCCTCACACACATGTATTTTAATAGAAATATACTCATATTTGCTCTATTATTCAATAATTTATATTTATTTTCAACCAAATAAATTTCATATTGCATTCTACACCTGTAGATGTCTTTATTTCGCTTTATATTTGCTAAATTTAAATAAAAGCGATTCCCTCAAAAATGATGTGCTTTTATTTGATTGGCTATTGAAATATTCTAATAAAGGCTCCTGGATCTAGCCTCTTATCCACGGGTCGTGTGTATCGCTTTGTTATGATCGCCTTGCTGACCAAAACTGGTTTTCTAGTGTCAAACATGAAGCTTTATACAATTTCCAGCTTCGAATGATCGAACTCTTCCTTGGTTAAAATCTCATTCACCAGAATATTTCCAAATAATAAATTCCTCAAAATGCTTCAAAATTCTCCAAAATACTTTCATTATGCATCATTTGCATCCCATAATACATATATATTTATTAAATTATTTTAATTTCAAATTTCCAATATTTCCTTCCAATGGTGCACAAGTCGTTCGAACCTCGGCTCGGTCAAAGGTCCTAAGCTGGGCTGAATTCGAGTTCAGTACCCAGCGCATGCTTATACATGCACAGAAATTTGCCTGCCAAATTATTGTTTAATTTTTATGCTTGGTGTTTCTTTACATCCTATTTAATTCGCATATTTATAGAGACTTATGTGCTTTTATGTTAAGAATTACTTGTGTAGGAAATCCTTGGTTCACTACCAGCAATTAATAAAGCCCAATGACAAATGGGTAATGCAGGATTATTTTAACCGAGACCAATCTTTCCTCATTACCAAATATATGTAGCTTCATCAAGGAAGAAATCATTCAATAACGTGAAAGTTAAGGGAAATCACCCTCAAAAAGTAATGGCAGGATCAATTATAACGTCGAACATTGTGTTCACAGAACTTCTGTAAAACATCTTTGAGTCTTAATCTACTATAAAATAAAAATGAATGTTTGTTTGTTCGTCGTTTAATCCCTTATGCGTGCATATACCATTCATCCGATTGCAATAAAATTTTAGTGACATGTTGTGCACACTCCCGGAATGGTTATAAGCATAGTAAATCCAATTTACAATAGATGGCACGCGAGTAGTTTCAACAAATGAGTGTTGGCGATGTGTTCATATACCGTTCATCCGATTACGATCAAATTTTGGTGAGTTGTTGTGCACACTCCTGCGAAGGTTTTTGACCTAGTAAATCCGCGTTACAATAGGTTGAGCACGTGTAGATTGCTATACATCAATACGAATCAATTTCGAGCAGACTGGATAATTTTATATCCATGCAATTGAGCGTGTGCCATTGTAATCACTGTATTACCTGGATTCCTGGGATTTGAAGTGATTATGTTGATATGCCGTTTCCATTTTCCTAATCCGTGATGCAAAGGCTTCTTTCTCAGAAGTGTTGGAATCAATCCACTCCTGGATATTATATTCCTTCCATTCGTTTCATTTTTCATTCTCCTACCTCTAAGACTTTCGGTGCTGACTTAATGTTTGTTTTAAACTCTGTTCTCTCGAAGGATATCTGGAGTCCCGCATTTGCTGCTTGAGTCTTCAGTTCATTGTTTCTGCAGCTGTTTCTAGTGAGTAAGTAAAACATTGCAAGGTCATTTATAAAGGCAAGACTCAGATTCATACTTCTATAGCCAAGTCTGACTCCATTTTCAATACCTTTGTTAGTCATTCCTCCCCGCCATTCTGGGATCACATTCTCGAGCACCTATGCAGTTTGTGGACGGACTGACAGTTCTTAGAGCGTGCGTCATCTCAACTCCGTGCGATACTAATCTGTTAGCACTGTTTACGTACTAAGTCCCCGCAGACTGGTGATAGTAATATCGTATGGCCTCGGGTGCCTGGTGGAGGCTGTATTAATTGACACCCAGAGGGTAGCTTGCATGTCGGATTTCGTCGTTCCTTTGAACGCTATGAAAGTCAAGGAGGTTAGATATCTAAAATCCTTGACACTACAGCGCTCTCAAGTAGAGAATGGAGGAACTTTCTGTTGGCGGAAAATCCCGAGATTAATTTTGCCATTGAACTCGGCCTTCTGAATTCAAATGGGTTCTTTAACAAACCAACAACGTATGACATGAGTGTCGTGATTTTTGTCGCCTTTCAAAAAAAATCACTTACCATGGCCAGGAGCGAACCTGCAATTTTGGGGTTGGTAGTCCGACACTATAACCACTCATCCACCACTGGTGATAAAATTATAGTAAAATGGGCGTAACTTCCAGGTCATTTTCCCGTAATTATAATGATAACAATGAACGTGTAGTTTACTGACGAATTTTAAAAATTGATTAAAAAGAGGAGTAACTGAAATAAAATACATTGCCTACATATCATTGGTTGTAAGGAAAGTAGAGAGCAATCGTCTTTTGCCGCATAGCGCTGTAGAAAAATCGGAGCACATCTGAAAATATCGGTTGTCCCGAGCTCCTGAGGGTGCAATAGGGTCATTTTTCTCTACATAGCGCTGTTTGATATTGTGTGCCAAATGACCTAAATCTAAGTAATGGAGAGGGCTGTCCAAATAATTCTCGAGCAGCGTAGTTGTACTCGTAACTATTTTCGCGATTCCGCACCAAAACGGTGGTAGGGTTGGCGTGATGCAGCCCTCTTCGCCAGTAAACAATAATTCAACTATTCTAAGAGTTACACCTTAATTCCCAGCAATATGGGCCGCTAGTACACCGACAATCTTTCGACAAGATTGGTCCTAGGGCCTTAAATCGTCGTTATGGGTACCTTTGTCCATTAATTATACAAAACTACTCCGTTTTACCAGATTGAAGCAAAGTTTTCGTCCCGAGTTCTATTTCTTCCTTTGCGGGGCTTAAAATGAGCCTAGATTTTAACCTACGTGCCAAACGGCCTAAATCTAGGGAATTGAGAGGGCTGTCGAATTTCAAGTGGATAGTGTAACCTGCAGGGTTTTGAATGGTAAATACGTCAAATTTGTTTCAGATCGGTGAACTGGTGCAGATTTGTGGTAAAGGGCCTAAATCTGGAGAAAGGAAAGGACTGTCCAAAATTTCAAGTAGACAGTATTACCCGCAAAGTTCCCAATGGTAAATACTTAAAATTTGGTTCAGATAGGTGAAACAGTGTAGATTTGCGCTAAAGGAATTAAATGAAGGGAATGGAGAGGGTTGTCCGAAATGTCAATTACGCAGTATTACTCGTTGGGTTCCAAAGGGTAATTACTTAAAATTTGGTTCAGATCGGTGAAACGGTGTAGTATTGAGTCAGAGGGTCTAAATGCAAGAAATGGAGAGAGCAGAGGAACAATTAGGCTGGGTGAATACCAAATAGGTTTCAGGAAAGGCTGTTCATGTGCCGAACAAATCATGAGTTAAATTTGACCTAAGAAGCAGAGACATGAGAAATTTTCCGTCCCTTCGTATATTTCAGAAAGGCTTACGACTCGATTGACCGACACACTCTTTCCTAAATCCTGAAAGAATTTGGTCTAGGTAATGAATCAAGAATAATTATCCAGTAGTTTCTTACTAACACTACTTTCACAGTGAAATTCATGAGAGGAATTCCGGATGACTTTAAAATTTTGACGGGAGCCAGGCAAGGGGATGGGATCTCACCTTTACTTTTCAACTGCGTAGGTGCTCGAGAAAGTGATACTAGAATGGCGGAGTGGAATAAGTGGAATAAGTAACAAAGGTGTTGAAAATGGAGTCAGACTTGGCTATAGAAGTATGAATCTGAGTCTTGTCTTTGTAAATGACCTTGCAATGTTTTACTTACTCACTAGAAATAGCTGCAGAATCAATGAACTGAAGACTCAAACAGAAAATGCGGGACTCCAGATATCCTTCGAGAGAACGGAGTTTATAACAAACATTAAGTCAGCACCCAAAGTCTTAGAGGTAGGAGAAGGGAAAATGAAACGAATGGAAGGAATATAATATCCAGGAGTGGGTAGATTCCAACACCTCGGAGAAAGAAGCCTTTGCATCACGGATTAGGAAAGTGAAACGGCATATCAACATCATCACTTCAAGTCCCAGGAATCCAAGCCTGATCCTCAACCGTAATACAGTGATCACAATGGCACACGCTCAATTGCATGGATATGAAATTATTCAGTCTGGTCGAAATTGATTCGTATTGATGTATAGCAATTAAAACACTGTTCCACCTAATCAATAGTTAAATTGAAAGTGTTTGGAGGATATAGAAATATTGTATAAGATATTTATACAGTTTTAAAATAGAGTTTATATTTCTGCCAGAATCAATACTTTAATGAAAAAATTATTATCAAAGTTGTTCTTGGAAACGAAATAAAATCATTTTCGAATCAAATATCTTATTTGACATTCTGACAGATAACTTAACTACTAAATCCAATAACCGGCTTAATTGCTTTTCATTATAACTTTTCTATCAAACACATTTTTATACATCATTTACATACTTATACAGGGTCATTCATATAAAGTAAGAACGGTGAGCGGCGGCTTTGTTAACCGCTGCTTCAGTGGCCTTGGCCGAGCTTGTGGCGTGCCACGGCCGTCTGCTGTATTATTGAAAGCGCGCACATAGTATATACTGTACTCGACCTTGCAATAAACGTGGAGGTTTTCAGTCGCCAGTCTGAACCTTATATGTTAACATGAGACAGTTATTATTACAACGTCATATTTTTTTATGTAAAACTTATTTTAAATATGAGTTGGCTCGGTGGGTACGTGATGCATTTGTTCTACAATTTCCTGATGAAGTGCACAGATTCACGTAATTGTAAATAAGTTTGACACTACTGACTCAGTGCTCAATAAAATCATAAGCTTAAAAATCAGAAACATGACAGTGGCAGAACTCACTCGCGTCAGCCATAATGTGGTTACCAGATACAATGCCTGTATAACGCAGGAAGAACGACACTTCCAACCTCTTTTATAAAGTAATATTTCATACAGGATTGTACACACGCTTAAAGAAGGGGGCCGTGGCGCGCCACAAGCTTGGCCAAGGCCACCGCAGCAGCGAATAACAAAACTGACGCTTGCAGTTCTTACTTTGTATGAAAGACCCTGTATTCACACTGATACACCCCACCACCATTCCAGTCCCTTAATACTTTATTTTTCAAAACATTCCTAATTTAATTTCCACTTTGCACGCATTCTTCCTCCTATAGAATCTCTTTTCACAGTAGCTCTCCATTCACATGCATGTCAATGAGCTTTGAAGTTTGCTACATCCATAAATCTTAACAATAATATTAAACAGAAGACAAATCATTTTCCAGTCTTAACTTTGATTTAACGTCACGTAAGTTATCAAATTTATTAAATTTATACTCATTCAAGGTTACTTAAATAAGAATATATAGAACTTTGTAATTATTTTAATGTAGTTCACTTAATAACTTTCCCCTCAGACACATTTATGATTCTCCTTGTGTATTTTCCATGTTTCTCTTTAGGCCAAAACATTGATCTAAACTCATTGCCGAGAGGAAATCCATTCACCGTTTCCAAGAACAACTTTGTTAATAATTTTTTCATTAAAGTATTGATTCAGGCGGAAATATAAACTTCTTTAAAACTGTATAAGCACATCAATACGGAGCCATTATGAGTGATTTAAGATAATTATCACAAAAATAACACGCTTTTATGCTCAGAGTTGAGAGAGGGGGTCTTATTTTGTAATAAATAAAAAACTTTCTTCGTCTTTTCCCAATTAATTGGGGTCGCCGGAGCCTACCGGGCTCATTTTGGATTTGGCCGGGGATTTAAGGCCGGATGCCCTTACAGACGCCACGTGATTTTTCAGGTGAAAATTCCACCCCGCTATCACCGGGATTCGAACCCCGGCCGTCCGGGTGTAAGACGAGAAGCTAAGCCACTGCGCCATCAGGCTCCCCTATTTTGTGATCAATATGTTGTGTAATATTTCTTTCAAGTTAGGATGTATAAATACTTGGTTCCCGCCAAATATAATTGGGCACAATTTGTGTTGACCGACTGTAAAGCTTTCTTTAGTAGTGTTTTAATTGTTAATCACACTCAATTGATCACAATAATGGACCAGGTTACCAAACAAATTCCATACACACACAAATAAACGGGCCGATTCCACTAATTGAAGCATCTTGAACAACTACAAAAACAACAACTACAACCATCACCTTGTATTATTCTTTTGAATTTGTTTGCTCCTCGACAAGTCTTAAAAACTTGTGTTTTGCTGTTGAAGTTGATGACTAAAGAAAGTAAAGTCATATGCGATAAGGAACGAGCTCTGGCTGATAAGAGAGAAAAGCAATTTCAAAGAAAGGAATCGCTAAACGCACAGGTAGAGAGGGCGCATTACTCACAAGACATCTCGATAAAATTTGGCTTGATTTACAGCCAGAGGTAAGCGGCTTGTCATGGGAGGTGAAGGGCTTTAAGTGATTGAGGGCGATGTTAGGCTGCCTAATATTTAAAGGGCGATAGAAACATAGCTCCCTCAGCAAGGGCTCATATCTACTGTCTATCGCGAGAGCCCGGCCGAGCACTACATTGCATCCACTTATGGTACAGGTCGTCTCTCCATCCTGACGACCTCCCTTGGCCTACCCTTTCTGTTCACCTCGTGGCGTAGTGATTAGCCTTCTTGGCTGTCACCGCGGGAGTTCGGGTTCGATTCCCGACTCGGTCAAGGAATTTAATTCTCGTCTGAGGGCTGCAACGGGGTATACTAAGAACCGCGAGCCAGTGGGTTTTATTCCCACTTCAGCCATCTTAGAAATGGTTTATCCTGGTTACCCAATTCAACTTCAGCCAAATACTGGGATAATACCTCACGCAGTTACAAATACACAGTCTTCACAATGATACAGGTTGTCAAACAAATCCCACACATACACCCAAGTACACGGGGCTACATGCCCACTGCGTGGCAAAGCCACTAAATATACCAACAACTACTTTACTCTTGATTTCTTCCGAATTCGTGCTCTATGCTTTTCTTTATTTTCCTAATTAAATCTACTAAGGACACCTTTTAATACTACCTATGTCTACCCCTTATTATTCCCGTTTACAACGGGATCGGGGACGAGATGCGATGAAAGTCTATGTGGCGGATGGTGTTTACGGTTCGATGCCCTTCCTGTCACCAAACTCATGCAAGAAGTTAATGAGAGATGAAATGAATTGAGATGAATGAAACTGGGCTGGGATGTGGAATGAAGCGGCCGTGGCCTGTCAGAAGGTCCCAGCATTTTCCTCGAATTATAAATGGGAAACCACGGAAAACCATTTCATGGATGGCCGACGGTGGGGCTTGAACCAAAGTCTACCGAATCCGCAGAGAGCATGGCCCAATGGCCTAGCGCTACACTTTAGCGGGCGTACACTGTCGGTACACTTGTTAATATTGTAATGTTACTAGATGAAACCCGTCAAAACATGACGGACAATGGAAAAAAATTTACTGAAGAAGCTTCTTATAGACTATAAGTTACATTCTTTGTACGATTACTTTTTAGCACTATTGCAACTTTAAGGGCGTCAAAAGATAGCACTCTCAGCATTGCAACATATTGCTGGTCATGACTGAAAACTTGATGAGGTAAATAGCCCAATACATTCAAAGTTTCACCTTGAGCTTGATTGATTGTGATAAAGTAGGCCAAGCGAAAAGGACATTGTTGCCTATTAAAAGAAAATGTACTGTACCTGCAAGTGTTTTATCGGAAGGTGTTAAATCAAGTCGTAGGATTTGAGCTCTCTGCCTAATATTACTGCACCTATTATATCCGAATCCAAGCAATTTCTTACATATGTCTTACAATATTAATATTTTACGTTATATGAGTCCTTGGGAAACGTTCAGATTTCTAAGGAGCATAACTATGGCTCAAACGTTCGGAGTATGTGGAGGCGAATCACTTAATTCCAAGGAATGAAAAATTAAATAATACGGAAATGAAGTAGCTGGCTTTCATCTTCAGTATCCAATCTGTTATCGCTGATGTATGTGTTTGAACTACTGGATATGAGTTCAATGACTTTTAAATTAATAGCATTATATTGTTGCAGCTTGGCAAATATTTTATATTCCAGCAGATCAATTTTACCCTCACAACAGTAAAGACCAAAGTAACCACGCGTAGATTTTACGCAAGAGAAAAACAATGTAGAACAATGTTTACATTTGATCGTCAAAGACCTTACAGTACACTCTACTGCATAATATCTGGAATTGTTTCTGAAATGGCCTTTTTATATTGTATTTTAAATGTGGCTTCGTATTATTCGATAACACTATAGTGTCCTGCAATAACGGAGCCGCTAAATATTAAATGGCAAATAATACTTCCATTGCCGAAATCAACTGCGTAGTTAGACTCAGTACTCTAAACAAATAATCATTAAACAATTGTCTTATACAATGAAGTTCAACATGACCGTCCAGAGACTTTCATACTCAAGTTGGTTGGCGAGGAGAATGCGATGAGACTGATCGCTTAAAATAAATTCCTTATAATTGTTCCTGCCAGCGAAATTTTTTGCAACAGCTTTGAAACGCAGCTCAGAATGACGCTCTTCATTTTGTTATAAACAGTACGAAACTGCTCTAGATAAGCAATTTCCATCACCTGTTATAGGTTAAGGCAGTACATTTTGCAGGGGAACATAGAATCACTTCGCCAACTATTGGAATGACCATAGGCCTATACTCAATACTCACTTCGGCAGTCACCCTAATGGAGGCAGTTTTTGAAGTCTATGTCCCGTGCATGTCAAAAATCGTATTAACACATGGAAGCCCACCCATTCTTGGCTATCGCCTCGGAGACACGGGTTACATTTCCTGCTCTGCCAAGAAATTTAATTCTGGTCTGAGGGCAAAAACGAGGCACATTCAGTCTCTTGAGGTATAACTAAGAAGACGAAGGTTTAATTCCCACCTCGACAATCTTGGATGTGGTTTTCCGTGGTTTCCCACTTCCACTCAAGGCAAATACCGGGATGGTTCCTAACTTAAGGCCTTGGCCGTCTCCTTGCCAGTTCCCACCTTAATTACAAATACACACAGTAATGCAGCCATCACAATAATACAGGTTATCAGAGAAAATTTTACACATACACACCAAAGTACACGGGGCTGAGTGACCACGATGTCGGAGCCCTTCAAACGAATTATGTTTGCCAAGTGTCTCTCATGGCGAAAGCAATAAAATTGTGGACGCGCGAGTGCCTGGAAAACTACTTTTTTCTTTAATAATTTAAGAGTATATCGACGATGCATAATTATAACTTTTAGTCTAGGACGCTAATAACTTGACCACCGAAGCATTGGGAAGAAATTGCAATATTAAGGTACATAAACAACATAGCCTACACATTCAACTGTCAGTTAATGTTCTTCAACATTTCCCTTCTTAAATATTCCCCTCCTTTATAATTCTCTATCATGTGAAAACGCGACATGTCTTGTGTTTTAAATATATCGATGCAAAGGTGCTGCCATCTGTTGTCAGTTACTGGAACTATATGGGCGAGGTACTGACATCTGTTGTCAGTTACTGGAACTGATTGCAGATATTCAAACGGCGTATTCAGGGGGTGTCAACCAGATAGGGATTATTTGGTACCATCGGTGTAGTTGCGCGGTCAGCCATATGGAGCGCTGTATATCGTCTTGCCTACATATGCATGATACACGTTGTAATTAAATTGCAAATATATCCCTATATTTAGTCAATAAATATACACATAATTCCTAATTGACATTTCCTTGCAATTATCTTGCTCACCGACGATAATTACGGCACTTATCATTAAATAAACATTATTTCTACTGGGTTGGCGGCATTGACCAATATGGACGCTCTGTTTATGTCGTGCTTGGTGTAAACAATATTGGCCGTATATTAATATTTTATAATAAGCTAACGTTGTGTTCTTTCTTATCTTTCTTTCATCAAATCGTCTTCTTGGTATTGAGAAGTGAACAGTTCTTCTTCTGCTACGCCAAGTAAGTACGCTTATTTTAAGAGTTTAAGTGAAAACTTGTTTCTGTAGTGCCTGTGAAAAATATACCGTACCGGTAGCCTAGTTTTGAATTGATATTAGACGCAGTGTACAGGTGATATTCTACTTGACATATTAATTACACTTTCACTATTATTTATTCCACAGGTAGGCCTACCAAATTCTGTGAACAAACAAATCGTAAATTGCTGTTCTCGAAATAGCAGATGAATGTGGCAATTTGGCCTACTCTCCTGAGAAATGACCAGGTAAGAGTCTATGTTACCGTAATGTTTTCAACTTGATTACATCTTGCAGAGATACATACTGTACCATGAGCCTATTGCATATGTGTACTCAAGTTCTTGAGGAGTGTTAATAATTCATTTTACATTGCGGTAGATTAAAAATGTCATGGCTCATGGCAACGTGTCTAAGCTTTAATATTTTCCCCTTCCTTGAATTTCAAATTATTGGTACCGTATTCAAAAAAAGATCAGTTCTTGCACATGTCAGTTACTGGTGCAGTGGCAAGTATTCAGTTGGTCGAATATGTAGTAATGCCATTACTGATGTAGAACTGTAAGTACAGGTTCTAAAATCTTAACACACACTGGTCCTATGGGTGGCTGTGTGCTCTTGTTCTGTGGAGCAAAGTCCAACATTAAAATTTATTTCAGAGGTCTACATTTTGGTCCAAATATACAATTGAACGAAGCACCAAATGGTGAACGCATTTGTACTCTGAATTTGAAGCATATTAAGTTCATCAGAATGGTTTCATTTTATGCGTATTTTGTTATTTTAGAATAGGCTATATTTATTTTTCTTCCCATCATTCCATAATTATTTTTAGAAAATTCAGCAGCTACAGCACTGTATTCATGCATTGCAAAACTATTTCTCCTCTGGCAGAGGATTAAGAATAGAATTAGAAACGATGAGACATCTTTCAGAAGGGTGATACCTGCAGAAACAGTAACAAAACCACTCACCAGACACATCAAAAATCTAGAAGATATGCAGGAGTTACCCTTAATTGTTGTGTAATAGAAACACACGTGGATTAGTTACATTAATCGCAGAATTAAAATTTTAAGTTATTTTCTGAAAGGTGAGAGAGGCAATCTTATGGGTTTCATCAATCATAGATGTCTATTACATTAATAAATAAGCTTCTGTGTCCAACTAAAATAAATAATAATGATGATAATTGTTGTTTTAAGGGGCCTAACATCTAGGTTATCGGCCCAACTAAAATAAATCCTCATCAGTTTTGATGTGGTGTTAACTCATAAAACAGTGTAAAGAAGATTGGTTAATATGTTTATGTTCGACACTGGCGAAATGTAAATATTATGTCAGAAAACTGTACTATAATGAGGCTCATTATAGTACAAGTTTTCATTATGATACAGTTTCTCCCACCAATCAGAGCTCAAGAAACAGTTGTGTGACCAATTAGGTGAGGATAGCATCGCACCTGCGCTCACTTCCATGGCCCCCTATTTTAAATTTCACTGCGTGGCGAGTGTCATAGTGAGGTATTCCAGGAGGCCATGGTCAAATACAAGGTATTCTCTGCATCCCATGCTCTCTGTTCAGTATATAAAACTGGTGAAATCTCGACAGATATTTATGAATATCTATGTTCGAACATAAAATAGTTATAATTATCGTCGAACATAAACAGTCGTATGCAACTCGTCTATAATTGTAATTAAGACACTCGTATGGAAATTATAAAACTCGTGTCTTAATTATTGTCATTATCGGCTCGTTGCATAATGTACTAATAAGTTACAAGGTGCACATATAATAAGCCACTACAATAGAGATCTGAGTGAAATCACATGAAATTTTATTAACAAATAGGTGCAGGCTAGAACTATTACCACTGTGTTGTATTGTTTCTTCCAGTATCACAGTAAACAATTTGTTTTAAAGGACTCTTCACCTTGTATTATGTTATATCGTGGGATAGATAGATACAAGATAAATATAATTCATTTATTATATGCCAATGTAATGGTTGACATACCTATAGGTAGTATTTTATTCCTACACGTTACTTACAATATTTTTCAACACGTAGGATGCTAATGTTTTTAATTACAAGTTAGGTTGCAGTGTCCTGAAATCAGTTCATGAAAACAAAGATCTCGGTGTGTTGCTAGACAGAGAGCTAACGTTTACCCCCCATATACGGAAAATGATAGCTGACTCAAACAAGACACTTGGATTTGTTATCAGGAATACAAAACCATTCAAAAACATAAGTACGTGTATCCACCTGTACAACACACTAGTCAGACCGAAACTAGAATATGCTAGCATTATATGGAGTCCTAGATGCAAGACATATACCTCAATGATTGAAAACACACAAAAGAAATTCCTAAAATATCTACATTTTAAAAGAACAGCCAACTATCCTCACTTGATACCATACCAAGAACTGCTAATAAATTTTGATGTGGACAGTTTAGAAATACGAAGAAAAATAGATGCTATGAAATTCCTTTTCAAAATTATAAACAATTCAATTGATGATTCCGAATTCCTCTCTCTCTTAAATTTCCATGTACCACGCATCAATTCTAGGAACAATATCACATTTGAAATTAAAAGAACCAGGACATCTGGCCACAAAAATTCACCGCTGAACAGGCTATGTTATATTTTCAACACTGTTGCTCAAAGAAATAATGCCATAGATTTTAGTACTTCCTTGACAGTATTTTTGATGGAACTCCTAACCACTCTCCAGAAATAATGACTCAAACCTAAAAAATTGTAAATCATGAATTCGTACCACTGTGTCATTCTACCTAGCCAACCTTGCATTACACATGTATTATTTGTACCATACTCTTTTAATTGTACACCTAGTTATTTTAATTAGTTTTATTTAGTTACTGTTTAGTTTAAGTTAGTATAAGTTGCAAGATAACATACTGTGTAATTTTAATTAGTTTTTTAAAATTATTATTACTGTTTAGTTTAAGTTTGTATAAGTTTTAAGATAACATACTGTGTAATCTTTATGCCACTGTAATTGGGATGAAAATCCTGTTGTGCGCAAATAAATAAATAAATAAATAAAAATAAATAAATGTCTAAGCCAGTCACAGCTCGTGCTCAGTAGCGGCTGGGGTAGAAAATTAGTTGTGTGTAGAGATGGGCAGCAGTCAACTGAAAACAGTCGAATGAATTCAACGACTACTCACCGTATCATAAACAAGTCGTTTGCAAACGACTGATCTCAAAACAATCGTTGGAAATCATTGGAATGAAACAAGTCGTTGGCAAACGACTAATTCCAAGCGAATGGAATCATTCGAATTGAAGTAGCCGTTGTAAACGACTGATCCCAAAGCAATCGTTGGAAATCATTGGAATGAAACAAGTCGTTGGCAAACGACTAATTCCAAGCGAATGGAATCATTCGAATTTAAGTAGTCGTTCTAATGAAACGACTTCTTCAGGATAACTTCATGCTATACAATTCATTGTGCTGTATGTTTATTGTAGAGCTTTAATTAATAAGTTAAGTACCGGTATACCTGTAGGTGCCTATAGTTTTATACAGTTCGTTGATTCTTTCAATGAAATAGCCTATCATCCCAGGCAAGCCTCCCAGTCAGATGGATCATTTGGCTGTAATTTTGAATTAGAGTAAGGTTGTAGTATGCGTGGTCAGATTTAGACAATAGCCTACTCCATGAAGGGGTCATGGTTAAGCCTTCATGTTTGTTTATTGAATAGAGTAATTGAAATGAGGGATGTATACTGATTTTAAGATTTGTGGTATGAGTTTATGAATTTTTAATAGAATTTAATGAAGTCTTCAGTAAAGTTGAAGGAGACATGATCGTGTTTTGACAATAGCCTACTCCATGAAGGGGTCATGACTATGCTTTCTATGTCTGTTTAAGGTGTAGTGTGGCTGAAATGAGGGAGGTTTACTGATTTTGGTGTTTGTGGAGTAGTCTTTTCGTTTATAATTTAGGTTTTGTGAAGCTCGTTGCGGAGTTGTTTTATGGATTTTATTGCTCTGCAAATGAAGTGTATTAGGGAGTACTGGGTTTGGTTTAGCTGTAGTTTACAGGATTAT
Source organism: Meconema thalassinum (assembly GCA_946902985.2). Taxonomy (NCBI): domain Eukaryota; kingdom Metazoa; phylum Arthropoda; class Insecta; order Orthoptera; family Tettigoniidae; genus Meconema; species Meconema thalassinum. The sequence continues at coordinate 164,906,780 of OX336392.1, forward strand.
GGCTGAGAGTTGTTGTAGCAGGCCTAACAACTGTGTCAGAGCAGTGGCGTGCTGTGTGGGAGGGGGGGGGGTTAGTGGCAGGGATGGAAGAGTTTAGGTGTTCCCTCACAGTTGGCGCACTTAGGCTTATCTCGAGGTACCATACAGATAGAGTGGTGATGTAAATCTCCAGTGGGTACTGTGAGGACAGCTTGACGGCTGTAGGTGCCTATAATTTTATACAGTTTCTTGTTCGTAGATTCTTCCAATGAAATAGCCTACGTCCAGTTGTCCAAATATATATGTATGTCATTTCATTGGAAATGTTAAGCATTCAATATTTAGGTTATGTTTGAACTCCTTAACACAGTCTATACACTTTTAATGAGAATTGGGTGCATTCTTGAATTATTACACAACTTGAACATGGACTTACCAATTATGGCTTAGAGTTCTATTTATTTTATGATTGAATTTCATTCATTTATTCTACCGCGTAATAAATGAATTACAAGAAAATTATTATGAAATTCTCCCCATAGCGTGATGGTAATGATCGATGCAAACATAGAATAGATTTTCCAGGAAAATTAAATCAGAAAATATTTTATACAGTATTGGGATCCAATATTAATAGCATTTTAGCAAGTCGGAGGGTGTGTACGCTCAAATTGATTCTGGTTGTCAATTGGTTTGTAGAGATGGGCATCAGCAGTCGACTGACAAAAGTTAAAACCATCGACTTGTTTGACTGCTTTTAGAAAACAGTCGAATGAATTCAACGACTACTCACCGTAACATAAACAAGTCGTTTGCAAACGACTGAACTGATCCCAATTGTTTTAACATGCTCTGAGCGCTGGCATAGTTTTACGTTCTGGTCATAAATTGTTTGTATTCACATGGTTGCCAACATCTCCACTGAAAGTTCGCTCTCGTTACTGTTCTAAAGTGCTCTATTGTCGTGTCTCGTGTGTATTTATTCTAGGCTGTCGTGTTCTTGTTCAAGTTGTATTTCAACTCTACACTCTTAGTATGGTATTTTCTGCAAAACAACTAAGAAATAAAAGGCACGTCACAATTTTGGCTATGGAATTGTTACCGGTACTTTCAGTTCTAGTAATTTAATTAAGTATTGCTCTATTGCTTCACTTATTCAGAGTACATACAGGTAATGTGTCCTATACCAATATCGGGGAACATTTACTCATTGCAACTTTGGATATAATGGCTGCACTATACACAACGCCGCAACCTCCATTCGAAGCACAGTAAAAACAAATAACTTGGATCAATTTCTTTTTAGTACATATTATTCTTAAAAATAAATGAGACCAACCAGGTGGTATAGTTCTTGGTTGACACTTCTGGGGTCCATGTTTGATTGCTGAATGTCAAGAAATCTAATTCTAGTCTGAGGGTAAGAACAGGGTACACACAGCCTAGTGACGTAAACCGGGAAATGTTGGGTTTGATTCTCCGCTTAGCCATCCAGCAAGTGGTTTATCATGGGTTCCCACACATACAGAATATAAATTTCTAGGTAATTCCTATCTTGACTGCCTCCTGTAAATCCGTAAACAAGTAGGGTAGTCGTATTCATTCATTCCTATTCATGAGTTTAAATGGCACTCTGTCAAACGCATACATGTGTCAGAATCCAACACAACACAAAATAACATAATGACTTGATTTTGTCTGCTGTTAATTCATTTTATGGGCTTGGGACATCTTGGTCATCAGCCCCATGCAGTTGGGTGTGGGTAGAATTGCTCCGATTATGTGATGACTGTAGTAGTGTGTGTAGCTTTATAAGGGACAGGCTTGGGGAGGTGCCCCAGGAGTTGAAATAAGGTACTACCGGATTTCCATCAGGAAAGGAATAAAATAAAATAATGTTGAGGCCCACAGAAGAGATCTGCAGAATATCTTGGCTGAGTGGACAGGGAATTTGTAACTGTTCCTGTTGGTATTTCAATTTCATTTTAGTACATATTATTAAAAATTCTTAAAAATAAATGTCCCTAACTATGGCTGCCACCTTTCCAGTCCTCATCTGAATTACAGAAAGTATAGCCTACACGCTACTACAGATACCACAATAACAGAGATTATCATATAAATCCTATACACTTCCAAATATATGGGGATAAATGAATATGTTATCAAAAGCCCTAAAATTAATATCAAAAACACAATGATTCTACAATAAGAGATTCTTTTAAAATATATTTATAGTAGGTGCAAACATACACATAACAGCAAATTCAAGTTCTCCATTTCAAGCATTACACATTTATTAAGTTAACTGTTTCAACATACAAACTTGCATGTGTTGTAGGAATTTGCGGTTCATCGGTGTCAGCCATGGCGTCAAGGAGGTAATAGGTCCATTATCATGTGCTGTAGCCTACCGTTATACCTTGGCAAGAAAGAAGAACATGCCTCAACACATACTTTTAAAAGGACCAGATTTGATTACTGTATTTTTGCTAAGTTTGATTTTGGCTCTCCCTGTCATTTTTTCTTAGTTGACAAACTTTTTAAATAAAACATGATGATTTCTAGCAGTATTGAGTGTGTTTCTTGTTTTTCATTGAAAGTCCTATTTCTCCTTTCCCCTTCACATCATGTCATAGAATTTACTGTATTAGTGTGCCATGAAATTTGTTTATGTACATGTACTTACTGTATTTCACCCTTCAAAATTGGTGGACTGGATATATTTTAAAGGGAATATCAAATGAACTACTGTATATAAATTTTGTGATATCCAATTATTTTTCTGAAACTAATGAATTTGGCATTAATTACACTAACAATTTTAGTGTGATGAGGATCAGGTTACACCACCTATTTCCTTAGTATTCTCTCTTAAAATTTTCCTGTTATTGCGAACAGCATCAAGCATTTTAAGATATGAATATTCTCCCTTCCCAGTACTTTTCCTTTCTAGTTTAATCTCGGAACTAATCGGTTATAATTGGGCCTACAGTGGTTAATTGGAAGGGACCATTTTTTTTAAATTGAGTAATAATATGCTGCAGACCTTATAGTAGCCTAATTCTTGTCAATGCAATATGCTCCAATTGCAACTGAAAGAAATGTAAACATGTAAATTATTGATGAGGTCATGTCCTAAATGCTGTGATTGCTCATTTCAGAGTTCCGGAATTCACAATTTCCCACTTTGGTATTATTTAAAAAAAACTGTTATTGCTATTTTGAATGTGATTTATTTCGTGTAGATCATATTATTATCTCCACACTTAAAAACGTGTGCTATAAGTATTGGGAAGATTGTGATTTTCGGAACATTGAAGTGGGCAGAGCAGTTAGGACGAGAATATTTAGCGGAACGAGGGGAAGGGGTGGGGTAGGCTACCCGCACGGCCGTGCTCAACTAGTACCGCGGTCAAACACCAGACAGCGCTGAAGTCTTAGGTGCCAAGAATTAGCATGGCTGTCGGCTATCTGTAGTAGTAGGTAATCTGTGGGCGTATTGAGGACAACAGTTAGCTCTTTTGATCACATGCTGTCATGCAATGGTAAAACGGAAATAAAACGTATTGAGAGGGAATGTAGAAATATGTATCTTTAACTGACATAAAACGTTACTAATACTCCTTGATAAAACAATATTTAACTATCACGTGGAAACGCGCCATGTCTTGTCTTTTAAATATATCGATGCAATGGTGCGGCCATCCGCTGTCAGTTACTGGAACTATATGGGCGATGTACTGCCGTCTGTTGTCAGTTATAGGAACTGATTGCAGATATTCAAACGGCGTATTGAGGACAACAGTTTGCTCTTTTGATCACATGCTGTAATGCACTGGTAAAACGGAAATGAAACGTATTGAGAGGGAATGTAGAAATATGTATCTTTAACAGACATAAAACTTAACTAATACTCCTTGATTAAACAATATTTCAGTGGTAAAAAAAATGGCAAGAGATGGGATCGAACCAGTGCTCCTTGGAACCACAGTCAGTCGCCTTAACCACATAGCTACTCGAGCACTCTTGTACAGCGGCAGACGCAACTATTTAGTACCTTCAAAAGCCGCTGTCTGAAGGAAATAATCCATTTCATTATCCAAAAAGATCAATGTTGCACATTCGTATACGTTCATACTGTTATTATATTTTATTGTCAGAACTTGGTTAATGTATGTCTTCAATTACATGGAAGCTTATTAAATAACTTACATATTAATGGACTTCTCACCGCCATTTTGTCATGAGACCAGGCGGATTGTGCGCATGCGTGAGGGCCAAGAATTCTGCTATTTTCTATATTAATTTAAAAATATACCGTAATATATTTGTTTATTTAAGAGACAGTTTGCAAATCTAGAGGCCAAGAGCTTTCGTTAGAGTGCTCTACGAAGTTAATAGGTTCTGTCCTTCTCTCAATCTCGTGGTAACAAAAATCACCTTACTGTTTTAAATATATAGATATTTATTGTTGTAACATGTTTTTAACCCTTCTATGGGCCGTTTGCCCCAAATCTACTCTGAACTAAATAGGGCATTTAACGAAAAAATAATAATTTATATATATAATACGCTAAGGTGTATGTTTCACAAAACTTAAGCTCCTAAACCAGAGGGAGTTAGAAGGTGTGGTTTGTTCCAAAATCTTCCAAATCGTCTCAATAGTACAGGAAAAAACTTGTATTTCTTGAAAAGCCAACGGAAATATATTTATTTGTTTATAAACTGTTTTTAACAAATAAACAAGTCGACAGCCCCTGGCAGAACTATTTCTCGTAAAGCCCGCATAGCACTAGGGCCGGGCAGGTAGTCTAGTATTTCTACTGTATATGTGGGCATAGGAGGTGGAATTGGTATTGTTTGGGATTCCTGGTCTGAGTTTGTGTTTGAGGACTGGGCAGGATCTGTTTGGGTTGCCTTGGAGTGTTCGTCCAAGGGTAGAGGACTGAGAAGTCAGTGAGAGGGTATGCCTGGATGGCTCCTGAGAGCTCTCCTGATGACTGAAATGCGTATGTCCTTAGTGGGTGTAATTGTGATGACGTGGTTGTGCAGCTCCTCAATTACTGAAATGAAGCGAGTTAGCGGTGTGAACACACTGATTATTGCCTCCCTAATGGCGTGTAGACGTTGTTTGCTTGGCGGGCGAAAAACAATCAGTGTGCCTTTCAGAGCTCGGCGTGCAGGGGAAGAGTAGAACAGCCATGTCCCGTAATCGAACGCGGGAAATGTGCCGTGGGCCGGTGTAGAAGGTGGTGTGTTACTGGACGGATCTCCGGCCGAGGAGGCGCAGAGTCTTGCCCAGTAGTTGGTGTTTGTGTCCATGTTCATGCTGAATGTGTGTATAACAGAGTGAATGAATGAAAAGGTCAAATACTGTGGTAGACCTGATGATCGTAGATTGTCTTCGCCCAAGAGAAAGAACCAGTCGTCAAAGGTTTCCAATTTTTATGCAGAGGGGCTGCGACAATTGACGAGTTGGTTTGAATTTAAATTTAATAATTAATTAATTATTTATTAATTAATTATTGGCTGCTGGGGGGAGAAGGGATGAGTTTGACTTGGCGGCAACTCTGGAAGATGGGATTTTCTTGATTTGGATTGATTGAGGGTGGGCTAATAGCTTGGTTGAGGACAACAGTGGGTAACGGTTTAAATGGGGATTGTTGCTTTAATAATGACTGGTGGGAAGGAGAATTGGCTATTGGCTGGGTAGGGTTAGATGGCAGTGATGCGCTGGAGCCTCGGTAGAAGGTGGACCATCGATTAGCTTCTGATCTCGAGAGGCCTCGTAGGTCGTGGCGGAGCTTGGAGACGTGACGTATGTCCTGTTCAGATGCTGAGCTCCACACCACACAACTCTGTATACATGGGGCGCACACAACCCATTTTGCGAGAGCTCTCGTACGGGTCCGCTAGTTATAGTCTCACGTCCGCCCTCGGCCGGTCCGCCGCTCTGGTTGATCCGGCCGTGCTCGAGCCGAACTTGGTCCGACTTGTAGCGGTGACTCACTACCGTCGCGCCATTGTTGTTTACAGATACTTGTTGTTATCGCTTGTCCGTTTTAGTGCTCCGTGATCTCTCGTATCGTTTCTGTCGTCCGTTTTTGTACAGTACGTATTGCACTGTGACTTTTTGGTACTTACTGTTCGTTGGCTTTACGACATTGTTCTTCTGTGTTCGTTACAGTACTGTACAGTTGTGTGTGTCTTTTCAACATGTCAGCAGTGAAACGTAAACACGTTACTCTTTCATTAAATGAAAAATTACCAGTGCTACGAAAACTGGACAAAGGGGAATCACTCCAATAAATTGCCAAGGAACTCAATGTACTGTAGGCGTTACGACAGTAAATGATTGGAGAGGAAATCGGAAATATATTGAATCATGTACAGTGCCAATAGATGGTGAAAACGCTGTTATGAATCACAAAACATTGAAAAAGCCTAAACTTGAACTGCTTGACAACGCATTGTGGATGTTGCTCTACCAAGGAAGAAGGAAAGGAACCCCGATATCTTGAGTTCAGAGATTGTTTATTTTATTGTAAATCCGTATTTTTCTGTTCTTTCTGATAATAATCCGTCCAAACCGTCAGTCACAAAGGTGACGGATGACAGGGGTTGTACTGTAATAATGTTATATTATTTATTGTTGTAAGATATTTTCAACCCTTCCATGGGTCGCTTTGCTCTAATTTACTAAACACTAAATAGGGCATTTAACGAAAAAACATTATAGTCAATAATACTTTAACTCTAGGAATAACAATTTTGAAATTACAATTCTAATAAAAATAGAGGTCATTACTATATCAATTATAAGTGGTTATTTATGTATTGCTATCAAAAATGCAATTTGTATGAAATTATTATCAGATATACTGTACTAAAAATTTTATTATTTAAATATTAAAATCTTGAATTTCCATGTAATGTTTGGGGTTAACATTGTTCATGATTGGTCCTTATTGATGAATGATAGTTTAAAAAAGAACATCATATATGTTTATATCACATTTCATCCACATAATCCATTTTTCATCAATTTAATGTCACCATGACTGGCCATTAATTGTACTAGCTGATGAAGGGGCTGATTTTCAATGATATTATGCCTCGAAACATGTCCTAGTGTGTAAATAAACACAAAAAAGTATCCTCTTCCAATTTCTTAAATTTCCATGTAATGACAACTGGTATATTAGGTCGTGAAGTGGTCTTGGTTTAAAGTCAATTGAACCTGTTATTTATGAAGTCTATAAGTAAAACTCAGCAATTTTTCAAGATTCATGCCGTGTCTTGTGTTGGGTTTCGCTTAGGAACACCAAGCTGGTCTATCAGCGGGTTCTTGGTGAGTTTTAATTCACTGACCGCGGAAGCCAATATACCATCTTTTTGGAAGACTTTATAGGGAGGTGAAAGGCTGCTTGAGATTTTATCTCTCACAGTAAGGAAGCGCTGGTGCGCTTCAGAAAAAGGGAGTTAGCGCGCACAGTTCGCTACTCCAGTGGGAGGTCCGGACACAGACACCAAGTGCCCAATGATGAGCCAGCTAGGTATCTAGGTGAAAAGCCACACAAGACACGGCATAAACCCAGAAAAACTGGCCGTGAAAGCCAATATGCCATCTATTATTCAAGTTGCAGTTGTCGATTTTTATCATTAATTAGTCAACATTGCCCTTGACTCATGTTACGGTTAAAATTTATCTCGTCTTGTTGTCCTCTACTGCAAATTCCATGTTTTGGTTTGGTGGTTCCTGTTAATGTTGCCCTTAAATTAACGGAAGAATGCATTCAAACGTGTCCTTTGGTGTTGAATTATGTCGGAATTATAACTTTGTTATCCCCAGTGTGTTTTGCGATCGTAGTTTATATATTGTATTTTCCTGCCATTACATTCAGGTGCTGGGAGAAGAAAGGGTGAATAGTGTATGTAATCTTATTGCAGATTCACCCTTTCTCCCTTCATCTCCCGAATTGACCCTTGACTTTACATTTCTGGCACCCTCATTTCTTAGAGGGCAGACTTTCTCCACAATATCCCCTAAATGGGCAGGACGTTTGAAGCCCATTCCACATGGCACTTTCTGGCTAACACTAAGCGCTCCAAACCGTTGAGGTTTAACGGATAGTGAACTCGGAAGTTTGCGATTCTGAAGAAGTCGTAATCTGGCTGCAATTTCAATTCCTTTTTTCTGTTCATGAACTATGAGCCATGCTCTTTCCCCTTTTCCTTTCCTATCTTCTTCTCATGGATTTGCTTCTTCCCAAGTCCCTCAATCCTCATTATTCATAGGCCTTCTCTTTATTTAATTTCTTTAGTTTCTCAAATTCTTCTTCTTCTTCTTCTTCTTCTTCTTCTTCCTCTTCTTCCAGTATTTAAATTAATCTCAAGTTAGTAAGAACAGTATATGGTCAATCACCTACACGTTTATGGTGTGTGCCACATTTCTCTAACCTAAATATTTCCCACTATTTCTATTATTTCTTATTATTTTCCTTACCTATCCTCTTCATTCTGAATACGGCCATTTGTTGTCTTATTTCTCTTTGAAAAAGGATCGCAATTTGCTAGTTGGATGAAAACAGAGGCCCTTTTCCAGGGTAAATGATTTCTTAATTTGTTGACGCTAATAAAGTTATGTCAAATTTCAGAAACAACTGAGAGAGATAAAAATGAAAGGACAAACCATAAATTCATTTTTATCAACAATACAGTTGTTACAAAAATACCGACAAAATTTAAAAAAAAAACACTGATACTCTTAGGTGCTTCTACAATCGCTCAGAAAAACCAGCAAAGTCACTCAAAGCATTAAACGTAGAAACATTGAAGAGAATTAATAAACGTCTTTTAATGGAAATTTTAGGGGGCTGGGTGGCGCAGGCAGAAGAGGTGCTGAGCTTCTAACTAAAAGGGAGTGGGTTCGATCACCACCCAGGTAATAGGTTGTAGAAACAATCTACTACTTTCGGAAACGCAAATAGCCCTGGGGTTCACTCAGCCTACACTAGAAATGAGTACCAGGGTAATTCCTGGGAGCAAAGATGGCCGGGCGTGGAGCTGACAACTCCATCCCATCTAATGCCGATGTCACAAAGAGTGGAAGCCTCTACCTTCCACTACTCCCAGGGCCTCCATAGCCTGTATGAAGTTGGCATTGCTTTTTAATGGAAATTTAGTATGCACAGTGAGCAAAGCTAAACGCAGATTAATACAAGAAATCGAAGAACGAACATATAATAATCTGGCCAGGTAATGTAGATAGTAGTGATAGTGACATTTGTTGCCGTGAGTTGGTAGTTCCTAGCTGAGATCAGTGGTAGAGGGCACGCCTCATGATCCAAGGATCACGGGTTCGATTTAAATACATGAGATCACAAGTCGCACTTGCGATATCGGCAAGTAAAAAACTTCCCGAATCACATTTGCTGATTACAAGACAACAATAATAAAATCTCAACCACTGGTCGCCCTGTAGAGTTCCGGTTTTTACTACTATATGGCAGTGTCCAACAGAATGTCGAGACAGTAGATCGCCTTAATGGATCGAACTCAAAATGTGAGGCCATACGACAACATTGTTGTAGTGGTGATGCACCGAGGGCTTCACATCTCAGGTACCTTGGCTTCTGAGTGACGCCTGATGGTGACACACTCTCGGCGCTCGTGCAAAAGTGAATGCTACGTGGTTGATGTGGCGCCAGGTCACAGCCGTTCTCTCTGACCACAATATCCCTTTGCGTCTGAAGTTGACGGTCTATCGAACAATCGTCCATCCAGTAGCTTTGTGTGGGGACGAATGTTGGCGAACATGTTTGAGTTACGACCGAAAGCCAGCCAGCGTTGTATTGAGTGAATTGCAAGCAGTGAATGGCACAACGCTTTAAATGGAGTAATAACAAAATCATTTCTACTCAGTACGAAGAAGAGATTGAAGTTGAATTTGCCGTCAAATGGGAAAATAACAACTTTATTTACAGGACATTAAGTTCGTATTTCCTTCGTTTCAAAATTAAAGACAGTCCTTAATGCACATGTGGAAAGGAAGATCAAACTGGCGATCATTTCTTTTATTTTCACGTATTAAATTCGATTAACAAAGGGAAATATTTCGGAAAAATTTGGTTAACAAAAGTGGAAGACGGACATTCGAAAGGGAAAATATTAATGGAATTTTACACTAAAAATTTAATTTTATGTCTTAATTGAATTGAGTATACATTGACACATCAAAATATTGATTTTTGATATCAGAAATATAAAATAAAATTTGTTCGATTTAGATAGGCTATTGAATAATATAGTATAAAACAAATGTTAATACAGGTAGTACCATATTAATTAAATAATAAACTAAAATATAGTCCAGTATACAGTAACATACACCACATTAGGAGACTCGACTTGGCAACACACAGTCACATTTGCTCGATGAACACTGACACTTAGGAATGCGCGATGTGGAAAGCCCAGGCAGATAAGAGATCCTCGCCTGCAGGAAACTCCCCCAGTCGGGAGCAGACAGTGAGGAAGTTAACTGTTCTCAAGCAGACCTCGCATGACTCAACCAGATAAGTAGCCTGTAAAATACAATCTGAACTGACCATTTAACAACAATACCATATTCACACCAAGCAAGCAAATTTGGAGGTCAATCATAACTTTCAGTATCTTAACAAAACATCACATAGACCAGGCTGTTTCAGCCAAGGTGCTCACCAGTGTGGGTGGAGTACTCACCGCCTTGTATGAGTAAACCTGCAACATGTAATACAGCTCTGCTATGGGGGTGTCCATCACTGCGCGGTAGATACATCAAGACTGGCAGGAAGCGCATGGACTTGTGCTAATGACCTTCGCCCAGTAAGGTATTGGCTGTCACCCCCAGTCCCTCTCCAACTGTGCTCCGAGCATTACTGCTGAGTACTCGCGTGTTTGGACACTCAAACTCGTGGATTAGGAACAGCCTGGCATAGACTATAACTAAGAAATATTGACTAGTTGAATTATTTTAACTAATATTGGAACTAAATAAGTGTACATATTGAGCCAGCGTGAGCTCATGGCTCGGTGATATTTGTCGGAAACAATGAGGAACATGTCATGCCATTGTAACTGAACGTGCCCTGTAGCAGCACGAGGCATGCAGGAAAAATGGGAGATGTCTTGACTTTGGACACTCACCTTGAAAATTTATACTGAGCACCAACTCTCACATTTTTTGCAATTAAAAGTCTCAGATCATTCCATAATGTAGATCTGCTTAAAGAAAACATTACGATGTTTACCGATTTTCTATTTAAGGTAAAAGGTATTAACACCGCAGATTGGCGGCAGGAAATGGACCGTCAACGACTCAACTTTTGCCCTGCCCGAGGCAGGAAGATCTAAGCTCACTGACTACCTGTTCAGAAGCCGTCGATTGTAGACGTGCTGTTTCTTTGTCCGTCCTAAGGGACGAGGAAATTATTACAAGTCCACCAAGTGGTGAAGGAAATAATTAGTGATTCGATGGAACGTCGTGAACTGTATTACTTTCGCATGAATGTGTGCAGTGCTTCGCTGAGTGAAAGTATTCTCTTGATTGTGTGTGAAAAGTGTGTAATTTTCGTCCACGAGACGATCACCACAATATTTCGCCCACGAAGTGATGTGAATCAGCGAACATCTATCACAAATTATAAGTAAATTTGAATTGCTTGTAAGAATTCTAATCAGTGACAAACCCATCAAACTCACATGTCAAGAGCGGATTTTTTGTCGTAATTTTGGTGAATATTTTTGTGATTGTAACACCATATTTCTTCGTGTGGATCTCATATTCTATGTCCACGAGGGTGTTGAAATACTGTGCTATAACTATGATCTGCAAACCATCCAAGTGAGAACAAGTGCTAAATATTACCACATTTTATAATGCAATTTGCCGTTAATTTTTACGCCAGATCAGTGTGATATTTTTGGATGTTAACCACTATTCGAATCTGTGATTGGCGACACCACGTGTCGAATAGATTCAGTGAAGCAGACAGTGAAAAGGCCATTTATGATCAGTCTGCATCTTAAAGCTTGCTTGATAATACTGTGCTAAATATAACGTCAGTGGAAATCACGTGTGAATATTTAAAATTGCGTCATAACGTCGACCACGTGCACACCATTCTTGCCACGCTGACAATGGTCAGTGTAATGGAGTAAGGACCCATCATGTGAGGAATATTCAACGAGGAGACAATCTACACCATGGCGGGAGAAATAACCATCTATTCTTCGGGATTCGGAGCCAAAGGTACCATCAACCCAATTGCTGACCATGAGATCGAGATCTTTGCTCGAGAGACGACTAGCAGGAGGAGGAAAATGGAATGGGATAAGCTCGATGCTCGAGTTGTTAGATGGAATTATTACCAACCATCCAGGTCTCTGTAACACCATGATTTTTGGATCTACGAATATGGTGACTGCTAAGTGAGTTTGTTATTTTCCTCATTGTACGGGTTGATCTGTGGTGGAGTAGACAGTGATTAAATTAACCGAACTAGTGACACCAGATAGTTAGGGATTTGTAGATAGTTTAATCTTGGTTTTCCACAGTGTTGTTAGCCACCATGTGATTTTGGTGCATCGTGAAGGTGTTCACAGGACGTTACGTCCTAATTTTCTTGGATAGACAGGACCACAAGTCATTTAGATTTGATTTGGTCAGCCCTTCATATGGGCCAGCTTAGATTTTGAGCGGTGGATAGCCATCTCTTCATAATATTTTTGTGACCTCTTTTAGCGAACCTCCTTTTCACGCCACTTGGTGATTTATTTTGGGCTTTATTATGGCCGTATCATTTCATGACCGACAGAAGTCATGACCTTTTGAATGTAATTAATTTATGCTTTGATGTGTGTTCTGAAGCCACACAAGTTCCAGTTAGAACTAATATTGGAGTTCTATTAAAGATGTCAGCCAAGCATCGAATCCCAGATACACTTCGTATCGATTCCGACAACCTAGCAGTCTGTAGGATTGTCACATGTTATGTTATTTTGTCAGTGTCAAGTTGTTAGACGCAATAAAATTATACTGATGCCCACATGTAAATATTTGAGGAGTGGAATATCTTCCACCAACTCCAAAGTAACTTATTCCGAGTGGAATGTCTTCAGATTATTACCTTTGCAATATTCTAACATTGCCCATGTTCATTATTGATATTTTTACGTGGAAGTGAAGCCATGAACCATTGGTTGCTACTTGTTTTAGTTAATAAGCCAGCGTTATTCAGATAGAGACTCCTTTTGACTGAATTAACGCCTGTGAAGTGTAACTATCGCCTGACGCGATGAGTTGAGAGTGTGCTTTGACAAGCCAAGGATGAATGTTTGAAATGCAATGGATCCGTAGCACTCACAGTGAGACGACTTTTTACTGTCAGACTCGACGCACATGCGCACGTCTGTATATCACGAAGTGGAATGTATTGATTATTTCTGGATCAAGGCTAAGGAATTTTTATAGCAGTCATATGTTTGCTTACCCCCCGCCGGTACTGCCACCTTGAAGAAGGCAATTTGTTATTGCCGGGTGTTTTGGGGGCTTGCGAGCTCAAATGATCTGTAGAGCTATGCCAGCGGGAGCTTAAGCCTCTGGTAGGGTCACCCAAGCTGGACAGGTCTAAAGTGGTGAGCCAGACTAAAAGCGGTACCCTGGTCCTCCAGGTTGGGGGTTGGGCGTGGGGCTAAAAACCCCACACTGTAAAACCTCAAAAGTTACGAAACTCTCAACGGAGCCTTGGAATTTGGACGGAATTAACGATGATGAACCTGGAAAATGTTTAAGGAGAAGGAAAAGGGATATGACTTTGACAATGGCAACATGGAACGTTCGAACAATGTTGCAGATAGGAAAAATGGCAGAAGTAGCTGAGGAAGTTTTGATGTATGGAATGGATATAGTAGCGCTACAGGAAGTGAGATGGAGGGTAAACGGTAGGATTGACAAGAAGGACTATACAATGTTATACAGTGGTCCTGAAGTAAGAACTGGTCAGTGTGGAACAGGCTTTATCATTAGTTCAAAGATAAAAAGAAGTTTTCTTGGATTTGAGCCTCTAGGAGATAGAATGTGTAAAATGAGACTAAAGGGACGATTCAGAAAGCTGACACTTATATCAGCGTATGCACCTACAGAAGACGATAGTGAAGAGAAGAAAAATGCATTCTATGACCAGTTGGAAATGGAATGTAGTATAATACCAAAATATGATGTAATAATACTTCTTGGGGACTTCAATGACAAAATAGGTAGAGAGGACTTCTTGCAGTATGTAGCAGGGAAACATTCTTTACATACTAATACTAGTGAAAATGGGAAGATTCTATGCCAATTTGCAGACAGTAATAGAATGGTAATCAAAAGTAGTTTTAAACATAAGGACACTTAAATGAACCTGGAAAATGCCAGGCACTGGAGTGGTAAACCAAATTGACCATGTCTTGATTTCAAGAAGACATGCATCTTCAATGATTGACGTCAGATCTGAAAGGGGCCCCAACTGTGATTCGGATCATTTTTTGGTGAAAGTTCTGCTTAGAGAACGAATTTCGAATGTAGAATCTGACAGAGGAATTAAGAGGATACAGTGGGACGTGGAAAAGTTTCAGCAAACACAAATTGTTAAACAAAATGAGGACACACTGAACAAGAAGTTGGAAGAGAGATGAAAGAATATGAATGAGGATGACACTGTGGAGAGGAGATGGACTGGAATAAAGAAAGCATTGGAAGAGACTGTGAAAGAAACTATTGGGAGAAGAAGAGGAACTGGAATGAATAATGGTTTGATGATGAATGTTGGAAATATATAGAGCAGAAGAATGCAGACAGATTGATTATGATTCAAAGAGCGACAAGATGGAATTGTGAAAGATATAAAGAAAGTAGAAGAACAGCAAATAGAGTTCTGAAAAGGTAGAAGAGGATGTATCTAAGAAAACAAATGGAAAGCATTGAAGAATTGAACAGCCAAAATGAATGTAAGAAATTGTACCAAGCAACGAAACGAATGACGGGAGAACTCGTGTAAGGATAAAGATGGAAAAGTGATGGGAGAGGAAGAGAGAGTTCTTGAAAGATGGGCGTAGCATTTTAAAGATTCGTTAAATATAGAACGTAAGGACGAGATGAATGCGAGCCAGGTCTACATGAATGTAGAGCCACAGGTCACTAAACCATCCATAGATGATGTTATGGAGGCAGTGAAGCGTCAACGAAATGGAAGAGCACCAGGAGAGGATCAGATCACAGCGGAGGTAATAAAGAATGGAGGACAAGGGATAGCTAGGAACCTACATGAACTGATTGGGGAGATATGGGAAAGAGAGATAATGCCTCAGGATTGGAAGGTTGGCCTTATCTGTCCCATCTTCCAGAAAGGTGATAAGTTACAATGTCGAAATTATAAAGGGATAACATTACTAAGTGTTGTATATAAGATATTCTCAAGTATATTGCAAAGAAGACTGAGCGACTACGCTGAAGAAATACTGGATGAGAACCAGTGTGGATTCCGGCCAGGAAGGGGAATTACTGACCAAATATTTGTTATGAGACAATCTATGGAGAAATGCTATGAATATGGTGTTGATCGGCATTTGCTATTCATTGATTTCCAACAGGCGTTTGATAGCATTGATAGAACGAAGATGTTGAATGTCCTAGAAGCATGTGGAGTGCCAAAGAAGTTGATCAGACTAGTAGCAATGACAATGGAAGGATCGCAGGCCAAGGTTTATATAGGAGGTAAAACAAGCAGGAAATTTGAGATGAATACCGGAGTGAGGCAAGGAGATTCATTGTATGGAGTGTTATTAAACTTGACACTGAATGAAGTTATGAAAGAACTGGGATTGGGAGGGACGATAATAAGCAATTCCAAGCAGGCGTATGCATATGCGGATGATATTGTGTTGATGGCACGGAACTGGGAATCTCTTAAAGAAATGTTCAAGATTCTGGAGGAGAAGAGTGGAAAGATGGGAATGAGAATTAATGAAAGGAAAACGAAATAATATGAAAATGTCAGCAGGAAAAGATAGAAGAGCAAGAGAAAATGTAGAAATTGGTCAGTATAAGATTGAGAATGTAAAATGCTTCAGTTACCTTGGTACTATACTAAATTGTGAGAATTCAGTATCAGAGGAGAATCATAAACGGATCATGAATGGAAACAGGGCTTACTATGCTAACACTAAGCTCTTAAAATCAAAACTGTTTAGTAGGAACTTGAAAGTTAAACTCTACAAGACCCTTATTAGACCAGTGGTGACCTATGGATCTGAGACGTGGACAATGTCAACAAATGATGAGAATGATCTCAAAAATTTTGAAAGGAAACTTTAAGAAGGATATATGGGCCGGTAAAGGAGGATGAAGGGTGGCGAATCAGGACAAACAAAGAAATTGAGATAACCAAGGTGAAGATATTGTGAATATTATTAAGTCCCGACGTCTGGATTGGCTTGGTCATGTAGAGAGGATGAATGAAGAAAGAACACCAAGGAAGATATTACATGGAACTATGGAAGGGAAGGGGAGACGTGGGCGACCACGCAAAATATGGCTACAAGACTTAGGAGAAGACCTGAGAACTATGAGGGTTGGAAGATGGTGGGAGAAAACTATTAGAAGGGACGAATGGCGAGGAATCGTGAGAGAGGCCAAAGCCTACTCCAGGCTGTAGCGCCGAGGAAGTAAGTAAGTAAGTATATGTTTGCTTATGTCACTGGACGTTATTGTAACTTTGAACGCTTTAGGATGCGAATTGTTTGAGCACTGGGAGGGTGCAATGAAATGAACAGAAGCTATTGTCTATTAAGTTAGGTAACTTTGACACCGTTTTTAAAGGCTTCTACGCAAGAGTTAAGCGATCTTGTTGCGCTGTCGTACAGATGATAGATCTGCGACCATTTTTCCAGGATTTTACCTGAAGACTGTGTAGGAGAGCTTTGTGCCCCTTCAGTATTGTTGTGAACCGAGTATGGTAACTCGTGTTATTGTGTTTCCGGCCAGGTGTGAGCCGATGATATTAGTGATGTTCTTAGCTAGACTTCACGCTATTTAAGCCGTGGTGTCCATCGAGAATAAGCCAGTATTCTACGTAAACCTAAGACAATGTAAATAATGCTTCTAATAATAACAAGATCTAATTATTCTAATTGTGACTGTTCCGGTCACAATGTTCCCAAACCCTTATTTGGTTGACTGCAAGAGAAGTCAGGTTAGGGTAATTTGTTCATACCATTTCTTTTCTTGTTCATCATCATCATTTAGGTTGTAGAATTTCATTTTATTTAGTGTATATATATCTTGTGTATCTCGGGGACTCAGTCAGGAATATTTCATTTAATTTGTATGGGAGATGTCAGTATACAAGACAGCGGATTGTGTAGGTAAGCTACAAGATGTTGCAACAGCAGGAAACTCTAGGCCAAATTTAGATTGGGCCGAGAATAACTTCCCTTGTCTTGAAGAAAGCTTTGTGTAAATTGTGTAAGGTTCTGACGTCAGAGAAGAGTTTCGCGCCACGAGTTGTAAGAAATATACATGGGTTCGAGATTATTGGTGTATTTTGTATGGGTTGGAGGGTATCATGACCCTGGCGGAGAAAGACGAAAACATGTGTTTACAAGATGAGAGGTGGGATTTTCGTGTATAGCGGGGCTTCACTTCTATTGTAGCGTCTGATTGGAAAGGTCGCGTTCTCGTAATTTGGCGTAGGCCTATTTGGAGAAACAGTTTTGTTGAAAGCATGGCTTGTGAATGTACTCGAAACGGCTACATATCACAACGATGTTATCTCTGTTAGCACAATTCAAGTTGGGTACGGAAGCACATTCATTTCTCTCGCAGAGATGTGGCTATGTAAACCAGTAAACATCTCTAACCTCAAACCACGTGTGGAAAATCTTAGAAATGCTGGGGAGAACTGATCTATCGAGCATGTCTCGTAGATTATCTGCTAGATCGTCGATGAGGGAGTAACAAACATCTTTATATTCCAACATTCATTTTGGGTCACATGTTTTCGTCATTGCCGAGGAGAGAAGATAGTAAACCATAGTCTGTTCGACGAGAGTCCCCGCCATATGTTTAAAGTTGATATTAATACACATATTTTGAAGGTTATAATTAGTTTTCTTTATAGGGAATTACACCTAATAGTTGAACGCCCAAATGATACCAGTTAGGTTGACCAAATGTGTGTCCAACACTCCACGACCCTGCCATTTCAATTGTGTGGTATATGATGAAGTACTTCCGATCAAAAATAGGAGGATGATTTTGGGAAGTTTTAAATCAGTCGCCCAAGAAGGGCTGGTAAAAAGTTACAACATAGCACCTCAACGTGGGGCAAGAGTAGGGAAACCTAGCAGGTATCATTAGGGCACATATGCACACAGCCGATAGACACCTTAGGAGTATTAGGGTTCACAGTAATTTGTTTTGTTTTAAGGGGTATGTCCACATCAGACAATTTAGAATTAAGGTCAAGGGTTGTGTGTAAATCAAACAGTAAAATGTCAGGTAATCAGGAAACTGGGGGAAGTGGCAGTGAGGAAGATGTGGAAAAGACAGTGGGAACATATGTTACCATTGTTACTACTGAGTCGCAGCTGATCGCTGAAGGTAGTAACTTAAATGTAAATGGGGGGGTTATGAACGATAGTTTGATCCAAATGCTACTGAGTGAAATAAAAGAGATTAAGAAGCAAGGAGAATCTATGAGTAAGGAAATTAAGGAGCAGGTAGGCTCTGTAAATGAGAAGGTAGAGTCAGTGACCAAACAGATAGTAGAAGTGAAGGAATTTGTAAGTAAGGAAATTCAGGAGAGCAACAGGGCCACGAACACAAGGATAGAGAGTCTCAGCAAAGAAATACGGGACCATAAGTCTGTCCTTAATAGTAGAATGGAGAGTATGAACCTGGAATTAAGTGGGAAAATTAGCAAACAGGGAGAGGAAATCAGGGCAGAAATGCAGGGGAATCAGGCTGGGATCACAAGTAGGCTAGAAGGAATGGAAGGCCATCAGAACCAGCAAGATGTGGAAATAACGAAAATTAAGTCAGAGATAGCTAGTTCAAGGGCAGAAGTACAGAATGTAACGGGAAAGTGTGATGAGATATGCAACACTGTAAGTGGGAATAAGAGGGAATATTTAGATAGAGTAGGTGCCGTTGAAAATAAGTTGGGAGAGATTGAGGGTCTGAGAGGGAAGCAGGTGGCATTGACCGAGAAAAACGAAAAGCTGCAGGAAGAGCTGATAAAGGTCAGGAGAGAGTTGAAAGAGCGACCGATGAGTCAAAGGGTTGTGATGCCATCTAGTTTGCTACTCAGGGACCCTGGTCTGCCACAATTTAACTCAAGGCAGTTCAACCCTATGGAGTTTTTAAAAACCATTGAGAAGAAATTCAGCAAGGATCTAGAAGACGGGGTTGTCGAATGGGAAACAGTGTTGGAGATCTTGTCTAACTCATTTCAAGGGGATGTGAAAGCATGGTTCCAAATATACAGGCCTAACATGAATAGTTTAAGGGAATTCAGGGATAAATTCAAAGCTAAGTTCTGGGGGGAGGGGGTACAGTCCAGGGAAAGGGAAAAATTAACTTTTGGGAAATATAAGGAGAGAGAAGGGGTATCCCTGACAGAATATTTTTTGGCACATGTACTTATTTGGAAGAATTTGGATGGGCTGACCTCTGACAGTGATGTGGTTAGGGTCATGTTGAAGCACTTCCCACCTAGAATTCAGG
This sequence comes from Meconema thalassinum, assembly GCA_946902985.2. Lineage (NCBI taxonomy): Eukaryota > Metazoa > Arthropoda > Insecta > Orthoptera > Tettigoniidae > Meconema > Meconema thalassinum. The sequence goes on from OX336392.1 coordinate 164,926,572, forward strand.
AGGCAGCTTGTATGCAGAAGGTAAGGACGGTAGAAGAGTTGGAAGAGCTTCTTACGAGCTTTGACGTTTTAGGCAAGCAGCACATGGAGAGGCCAGAGGTCAAACAGGAATTTAGGGGCAATAGGGGGAATAATCAGGAGTTTAATAGGGGTAGATTTAATCAGGAGCAAAGAGATTATCAGCAGAGGCAGGAAAACTATCAGAGAGGTGGGGGGCGTCAGGATAATTCACAGCGACAGGAAGGTAACTATCAGAGAGGTGGGGGGCGTCAGGAAGGTGGTAACGAAAGAGTACAGGTGAACCAGAGGAGACAAGAACAAGGTGGTCAAGGAGCTTTAAACTCCGAACGGGCTGTGCAGGGAGGTCAGTCAGGCAGTCCGTAAGAAATGAAGTCAAGCAGTGTGTTATTGTGGGTGAGGAGGATTTTATGCCTATGAGTCGGGAGGATCTGCTAGCTGACCAGCAGGAGTTCTCATGTATCGGGGAGAAGGAGGCTTTTATGTCAACTGTTGAGTTGAGCATACTAGGTAAGAGAGTGCAGGCATTGGTGGATTCGGGGAGTGAGAGAAGTGTCATCAGTAAGGGATTTTATGATACTTTAATCAAGGACGGTGGTAAGTTGGAAGAAATTCCAGTTAAGTCGACATATGTGGTAACTGCTGTTGGTAATAAATCCCAAAGAGTGGGAAAGCAGGTATTGTTGCCCATGAGGTTTGGTAATGAAGTTGACCACAAGACTTGCTTGGTAATTCCTAACCTAATTTATGAAATGATTTTGGGGATAGACTGGCTTAACGAGCATAGTGCTGTTATTGATTTTGACCGGGGTGTCATCAACTTTGTGAGGGGGAATATAAGCCAGGAGATGAGAATGAAATGCAAGAGTGTAGATAAGACAGTAAAGGCATGTGTTACTGAGGTCACTGTAGGGGATATGGCAGAAGGTAAGGCTGACGATGAGGAGGAAGTTGTGGATTTATGTCGCATTGCTGTGGAGGGTGATAAGTGTGATCAACTCCAGCAGGCTGTGGATAAGAGTGGTTTAAGTGTTGAGGAGAGGGATAAGTTGTTAGAGGTTTTAGAGCTAAACCAAGAAGTTTTCAGTGACAAGCCAGGGCTAACACATGTCTATACGCATCAGTTCGAAATTGTAGATCATTCTCCATTTTCAGGACCCAAGTACCCGATACCTCACAAATTTGCTGATGCTGTGGAGAAAGAAATAGGCATTATGCTGAATCAGGGTATTATTGAGCCTTCAACTAGTGCATATCTGAATCCCTTAGTTGTGGTTGGGAAGAGTGATGGCTCGGTCAGGTTGTGTATTGATGCCAGGCAGCTCAATTGTAGGATATCTGGGGACCAACAGAGGCCAGAATGTGTTGAGGAACTGGTTCAGAAATTCAATGGTAAGCAATGGTTTTCCACTATGGATCTGAGTGCATCATTTTGGCAGGTACCGTTGAGAGAACAGGACAGGAAGTTGACTGCGTTTAGCTTTAAGAGTGGTTTGTACCAATTCAGGGTCGTTCCTTTCGGAACAAAGACCAGCAGTTCAGCGTTGATTAGGGCCTTAAATCTAGTGTTAGGGAGGGACACACACGAGTTTGTGACAATGTACATAGATGATTTAATTGTTGCATCTTACACATTAAAGGAACACCTGGATCACTTAGACATTGTTTTGGGGAAATTAAGGGACGGGGGATTTACAATTAAACTTAAGAAGTCTCTGTTTTGCACAACATCAATCACATTTTTAGGGCATACTATCACAACACAAGGGGTGTCTCCCGAACAGTCACGATTAGACAAGATTCACAACACTGCTACACCACGTAACGCCAAACAATTGAGGTCAATATTAGGGGTTTTCAATTATTTTCGTAGATTCGTAGTTAAATATTCCTGTCTTGTAGAACCGTTTAGGGAATTGCTGAAGCAGGGTACTAAGTGGGTATGGACCCAGGTGCACGATGAGGCTTTTAAGGAGTTGAAGAGAGGCTTTGTAGAGACTGTCATGCTTAGGTATCCTCGTCTGGATTGTCCCTACATTTTGATGACTGATGCGAGCATGCAAGGCATCTCAGGCATTTTGTGTCAGGAGGATAGTGAGGGCAATCTAGGGATTGTCTCATTAGCAAGCAGAGGGCTAAGCATGGCGGAGAAGAGATATACAATTACTGAAATAGAGATGTTAGCAATCGTATACTCTCTAGGGAAGTTTAGGAGTTATGTGTTGGGCAGTAAGTTGCAGATACTGACTGACCATCATGCATTACTTTTTATTGGATCCTGCAAGCTCACTTCGAACAGGATGTCAAGGTGGATATTGGCTATAAGTGGATATAACTTTGAGGTAAGGCATATTAAGGGTACTGAGAACATTGTGGCTGACTTCATGAGTAGAAACATTGGGGGTGATGAGGGTCATCAGGTACTGGAGGTACAGGAAGGTGTTGTTATCTGCGTAACCAAGGTAAGCGAGTGTGATTATGAGATACGCTGCTTAAGGAATCTATAATAATAATGTTATTGGTTTTACGTCCCTTTTAACTACACTGGCTTTTAGAGACGTTTTAAGGAATCTGCTTGTAGAGCAGGAGAAGGATGAGGTCTTAGGTGATATCTTTCAGTTGAGAGGTATGGATGTGGATAGTAGAATTAAGGTTGGAAAGTATTGGTACAAGTTGGAGTGTGGTTTCTTGGCTAGGCTGTGCCATGAAGGTGCCTGGAGAGTGTGTGTGCCAAGCTCATTGCAGGTAACGATGATTTGGTATCATCACAAGGCTTTAGGGCATTTTGGATCAAGCAAGGTTCTTTTTGCTGTTCAGCAGCATTTCATTTGGAAGAACATGGGAAGGCAGATTAGGAAAGTTCTGGCAAGTTGTGACTCGTGTCAACGGTGTAAATGCCCAACGAGGTTTCTTGAGGGACCTCGGCAAATGGTGATCACAGAAAAACCAAGGGATTTACTCTGTGTCGATCTGTATGGTCCATTGGTTAAAGCTCAGTTTGGATATCAGTATATCTTCGTGGTTGTTGACGCATTCAGTAAACTCGTCAAACTGTATCCCCTGAGAAAAGCGACCGGGAAGGGTTGTGTCCTACAGATCACTGATAAGTATGTACCTGAGTTTGGGGTGCCTCTCAGGATACTATCAGACCACGGTAGTCAATTCACCTCAAAGATCTGGAAAACCAAGTTGAGTGAATTGGGTATCAAGCACATATTCTCATCTATTCGATATCCTCAAGGGAATTTGTCCGAACGAGTTATGAGAGAATTAGGGAGAGTATTTCGCACCTATGTGAGCAATCGCCACAATGCGTGGTTCTCCAAGTTAGGAGATATTGAACGATGGTTCAATAGTACGTTCCATGAGAGTGTAAAATGCACTCCCTATGAAATTCAGTATGGTAGGAAGCCTACCAATGAGCTTGCTAGAATGCTAGGTTTGGTCACGGGAGAGGAGATTGGGAAGGATGTTTGTATCCAGCTGGCTAGGGACAACTTAATCAAGGCAGGGAATAAGCGTAGGCGCCAGCAGAAGCGGATAAAGTTTGATTCTTTTGAAGTAGGCGATCAGGTGCTTCTGAGGGTTCCATATCCGTCTTCAGCTGTAGATAAGGAGATAGGGAAGTTTTTTCATCTATTTCAGGGGCCTTTTAAGGTGGTTAAACGTATTGGTGAGTGTGCCTATAGTTTAACGGACCAGGATAGTAAGTCTGTCAGTACACATAATATTAGGAATCTCCGTAGATATCACTCTGTAAAATAATATGGCATGGACTCTTAGAGAATCAGTCAACATAACGTGATGGCATGACAAAACTCAAGAGATGTGACGAAGAATGCTAACCAGCAAAGTGGCATCGAGTGTTAGATGGATAGATGGTATGATAAGGCCTGTGCAGGCAAATACCATGGCTTGTGAAGCGATAGGGTCTCATGATGAGACGAAGAAAATGAAGTGGTAGACCTAAGACACTTGAGAGAAATCAGTGAGGCTAGGAAATGGACACAATAAGACATTCGAGAGAGTGAGAATGTGTGAAAATTTGACAAGTGTGTATGTATATATGTCTTCCAGGGTTTATTTATGTAATAGTGTAATTCTTTGTGTTTTCAGTGCGTTGCTTGTTTGAGTGTTTGTGATCCACACTTGTTTCACCCGTGTGAATCACATGGGGGCGTATTGTGACTGTTCCGGTCACAATGTTCCCAAACCCTTATTTGGTTGACTGCAAGAGAAGTCAGGTTAGGGTAATTTGTTCATACCATTTCTTTTCTTGTTCATCATCATCATTTAGGTTGTAGAATTTCATTTTATTTAGTGTATATATATCTTGTGTATCTCGGGGACTCAGTCAGGAATATTTCATTTAATTTGTATGGGAGATGTCAGTATACAAGACAGCGGATTGTGTAGGTAAGCTACAAGATGTTGCAACAGCAGGAAACTCTAGGCCAAATTTAGATTGGGCCGAGAATAACTTCCCTTGTCTTGAAGAAAGCTTTGTGTAAATTGTGTAAGGTTCTGACGTCAGAGAAGAGTTTCGCGCCACGAGTTGTAAGAAATATACATGGGTTCGAGATTATTGGTGTATTTTGTATGGGTTGGAGGGTATCATGACCCTGGCGGAGAAAGACGAAAACATGTGTTTACAAGATGAGAGGTGGGATTTTCGTGTATAGCGGGGCTTCACTTCTATTGTAGCGTCTGATTGGAAAGGTCGCGTTCTCGTAATTTGGCGTAGGCCTATTTGGAGAAACAGTTTTGTTGAAAGCATGGCTTGTGAATGTACTCGAAACGGCTACATATCACAACGATGTTATCTCTGTTAGCACAATTCAAGTTGGGTACGGAAGCACATTCATTTCTCTCGCCGAGATGTGGCTATGTAAACCAGTAAACATCTCTAACCTCAAACCACGTGTGGAAAATCTTAGAAATGCTGGGGAGAACTGATCTATCGAGCATGTCTCGTAGATTATCTGCTAGATCGTCGATGAGGGAGTAACAAACATCTTTATATTCCAACATTCATTTTGGGTCACATGTTTTCGTCATTGCCGAGGAGAGAAGATAGTAAACCATAGTCTGTTCGACGAGAGTCCCCGCCATATGTTTAAAGTTGATATTAATACACATATTTTGAAGGTTATAATTAGTTTTCTTTATAGGGAATTACACCTAATAGTTGAACGCCCAAATGATACCAGTTAGGTTGACCAAATGTGTGTCCAACACTCCACGACCCTGCCATTTCAATTGTGTGGTATATGATGAAGTACTTCCGATCAAAAATAGGAGGATGATTTTGGGAAGTTTTAAATCAGTCGCCCAAGAAGGGCTGGTAAAAAGTTACATAATTAAGATGACTATAATGATTGTAAAATTTCTATGACTTGCACTGTAGTAGAGGAGCAGGGAGGGTTCTGCTTCAAATACCGTTATTTATGCAAATGAGGGGGGCATATCAAGGTCAATGACCTTGAGGTAGGTCATGGTCAATGACCTTGAGGTAGGTCATTGACCCCCAAGGTCGCCGGGACCCCGGAAGGTAAACAAACCTTGGAGGGTCCAGGAACCGGTTTGAGGGGGTGTGGGTGGAGGGGAGGGGTGGGGAGGGGGGGAGGGGGAGGGAAGGGTGGGGTGGGGGACGAGGGGGGAAGGATGGAAGAGGATCTGCACGAGACCCTCCTCGACCCAGTCTCTCTGTTGGACTGAGCGCCTTCTCTGTTATTGTCTTGTGCTCTATAGCTTTGCTTTGTACTTGATGAGATCCGAGTGTTGCCGAAGGTTTCCGAATCTTTGTCGGTGAATGAATCGTCAGATTTGAACGGTCAACTGGTGTGTGTGTGACGTCATAGCAGATTATGTGATGTGGGGTAGGTCATGGTTGGAAGTGTTCTTAATGGGAAAACATGAATGGAGATGGATGGCGGTGGTTGTTGAAACCTGACGTGGTAGGTTGGTTAGGTGTGAATGGGTCTGAGAGACAAACAAAATGGGGTTGAAAGCGCTCAATGGTAAGCAAACATCAATGGTATCTGTAGTAGTGAATGGGATTGAGAGAGAGGGGGAATGAACTGGTTGTTGAATGTGCTCAATGGTAAACAAACATCAATGAATCTGGAGTAGTATTTCCTGTAAATGGTAGGGTGGGTGAGGATACAAAACGCATGGCATGTTGGGTCGGCCAGCTCGACATGAAATAAAAACAAGAAGGCGTACACCAGATCTGATTTATTAATCCATGAATTATATGTGGCATTAAAACCTAGCCACTTAACAAAAAGTTTATTGCCACGTTTTTGTACAATTTTTTCAACAAGATAATGCTTGGGATATTGCGTCCTTTGCAGTTCCTCCATGTAGAATCCTCCTTGGATTGGCTGCTTGTTGAGGTCATCAAGTAAATAAACAACTGGATTAGAAAGTTTTACCTTGCGAATACGAAATATTTCTGTGCTCCAGTTTGGTGTGTATCCTTTGGCGAAGATTGTTTTATGTTTACTGATGCGCACATAATCACCAATACGTAATCGATGACGTCGCGGATCTGCTGTTTTGATTTTGTGATGAATGCGATCCAATTGCGCAATGTTCTTGGTTACAAGGCGTGGATTCATTCTGATAGTTCTATGTTTAGTGTTGTTGTAACGTGTCACCAGGTCGCGTACAAGTTCAAGCCAGCGATATGATCCTCTTGCTGTAAATTGTTCCCACATGCGCGTCTTGAGTGTGCGGTTGAAACGTTCTACAACACTTGCCTTTAGATTGCTAAAAGTGGAATAGTGATGGATGTCAAGTGATTTGAGATAAGCGGAAAAAGTCTTGTTGAAAAATTCTTTGCCTTGATCTGTTTGAAGCAAACGAGGTTGTCGTCTTGACCGCTGAATGATGGTCTTGAATGCAGCGGTGACCAGTTGTGCAGATTTATTCCGAACAGGTTCAACAAAGGCCATTTTGGAATAAACGTCGATGACGGTGAGCAGATAGTTGACCCCGTTGTTAGCTTTGGCATAGGGAATCATTTCAACCAGATCAGCTTGCCAAAGATCGTCAACGCCCCGTGTGATGACATGACGACGATGGTAGAGACGACGAGCTGGTCTATGCAACTCGCGATTAATGGCAGCCTTAACAGGCGAGGGTGTATGAACACGTTGACTCATTAGACAATAATGCCAGCATGACGAAGCTCCTCTTCTATTTCTAAAACTTCCGCCTCGTGTCCGGTATGACCGGCATGTTCTGATGCACGCAACAGTTGCAGACGTTTAACCAACTTATTTGGATTGTTCCAATAGGCGAAATCGATGAAAGGTTTCAAAGTATTAAATGTGATACCGGACGCTGAATTTGCACGGCGAACACTTGCATAGGTGGGAAACAATTTTGATATGATGGTTTTATATTTGAAGCCCTTATTAGCATTTACTGCTTCAGAATGTTTATAATTACGTCTAAAACCATTTGTAGCCATCAAGATGTTTTTATACTTTTCAAGATCTTCTTTATCATAGTCCTCGGTAGAAGGTGTACGTGAAAATAAAAGTTCTAAAAGACCTGACGTTAATTTGTAACGAACTGTTTTAACAATCAAAACATTGTCACTTATCTTGATTGGTGAATCGCCAATTCGAAATCTATTGTTTTCATAGCGAACGCCATAGGTAGTATCAGTTTTCTTAGTAAAAAGATCTTCAAGGAAGGGGGTAACCAACGCACCATAATTTTGTAGTAAAATGGATTTTAACCGCACATATTGTTCGGGCGTATTTAATATTTCTTTAAGAGTAGGCTGCTTTTCTTTGGGTCTAGTGGGTGTTTCAGCAATTATTGATGTTTTCAAAAACTGGGGCAGCGGTGATTCTTTGGAGCTAGAAGTCGGAAGCAATGGAGAAAAAACATCGTCAGGTTCTTCATCATTTTCTTCCTCCTCCTCTTCAATTGTTTGTGTTTCTTTTGAGCGTGTACTAGGCTTTGATGTTCCTTTCAACACAGCTAACAGAGGTGACTTTAAATGTTTTTCGACAAACAGTTCACTGTCGGCATGTGCACGTTTTAGATAGCGAAACTTTTGTCGAATGCTATTTCGTGTACGAATTATGTGCTTTTTTAATTGACTCCCTGTTGTCGCCATGACACCTGAACAAATGATGTTCAGAAAAGCAATGCAGCTACTTAAATACGAATGAAATGATCAAATCCCATGCGGTAGCGCCCATTGTTGATGTTGCTCTGCTTATCAATAACAAGACAACTGTGGTGATGAGCGTTCCAACACATGGCACACAACTGTGTAAAGGCATGAAAGGCCATGTCTGGGTTCACGTGATCATCGTAGACGTGATGCATGTTGCGCTCATCCTGTCGGAAGAGAACAATCACGTTGGCATTGTCACGAATTAACTATTTTGGTATTCGCGAATAGGTTTGAGCGAGATAAAAACAATCAATATATTTATGACGTCCCAAGCTAAAGTAAGCCTGAATAATACCCTGTCGTTCTGTGGCCACATCGTCAAAAATCATAAGCGAATGGGGGCGAACATTGTCTGGAGAAATGACATCTTCGTGTGCTGCGAATGTGAAGTAGCCCAAGGGGCAGATGACCTCGTAGTTCCGCCCCTTAAAACAACAATAACTAACTAACTAACTGAAGTAGCCCATGTTGCGCAGACCTGACATGACCTGTTCCAAGAACACATACAGCGGTTGATACAGCGATTTGGCAAAGATATAGATATTTTGAAAGCGCACTCCGTTTAAGGAGGTGATGAGGGTAAGCAGAAGATTGGTTTTTCCACATCCCGACGGGCCGGCGATGAGACAGCGAATGGAGGATGGGAAGAGTGATCCATGACGTTGTTCGGACGATGTTGAGAAGAGGTGTGAAACCAAGTCTCCCACCGGAAGTGAATGTTGTTGCTCAATAATCTGCATATCTAATAAATGTGAAAGGGGAAGAGCTGGTCTCTATATACATGAGGCAAGCGGGTGTTTCAGTTCCAGTGTAACCATGGACGCCTTTGGAAGAACTCTTAAAACAAATGAACGATTTGCTTTGACAAACGATCCAAAACATGATACAGATCCGGCAACTAAACGATATGTTGATGCTAATGTATTGCCACGCACAACAGATGGCAATTACATCTTTAATGGAAAGCGATTGACCAATATAACAGAACCCGTATTACCCTCGGACGCATGTTCAAAAAAGTATGTAGATTATTTCCGCTTACGACGTATCAAAGGAGAATATGAGGCTCAGAATAAACGTATTACGGGCGTTGCAGATCCTGTGAACGATCAAGATGTGTGCACCAAAGCCTATATGTTAACCAATGCTGTGGTGTTAACAGAAGCAAAGGACTATGACGTACACCAACGTCGAATCACTCAGCTGGCTCTTCCAACAAACAACACGGACGCTGCTAGAAAGGACTATGTAGATAACAAGGTGAAACAGGAGCTCAGTATTGTACCCACCCTAACTGCAAAGGGCTATACAGCAAATAATGCACGCTTTGTGCATGTGGCCGATCCTGAAGATGATCAAGATGTTTGTACAAAACGGTTTTTAAACTCTGAAATGGAAAAGGTGTGGGAAATTAAGGAGAACGCTCTACAGATGAAGCGAAGACGAATAGCCGAAGTTGCTGATCCTGTGCAAACTCACGACGTGACGACCAAACGATTTTTGGAACAACGGTTATCGCTTTTTATTAAATCAATACCCTCTATATTTCTGCTTCATATTGTAAACCAACAACCGGTAAAAGATCCCAATAACCTCGCCTACATACTACGTTCGGGGTATGACAATTACCGTTTAATGTATGATGGTGCCATTCGTGTAATTGAGTATGCACCAGATTTGAAACATTTAGAGGTACGATTAAATGGCAGTGTTCAACCACTTATTGATCAACCGGTGAAAGCCGGAGACAAATTATTCTTTCATTTGAAACTCTCGTCTGAAGAAAAAGAGGCAGGGAAAACGATGAACGATTTTCCTCTGTATATAGAACTTGAATATACAGCCACCATTGAATAAATAATTATGGGTTCCCTTCCTGATTAGTGTTAGTTGTGTTCTATACTTTGCGGTGTGAGGTTGTCTTGTTCTTTGGTCGCGATGGTGAAACAGAGATATGTGGTGAAGAAGAGGAAGAAGTTGTCAAGAAAAGGAGGCTTTAAAGCTATTCTTCATGCGGCACGTCAAGCTTCGCTCGGAGAAACAAATAGTGAGTTGGCTATTAAGAAAGCACTCCAAGCAGCACGATTGCATGCGAATCCCAAAAGTAAATTACGTTTTAGAAAACGTGCCCGAGTTATTCCTGTGCCGAAACGTGGTGGATTTTTACCTGCACTGTTTGCTGGACTAGCAGCCCTGGGATCACTTCTTGGAGGAGCAACTGCGGTAGCACGAACGGTGAAAGCTGTTGAGGAGGCGAAGCAACAGTTGAAGGAAAGTGAAAGGCATAATAAAACTATGGAGGCCATAGCACTGCGCGGTAAAGGTGTGAACATGAAGCTAGCACCCTACATGAAAGGACTCGGCATTTAAATGTCGCCAAAAAACGGTTAATCGATGCACTGCCACGACGAGCCATGACGCATGAGGAAGTTATAAGATATGCAAAACAGCTAAAGATCTCCCACTTTCGAGGTGTGTTTATGCGCAACCAACTACCGTCTCGACCACGGAGCCATGAAAGTGCAGTTGTTAATTTGGATGACAGTCATGGACCGGGAACGCATTATGTGGCCTACATAAAGCATGGGCGAACCGTGTGGTACTTTGACAGTTTTGGAAACCTTCCTCCTCCGACAGAGCTTGTTCGCTATTTTGGAAGCAGTGCAACAATACACTATAATGTGAAACGAGTGCAAAATTTTAACACGCAACAGTGCTGTCGTCTATGTTTGACTTTTCTATATAAGACCGAGCACGGCGGGTGACGTGGTCATTATGACAACAGAAAGTAGAACGTTTACAGTGCACGGACAAGGTGCGGAAGTAACTGTTGACTTTTATCCTCCTATTGAATTGGGACGACGACCCTACGTGCTGGGACTTGTTTCGTTTGAAGGCTATAATAGAATCTGCAACATAATTGAAGACGTCAATGATAAGTTCTACTACGATGACTATGTGTTAACTCTACCGTCTGGCAGCTACACCGTAGATGATATTCACGATCACATCTACACAACTCTCACCAAGGAATTTAGTCTAAAAGCATTTCTTGACGGGACACGCAAGTTTGAACTCATAGCCAACAACGTGACACATCGCTGCAGTATTCTTTCTTCTTTTAGGATTGATTTCAAATCTCAACCAGATTCGATTGGGCCATTGTTAGGCTATTCACCACAAGTGTTAGTACCGAACGTGATACACAAGTCTGACCAACCGGTGAAAATAATTGAAGATCATCACGTATCTGTCACGTGTAATATTATTACAGACGTCTACACCAATCAAGATCCCTCGCATTCGCTTTATGATCTTATTGTTACTTCACCTGGTGGTTACATCATCCGCGAAAACCCGTCGGTGGTGCTCTATCATCCTGTGAGTGTGACCAACATCAGGAATATTACCTTAAGACTGGTGAATAGAAACCAACGTCTCATTCGGTTAGACCCTCATACACCTGTGACCTACAAACTGCATCTGAAGCCAACATGAAACAAGTGTATAAAGCGGCAACGCTGTCAAGAACAGGCGTTAGTTGTGTTCAACACGTGTACAGGTTAACACGTGTCAACAAGCAGATCCTACAACAACTTGGTTACACCTTACGTCATGAATTCGATTCTAGACGTGACAAACCCTGTCGAAGTACAGGAGGGTATTGTAAGAATTGAACACCATTCCTACCAACCGTATACTCAGGGACTAAATAATAATGATGAGATTCGCATTAATATTAACCAACAAGATATCTACACGCTTCCACATGAAAGTTACATCCAGATTGAAGGACAACTCACCAAATAGGATGGTACCATTCCAACAACGTCAAAGTTGGCCAACAATGCTTTGGCCTTTTTGTTTTCTGAGGTTCGCTACGTGATCAACGGTATTGAAGTGGATACTACTCGAAATGTTGGCATAACAAGTGTCATGAAACTTTATCCCTCGTATGGAAGCGAAGAGAGTAAAGCTTTTTGTATGGCTGGTTGGTGTCCCAACTCAACCAACGACTGGATGATTAACGATGATGGTACATTTACTGGACATTTACCTCTAAAATTAATACTAGGCTTTGCAGAGGATCATAAGCGCATTGTTCTGAACGCAAGACAGGATCTGATTCTTGTACGAGACAGGAGTGATTATAATGCGCTAAAGGGAGCTGATACAGCGCCAATAGATACAAAAATTCTACTGCAACGAATTCTATGGAAAGTACCGCACGTTACTCTATCAGATCAGAAAAAATTGAGTCTGCTCAAGATTGTGGAGAAGGATACAGCTTTACCCATTCAATTTAGAAGCTGGGAGCTGCATGAATACCCGGTATTACCACTCTCCGATACACATACTTGGTCTATAAAAACCTCACGGTATACAGAGCGTCCCCTCTACGTCCTGGTTGGATTTCAAACAGATCGCAAATAACAACAGAATAAAGATGCATCAAAATTTGACCACATCCAATTACGAAATATACGACTCTTTTTGAACGGTGTTACCTTTCCCTATGAGGGAATGGATTTAAACTTTAACAAGAACAAATTTGGTAAGCTTTATGACATGTTTGTAAACTTTCAGTCATCCTATTATCAGAAAGAGGCATGTCCGCTATTATCACCACAAGACTTCAAGTCCAAGGCGCCTCTGGTGGTGATGGACTGTTCGTATTTGGAGGAGTCGATGAAGGAAACAACTATTGATATCAGACTAGAATTTGAAACATCTACAGTTATTCCAGAAAAAACGACAGCCTATTGCCTTATTGTTCACGAGGCGCAAGTGTTTTATCAACCGCTGTCCAACATGGTGACCAGAGTATAAATAGCATGTCTTCCTGCATTGCCCTTCACAGTCATGGAAAGCTACGATGAAGTCACAACCCCCTCTGCGAGGCGGGTCTGCAATTGTGAAAGTGATTCACCAAGTTCAGATGAAGATTCAAGGTTTACCATTTATCGCGCCCTAGTGAGTGAAGCTATAACTGCCTATCACAAGAATCATACTGTGCTTAGAATGCCGCCGCATCTGGTTCACTATTTACCGGATGGATTCATGTCTACGTTTGGTATTTGGAAAGGGGTGTACCAAGTGGATGTGGTACATCCTAAGGGATTTAGACAGAATGAAGTTTCGGGCACAAAAGGTGATAATGAAGGACAGAGCGGGAAAAGACCAAAAAGTTAAGATTTAGATTTAAATGATGTTTATTTAATATAAAGCGAATATGTCGCCAGGAATGATAGCTTCAAAGAAATTACTTTAAAAACTGACAATAAAAATTAATAACAATTAAAAGGTACTTGTTTCTCCAGGAAACATAAATAGAGCAGTGACTAACTTTAAAGTATTAAATATAAAATTACTAAAAAAGAAGCATAATAATTTAAATTCATTCCAAAGTGGATTAAAATGAAATACTCTTCTGACGGAAAGAATCCGGGCAGAATAAAGGACGTGAAAGGGTACCACCTCTTCTAAGGTACGATACAAGAAGTATCAGGCCGGCAGTCGGAGGTCCTCAGTAGCTGGCGGCAATTTAGTGCGCCTGCTCTGGCGGTGCGAGGTCAGTCTGGCATGTTCCAAGGTTCCGGGTTCGGAACTAGAGTAGATGATGATAGGTTCTCCTAAAGATAGCGACCAGCATAGAGAGGCTCTTGGTAATACCTCCTGCGGCTGGTGAAATGATGTTCTCAGGATTACGATTTGCAGAGTAGATCCATGTTGAAGATTTTTGGTTGAAGTGCAGGCTGATGAATTTAGACTGCCCGGCCAGGCCGCCAAGTCCAGCAGAGAGAATATGCCGGCGGAGAAGAGACTCCGGCAGCCAGAGGTACCCCGAGAGGGCAGTAACCCCAGCAGGGATGTTGGTGAGCAGATGTGATCAGTTGCAGAGTAGTGGACAAGAGTAGGCACTGTAGGCCGGGAGACCACAGGCTATATAGCGGTAGTGACGTCAGCGCGCGGAACCTTCTAGCATGAAGGTGTGGCGAGAGAGCAGCCAATCACAGCACAGCCCCATGCACAATGCGAGCGTCACCGCTGGAGAGAGCTCAGTGCTCGTGAGAAAATGTGACGGTATAGTACGTCTAGAAAGACACTACAGAAAACAGGTGAGTAGACATGAATATTACAGAAAAGCAATTAAATTGAAACACCAATATTAAACAAATCAGAACACCGCGTTCAGACTGCAATTCACGAAATTAAAATAATGGGGCAGAAAAATTGAACGTGTGTTTCACACCGTAAGGGAAACATAGCCAACAAAAAACATTCGCAAAGCGAACATGCTGGGAGGGGCGAGAAAAAATTGCAGTAAGAAAGCGCAGAAGTTAGGCCTCGCGTGGTAAAGGAGCAATCATGGTGATTGGCCTAAGAAAATGACCAGCAGAAGTCTGCAGTTTTACCACGCGAACCCTACCATCTCTGCCAGGAAAGCACTCAACAACCCTACCCAAATTCCAAACAAGAGGAGGACTAGGGTCTTTCAAAAGCACCAAGTCCCCCACCTGAAGGTTAGAGCAGGAAAAAAGCCATTTGCCACGCTGCTGAAGCAAACCGAGGTATTCCAACCTCCAGCGACGCCAAAAATTGTTGCGCAAACTTTCAATTTTGCGCCAAGAAATGGCTAAAGAAGATTGAGAATTAGAATATAACAAAGGTGGGGAGGCAGTCAATGGACCACCGATAAGAAAATGGCCCGGTGTTAATGGTAGAAGATCTGAAGGGTCATTAGATAAGGGTGATAAAGGGCGAGAATTAATTATGCCCTCAATAAAAATAATTAAAGAATTAAACTCTTCATGAGAAAGGGGGGTGTGGCCACAAACACGTCTAAGGTGCTTCTTGGTGAGTTTCACACAAGACTCCCACCGTCCACCTTGATGGGGTGCATAAGGGGGGATGAAGTGCCACTTGAAATTTCTCTGGTGAGCATAATCAGTAATCCTTTCCAGCGCTGCATTTTGAGTAAGAGCTCTCTTAATTTGCTCAGAAGCTCCGATAAAATTTTTAGCATTGTCGGAAAATACTTCTGAAGGAAGCCCTCGGCGAGCAGAAAATCTGGCAAAAGCTGCCAAAAAATAAGCAGTAGAGGCGTTGGTAACTAGTTCTAAGTGAACTGCTCCGGTGACCATACATACAAACAGCGAAATATAGAGTTTTCCAAAAATACATTTTTTGGCCTCAGGAGAATTTTTTCTGTAAACAAAAGGCCCGGAATAATCCCCTCCCGTAAAGGCAAAAGGTCTAGCAGGCGCAGATCTAAAGTTGGGAAGATCACCCATGAGCTGAGTGGTAATTTTAGGGTTGGATTTAAAACATGGAATACACTTCCGGATAACAGAGGTAACTTCATGGACTCCGTTTATGGGCCAATACCTTTCACGAATGACAGAAAGTAATGTACGAGTTCCAGCATGAAGATGCTGGTAATGATACTGACGAATGATTAGAGAAGTGACATGATGCTTTGAAGGAAGAATAATTGGGTGTTTTTTATCCTCGGAAAGATCAGCCAAAGATAAACGTCCTCCAACTCTTAGTAAACCATCAGTGTCCAAAAAAGGGGCGAGTGATGAAAGCCTACTCGATTTCTTAAGGGATTGACCTTGGGACAACACCTGACATTCTTCAGAGAATATTTCTTGTTGAGTAAGCCATAAGATTTTTGTAGTGGCTAAACCTAATTCAGAAAGGGTTAAATATGGCTTAGGAAAAAGGGGTTGTTC
The DNA here is from genome assembly GCA_946902985.2 of Meconema thalassinum. Lineage (NCBI taxonomy): Eukaryota > Metazoa > Arthropoda > Insecta > Orthoptera > Tettigoniidae > Meconema > Meconema thalassinum. Next base: position 164,942,531 of record OX336392.1, read on the forward strand.
TACCACAAAATATTTCCATCGAAGGAGATAAGCCATAACCCTCACCAATTGATGGAAAGAGGAATATCGCTGCAAGAGAAGGGGAGAGTCAGAAACGAGAAGAGAAGATCCAGTAATCTTACCAGCATCCGGCAAGTCTGATAACTCCGGAAGAGGAAAATTTGGCCAAGCGGAAGGTTCTTGCAGAAGCCAAGGGGGACCGTGCCAGTATAATGTCAGGTTAGCCAACATAAGAGGGGAACATCCCCGAGAAATGACATCTGCAGGGTTCTCCTTGCCAGATACATGATGCCATTGTTCAAAGTTAGACAATTGTTGAATTTTGGACACTCTATTAGCTACAAACACCTGCCAATGCGAGGGAGGTTTGGCAATCCATGCCAACGTGATGGCTGAGTCACTCCAAAAGTAAGTTTTGATAAATCGGATTTTCAAAGATTGGCGGATTTTGACCGATAATTCAACCGCCAGAAGAGCAGCACAAAGTTCCAGTCGTGGCAAGGATAAAGATTTAAGAGGGGCCACCTTTGACTTAGCGCAAATTAAATTGGAAAAGAAATATGACTGGTCAAAATTGCGGCAAACAATATACGCACAACACCCATAAGCTTTCAATGAGCTATCGGCAAAGATGTGAAGTTCATATCCTCCACAGGAGGGAAAGGGAATAATCACTCGCGGGATAATAACATTGGAGAGATCTTCCAAACTATTTCTATAAGAAATCCAATTTTTTTGCAACTCTGAAGGAACTGGTTCATCCCAACCAGTTTTCAAGGACCAAAGGTCCTGCATGAAAAGCTTTGCTGTGACAATAATTGGCGCCAAAAATTGGAGAGGATCAAATATCTTTGCAATCTCAGACAAAATTTGCCGCTTAGTTTGCGGTTTGATGTCACTGAGATTAATTTTGAAAAAGAAAAAATCCTTTTGAGGACTCCAATAGATGCCTAGGGTTTTGATAGAATTACTTTCTTGAAGAAGCTCTACTGAGTCGTTATAGACTGAAGTTAATGGAAATTTAGAAAGAAATTCTTCCGAATTAGAGTTCCACTTGCACAAGGAAAATCCGCCTCCCAAAAGCAAAGCTGTCAATTCTTTAGAGACCTGTAGTGCTTCAGATACTGACTCAAATGAATGAAGAAAATCGTCAACGTAAAATGATGATTTTAACACTTCAGAAGCCTTAGGAGAATACAACGGGCCATCCTGTTCAGCAAGTAATTTCAACGTACGTATGGCTAAAAAAGCAGAGGGCTTTAGTCCATAGGTTAAGGTTTTTAGCCGAAAAATCTTGACAGGTTTAGTAGGCTCGTCGCGCCAAAGAATTCTCTGAAGGTCGCACTGTTGTTGATCGACCAAAATCTGCCTATACATTTGCTTGATATCAGATATCACTGCGATAGGGAACAAGCGAAAATTCATCAAGACAGAAGAAATGTCAGATTGAATAGGAGGGCCTGATAATAATGTGTCATTCAGAGAAGTACCATTGGCATCCAATGCAGAGCCATTAAAGACCACTCTTATGTTTTCCTTTAAAATCTCATTCTTCCAAACTGGATGATGATTGAGGTAAATGACTTCAGATGGGGTATAAGAAGCATCATCTTTCTTGGTAACAACCTCCATGTGATCAAGTGCCTCATATTCCTCCATAAACGTGGAGTATTGAGTTTTAACAACAGGGTCACGTTTAAATTTGTTTTCCACAGCATAGAGTGCTCTAAGAGCCCTAGGGTGTGTTTCAAATAAAAGAGGTGGATTATCCACTCGGGGCATTGTTACGACAAATCTACCCTCTGAATTGCGTTTGGTCGTTTCGCGAAACTGTTTTTCACACATTTCATTTTCAACCGAGGAAGGTGAAGCTGAATCTATAGTTTCGATTTTCCAAAATCTTTCTAAGTTATAATCAAGACTTGTATTGACAAAATGACATTGAGAGAAATTTTGAAATGACTTACGAGGGACTTGACCCGTTACTAACCAACCTAGCTTGGTATGATGAACAAACACTCCTGGTGATATTTTAACCTTAGAGCTAAGGAGACATTGCCAAAATACTTGGGCACTGAGAAGTATGTCTACCGGAGCGCTCGTATTAAATGTTGGATCCGCCAACTGAATGTTATGAGGAAATTGCCACGTTCTAACTTCAAAAGAATTACTAGGGGTGTTACTGCCAATAATATCAATGGCAAGGCAATTCAACTGCAATGTTGTGTTACAATTCACAGCATCCTTGATGTGAACACGAACAAAATGCAAAGATTTAACATTGCTATTGTTAATACCGGTAACCTGAATTAATGTAGGTTGCTTGGGAAGACCAAGTTTCTTAATGAGACGCTCACTTATGAAGTCATGGGTGGCGGCATTATCCAATAGGGCACGTGCTTCAAGCCATCTACCAGAAGAGTCTTGAACTTTTATTAACACGGTTGATAGTAGCACCTGGGAACTACGAATTGAGCTAGAGCTCTGAGTATAAGATTGCGCATTAGCTCCTGGGGATGCATCTTTAGAACATCCAGGGGAAGGAGCCTGACGTGGCTTTTCAAACCTATGAAGCAAGGTATGATGTTGAGCCTTGCAATGGGAGCAAGTATTTTTAGATAAGCAATCAGGCACCATATGCCTAGTTGACAAACAGTTGTAGCAATATCTTTTTTGAGCTATTAATTTGCGTCTTTCATCGGTAGAAAGGGCTTTAAAGGCAACGCAGGAATATAACCTGTGAGGTGCTTTACAGAGAATACAATCCATTGAATTATGCTGAACAGTAAAGACAGCAGATTTGTTTATTTTTGCACCGACTGGTTTCACAACATTAGATTTGTTATCTGCACTTCCTGACATATGACAGGCTACAGCTGACAAAACCTGACATCTATTATTCATAAACGTAAGCAATGAATCATAGGTATATGACGTGTCATTTGTTAGTTCCCTCTCCCATGCCTTTAAGGTTGATGAATCAAATTTAGAAGTAACCAAGTGAATCAAGAATAGATCCCAATGCTCGACCGGTTGGTTCAACCGTGCCAATGCTCTGACATGTAGTTGGACCGCGTCACTCAAGGCTCGCAGTGTTGACAAGCTTTCAGCTCGCAAGGTGGGCAGGTTAAATAAGGCTTGAATATGCCTTTGTAAACATAATTTTTCATTGCCATAACGGCCTTTAAGAAGCTCGATAGCAATGTTATAGTTTTCTCCTGTTAAGGGAAGTTCTCTTATAAGTTGAAGGGGTGGCCCCTGCAAAATGGATTTTAAGTAATGAAATTTCTGAATTTCCGGAAGTGTGGCATTATTATGTACTAATGAACTGAACAATTCAAAGAATGATTGCCACATCTCTTCCTTTCCTGAAAAGTGCGGAATTTCAATTTTAGGTAGCAATGGTTTGATACCGTTCCCATGGTCGCTAATTCTTCCTTGAGTTTCTTCTACCTTCAACGCCAGGGTCAAAGTTCTAACTAATGCCACAGCCTGAGCATGTGTATCAAAGTAATTACTCTCTACTTCTTCCCTATCTGATTGATGTTCTGGACTTTTGATTTCAATTTCAAGTTGCACGAGATCATATTTCTCGTACGCCTGTTCAAAAGCTTTTAAACGCTGGGATATAATGTCAAGGTTTTGTTCCTCTTTCGGTATAGAAGCTAAATATTTTTGAAAACGGGTGAGTTGACCTTTGTAGGCCGCCCGAGAGTTTAACAGTTTATCATCAATTATTGGTGGCATGGCTGGAAAAGTTGGAACAACTCACTCACCAAAGCCGCTTGTGGCACCAGACAGACCTGCTCTCCGGAAAGAAACCAGTTGTACAAATATGCTGGGATTGTTTCCGCCTTCCCGCAGATCTCCCGCGCTAGCCACAATGTACTGAAATGTATAGAACAAATATTAGATTGCACCAGTTTTTTGAATTGAATTTGCGGTCTCAGAATGAAGGTTCTGGGTTTGATCCCGGGTTTCGGCACCATGGAAAGGGGTGTACTAAGTGGATGTGGTACATCCTAAGGGATTTAGACAGAATGAAGTTTCGGGCACAAAAGGTGATAATGAAGGACAGAGCGGGAAAAGACCAAAAAGTTAAGATTTAGATTTAAATGATGTTTATTTAATATAAAGCGAATATGTCGCCAGGAATGATAGCTTCAAAGAAATTACTTTAAAAACTGACAATAAAAATTAATAACAATTAAAAGGTACTTGTTTCTCCAGGAAACATAAATAGAGCAGTGACTAACTTTAAAGTATTAAATATAAAATTACTAAAAAAGAAGCATAATAATTTAAATTCATTCCAAAGTGGATTAAAATGAAATACTCTTCTGACGGAAAGAATCCGGGAAGAATAAAGGACGTGAAAGGGTACCACCTCTTCTAAGGTACGATACAAGAAGTATCAGGCCGGCAGTCGGAGGTCCTCAGTAGCTGGCGGCAATTTAGTGCGCCTGCTCTGGCGGTGCGAGGTCAGTCTGGCATGTTCCAAGGTTCCGGGTTCGGAACTAGAGTAGATGATGATAGGTTCTCCTAAAGATAGCGACCAGCATAGAGAGGCTCTTGGTAATACCTCCTGCGGCTGGTGAAATGATGTTCTCAGGATTACGATTTGCAGAGTAGATCCATGTTGAAGATTTTTGGTTGAAGTGCAGGCTGATGAATTTAGACTGCCCGGCCAGGCCGCCAAGTCCAGCAGAGAGAATATGCCGGCGGAGAAGAGACTCCGGCAGCCAGAGGTACCCCGAGAGGGCAGTAACCCCAGCAGGGATGTTGGTGAGCAGATGTGATCAGTTGCAGAGTAGTGGACAAGAGTAGGCACTGTAGGCCGGGAGACCACAGGCTATATAGCGGTAGTGACGTCAGCGCGCGGAACCTTCTAGCATGAAGGTGTGGCGAGAGAGCAGCCAATCACAGCACAGCCCCATGCACAATGCGAGCGTCACCGCTGGAGAGAGCTCAGTGCTCGTGAGAAAATGTGACGGTATAGTACGTCTAGAAAGACACTACAGAAAACAGGTGAGTAGACATGAATATTTCAGAAAAGCAATTAAATTGAAACACCAATATTAAACAAATCAGAACACCGCGTTCAGACTGCAATTCACGAAATTAAAATAATGGGGCAGAAAAATTGAACGTGTGTTTCACACCGTAAGGGAAACATAGCCAACAAGAAACATTCGCAAAGCGAACAGTATTCATGACAGGGGGTACAACAACAAGCCCATCACCAATCAAAAAAATAATGAGGACGATGGCGTTGCCAAAGCTTCATCTTGTCATGTTGGAGAGCGGGTAGATTGCATGGACTGCAAATGCGATCGATGCTCAACAAGTCGAGACGCTGATGCAGCATTTGAGATTTATCGCACCCTGGTGAGTTTAGCAATACGCGCCTACCATAAAGCACAATTTCTTCGTGAAATGCCGCAGCATCTGATTGCCTATTTACCAGCTGGATTTCTGACCGCGTACGGTGCACACGACATTGACCTTAATTGGGATAAGCTACCATTACACCTCCGTATGTCAGCGGATGTTGCAGCCTGCCGTCCCTGTCGTAGACACTTTATGCATCGAGGAGATTCTCACTGTGATTGGGATGGTCCAAATCCTATGATAAAAAATTGTAAGCGATGTACTGATAACTTTATGAATAAAATTGTGTAATTGATTTTTGTGTGTATATTATTTTCCCGCTCCTATCCAATCAGTTAGTTGTTAAGAAGCAGCGGTAGTGGAAGGTGTGATATCCGTCGCCATGCCGAAAACATTGATTGTCGACGTGCAGGGTTTCAAGGTGAACGGAAACAAGTTTGTATTTAAAGAAGTTGGAATTATTGACTGCACAACCATGTGGGCACCAAGAGTAACCAGTTTTATCTTTGAACCACCGTTTCCATTGCATTTGCAGTCAGACGAGGACAGAAGACAAACAGAGTGGTTGCAACGCAATTTGGGACTAGTCTGGAAAGAAGGTGACATTCCTTACCATCATCTATCACTTGTTCTGAAAGCTCACTTGTTTGGCGCTGACCTTGTCTTTGTAAAGGGAAGCGAAAAAAGGAATGATTGCGTCAGTATGTTAATTCAACTTCTCAACTTGTTGACCTTCATGATCTGGGATGTCCTGCACTGTACAACCTGTCCGTGCCTGATGAACCTCTACAAAATAAAACACTTCAAAATGTTTGGAATCTTTTTGATTGGCTAGATCGCAAAGCATGTCAAAACTTGCATGTTGAGTGTAAAGCGCTGTAACGTCGGCTACAGTGTGAGACATACCAGCGATCAGTGCGGATGTGTAGAATTATGGCTGCAATTGAAGGTTTGGACGCCAACCCCACAGAGCGAGCTATTGTCAAGTTTTTCGCCTGCAAAAAGAAGCTAGACAGTTTCACAGACGAGGAATTGAACGCTTTGCCCAAGGCGTTCCTTTTTTATGTTGCTTCAAACGCGGTGAAAAATATTTGGCACAGTGTACCTAGTGAGTGGACCAGAGATCCTGGTCTGCGCGAACTACAACCATGCACTGACTTTAATCATCACCAGCAAGTGTCTATCACTAAAATGCCCTCCATTAAACAGTGTGGAACGTGTCAGCTCATCAAATTGTACCACGGGCATACAAATATACCGTCCTGTAAAGACTTTGCTTCGTCATTTCATGGGTGCGATGAAGAAGAGGAAGAAGAGACAGCAGCGGCAGTATCGCCAGCACCAAAAAGTAAGAAAACGCTTGAAAAAGATATGCCAGACTTTTGCTGGTCATGGTCTAGTTAACAAGGCCATTGATCTACTTCCCATTGAACTGCATATTCCTGGCTATCAATTTTGTGGACCTGGAACTAAACTAAGCCAACGTCTAGCACAAGGGAATTCTGGAATCAACATATTGGATGCAGCGTGTAGAGATCATGACATTGCTTACAACAACAAGAATATAGAAGTACGTCGAGTTGCAGACCGCATTCTTCTAAGAAAGGCCATGCAGCGAGTGATGTCATCTACTGCTTCTATTGGTGAGAAGATTGCAGCCTTGATTGTAGCAGGAGCGATGAAGTCAAAGCTAATGATTGGTGGTGGATTAGTGAGGAAAAGGACAAAGTAATAAACATGAATCAAATATTGTGAAGTATTTATTTGAGAGTCAGTCCACCAGTTCATAGTATACACAAAATATGGTTTAGTTTTCTTCTTGTAAAAACATACAATTTTAATAAAAAGAATTGAAAATGAAAGTGTGTTATTTTTTACTAGGTGTGGAAATGTCCAAAAGGCAAGCTATTTACACCATCCCACAGACGTTTATTGTCATATGTTGTCAGCGATGTTTTATTTTGATTTACTGTAAAAATATTATGGTTCTTTGAAAGAATGCGTGTTTGCTGGTATAAGCGAGAGGTGTTTGCGTAGAGTACACATCGATATTCCTCAACATTGAGGAATTGTGTGACGCTACGAAGAACACCCTTCGCTTTGCATTGACCTTTATTCTTTTGTGTTGAAAATGCGTACATTTTCGGCGCCAAAGCCACAAATTCTGTCATAACATCACCGGCGCACTCATCCTTAAATAGACCTATTTTTTTTTTATTCATGGGAATTATGCCAAGATATTGTTAACCTCATAGTTTGAGGTATCAAAGTAATTTGGATGTTCTCTCATCACTGAGTAAACATCTATCCTATTGGTTTGATAAATAAGACTGTCTGTATCCATATACAGTAATTTTACATCTCCAACTTTGGTTTGGCAAACTCATAATGAAATTGATACATTACAAATTTTGAAAAGTCAAGTATAACCATTCCCAAGTAAATTGGTTTGTTATACATGATTTCTGTCTTTGACAATTCAATGGTCACTAAATCAGTTTCAATAACTCGTACAGAATGGAAATTAGGCATAGCTATATATTTTCGTGCGCCATATCGACCGTCCCAGTGGTTTACCAAATGAATAGTTCTATGCTTTCGAATATTTTCCATTGATTTACCGTAGCACGCATTGTTCATTAATTTATAAAAATTTGATTCGAATGTGGTCTTGGCGTGCTGCCGATGATGAGTATTCAATTGCATGTACGGTTGTAACCATGGTTTTTGGTCAAAGCAAATAATGCGGTGAATGGATTGCAGTTTCAAAACATGTTTCAAACATTGCATTAAATTTTCAATGTGTATGACGTACCGATTATTTGAATTTAACGTTGCCAGCAACGTTTTATTGTTGGAACGTGAACTGGGAGGTTGTAATTTTTCAACACAAAATGGTAGATCAGAATGATCATTGTGTATCTCACAGGGATATAATAAGTCGACCTCTAGAACGTAGCCACGCGTGTCATTGCTCAACACATCTTTTAAATTAAAATTTGAAACTTCATCTGAAGTCAGCCATCGAAAATTTTGATATGGAAGAGGTTTTTCCATAGCATATCCGTATAAATTGTTACAATCTAGGTAGGTGAGGTATGTTGTAGGTTGGTTTGGTTTGTATGTATCCATATATGGATTATTTGCTTTGGCGTGCTTTTGCACAAGCGAAACAAGACCACCACGTATTCCACGTTCAAAAAAGAGTAACATGTCGATGTCTGTTAATAGTTCCAGTTCTATGTCAGTCACATTCAACATACAGTCCCAACTATATCCGGCAAGGGTGTAGTAATGGGCTGGATCTAGATTGTAGATTTCAAGACACAGTTTGCGAAAGTGTTCAAACACGTCTGTCAAAAGTAGTGTATCAATTTTGAGGTATAAATCAGCATACTCGCCCAAAGTTGATATCTTGAACACGTTCCATACTTTTTGGGCATGTAAATAGTCTTCTTCAGAAATATGACTTTTTGTTAAGTCATTGTAAAATTTGTCCTTTGAAGGGAGTGCAGTCTCCTGTAAACATGCCCAATTGTTTACATAATTATAGGGAAACACCCCTTTTCGAATGCATAATTCAAATTGTTTGGCATCAGTAAAGTGTTTACGTACAAAATGCAAATTGTTTGGGTGAAGCCCTTGAACAAGCGCATCCAATGATGATGCGAGGAATCTATACGAATCTAAAAATCGTATACTGATTCCATTTCGCCATTTCGAAAACGAAATAAAATTTTCATGATTTTGTGGAATTAAATTAAACTTTTGGTTTTCAAGGTTAGCAAATTCCTTAATAATTAAATGGCTGTCATACCGAGACGTTGTGTAAGAAACAAGAAATATAGCGTGCTCTTTTATACGCCAAATTACATACACTATGAGCCGCTCCTCACAATTTTCCAGTGTACCGATTATGGTCTCTCACTGGCGTGTCACAAGGTGCTATTGGTTTTTGACAAATGTGACAAGTGGTTGCTGTTGCAAAAACCGCCTCGTCTGCGTCCGACATTTGAAGCGGAATTGGATTTTGCAGGATATTGTACATCCGATCTGCCAAGGCGTCCAATTCATTTAAAAACCAAGCAGCAGCATCTGCATCGCGATAAGATTTGAAGTATGAAAGTGAAGGGTCGTATGAACAAATCACGTTTAGGGCACAACTGAATGGCACATGTTGCTGTACTTGTTGAGTGTACGGACGTGTCGGATCTGGTTTACATGTGTCAATGGGTGTGGTTAAACATTCAAAATCTGCATATACTGTAAATGGAAGCGGTTCTTGACGAGACACATTTTGAAATTTCATACTAGCTTTATCCTTTTCTGGAAATGTAATTTTTACCGCTGGTTGTGTGATGCAATCAATAGTATGTGCTGTCAACTTTTGATTGCTAGTAAAATATTGCAAACAGCGATCACATATATATACTCTATTTTTTTGTAACTTGTGAACGAACTAGTCTAGAAAGATCTTTGATATAACAATAATGGATGCACAATTCCCCTTCAATGTACAGTAAATTAAAATGCTTTTCTTTTTTCCCTTTGTCACATACAATGGACCAATAACTTTGTCCCCTTCAACTCCGTATACATTAATGGAGTAAAGCGGATTTTTAGATTCAAAACGAGAAATGGCGTTGAGGTCCATTGGGAATTCTATGTCTGCTAAATTTAGACTGATCATTAATTCCATAAATTTCTGGTGATATTTTCCCATTCTGTGAACATTTTCAGTTGCAGGACTTAACCCAGCTGCCAAGGACCAAACAAAGCAAAAAACGTCATTATTATCCACATTGATGACTGCGTGATGTTTTTCCAACTCTTTAGGTAAATTAACATGAGCTGAACCACTGTTCATGGGATCAAAGGTGCATACATTAATTTTAAAATGGTTGATAGCTTCCAGCGATTTGCCACTTTCCAATTCTTGAAACTTGGCAAAGCGCGTCATGAGCCTATCAACAATGTTTTTACTATACCAACTGTGTATATTATCAGTGCGGTACAATTCACACATTTTCGTATGTAAATAAATCGGTTTTGTTATTTCAACACTTTGTTTTAAAATAACAAAATCACATAATAACTCAGCGTTAATCTTTAACGCTACATGTTCTCTTAAACAGTCTTGCATTTTATTTTGAAAAATGTTGTAGCTAGCGTTTAAAAATTCCTTTGGGTCTAAAAATTTAGCATCATTATTAATTTTAAAGCTACATAACTTATTATAAAAGCAACTATCCACGTCCTGCCAACTAAGTTTTGGTGCTGACATCATGACACTTAAAGTAATTACATTTACTACAAAAACAGCAAATCACTGAACAGTTTGCAGAGAATGAAAACAAACAAAGTTTATTGTCTCTGCAAATTCAGTTTTAACATTAACAAATTTTAAATTTTATTTGATTCTTCAATAAATTCTACCAAACATCTTTTATTTTCCATTCCCAAATATTTTAGGTAGATGGTTCCTTTGTTGGGGTCATTTACAGCTTCGTCGTTGAGTTCCATGAACCTCGCAGGTAAGAAGACAGCGAAATCTTCTAGTTCACAAACTATTCTTCCCCCATATTTCGTTTTTACCCTGCGAACAGCTGTCACCAAATAGGACTCGTTAACTGGCAGGTCCTGTAAACGTTTAGTCTCCAGGCCAGTTGCTCTGCCAATGATATTCGCAACTGTTATAGCAGACATATTGGTTCTGAAAGTTAATTATAAAGTGTTTAGGTAAACTATTAAAAAGAGTCAGGTACCCTCCACCTTTATTTATTAGCACATTAACTCAAACCCTGATCTATAGACTAAACCATCAAATGTGTATACAAAACTTATTTGCTAAGACGAGGAGTCTCCTAAAAGCGCTTAGTTCCCAGTAATCAGTTGGATAGAGCGAGATAAGGTAATACCTCTTTTAACTGACGTCAAACCTGGTAATGACTGTTAGTTGCAATAATAGTTTTATATACCCATTTGATATTATTATTATCCACTTGATAAATTTTTGAGGTCAACTGTGTAACCATCGACAGTTAGAGATACTAAAAGTACTGTGTTCAATATTACCTGATAGAAGATCTTTGCAGCAAAGCGATGTGTATACTCCAAACTCGTGGACTTCTCTGGCTAACAACAATAATGTTACGGCTTATATACCCTTACAATAAGAGGCAACGCCCCGGTTTCTCCGCTTTGCCAGTAACTGGATGACCTCCATATTTAGTATAAATGAACCTGCTACTTTACAAAGAATTGTCATTCACTGCTATGTCTGATCAGGAGAGTACCCATGCTGATGAAGAAGAAGAATGCAACAATTGGGATTCGTCTCTGGACATTTTCATGTAAGTAATATTCATTTTTTTTTAAATTGATACCAGGATAAAAAATTAAATCAAAGCCTAGAACGCTAACCAAGGTTTTATAAACTTAGCCGGGTGTAGCCTTTGTGTAATAACTTGTACTAGTCGAGAATGCAAATTGTATGCAAGTAGTACTTTCTTCAACACTTGTTCATATATATTAATTAACTATAATAACAGCAGCTCCACACGCTAAAGCGCAGCGTTAGGTCATGGGGACTATGCTCTCTGCCGACTTCGAAAACGTGTGGGTTTGAGTATCCACCGTCAACTGTCCTTGAAATGGCTTTCTGCGGTTCCCCATTTTCAACTCCAGGCAAATGCTGTGATGATAACTTCTAACAAACCGCGGTTGCATTCTTACCCAGTTCCATTCAGCATTAGTTTTATCTCTTATGAGGTTGATTACCCATCATGCCAAGCTCTGAAGCTAAATGGTTAGCGTGCTAGGCATTGACCCAAAATGTCCCCGGGTTCGATTCTCAACCAAGCCATCAGGGATTTTAATCTCCTGAGGTTAATTCCTGTGGCTCCGAGGTTGGGTGTATGTGTTGTCTTCATCATCACTTCATCTTCATAATAACGTGCAGGTCGCCCGCAGACATCAACTAGAAAGACCTGCACTCAACCTCTCCAGAGACCACACAATCATTATTCAGGGATTGTAATCACCTAGAGTTAATTCCTGCGGTCCAAGATTGGGTGTATGTACCGTCTTTATCATCACTTCATCCTCATAATAATGCTTAAGTCGCCCACGGGCGTTAACTAGAAAGACATGCACTTGGCCTCTCCAGAGGTCGCACAATCATTATTCATTACCTACCATTAGTTTCATCACTCATTAACTCGTCCTGCCAAACTTTTAATTTAATTTCATAGCTATTTTTTGTCGTGTCGCCTCCTCAGAGGCCGAGTGCAGGTCTTTCTATTCGACGCCCGTGGGCGACCTGCGCGTCGGGATGGAATGGATGAAGATGAATGAAACTGGGCAAGGATGTGGAAGGAATCGGCCGTGGCCTATCAGAAGGTACCTTCCCAGCATTTGCCTGGTGCTGAAAATGGGAAACCACGGAAAACCATTTCAGGGACGGCCGACGGTGGGGCTCGAACCCACGCGTCTACCGAGTCAGCAGAGAGCTTGGTCCCCATGACCTATTGTCTTCATCATCACTTCATCTTCATAATAACGTGCAGATCGCCCGCAGACATCAACTAGAAAGACCTGCACTCAACCTCTGTAGAGACCACACAATCATTATTCAGGGATTGTAAACACCTAGAGTTAATTTCTGCGGTCCGGGATTGGGTGTATGTACCGTCTTTATCATCACTTCATCCTCATAATAATGCTTAAGTCGCCCACGGGCGTTAACTAGAAAGACATGCACTTGGCCTCTCCAGAGGTCGCACAATCATTATTCATTACCTATCATTAGTTCCATCACTCATTAACTCGTCCTGCCAAACTTTTAATTTAATTTCATAGCTAGTTTTTTTGTCGTGTGGCCTCCTCAGAGGCCGAGTGCAGGTCTTTCTATTCGACCCCGTGGGCGACCTGCGCGTCGGGATGGAATGGATGAAGATGAATGAAACTGGGCAAGGATGTGGAAGGAATCGGCCGTGGCCTATCAGAAGGTACCGTCCCAGCATTTGCCTGGTGTTGAAAATGGGAAACCACGGAAAACCATTTCAAGGACGGCCGACGGTGGGGCTCGAACCCACGCGTCTACCGAGTCAGCAGAGAGCTTGGTCCCCATGACCTATTGTCTTCATCATCACTTCATCTCCATAATAACGTGCAGGTCGCCCGCAGACATCAACTAGAAAGACCTGCACTCAACCTCTCCAGAGACCACACAATCATTATTCAGGGATTGTAATCACCTAGAGTTAATTCCTGCGGTCCGGGATTGGGTGTATGTACCGTCTTTATCATCACTTCATCCTCATAATAATGCTTAAGTCGCCCACGGGCGTTAACTAGAAAGACATGCACTTGGCCTCTCCAGAGGTCGCACAATCATTATTCATTACCTACCATTAGTTTCATCACTCATTAACTCGTCCTGCCAAACTTTTAATTTAATTTCATAGCTAGTTTTTTTGTCGTGTGGCCTCCTCAGAGGCCGAGTGCAGGTCTTTCTATTCGACGCCCGTGGGCGACCTGCGCGTCGGGATGGATTGGATGAAGATGAATGAAACTGGGCAAGGATGTGGAAGGAATCGGCCGTGGCCTATCAGAAGGTACCGTCCCAGCATTTGCCTGGTGTTGAAAATGGGGAAACCACGGAAAACCATTTCAAGGACGGCCGACGGTGGGGTTCGAACCCACGCGTCTACCGAGTCAGCAGAGAGCTTGGTCCCCATAACCTAATGCTGCGCTTTAACCTTGTAATACTTACATTTTATCTTACATAAGCATACATGTTGATGATTTTAAAATACAGTGTATTGCAACCTACTTAGTATTCAAACATTGTTTGGAACAAACAACTTTCTTTTTCTCTCTGTCCGACTTAAGAAACAAGACCAATTTATTGTAATTTAATGCGCATTGTATTACCGGTTGGAGACACGCTAAATTTATTGCCGTTGTCAAATATAACGGCTTTCATTTTATTGCCAAGACATACTGCTTTAACAAAAATAAAAGTTAATAGCCTACATCATCAATCTTGATACCAGTCTAAAGTCAAAAGGGCTTTCAATATCTTAGAGTTGTAACAGTATAATTACTCATACATTACAAAAGTGTTGCGCTGTTATGTAAATTAGCAGTAGTATACCAGCTTCTCACCGCTGATCCGTGGTTTAAATCTCACTCACTCCATGTGAGATCTGTGTAGGGTAACACAAAGGTTGAATTGTTGTTGTTTGAGTCTTCAGTCTTTTGACTGGTTTGATGCAGCCCTCCATGTCTCCCTGTCCTGAGCTAATCGTTTCTTCTCTACATCGCTACCACACCCTACATCGGAGGCAATCTGTTTAACATACTCTAACCTTGGTCTACCCCTACAGTTTTTGTCCTCGACCCTTCCTTCCATAACTAAGCTTGCTATTCCTGGATGTCTTAGTATGTGTCCTACCAACCTATCTCTTCTCTTCATTAGCAGTCGCCAGAAACATCTCTCCTCTCCCACTCGTCTTAATACCTCTTTGTTTGTAACCCTATCTACCCATCTGATCTTCATCATTCTCCTGTAACACCACATTTCAAATGCTTCAATTCTCCTCTTTTCTGCTGCACCAATAGTCCAAGTTTCACTTCCATAGAGCGCCACGCTCCAGACAAAGTATTTCAAAAAATGACTTCCTAATACCTAAATCTATATTCGATGTCAGCAGATTCCTTTTTTGTAGAAATGCTTTCTTTGCCTGAGCCAACCTACTTTTAATATCCTCTTTGCTTCGTCCATCACTGGTTATTCTGCTTCCTAAGAAACAGAAGTCTCCTACTTCCTTCAGCTTTTCACCTGCCAATTTGATCTCCATAAAGGTTTCTGATTTATTTCGGTTGCATTCCAGTATTTATGTTTTACATTTATTTATTTTCATCATGAATTCCTTCCGTAAGACGGAGTCCATACCATTCAAAAACTCATTCAAATCCTCAGGCTTGTCGGCCAAGATGACAATGTCATCAGCAAATCTCAGAGTTGAAATTATTTCTCCTTGAATCTTCACTCCCACTTTAAATTTTTCTCTAATTTCCTTCATTGCTTGTTCAATGTAAAGATTGAAAAGTATGGGTGATAAGTTGCAGCCTCGCCTTAAATCCTTTCTGAATACCAGCTTCTCTCTCATGTCCTTCAACTCGAATGACTGCTGTCTGGTTTCTGTACAGATTGTATATCACCCTCCTATCCCTGTACTTTATTCCAATTGATTTCAAAATGTCAAACAATTTAGTCCAATCAACTTTATCAAAAGCCTTTTCTAAGTCTACAAAAGCCATGAACGTTCTCTTATCTTTCCTTATTCTACCTTCTAAAATCAGCCTAAGACTTAGTACAGCTTCCCTTGTTCCTACATTTCTCCTGAAACCAAACTGGTCTTCACCCAACTCCGTTTCTATCTGGCTTTCAATCCTCTTGTAAATCATTCTGGACAGGATCTTTGAAGCATGAGTAATCAAGAAGGTTGAATTAAGGATAACTAAATTAACAGTATTATTCTCTTCTTAGCCTCCGTGGCTCAGGCGGCAGCACGCCGGCCTCTCACCGCTGGGTCCGTGGTTCAAATCCCGGTCACTCCATGTGAGATCTGTGCTGGACAAAACGGAGGCAGACAGGTTTTTCTCCGGGTACTCCGGTTTTCCCTGTCAACATTTCATTCCAGCAACACTCTCCACTATCATTTCATTTCATCTGTCATTCATTTAATCATTGCTCCAGAGGAGTGCGTCAGGCCTCGGCAGCCGGCACAGTTCATATCCTCGCCGCTAGATGGGGGCTTCATTCATTCCATTCCCTGACCCGGTCGGAGACTGGAAGCAGGCTGTGGATTTTCATTTTCATTCTCTTCTTGCAAAACATTTTTTAAACTCAGCTTCCAAAAGCTTACATATAGCAGAACGTGGGTTTTACAAATACAGAGGTGACAGCCGAGTTCAGCATTGCTTCCACTTACTTGTGTCAAGCTCCTCTCTGTCTTCTTTCCTGTCAACCTCGCTTGGCCAACTTTTGTTCCCTTCCAACTCCAACAGTATTAGATTATCCAAGGCCCTTGCCACATCTTTTCTGATTCCCTCCTTCTGCAAGAGGCCAGTCTTCTTTTCCCATTATTTCCTACCTTCTGCCTGTCATTTAATCATTGATGCAGAGAAGTGCAAGGAGTATGCCTCCATAACTTAGGAGGTTTTCTTCTGTGTACTTTGGTTTTCCCTGACACAAACATCAAGACAGTTTATATCCTCGCCGCTAGATTGGGTATTCTAATGACATTGATAGACATTTTTTCTATTTTATAGTTTTTCAAATGACCACGTCATGGCGGAGTTTTTCGTCCAAATGATGATGATGATGGAGGAGGAAAATGAAAGTGACAGCGACACCGAAGAGGAAGCGGAAGAAGCTACCAAAAAAAATAGTTTTAATGCCACATGGATTAATAAATCAGATCTGGTGTACGCCTTCTTGTTTTTATTTCATGTCGAGCTGGCCGACCCAACATGCCATGCGTTTTGTATCCTCACCCACCCTACCATTTACAGGAAATACTACTCCAGATTCATTGATGTTTGTTTACCATTGAGCACATTCAACAACCAGTTCATTCCCCCTCTCTCTCTCAATCCCATTCACTACTCCAGATACCATTGATGTTTGTTTACCATTGAGCGCTTTCAACCCCATTTTGTTTGTCTCTCAGACCCATTCACACCTAACCAACCTACCACGTCAGGTTTCAACAACCACCGCCATCCATCTCCATTCATGTTTTCCCATTAAGAACACTTCCAACCATGACCTACCCCACATCACATAATCTGCTATGACGTCACTTACACACCAGTTGACCGTTCCAATCTGACGATTCATTCACCGACAAAGATTCGGAAACCTTCGGCAACACTCGGATCTCATCAAGTACAGAGCAAAGCTATATAGCACAAGACAATAACAGAGAAGGCGCTCAGTCCAACAGAGAGACTGGGTCGAGGAGGGTCTCGTGCAGATCCTCTTCCATCCTTCCCCCCTCGTCCCCCACCCCACCATTCCCTCCCCTCCCCACCCCTCCCCTCCACCCACACCCCCTCAAACCGGTTCCTGGACCCTCCAAGGTTTGTTTACCTTCCGGGGTCCCGGCGACCTTGGGGGTCAATGACCTACCTCAAGGTCATTGACCTTGACACGCCCCCCTCATTTGCATAAATAACGGTATTTGAAGCAGAACCCTCCCTGCTCCTCTACTCACTGTAATGCGAACTGGCCGACTCTTTGGATTAGTCACATTTCCAAGCGGTAAATGACTTATAGACTTTGTAACACTATCTTGAGACGACGGAGCTGTTTCGGACCATTAGTTCTCAACTAGTGGCACTCGACGCTCTAGTAATGTAAGACGTGATTTTGATCGCGCTATTACCAACGTAATTATACACTAGATGACCAAAGAATACAAACAGTGTTCTTGCGTGTAGGCAGGTTGTTAATAAGAAGCTTTCTGAATGCTGTGTTTTATTTCTTTATTTAATTGTGTAAATTTGTATGTTTACCCATGTACCTATTAGCCATTAAGATTGACTTAGATGTTTTCTTTTAACTGGTTGTCACACAGATTTTGCTATAATTGATTGATTGTTACGGTAGTAAGTCACCGTATACTTTGTTGTAATTGTCAGGATTAAGCTAGTTTATTAACTTGTTTAAAAATAAATAAGGTGTGGTACCATCATAATTTCTTTGATCATTATTGTTGTTAATTTAACTTCGTTTATAAGTAACCCGTTTCATCTGTGTAGGGTGTAGCTTACGTACCACTGCCCTAGCATGCTGCTTTTGCATTTTCTTATAATTAGATCTTTCGCGAGGTTTTTTTTTCACCTTACAATCAGTTTAGGATCTACGACATTAATCTTTTTTTATTAGCTTGCGGGATTAGCCCGAAACAAACCCTCCGAACTAGGCTAGGTGTTTGTTGATGTTTTAATAAATTTTACCCGGGTTTACATAAGTCTGGAAGTTATTATTTTGTAATCTAAGGGTTTCTGCGGTGTACTTCTTGGGTCCTTTCACTTGTACTCCGTGTCTACGTGATTGCCCTGGAATGATGCGTCATTCGTGCGCACTGACCTATAGGAAGTACATCCAATCCTCTTCGGCATATGTGTCCAGACGGTGAGTTGTCCGGGAAGTCATTGCGGTTAGGGACGACCCAAACAACTCGTCTGACGGGCTCAATATTGCAAATAGTTTCACCGACATTTTTAGACATAGAATTAATTGCCTAAGTGTAATGGTTCTGATGATGATCGCTTGACGATCGAAACTGGTCATCCAAGTGTATTTATTAATCTCATGTAATTTTTATTTTCAGGATTAGGGTGTAACCCATTACAATCGTGTTGACCGACTGAAAAACATTACATTTCGATTACTAAGGCCACACTGAAATATGGCTTCAAACGCCATGACAAAGCCTATAGCCATAGAATAATGATATTGGCGAATATACGTTCACTAGCTGAAGTACCCGTGCTTCGCTACTGGTCATAAATAAATTGAAATGTGAAGGTGACAGTTAAAACAGGGGACAGGCGAGGTGCTGCGCGGAGGGAGAGTTAGGATGGAACATTTTGTCCAGCTACACCGCTTGGCATTGACCTTGTTTTATAGCACACGATTAGGTTTTACTCGCTAACAGTTGGAGATACAGGAAAAGTGATAAGGACCATTCTGATAGAAAATTAAATTTTAAACTTAGTATATGCCATCAAAGGTTTGCTATTTCTTAGCGTTCTCTTTTTATTTGAAATTGAAATATGAATGTTTGAAACCGGAGGGTGTAGTGACGTCACTTAAATGGTCGCCATCCTTAAATAGTGCAAATTATTGAAATCAAAAGTAGCCTATATATTAACCAGGTAAATCAGCTACTTCCATGTAAAATTTCATGTAAATCGGTCCAGTGGTTCTTTGGTGATCGAGTAATACACAGACACACAGACACGTACCATTTCACTTTTATATATTAGTATGGATGTAGATTTTTGATGTACGAAAAACGTACGATATTATTTACTTAGTAATTTGAAAGTACCCATGTTTAAGTACAAAAGGAGCCTGGTCATGGCTTCTAATGATTACTATGAGAATTATTCGTGACGTCAGTTACCTGTAGGTTTGCTACGGTACTGTATCTGTTGAGGGCAGTGAAGGAGGTAATGTTCTGTACAAATTATTTACTCTTATAGTCATGTCTTAAGTAGAAAAGAGGGAGTGTTCACTGCGTGGTTAATCATTTTAGGTTACTGTTCCATTTTGGTTGCTACAAATATTCTTGTTCTGTTAGTCTTAGTCAAGTCTTATCACAGTTACTGTATTCCTGATTTGTAATACAAAAGCTAGCCGGTACAGGTTAACAATGTCAACAATTTAAACAATGCAGCATAAAAACATTAGGATTAATAAATCATAAACGTAAACATTTTAGTAGTGGAACACACCTTAACGGAAAGTATAACACAACAATACAATATATTCCGCGTAATACCTTCCGTCATAATGTAAAGATTCAAAATATCCCGTAACAGCAGCGGTCTGAGAGCTGGAAGGGGGTACACTGCGCCTCCCGTGGCCAAATTTGGAAGATGTTTTCCGAGTTTTCTCACTTCCACTCGAAGCAAATACACGGATAGTTTCTAACTGAAGGCAACAGCAACCTCATTTTTAATCCTCACCTGAATTACAAATACACACACTAATACAGCCATCACAGTAACACTGGTTGTCAGAAAAAAGCATACACACTTAATTTCATGGGGCTACATAAGCCATGATGTCGCCAAGCCTCCAAATCAATCAACAATAACAGAATCATTTGAGCTCATTTAATCTTAATACTAAGTTTCGTGATGATATCTATAGCCGTTGTTACGTTAGGTCGCGTGCAGGGTTAGCAGATGTATTTGTTTTTATTATTATTTTAATTCCCTACATCGACCCCTGTTAATAAAATTTAAAAAAACACGTATTCAGAATTTTAAGGCGTTTAGATTCCTAATGTTCTTATCGTGGTTTTGATAGAGAATGGAGGCCCATGACCTGGTGTTTACGTCTTGACTGTAGTCATGGAGAAAATGGAGTAGCATGGGCCCTTACAGAGACAGGTGTAAACCCGGTGATCACTTCTTGAAGTAGTGTTGCCGTTGAGAAAATTGAGTGGCATGGCCTCTTACCGAGATAGAATGAAACTTGGTAGACCCGTCTTGTGCTACTGTTGCCACAGGGATGGCCGGCCTTGCCGTTCCTTCACAAGTTAATTTTCTGAATTTATTAGCTTTTGCTCGAGTGCAAATAGGCCGATTTCAGAGGAATGAGAAAGACTATCGAAAATCCATGTAGCCAGCAGTTCCTTCTCAGTCCAAAACTATGTGTATGCAAAATTTGGTTGAGATTGGTGGAACGGTGTAGATTTGTATACGGAACAAATCCACCCACATACTGTACCCTTGCGTCATTATATGGAACATGTGTTCGTATCCAGTTAGATCACGTTTTTTCGAGGCATGGGGCGTTCATCCCACTATACGATCACATAATCAGGATTTGAGTCTGTCAGGTAACTACTCTACTTGAAAGAAACATCAAGCTCCTAAATACATTTAATGGTATTAAATCATGGCAAAACACAACAAAACACAAAAATATATTAATTACTTTCCCACAACACAAAAATCAAAATTATATGTGAGACTCTTCTCATAAAGTTGGCACTCCTCAGCACCCATATCTATCCTAGATATCCTAACATTGATACTCTTTGACATTGACGAGCGTTCATAGTGTCTTTCACATCGCACAATTTATGTTAAATTTGCATATCACAACACAACAATAAAACACAAATTACAACTGAATAATCATTATGTGCAATTATTAAAATATTTGTCCGTTCTGAAACGGAACATTTACCTTGAAAAACATTGATTTCATTACCTTATTCTTTGCTTAACATGTGTTGTTTTCTGCACAACATCGTTTTCTTTTCCCATAGATTTCAAACGCTGATGTGAATTACCTTCCCTTCCAAAACACACATAGTTACTGATTTAGCTTCACCGTACAACAATCTTCTGGGTCTGATCATGTCTTTACTATCATTACAAACGTGCCATATCGTTCAATAATGCTACCCGTCTGAGTAAATTTGCATAAACTGGGTAATTACTCTTTTAAAAATGCACCTATTTATTTGGTGCAGTTAAGATGTCCTCAGAAAACCACTTGGCCAAATCTTATCCGATTACTCTGATCCAACATTCTATTCGAATGGATACAATGCATATAAATGATTTGACACTATATCAAGCATATTTCAATTACTTTCAGAGATAACGAGATTCTTCAGTGTTCCAGTACAACCTTAAAAAGAAAAGTAAAAGGTACACGGTCAATTAACTCCCCTCGGTGTGAAAACAAAAGAGTCGTCAAATTCCGCCCCTCCAAGATGGCTACCCAGTCTGCGACCCTCGCCTGCATTCCTGACCGACATTTAACTTGTAAACAAACCTGGCCATGTGCTTACTCTTGGTGCAGCTCTCTCAGGGGTACATGATTGGGTGTGTCATTATGAATGGAGTCGATCCAAGTATTTAACACCTACACTTATGGTATTTAATGGGCTCAATTCGGCCCCTAATTAGTTTTCATAGCTAAGGATGGATCTCCAATAGTTTCACCATTTTATGGTTGCAATCAGTGGTTCTGAACGCGTACCAGCCGAGTTTCAAACTGTTATCTCGCGCCGTACGGGTACGAATATATTAAGGAAATCAACCTGTTTCCTATTCGAAGAAATTGTCTTACCTCCACGGGTAGATCAATTATTAAAAATGGCATCCGTAGGGTGTCTCATTTTTTCCCTGGTAGCGAAGACTCTGCTAACAGTGGGTTACAGATCACATCTGGCCCAACTCCGTTGCGAAATATATGTATGCTCTGAGGCTATACAACACATCATTGATTCGAAGATTGGCCTGCTAGATTCATCAAAGCGCGAACTATCTTGGATGGTCCTTGCAATTATTGACGCAAATCTCTTGATTCTACGTTAGACATGCTCGCTGGTAGTGGCTAAAACAATATTCCTTTTAGATGGCTCAATTCATAATGCACTCATGTCCTCCAATCATTTAATTATAAACCTAGGCTTTACGTAGCTCTAAAACATGTATCAATTTACTGGCACTTACATTATCTGCCTTAATGGCTCTCAAACACAACCATGTAGCATTTAACATTATTTAATATTTCAATGACGCTGAAAAACTCTCTTTATCTTGCAATTATATCTCTCTTTCTCACTCTTCACAATAACACTGTATTCTTTCAACGGACATGACACAATTTGCACGTTCTATAAGGCATTAATACGCCGATTTTTACATGTATTATTGACATCGACCTCAGATTATTATTATTAGTTAACGTCACCGTTACTGTCATCAACATCTTACGCCTAAATGGTCGTAAGTTTATCATCCTCAATGCAATATATTTATTAAAATACGAGGGATGTGAACTCGTATAAAAGTGACTGCAAATTCTTAGTATTTGAGGGAATGACATGTTGTATGGTGAGCTCTTAAATCATATTAACATATTTGGATGGTACTCCTTTTCATTCTGGCTGGATTTATCCAACAATTCAGCATTGCGCCCACCATTTTGCTTTCTTCTAAGCCATCACAACACTTTTCACTAAGAACATTGAATATGGCTTGCACATGGTAATTACATCTTGTAATACCTGCATTTTACACTTTGAAATACCACACATTATTTTTAACACACAAATTTAAACACTTTTGGTTATCACTTTTAACACTAAGTTTACAGGTAATTTACACACGGAACCTTGCTGAGCTTTCCACTATTGCGTGAATTCAGAGATGCGATGCTGCAAAATTCTGACATCCGCCTGTCTCCTCCGAAAGTCTACCTCGAGTATGTGTGCTCATCTCCCGTCTCCTACAATTCCTATCTTCTATCTTGCAGTGTGTTTCTCAATTATATATCACAAATACTTGTGATGCCTTCCAGGTTCCCATAATCTGTAGTATCTGTTACAATTATATATGATTCTTTAAATATCATAACTCTTCCTGTGGATAAGTTCATTGTCTATCAAAATCATACTGCAATATATCTACGCTGTACTGATTACTGGTCGCGTATACTGCCTGATTATATGTCTGCCGTAGACTGTTTATAATATTAATGCAGAATTACTTGTACAATGCTGCATAATGCACCTTCCATTGTCCATCACAAAGATTCTGATCATAACGACTTGAATATTGCGCGCACTTATTCCGTGTGGCTGGACAGCATGTCGTCCCACAAGTTGAGTCAAAGAAGAACTGACTTTCTCCTCCTTCATCTTCCATATAAGGGTTTCTGACAAAAAGTAGTCCTCTTGCATCTCAGGAGATGCTCTTTTCTGAAATATCGCGTTTACTGACAAGGTAAAGCGTGATTCTTGATCGTCTTTTCATGGAGGTTCCAGATCCACTTGCGTGCTGGTGATTCCTTCGCTCAATTAATTAAAATTAATTGCTCTCCTCCATGGCGCGGTAACGCTATCTTGGGTGAATCCCCTCCTGCAACGAGACTAACCAATGCCCCTCCGCAGTATGTGTGTGAATATGCTCATAATCACATACAGGCTTTAATTTAGGTGTGCATACACTCCTAAATTACCTCTCTTCGAATATAAGTATCTGGGTGTAAGCCTCATCCCATTAGAATGCTTCATTTGGCAGTAAATAATTAATTTCTCTCGATGACCATCCCCTCTCTGCTTCTCTGCCTTGTCCAACGGGGGTTTCCTTGGTCATTAATCACGGACTTCCCACTCCAGTGCCGCCAAGAAATAGTGCGCTTGCGTCCGTCTGTACCTCCCATTTTCAAATCCAATCTATTAGCTCTCAAGTTGGCTCGGTTTCTTTAGCTTTTGCTAGCTTGTTCGTATACTGGCTTGCAGTTTACGCAATATTCCAACTTATTACTGCCTAAAATTCCCGTTCTGGACGTGGAATTAAGCTCTTATTATTATATACTGTTATTATCTCATTGCTCCCTGGGTTCACTGTGGCTGTTCCCCCTCAGAGATCAATGGTTCGATTCTTAGGAAAATCATGGACCTGATCTTTCCTCTATAGAGACCCCGGTTCGATGCCAGTTAGCCATGTCCCATTGGGCACAATACCCACATACAGACTTTCACTTTTATATATAAGATTTATGTAATTCTACATATCTTTTGAAGTTGCAATGGAACATGCTGTAAATAAATTGCCTTGCAGTCGATGAAGATGCGTATGCCTAGTGTTACAGGTTTGGTTCTTATTAGAAACGAAGACGTCCGGAACACCCTGCAATTGCCCCTATCCAAGACAAAATTACGGAGGTAAAATAAAAATGTTATTGGTTTTACGTCCCTTTTAACTACTGCTGCATTTAGACTCGCCGGCGTGCCGGAATATCGCCCCTAAGGGGATCTTTAACGTGCCAATAAATCTACTTACACGGCTCCCTCGCATTTGGGCATCCTCAAATGCCAACTGGCTGTACCAGGATTCAATCCTGCAGTCTTGGAAACGGCAGGCTAGAACGTTACCGCTGAGCCACCCAGCCAGCCAAATGAGGGAGGTGTGGGTACCTTGGTACGGGAACTTGGCCCCAGTAGATGCAGAGTCTATAGTCAATAAGGCACTAAAACTCAAGACAAGTGAACCAAAACCTCAAGGACGACTAAAAAGGAGATGGACGGTTACCCTGCGTGAGGATATGCACATCGTTCATGCAGCAAATCGCAATAAGTGGAGGACGAGATGCAGAGTGGTGGATCTCAAAACTACGCCACGAAGAACAAGTAGTTCCCTGAAGAACTACAGAGCCTACTTTTCTTAAATTTTAAGATCCATGCCAATCTATACAGACCTATCTAGAATAATAACGAAATCAAGTTGGTAATACCAACATTTCTAAGTACTACAGTTTGAAATACACCTGAAATAGTGTAGCGTAATAGAGTAACTTACTACAGTTGGCAGCCCTGGTGACTCTGAATTCTTAGTTCCATAGGTTAATTTGGTTGAAGTCTGCTGGATAGTATGGACGTTACATGCTGTTTGATATTGGATTATCAGTGTACGTAAAATCATGTTAGGAACAATGTCATGTATGTGATGCTAAGAATTCATCTGAAATATTACGATCTATTAATTATACTTTCAATTTTGGATACAATCCATTTGTTAATATAGAAGCTACATGTAATTAAAGATTGAAACTATCAGAAAGCTCAGAATCATGTTGGCAACACTGAGGTATATTAGTTACTCCAAATTAATCTAGAATGTCAGGTACCATACGTGCGCAAAGTTTAGAGCTGATGGATTGCAAACTTTATGATATATTGATGGGATTAAACAAATAGAGTGAGAATTTATTAACAGTTGGCAGCCCTGCTGTTTCTTACGAATATGCTCAGTCATAACTGTTATGTTACACAAAGAACTTTGGTTGAAATCCATTTGTCAGTATAGATGCATTAAAAAACTGGACCTATCAGCAGGCTTAGAATCATGTTGGCAGCACTGATGCATATAAGTTAAACCAAACTAAGAAAGAATGTCAGGTACTATACGTGTGCAATGTTTACAGCTGTTGGCTTGCATACTTTCTGATATATTGATATTAGGGTTAAAACATAGAGAGAGCATTTATTAACTGTTGGCAGCCCTGGTGGCTCTTTAGAATACGCACAATCATATATGTTGTAGTACTCATAGTACATACGAAATGTGGTTGAAATCCAATCGACAGTGTAGAAGTTACATGCATTTAGAAACTGGACCTATCGGCAGGCTTAGAATCATATTGGTAACACTGGCATGTATGGACATCTGAAATGAATCTGCAATGTTATTATCTATATATGTGCCAATTTTGGAATAGTTCGCATGCATAACTTCTGAGATATCCAACATAGAGCTCAAATTTCAATTTCGATTTTTCAGCAGTCGGTAGCACTGACGTCAATTTCAAATATGGCCGTGAGATATTCGGATATAGATCTTTAGTCTTACCAAATTTAGTTTCGATGGCTGCAGCCGTTCAGTAGTTGTTAGGGGGAAACACACACACAGACAAACTGACAGAAGGACAGACAGAAAGATACACATTTTCCCGGAATCGATCTCATAAGTCTAATTTTTCCTCGTTTTTTTTTTTTCAAAATGAGAAAAGTAGACTAACGAGTAGTGATCCTTATCAGAAGGGGCCAGGTAACCTCAATGTTCGGTCCTTCAAAACATCAGTTAGGACTGCCTCTTTGTGGAGCGATGGGGATATTTTGTTCTTCGACAAGAATAGCGAAATCTTCAATGTGGGAAATATCACTTTTAGTAGGTTATTTAGTTACGTGTAGCAGTAGTATCGCAGGCAAGTAGTGTGCTTGTAACCATGTTAGCTGTATCCTATCCCATTCCCCGAGGAGCACAAGTGAACCGAGCCGAGGCGAAACACAAACTCCACAACTAACTGTTACATCTCCAAGAGTTCACCACTCCACCGCAATAGCAGGCTGCTCGCTCTCACTGACACTCACTCCTCGGGACGGTAGCACTCTTATCTGCAGTGGCCGATTTTGCTTCTGGTTTCATGTATTATCAAAGTTCGGAAAGGGTTCGCTCCTCGAGCTTCCCCAGTCTTCATAAATAAATAATGAAATAAATAAAAAACGGCGTCGTAACTATATCACGCTTAAGACATTGTTGTTAACCCTTTGGGGCCCAGGCGGGCTTACTCCACCATATTTTTAAAACTATGTTTTTGCCAAAAAGATGGTAAATTTTACTTACTATACAGCTCACATATATCTTTGGTTGGTGCTGCCATCTACTTCTCATTTGTGTTCCTTGGAAGTATTTTCTCGCAGTCGCTCTTGTGTTTACATTTGAAAGCAACATGGCGTCGAGCAGCCACGGCATGAATGGTGGTGATCTCAGAGATTCTAACGTAGATTCATTTGCGGATTCTGGAAGCGACAGAGTCCCTGAATCAGAAAGTTATTTCATGAGTGGAGATGAAGAAATTCAGGAGGGAAACATTGATCAAGTGGGGATGGCATTGATGCTGATGACCTGAAAGTTTTTGAAGAGGAACATAAATTCCCGTAATGACCAAACAGCTGTTCGGATGAACGGAAGGCTGCACATTATATTTCGCGGGAAAAGGAAACTTCCAACAGGGAAGTGAAGGGAAGGAGTGCAGATTTTACGTATTTATCGTATGGCTTTTAGTGCCGGGAGTGTCCGAGGACATGTTCGGCTCGGTTGAGTCTGTAGCTACTTCCAGTGGACACCCTTTGAGTGAGCTACAAGTTCCGTTCAATTTCAAGTAGTTCCAACTTTCGCTACCAGGTATCAATGATACCTAGTGAACGGTCTTACCCTTTCACGCAGTTGTAGTTGCAGCAGTGGAAACGTGCACCTTTAGTCTTGCGCTGGGCCCATGAAACAGGACTAGGTGTTGAATGGAGAATGACCCAAATAACGGTAAATAAGGTGGAGAGAAATGTATCAGAGGCGTGGACTGAACGTGCATTTACATAGTAGTGAATGCAAGTTCAATACGATGCCGTACTCATAATGAATCATGGGCCTAGGCTACAATCAAAAAGCATAACGTAGAATAATAATCCAAACACCAGTCTAAACAAAATACTCAGACACAACGTCGATAAGGTGGGTAGATAGTATATTGATCAATGACCAAGCAAACGTTAAAGACGAGGAAGAGATACATGCTAGAAGTACGGTTAAGATGAAGTCAAACATATGATATTAAGTAACATAATGGGAGAAATGATCGAGACGTTAATGTCATGAGCGTAGGAGGTAAAGGGACGGGGAGGGATTCATTAAGGGGAAAGCATACTCGTGTAGAGTAAAGTTAAATTGGGAAAAATAAAGATTAAAGGGGCTAGACAAGGAAGTCAGGAAAAACGGGTATACCGACAAAGACATGAACGATATCCCGAATGGCCCAGAAGAAATAGAGGAGGTGGGGGATTTTGAAAAGAACGGAGACTTCAGGAAAAGTACGCGTAGAACTGATGTAAATGGACCAAATAAAAAGGCGACAAGCGGCCGAGTATATAAATAATTACGAGAAAGGTAACGAACAACAGAATAAGAGAAATCCATGAAAATAAGTCACGATAAAGGGATGGGAAACAGGTTGAGTGCAGTGGGGGGAAGATACGTACGATAAAGGGAATAAGACGTGCGTGAAAAGACGCAATCATGAGATAATCATGGGACAAAATAAGGTAAGATATAAGTGGCGTACGGTACAGGCTTTAATTCGGGCGAAGACGTCACACAGTAAGCCGAGACCATAATACCCATAGAAAACAAATGGGACAAAGAGGAAGGTGAAGGTAACGGGAAGCACTCAAGGAGACAGACAAACACAGTATGGACATACTGTTACGTGCCACCCCCTAGTGGCACTTTTGTTAACTGGATTACGGTGGGGGTACAAAGCACTACACCAATTACTGCTTAAAGAAATAATTATCTTTATTGTGGCCAGAAAATTACAATAATCACCAAATACAAGCAATTAGGAGCCTTCTCCAGTTTCCTCAAGCCTCTTCCTTATGCGCTCTTGGCCCCTTTCACTTGCAACAGACCACAGAAGTTAATCCGTCCTAATGAGTCCGGTGGCCTTGGCAGAAGCTACCTGCCCCTCTTCCTCAGGTAAAACAAATACAGTACTTACGAGCACTTGAAGTACGCTGTTCACAAGCTGGGAGAAACAATGTCACAGGATTTCGACACCACAATATCTGACACTCAGTGAAAGCACACTTACTCAGAACACGGCAGTCCCCTGTATGTTCCTCACTTCGCCGCTACACTAGGGGTTTCGCAAGTCACCACACTTCTGTCGCACAAGATAATCGCTCGCACTAGCTCGTAAAACACAACAACAACAACTGCTTCACGGGTCACTCTTATATAGCAGGCCGGTGACTCAATAAATGGTTCTAGATCCATCCAGGGTCCACGGCTTCTCGAGGTTTCCATCGCTGGTCCAGTCACGAATCTTCTGGACTATCCCTTTGTCTTAGTAGCCCTGTTGCATAAGGCACACGCAATACAGGAGGTATGCCACAGCCCAGCCCCTGGGGCAGTTGTGACTCAAGCGGCGAGCGATGACACAAACTCACAGCCGTAACACCACCCCCTTCCTAAAAAGGCTGATCGTCCCGATCAATCATTGGTCCGTCTGTGTCCCTCCGTAGGCTGCCAGGCGATCTCGATGCACGATCTTCATCTTCGCCCTCGGGTTCCGCTGGATCCTGTAGACGACATCGTTGATCCGTTTCACGACTCGGTACGGGCCCTCCCAGGACTTCTGAAGTTTGGGTGACAGGCCTTTCTTCCGTAATGGGTTGAAGAGCCAGACCAGGTCGTCCTCGTGGAATCCGCCGGCATCCGTCTGCTGGTCGTATCGGGTCTTCATTCGGTCGGTCTCGATCCGCAGTTTCCTCCTCGCGAACGCGTGTACGTCCTCCAGTTGGTCGACCAGTTCTTGACAATATTGGCTTACCGGGATCGGATCATTCCCAGGTCGGCCGAAGGCAAGATCGACAGGTAGACGGAGCTCCCTCCCAAACATGGCCAGGGCTGGTGTGCACCCGGTGGCTTCATGCACGGCGGCGCGGTAGGCCAGGAGAAATAGTGGTTGATGCTTGTCCCAATCCCTCTGGTGCTCGCTGACGACTATTCGGAGATGGTTCTCGACGGTGCGATTGAATCGCTCTACCATCCCGTCGGACTGAGGGTGTAGCGGCGTTGTCCTTGTCTTCCGGATCCCCAGCAGCTGGCATAGGTTCTGGAACACCTGCGACTCGAAGTTCCTCCCTTGGTCGGAGTGCAGCT
This sequence comes from Meconema thalassinum, assembly GCA_946902985.2. Taxonomy (NCBI): domain Eukaryota; kingdom Metazoa; phylum Arthropoda; class Insecta; order Orthoptera; family Tettigoniidae; genus Meconema; species Meconema thalassinum. Next base: position 164,972,981 of record OX336392.1, read on the forward strand.
CCAGGGGTACTCCGTACCGGCTGACGAATTCCTTCACCAGGGTCTCTGCGATCGTCGCGGCTTCTTGGTTAGGGAGCGCATACGCCTCCGGCCATTTGGTAAAGTAGTCGCTGACGACTAATATGTAGCGGTTCCCTGCCTCGCTTAACGGGAATGGCCCAGCAACATCGATGGCCACTCTCTCCATGGGGCCGCCCACGTTGTAGGTTTTCAGTGGACCCCGTCGTCTTCGTCCTGGGCCCTTGCTGGCTGCGCAATCGTGGCACCTCGCGCAGTGGTTCTCCACGTCTGTTCGGCATCCGATCCAGTAGAACCGCTCTCTCAGCTTCTCCAGGGTCTTCCTTATTCCTAGGTGTCCACCAGATGATCCTCCATGAACTTCCTTCAGGACTTCCTCCGTCATAGCCTTCGGAACGACGACTTGTTCCCGAGATGTCTTCCCGTCGGTGCTCTCCCAGGTACGGCAGATGAGGCCATCCCTTACAATCAGCGAGTCCCACTGTGCCCAGTAGGACTTAAACTTTGGGCTGCAGTCACTCACAATGTTCCACCCGGGTCTGGGGACACAGGCCCTCTTCCATTCGGCTATCAGTCCCAGGTCATCATCTTCCGCTTGCGCCCGCGTGAAAGATTCGCGGCTCCAGCTCCCTTGAAGTTCCACGGTAGTCCTTCGGCACTGTATCCCGGTGTTCTCCTCCCTTCGGGCACAGAAGGTGCAGTCTTCGGGGCACGGTCTTCGTGACAGGGCGTCGGCGTTAGAATGCAGTTGGCCTTTCCTGTGCTGAATCTCAAAGTTATACTGTTGAAGCCTCTCTAACCACCGCGCGAGTTGACCCTCGGGCTGCTTGAAGTTCAGGAGCCACCGCAGGGATGCATGGTCGGTCCTGATGAGAAATTCTTGCCCGTACAGGTACTTGTGGAAGTGTTCAATGGTCTTCACGATGGCGAGCAGCTCCTTCCTGGTGACGCAGTAGTTCCTTTCTGGCTTTGACAAGGCCTTGCTGAAGTAGGCCACTACTCTCTCCTCGCCGTCCACTACCTGCGACAGGATTCCCCCTATGCCAAAGTCGCTGGCATCGGTATCGACGATGAACCTTGTTCCAGGTCTGGGGTAGGCCAGAATAGGCGCGGTGCACAGAGCCTGCTTGAGTTGTTCGAAGGCACTGTGGCATTCTGCTGTCCACGTGAAGAGTTGGTCCTTCTCAGTCAGGCGATGTAAAGGTTTGGCGATGTCGGCGAATCCCCTCTCGAAGCGACGGTAATAAGTGCAGAGTCCCAGGAAGCTTCGTAGTTGGGACTTGTCCTTCGGAACTGGCCACCCCCTCACAGCTGCGGTCTTCTCTGGGTCGGTGCGCACCCCTTCCTCGGAGACGATATGCCCAAGGTACTGGACCCGCTTCTGGAAGAGCTGACACTTCTTGGGGCTCAACTTCAGCTGGGCAGCCCGTAGCTTCAACAAGATCTCCTTCAGGTTGTTGTAGTGCTCCTCGAAGCTTCTCCCCAGAACGATGACGTCGTCTAGGTAGACCAGGCAGGTCTTCCAGTGTAGTCCCCTCAGAATGGACTCCATTAGTCTTTCGAAGGTCGCAGGGGCGTTGCACAGACCGAATGGCATGACGGTGAACTGCCAGAGCCCGCTGCCCACAGAGAACGCCGTTTTCTCGCGGTCCTTAGGGTGGACCTCCACCTGCCAGTAGCCACTCTTCAAATCCAAGGTGGAGAACCATCTTGACCCTGATATGGTGTCCAGCGTGTCGTCGATCCGGGGTAGAGGGTAGCTGTCCTTCTTCGTGACGCCGTTCACCCGCCTGTAGTCCACGCAGAACCTGGTGGAACCGTCCTTCTTCTTCACAAGCACGACCGGAGAACTCCAAGGACTATGTGATGGCTCGATCACCCCTTGCTCCTTCATCTCTTCTACCATCCGGTCGACTTCGGCTTGCTTGGCGAGCGGGACACGTCGGAATGGGGCCCTAATCGGTGCGCTGTCCCCAACGTCGATTCTGTGCTGGACCAAGCTCGTCCTACCGAAGTCTTTGCTCCCCACGGAGAAGACATCCTGGAAATCGCGTAGCAGGTCCTGAAGTTGGCGTGATTGTTCCTCGTCTAAATGGTCCTGCGATCCTTGGTACAGCTTCTGTAGTTCTTCTGGCAGTGTGCGTCTTCTTCGGTTGTCCGTCTGCAGGTGTCCGTCCGTCGTGTCGGTGATGCGGGCAATCCAGGTAACGGGCTCGCAGACTCCTAGGTTGGTGTCCCGGTGAACCGTAATGTCGTAGTCGTTCAGGTTGGACAGGCGGACGTACGGCCGAGACGTCGTGTTGATGAGGGTCTTGGCAACTAGCAATCCTTTTGTCTGGATGTCCTCATATTTTGGCTCGATGACAGCCGCCACTCCCTCAGCAGTTCCGTCGACAATTACGGCGGCGCTGACCTCCGTCCTGGCAGGAACGATGACGTCCTCTCTCAGCCTTACTCGTCGTGCGGTGACGGCCTCGTGTGCTGGTTGCAAAGCAAGTTCCTCACCTCCGAAGTGCAGAGTGTTGGTACTCAGGTCCAAGATGATGTTGTTCTGGTCCAGGAAGTCCAGTCCGATGATCACTTCGTTTGATACGTCAGCCACAAGCACTGGATGCTTTATCACCCGTCGACCAATGACGAACTCCAGTGATGCTTCGCCATGTACCGGTGCGGTCTCTCCGGTCGCGGTTATTAGCTGGAGGTTCCTTTGTGTGGGTTGCACTCTCCACTTCGGGATCACAGTGGGATTGACGATGGTCCTCGATGCTCCCGTGTCGATCAGCATGGGCCAGCTCACTCCGTTGATGACTCCGTCGACCATCAGGCTGCTATTGTCCCTCCGTAACTTCGTCACACGCACTTGGACTGCCGGGGCTTGACGACTGTCACAAGCCAACCTTTGCCCCCCAAGGCTGGCTAATACTCGTTTCCCTGGACCGCGTGGTTTTCAGACGACTGATTTCCCGTCGGATACCCTCGGCGGCGGCGATCACCGCAGTCCTTGCTCAGGTGGCCTTTCTTACCGCAGGCCCAGCAGGTCGGTAGTCCTCTTCCAGGCCGCCTCTCCGGTTGTCTTCCGGCTGTGTCGTTGCTGGTGGTGCCGCGACTATCGAAGAAACGGCTTAGCGCCTCCATCAATTCGTCGGCCAGGGGCTTGGTCTCGTTGGTTTTTGCTGGTTCATCGACGTCCACTTGACGCACCCGCGCGTGCATTCTGGATGCCTGTTTTGCCGTCTCGAATTCAAGTGCGTGGCTCAGCGCATCTGCCAGGGTCTTATTGCGCGCGAGTCGCAGCGCCTGTTGAGTGTCCGAGTCCCGTAGCCCGTCGGTGAAGGTCTGCGTCGCTATCTGCTCCAGAAAGTCGGCCGGCGCTGTTGGGTAGGCAAGCCTTACGAGGCGTGCGATGTCCATCTCGAACTCCTGCAGGGTTTCCGCGTTCTTCTGTACCCGGGTTCGGAGCTGCATCTGGTAGGCCTGCTGAAGATGGCTATCTCCATATCGGGACTCCATATGGGCGATCAGTGAAGCGTAGTCCTGGGATCCAGTCGGGATGGCCTGAAGGACGTTAAGGGCGTCACCTCTCAGCGCTACAATGAGAGCTGTAGCCTTTTCTGTGTTGTTCCAGTTATTTATGGAACAGGCCGCCTCGAACTGACGTAAGTAGGTGCTCCACGGGACCTTTCCGTCGAAGGTTGGGGGCGTCACTCTGCTATGTCCCGTTCCTGATATTCCCGGTGTAACGGTGGGCGGGCGTTGGCGCAGCTCGGCAACTTCCTCTTGTAGGGCTTTGACTCTCTCATCCACCCCGGTCGGCGGGCGTCGGCGCAGCTCGGCGACTTCCTCTTGTAGGGCTTTGAATCTATCTTCCATCCCTGTCGGCGGGAGTCGGCGCAGCTCAGCAAATTCCTTTTGTAGAGCGTTGAATCTCTCTTCCACCCCCATCAGCGGCCGTTGGCACAGCTCGGCAACTTCCACTTGCAAGGCGTTGAATTTCTCCTCCACCCCCATCAGCGGGCGTTGGCGCAGCTCGGCAACTTCCACTTGCAAGGTGTTGAACTTCTCCTCCACTGCCGCGACTTCCTCACGTAGACCCTGTTCTAATTTCCTTTGGCTCTCCTCTAATTTCGTCAGCAGACACTCTTCCAGATTTTTCTGGCCATCCAGAAATTTGGCGGTTAGGTCCTCTGCTAACTTATTCTGGCTGTCTTCCATCTGCTTCAGGTCCTCCGCTAACTTATTTTGGCCTTCTTCTAATTTGGAAGTTAGGTCCTCTGCTAACTTCTTCTGGCCATCCTCCATCTTCTTCTGGCCGTCTTCCATTTTGGCAGTTAGGTCCCTGGTTAAATTCTTCTGGCCGTCCTCCATCTTGGTTTCCATGCCATTTAACTTTTCTAGCAGTGCTGCCAATTTCTCCTCCATTTTAGTTGTTTGTCTTGTAAAGGGCATGCACTCACAGGAAAATTAGAGAAAATGACCTGCTCGGGTTTTGAAACCAGGACCGTCAGGTGTTGTGCTTGAGTTCGTAATCCGGCTTCTGACACCAGTTGTTACGTGCCACCCCCTAGTGGCACTTTTGTTAACTGGATTACGGTGGGGGTACAAAGCACTACACCAATTACTGCTTAAAGAGATAATTATCTTTATTGTGGCCAGAAAATTACACTAATCACCAAATACAAGCAATTAGGAGCCTTCTCCAGTTTCCTCAAGCCTCTTCCTTATGCGCTCTTGGCCCCTTTCACTTGCAACAGACCACAGAAGTTAATCCGTCCTAATGAGTCCGGTGGCCTTGGCAGAAGCTACCTGCCCCTCTTCCTCAGGTAAAACAAATACAGTACTTACGAGCACTTGAAGTACGCTGTTCACAAGCTGGGAGAAACAATGTCACAGGATTTCGACACCACAATATCTGACACTCAGTGAAAGCACACTTACTCAGAACACGGCAGTCCCCTGTATGTTCCTCACTTCGCCGCTACACTAGGGGTTTCGCAAGTCACCACACTTCTGTCGCACAAGATAATCGCTCGCACTAGCTCGTAAAACACAACAACAACAACTGCTTCACGGGTCACTCTTATATAGCAGGCCGGTGACTCAATAAATGGTTCTAGATCCATCCAGGGTCCACGGCTTCTCGAGGTTTCCATCGCTGGTCCAGTCACGAATCTTCTGGACTATCCCTTTGTCTTAGTAGCCCTGTTGCATAAGGCACACGCAATACAGGAGGTATGCCACAGCCCAGCCCCTGGGGCAGTTGTGACTCAAGCGGCGAGCGATGACACAAACTCACAGCCGTAACAATACTAAACAGGTGAGACACCATAGTATTCCACAAAAGGCTCACGCGCACACTCACACATGCCAAGGAGGTAAGCCGAGATATACTTTGATGGAATTGGGGACTGTCAGACATCTCAGGATTACGATTAAATAAACGAAATTTACGTCAGTACGCGCACCTTTACAAACACGTAGATAAAAGGGGACAAAAGGAAAACGGGAGCAAGGCATCCCGAAAACGGGAGCGGGAGCTCAAAAAAAACTACATGGGAGAAAAAACAGAAGACTGCCCAGAGACAAAACAAGGGGTTGTCCCTGGTAACAGAAAAACAGAGAAGCAAAAGGGGAAGAGGTACCACTAATCAGGATTCGGTATAGCAGAAAGTTACCATAACGAACCTTGATCAGCAATTATAGAAATGTCCACTGATCTGCTCAGTTATTCTGGCCAGTAACAACCAAGAAGGAAAGAGAACAATTCCGATAATTGGCACACAGAAGAAAAGAGGGGGGGGGGAATAAAAATGGAAGAAAACGGTTCACTAGTGATGAATGTTGGAACTTGTATAGAGCGTTCCGACGAAATCTATCCTAACAATTCAGCTTCACACAAGTTTAGTCTGTGGAAGGATTTTTTACAAGCCATATATTTATGACATGGGACCCCAGAAGTGCAGGAAAGGCATTTTACTGTGAGAACTGTCCGAGGAACCAAGGACTCCGTCCTTACAAATAGTTCCATAAGTACCACAAATTTAACAATATCGCTGATAATGTTGCCTATTTGATGTAGGGGCAGATGACCTCACTCGTCCTCCTCTTAAAACAAAAACAATAGAATAGTTGTATATTTACTTAGTATGAAACAAAGTCCCCGATTTGTGTTTGTTATGGGTAAACTCGAGAACGACTGGATGGATTTTGATGCGGTTTCCATCATTTTGTAAAGGATATCTCGAGGATGATTTCTGTAGAAAATAATTTATTTATGATCAAAGGAAGCAAAGCAGTAACTTTTTTTTTCGGTGGAAAAGTAAAAAAAACCTGGCGTCCGAGCGCTTTGTAAGCTTACGCTGAGCAAACTGTTAAAAGTATCTAAATACTATGAGTGTAAGAATTATTCAGCATGGAAAGTTCTACAAAAACGTCCGCGAGAGCATAATTATGTCTATCTTCAATACTTCGCCCACTATGAGTGTTTTTACGTTTTAATTTCTTCCAACCATGTCCATTCAAATAATGAGGCAACAGTTTACGAGCTATGTAAGGGCGAATCTATCATCCCTGTTACAGCCTAGCTAGCGGGCGAACCTATTGCCCCAGATACAGCCAGCAGCAAAGTGTCGAGTCGTGTTGAGTTAAGACTTCTGAGAAGGGTGGTTGTGTTTGGAGGTTCCCTGGAAGAGCAACTCGGGTTTTCTTCATTTCGCCTGCGAACTTTTCGTTCCGCAAAATTCACAGTGAAGTTAAGATTGGACTGAAGGGAGATTTGTGTTTCATGCACGTGGCCATTTTTTAATTACGTCTGACAAGAATGTGTTGCACATGCATCTCCATGATAATGTAACTAATAGTCCAGTCAGTGATTTTAACCCATCATGCCGAGACGTAAAACGGATATTTGTCGTTGTTCATTGACACTGGAGAAAAAAAAAGCGCTTATCACGTAATGCTTTCTCCCGGGCGAAGCCGGGTCGGGTTGCTAGTTCATTAATATTTATGCATGTGTTACATCGGCTCCAAGCAGGGATAAAAACAAGTAGTTCCGTGAAGAACTAAATAGCCAATTTTGATAAATCCCACTAGTCTTTTCCATTAAAATTCCCCTGTCTATTTAAAGGTTCTACATTGGTTGGTTGGTTGGTTGGTTGGTTCTTAAGTATAAGAGCTGCGACAACGCGGTCATGTAGCCCCGTGTACTTTGGGTGAGTATAGAATCTGTCTGATAACCGGTGTTAATTGTGATGACTGTATTAGTGTGTGTTATCTGTTTTTTAATTCAATTAAGGACTGTAGACTTTTGATTTTTTCAAATAGTTCCTACTTTTGCCGCCAAACGCCACCGTCAACGACTACTAGTACAGAACTTACCTACCAGACGCCACCACAGTCGGCTCTTGGCAACGAACGTAGGAGCCTAAGAGCGTTGTTTACGTTCTTAACCTATACAATTTAGCTTCCCACAGGTGTAATTAATGGAAGGTTCTTTAACATGCCATAAATCTATCACATGGGACCGCCGGGTTCACTTCCCCTCCGAAGGAGGGCATACTGAGGGATTTTTAACGCTCTTAAAAATCCGACGACTTCGGTCAGATTTGAACCCACGATCTTGGGATAGAAGCTCAGCATGCTACCGACTACGCCACCGAAGCCGCCTAAAAGTTTCTTCCATGTGATATACTAAATTGATTTTGGTTCACGGCCTATATCTTCAACAACACCATTACAATGAGAAGTTATGTGCTAGAATATATAACTTTCAATATCGATGTTTAAGACTCCACCCACGTAATGGCATCTTTCTGTAATTAATTTTTAGAAAAGTCAAATGCACGGCTTCTATGATTTACGAAAAGTAAGCAACGGGCACACCATTCAGTGCCATTAGACTATGATTCTTATCATAGTTCACCATATAAATTGTCTTTATAATCGCCTGAATAAGATACGAGAAATAAAACAAGAAGTTCCGTGACGATCTAAAGAGCCTACTTTTCTCGAAATGTAAGATTCATTCCAATGATTAATCTATATGGACCTAATTAGAATAATGACGAAATTGAGTTGGAAATATCGAAATTTCTAATTTGTTCGAAATATAACTGGCATAATGTAGCCTAATAGAGCACTACAGTTGGCAGCCCCGGTGACTGAATATATTCTTAATTCCATCTCTTAAGGTACAGAACACAAAATTTGGTTGAAGTCCAATGGATGGCATGGACATTGCATGTAGTTAGACATTGGACCTATCAGCGCGCGTAAAATCATGTTGGCATCAATGTCATGCATGTGTTGGTCAGAAATAATCTGAACTATTATGATCTATTATTGTGCCAATTTTGGATGAAATCCATTTATCTGTATAGAAGTTACATGCATTTTAAAATAGGACCAATCAGCAGGCTTAGAATCATGTTGGAAGCACTGACGTATATTAGTTACTCCAAATTAATCTAGAATGTAAGGTACTATACGTGTGCAAAGTTTAGAGCTGTTGGCTTGAATACTTTCTGATATTTTGAAATTGGGGAAAAAATAGAGACAGCATTTATTAACAGTTGGCAGCCCTGGTTGCTCTTAAGAATACGCGTGATTATATCTGTTATAGTACACATAGCACATACGAAAATTGGTTGAAATCCAATTGATAGAATGGAAATTACATGTATTTACAATTAGTCCTATCAGCAGGCTTAGAATCGTGTTGGTAGTACTGAGGTCCATTAGTTACTCCAAATTAATCTAGAATGTCAGGTACTATACGTGTGCAAAGTTTAGAGCTGTTGGCTTGAATACTTTCTGATATATTGATATTAAGTAGAGACAGCATTTATTAACAGTTGGCAGCCTTGGTTACTCTTAAGAATACGCGTAGTCATATCTGTTATAGTACACATAGCACATAGGAAAATTGGTTGAAATCCAATTGATAGAATAGAAGTTACACGTATTTACAATTGGTCCTATCAGCAGGCTTAGAATCATGTTGGTAGTACTGAGGTCCATTAGTTACTCCAAATTAATCTAAAATGTCAGGTACTATACGTGTGCATAGTTTAAAGCTGATGGCTTGCATACTTTCTGATAAATTGATATTTGGATGAAAAAAATAGCGAATGCATTTATCAACAATTGGCAGCCCTGGTGGCTCTTAAGAATACCCTCAGTCATATCTGTTTATGTACAGATAGCACATACAAAATTTGGTTGAATTCCAATTGATAGTGTAGAAGTTATATGCATTTAAAAATTGGATTTATCAGCAGGCTTAGAATCATTTTGGCAACACTGTCATGTTTGGCCTCCTGGAAATTAAACTAAAATATTATTATCTATAAGTGTGCCAATTTTGGTATAGCTCCCATGCATACCTTCCTAGATATACATCATGGAGCTGAAATTTCAATTGCGATTTTTCATTAGTTGGTAGCACTGACATCATTTTCAAATACGGCATTGAAATATTCAGATAGAGATCTTTACTCGGACAAATTTTGGGTTCAATTACTACAGCTGTTTAGGAGTTGATAGGGGGGGGGGGGGCACACACACAGCCAGAAAGACACACATTTTCCCGGATCGACCTCATAAGTCTACTTTTTCCTCATTTTTACAAAATGGAAAAAGTAGGCTAAAAATACGGTAAGGTTTAAAATATCTTGCATTTTTTATTTTATTTCTCTACTAGCATAAGTACCCGTTCTTCGAACGGTATTCGGTGTAAACACCAGACATTATCAATTGAGCTACGGTTGCAATGGTTAGCGGTTTGTCATTCCTCATAAGTTTATCAGAACGAAGTTAGTTTTCTGGGAATATCACACACACTGTTAATTTAAGGGCCTTAAAATGTGGTTTTCGGAGAACCTTTATGGACTCCCGAATTTTGTGTCTCGCATTGAGAAACGCAACATATGGTTTGGTCGTCCTTCTAGGATAATTTTTATATATCGCCTATTTTAGCATGCATTTTGAGAAGTTTTTCCCTATATCCACCCTTCAACTGTATGAAAAGTACGGTGAAGGGTTTTTATCAATGTTTGGTGCATTGACTCTCATGGTTACCATACCTAATGTTACGATGCACCAAGCATCCGAACACAAGTTATGGGCGTACATAAAGATACACAGAAAGACATACAGACAATTCTATTCTCTACAACATATCGCCCAGATATCCAAATCATACAAAATCATCCTTACGATGAACCCGTACGTCGAAAAAAAAAGGAAAAAAAAAAAGATTAGTTAAAATTTGCTCTCAAACTAAATTCATCTAACGCGTACTTCCTGACGTGAAATAGAATTGAAATCCTTGTAGGCGAAACGCAAAACACGTCACATAAGAACTGACCCTCTACGTTGTATTAGGTCCCCATACACAGGAAGACCTCCGTCATAAATTTTAAAGGCTTGTGGTGCATGAAAATTCAGGTTCATTAGCTTCAAATGGCCCAAATTCCTAAAAGCCGCAAAAAAATCTGATTCAATTCAGGAATTTTTGAAAATAATGTTGCTGTTTGGAGATATAATAGACCTTCCGTACTATATGTCGCACGTGAAAATTGCATGAAAAAATTCTAGATTACCCCTTGACCCCCTTAATTGCATTAATGAATTATACAGTCTACGTTGGTTCCGTGATAGCCTTATAGCCATTTGCAAACCTTCATAGAAATGTAATGAATGGAGTGGCATTGCTTCTTACAGAAATAGATGGAAAAGTGGATGCCATCCCTTGAGGTAATGTTGTCATGGTTACCGATTTGCATTCCTTCATTAGTTTGTTAAATTAAATTAAATTAGTTTTCTGGGAATATTTCAGAAACGGTTGGTTTTAGAGCCTTATAATGTAGTTTTCGAAGACCATTTAGGGCACCCGAGTTTTGTTTCTGGCACCGAGGGGCTTTGTCTCGTCGTTGTACGCCATTATTAATACTAATACTAATAATATATTATAGGGATAGGAATATAATATACCTGCCGTACCATACCCGCAGGTGTAAATCGCGTGAACAAATTCTAGCGTAACCTTTGACCCCCTTAAGCGCATTATATGTATTGATGAATTTTACTGCTTAATTTGGTTCCGTGATAACCTTCTAGCCGTTTCCAAACTTTCACACTAATGTAATTAATGAAATTGCATTGCGTCTTACAGCAATAGATGGACCTCTGAGAATCTGTTGTCATGGTTACTGGCTTGCATTCGTTCATTATGTCCGTTGCACACGGTAAAATGTTTCTTAAAATTTATTTTACAACTAATTTTATAAAAAGTTGACGAAAGCAAGCTGCGTTGTTCACGGTAAAATTATTTTATAAAATTCGTGGATGTATCAGGATCGCCATCTACCGATAAACTTCTGAACCAAGAATCAGCTGTTCAACACACATTGGTTTGAGAGTATGGCTGCAATAAACAAAGCAAAAATTGCAGCTTTAGCTACAATTATATGTCGTACAGTGGTAAAAAGGAAGAAAAGAAATGCTAGGAAGTCCTGGACTCGGGAATGGATAAAAAGAAAAGAGGAGTAGAGGAATGCTGCCCTTGGTCGAAAATGAGTTGAGAAAATGAGAAGATCAGAATTCCTATAGGAATTTTCTAAGAATGGAGGAAAGCTGTTTAAAAACTCCTAGATCTTGTTGGTCCCAAAATTATTCGACGGGACACTAACATGAGGCAAGCCATTTTTCCTGAAATGAGACTGCAAGTGAGTTCGAAGCCCGTTTATCTTCGCCTTTACATCAGCCTGGCTTGTGTTCGGTCGAATTTGTGAAACATATTCGGCGATTGAGATTTCTGACTCCCTTCTTGCATTTCTATAGTGGTATATGGTCGTTTTAACCTCATACAAACACTGATATTTCTGGTACTCGTCCAGTAAAACACTAACAGCTTCCTTAGTCCAGCCGGAGCCTGCCATTTTCGAAGTGTTTGTTTACAAGCGAGCTTCAAAATCTTCTCACCTCGTGGCGCCAGCATCATCTCCATATCAGCTTCCCTGATTGGTTCGTTTCGTAAAATTAATTTAACGGAATAGAACATGTCCTATTTTATGGAAAGTTTTATCAAAGGTTTTATATAACATGAATTTGACCGTGAGCAACAGAAATTTTATAAAATTAAATTATTGTACAATAAATTCGAAGGAAAATTTCACCGTGAGCAACGGGCATTAGTTTATTAAAGTAAATTAGTTTTCTTGGAATATCTAAAAAACGGTTGGTTTTGGGGCCTTAAAATGTGGATTTCGGGGACCCTTTAGTGACCCCGAGTTTGTCTCTCACATTGAACATGATCTTTGTCTCGTCCTTGTCCTTCTACGCCTATTTCAGCATGTATTTTAAGGGGGTAGTCCCCCTTTTATGAGATGTACGGTGAAAAGTTACATCAATGATTAGTGTCGTGCCTCTGATGGGTATCTGTACCAAATTTTACGTTGATTCACCCAGCCGTTCTCGAGTTATAAGGGAACAAAGTTGTCCACACACAAACAAACAGACTGATAAATAGACAGACAGACAGACAAAAATCGCGCGCATCCTACATAAAACAGTCTGAAACGCGTAAATAAATCAAATTTCCGTAGAAATTCAGAAAAACAATGACAAATTTTCATTTTTATATAGCCTATGTAGAGATATACTGCAAGCTCGGTGTTGACCGTGTTTTATAGCACAAATTTAGGTTTTACTCGCTAACCGTTGTAGATACTCGAAACGTGTTTTGGACCTTTTGGATAGAAAATTAAATGTCGAAGCTCGTGTATGCCATCAAAAGTTTGCTATTTCTTAGCGTTCTCTTTTTATTTGAAATGGACATATGAAATTTTGAAACCAAAGGGTTTAGTGACGTCACTAAAATGGTCTCCATTTATTAATAGTTCTAAATATCGAAATCAAAAGTATCCTGTATTGTTATTAACAGAAAAGCGCACGAATGTGCATATCCTAGATTTACACTAGTAAAACAAACATGTTACAAAAGAGTTAATTGATGTGAAGACATCATGATCCAGTAATCAATCAGGAATGTGTGCATTAAAGCATTCATTCATGACCAGTCATTATATTGTGAATTGAATGTTATTTGTGAAATAGAGCAACACTGTATGGTGCTTTGGTTGAGTTTAAGTGTTAGTACTTGCCATATCCACACAGTGATTTCTGGTTATTTTTAGCCTACTTTTCACATTTTGCAAAAATGAGGAAAAGGTAGTCTTATGAGATCGGGCAAATGTGTGTCTGTCTGTCTGTCCTTCTGTCTGTCTGTCTGTCTGTCTGTCTGTCTGTCTGTCTGTCTGTCCTTCTGTCTGTCTGGCTGTGTGTGTGTGTGTGTGTGTCCCTATCAACTCCTAAACGGCTGCAGGAATCGAAACGAAATTTGGTAGGAGTAAAGATCTATACCTGAATATCTCACGGCCATATTTGAAAATGATGTCAGTGCTACCAACTGCTGAAAAATCGCAATTGAAATTTGAGCTCCATGTTGGATATCTTGGAAGGTATGAATGGGAGCTATTTCAAAATTGGCACACGTGTAGATAATAATATTTCAGTTAAATTTCCAGGAGGCCATGCATGGCAGTGTTGCCAAAATGATTCTAAGCCTGCTGATAAGTCTAATTTTAAATGCATATAACTTCGATACTATCAATTGGATTTCAACCAACGTTTGTATGTAATATGTGTTCATAAACAGATATGACTGGGCGTATTCGTACGAGCCACCACGGCTGCCAACTGTCAATAAATGTTATCTCTATTCCTTTATCCAAAGACCAATATATCAGAAAGTATGCAAGCCGACAGCTTTAAACTATGCACACGTATAGTACCTGACATTCTAAATTAATTTGGAGTAACTTATGTACATCAGTGCTACCAACATGATTCTAAGACTGCTGATAAGACCAATTTTTAAATACATGTAACTTCTATAATATCAATTGGATTTCAACCAAATTTCCTATGTGCTATGTGTACCATAACAGATATGACTATGCTTATTCTTAAGAGCAACCAGGGCTGCCAACTGTTAATAAATGCTGTCTCTATTTTTTACCCAAATATTAATATATCAGAAAGTATGTAAGCCAACAGCTTTAAACTTTGCACAAGTATAGTACCTAATATTCTAGATTAATTATGAGAAACTAATATACGTCAGTGCTGCCAACATGACTCTAAGCCTATTGATAGGTCCAATTTTCAAATACATGTAACTTCTATACTAACAAATGGATTTCATCCAAAATTGGCACAGCAAGATATCATAATATTTCAGATTATTTCTGACCAACGCATGCGTGACATTGTTGCCAGCATGATTTTACGCGCGCTGATAGATCCAATGTCTAACTGCATGTAACGTCCATGCTATCCATTGGACTTCAACCAAATATTGTATTCTGTATCTTAAGAGATGGAACTAAGAATATATTCAGTCACCAGGGCTGCCAACTGTAGTGTTCTATTAGGCTACAGGTATATTTCGAACTAATTAGAAATTTCGATATTACCAACTTAATTTCGCTATTTTTCTAGATAGGTCTATATAGATTGGCATGAATCTTAAATTTTAAGAAAAGTAGGCTCTTTAGTTCGTCACGGAACTTCTTGTTATATCGTGTGATGTGATATGTGTCACAGAACTGGTCACATAACGAGCACACGCAGAGTTCATTTGGGGCGTGGTAGGACATGTTTTTACATATTTTATGGTGGTACCCATGCACTGCTAACTTTATCACCACATGTCTTAGTTTCTGATTGGCGCTGGTCCAGTTCCGGTTGATCATGGCATCCGTGCTGTAAAATTCTAGCGGAATGTCTTCTCTCTTCTCTCTGCTAGGTGCGCTTCAGCATTCTTTGTTGATGGAAGCTGTAATGTTGTCCTTATTTCTTCGACGAGGAAGGGTTCCCGTGCTAATTCATATGTTAGGCTGGAGCGCGTGTATTTTGAGATGCCCATTAAGGTTTCAGGGATTGGGCTCTTTTGATGGTGGCCAGATCTCTCTTCGTTAGTGGATCCCGTACGTGAGAATTGGTAGGATCTTTGCGTCAAACAGATGCATGGCTGTTTTTAAGGATAGCTGCTGTAGATTAATAATGTCGTACATGGCTTTCAGGCAAGCCACTGCTCTGTCTTGGATGTGTAATCTGAAAGTCCCTGTAGTCTGTAAAGTGATCCCAAGGAATTTAACTCCATTTACTATTTCCAATTTGTCCTCTTTATACTGCAAGTTGTCGTTTGCTGCTACACGCCCACCTATCCGAAAAACCATCTGTTGGGTATTTGTCCAGTTTATTTTCAGACTTTTATTTCCTGCCCATTCTACCAGTGCTGAGAAGGCGTGTTGGAGTTCTTCCTTATTTGGTTATCCTAGTACCATGTCATCCGCATATATGTAGATCACTGCGTCCTTTGATTTCTCTCGGATTGCTGTTGTTACATCGGCTGTGGCAATATTGAACAGTATGGGACTGGGGTCACCTTGCAACATTCCATTAGTTTGGGTGATTTCCTTTGTTTTGCATACTGCGTCATCTATGGTGATCTTGTTGTATGCCAGGGTATTTTTGACTAAGATTGTTAAAGGGTTGTGATTTCCGATGATATTTTGAAGTTTCGATGTGAGCTTTCTTCTGTCAATTAGGTCGAAGGCCTTTGTATAGTCTATAAAGACAGCATAAAACTTTCCCTTTTGGAGTCGTTTTGCTTCCTCTATGTCATTTAACAGATTTTGAATTGTGTGCAAGGTTCCTCTTCCTCGTCTAAAGCCGAATTGTTCCTCCGGTATCTTGGAGTCGACTTCGTACACTATCCTGTTGGTTAGAATTCTTGTCCAGTGCATTTCTTCTGTAAGAGTTGGGGTCGTTGGTTTCACCTTTTCCTTTATAGAGAGTTTTAATGGTTGATTTTCTCCATTCTTCGGGGTTATTTCCTGATCCTAGGCATTTGGTAAACAGCTTGGATCATAGTTCTAATAGGTATTGTGTCGATTCCTTTAGATGTTCGTTGAAAAACCCGCCTGGTCCTGCTGCCTTGTTATATTTCGTAGCCTTGATTATGTCCAATACCTCTGTTTTAGTGATAGGGAGTATTTCTTCGTGTTGATCTCTACATTCAATTTCATATGCTGCTTGTTAGTGCGATTCCCATATTCCTATTTCTACGTTGCTAGATCTAGATGATCTTCTTGGTCTGATGGCTATGTATGGATCATTCATTGCTTCTTTGGCGATCCTCTCACCTTCTTTTTCTATGTATTGAAAGCGTTTACGTTTTAGGAGATTCTTGTAATATCTCCGTGTTTCCCCATATACTCTTAGGTCTTCTGGTGTTGACGTGATCCTAGCTATATGTAGTGCCTTAAGTGTAGTTTGCCTTTCTGCATAACATTCCTTATCAAACCACGGTTGAGCTTTCCTTGTAATCTGTTTGTGGGTTATACTTGCTCCTAGTATATTGTTAATTCTTGTTAGGGCTGTATTTAGGTCGTTTTCCTTGATTGTCTTTTCTGCTTCAGGTACTTTTCCTAGTTGTCGCTGTAGTGCTGCCATGTTACGTTGTCTGGATATGATGGTCTTGACGCAATTCGAAACAACTTTCTTTGGAGTTTTGAGTAAGAATTTGGTCTGTATTGGAATGTGTTTTCTTAGTGGGATTACCGGTGAAGTCCATAGACTCTTTTGTTCTAAAATGTCAATATCGTTTCCTTTGTGGAACACGAGGTCAATTGTGATACTGCCATTATGGGCAAAGTAAGTTTTGCGTTTTGGGTCATTTACTATTTTGAAGTTTTCTTCTGTAAGGAATGTAAGGACAGTTTTACATATCGTATCGGGTTTGTCTAGTCTACAGTTCATATCTCCTGCTAGTATTATGGTTTATTCCGGGTTTGCAACTTTCCGTAGGGAGAGCGTGAGGAGTTCCATTATATCCTCTGTATCAGTGTTGGGACGAACACAAGTGCCTATTTTCGTGAAGTTGTTTGCTTTTCGCGATTTTGAGTTTTTTCTATATGTAAGGTCTTTAAGGGTTTATAGAGGATAGACATACCTCCTGATGGCCTACCTTCTGTAGATTATCTTGCTAGAGAGTGGATGGAGTAGAACCTTTCTATATCAATAGGTGTCGTTAGGAATGTCTCTGTGAAGCTTAGTATGTCAGATGTATCAAATGTGTTTCCTGGGGTTAGTTTCAGTAGTCCTTTAAACCCTTCTACATTCCACAGGAGCATGTTAATGCAGTTATTCGAGAGATGCGCCTTCGCTTCTTCTGCGGAGGCGATATCGAAATCGACGCACAATTACTTACTATATATATATTACTATCCTATATGTAAACCTGGTAAATCAGCTACATCCATGCAAAATTTCATTTAAATCGGACCAGTGGTTCTTGCTTTATTGAGTAACACACAGACAGACAGACAGACAGACACACACCATCTCATTTTTATATATTAGTATGATTACTGATACAGGTCGTTTGCAATACAACCGGTGAAAGATATGTTTGTATTCATAACAGTGTTAACAAGTCCAAAGTTTCTAAAATTGTTGACAAAAATTTCAATAGCGATAATTATTTTATTTTTAAAATCCATGGTTGAGGATTCTAACTTAAATTTTTACCGACAATGTCTAACAGGGTCTTAGGAATGTTATGCAAGATTTTTTCTAAAAGAACAAGAAGTTCCGTGACGAACTAAAGAGCCTAATTTTCTTAAAATATAAGATTCATGCCAATGATTAATCTATATGGACCTATCTTATACATAAAAGTGAAAGTCTGTCTGTCTGTATGTATGTATGTATGTATGTATGTATGTATGTATGTATGTATGTAGGTCTGTTCCGTAAACAAATCTACACCGTTCCACCAATCTCAACCAAATTTTGCACACACATAGTTTAGGAACCAGAAGGAACCGCTGGCTACCTGAATTTTCGATTGTCTTTCCCATTCTTCTGATTTCGGCCCTTTTGCACTCAAGCACAGGCTAATCAAATCATAAAATATACTCATGAAGGAATGGCAAGGCAGATAGTTTCCATGGCAACATAGCTCAAGTCGAGACACGGCCGACTGATGCCAGTAGCGCTCTGCACTACCGGTATAGAAAATGAGGATCATTACTTGAAATCCCGTTAGTTACTCAACTGGTCACACAGCACTGTCAACCGAGTTTAGCATAACAAAGACTTGACACTATCTACTATATATTTGTCAAATACCACTCACTCACTCACTCACTCATTCATTCATTACGAAATTTCAGAAACCACCGAACGGATTGGAATGAAATTTGGTATGCAGCTTCCTCAAGAGCCGCAAACGTCCACTAAGAGAGAATTTTCGAATATTCAGGTTCTAAAGGGGTCTTAAGGGGGTTAAACCTGCATTTCAATGAATAACAATATATCCCGAATGGTTTCATTGGGGGATGTGATACACGGCATATAAATTCATTATTAAAAAGTAAGAAGACACGTGTCTGAAGATTTTTCAATGTGGTGTATATTATGAGGTGAAAGGGGTGAAAAGTGGGGATTGAAAGATTCCTAACGGAGCGTGTATCTCTTAAACGACATAGGCGAGGAGTTTGAAACTCAGCGGGAAAATATCAGCATAAAAACTAAGTAAATATGTGTTTCACCGTTTTTACATAAATCCAATTTAAGGGGCCCATGGGGAGGGGTGAATTTCTGGGGGGGGGGGGGGGGAGGGGAACAGGAAAGAAAGTGTCCTAACTGATTGACTGACTGACTCACTCATCAAACTCAGGGGGGAAAACTGCTTTAAACTAAGTAAATAGCTTTTCGATAGTTTGTTTTGATCAATCAAATTGAAGGGGTTCATCGGGAGGGGTGAAATTCAGAAGGAAAAACAAGATGTTCGGGAAAGAACATATAGTCTACTTTCTCCTAAATGTATGGGTATAGTTATAACTCTCTGTCCTTATCATCTCCTAATTTCTTCCTATTTGAAGTGCAAATTGGCACACAGGATTTGAACAGTGGCGTTCAAACCATAGTTTATAATTTACCCCAGCATTTTGTAATTTCATCAGCAAACACTCCAAACACCGACTACTTACAATAATTGAAACTTCGTTGCTCTAATAAGGCCCATCTACTATGCGCAGTCGGCAGTCCGTAGTTGGTAGTCCTCGGACGGCAGTCGCGATCGACTCCGTGTATACTATAGGCACCATACACAACATGAAGTTGCAGTTGGTAGCTGGCAGTTGGCAGTCGCGAATTTTATCCTTGACTGCCAACTACCCGACTGCAGCAATGTAATAGCCAATCAGAGCAGATCAGAAACTGACGTCACGTTGTTGTTCTGTGTCGTATACGAATGATATAGGACTAAGTGAAGTAACTTCGCAACCCGTTAATTTATAGGCTAATCTTAAATACACGGTATAACAAAATAATCCATCTCCAAATCGTCCATATTGCAAGTTTTGAGGTTATCAACAACGCCTCTGTGCACAAGGAATAAACGAATGTTACTGTATTATTACTTCTAGCAGTCGTTAAGACTGGGTTCACTAACTGGCCGGTATAGAGCGCTGCTCGAATCTATAGTTTCTGCATAGTACAACTGAAGGATGGTAGATGTCACTCCGGTGGAGAATGTCGTTTTTTTTTTTAATACATAATTTCCATTGCAAAACGCACCATATAACGCTTTATTTTATAACGTCTGAGTACTCAAGAAACAATAAATATAAACAAAATCAAGCAAAAAAGTTCTACTCTGATAGGATTTGAAACCCGGCCAGCCACATGAGAGACGGAAGCTCTAACCACACAGCCAATCATACACTCATATCTCACGCGTTATCGATTAAATACATATAACGTTCTGTATTAGCAAATAATCACTTGGACTGAAGATTTCTTCACTGGAGTATATTTCAAACCGAGTTCATTTCATATTAAGTTCATATAATTTTTATCAGTAGGTTATATTGCAGGCAACATACTGAAATTAGTAAAATATAGGTCAGAACGAGAGATCAGCTGCCATCTTGTCAAATAGCCGAGACGATTCAGATTTTTAAAGTCACTTCTAGATAATAATATTACAATATAAACTTTTAATTTCGAACGAACCACGTCGCTTAGAACAGATTAAACGATTCTTGGTTCGATAATCGGAACTGGTGGGTCCCATGTTATGGATTATAAATTTTGCATAATTCACACGGCCGTCATCCTGAAATGGTACGTTTGATGACCTTGTAGTTTGGGCACAAGACGCGTCCCATATGAAGGTAGGTTGTTACCAAATTTGGTAAAGATCCGTTGATTAGTTTGGTCGTAATGCATTATTAAGTTTTGACCATTCGATAGGCCGACATTACCTTTTGGTAAAGATGGCGGCAATATAAAACATGACACTGAGGTGCCCTTTGCCAGTGCTACCTCTGTAGCAAATTTCGTTCAATTCGGTTAAACCGTGTTCGAATTGATAGGGGGGGAGGGGGGGACAGACATTCAGAGTACACACACTCACACACACACACACACACACAGACTCACACACATACACACACACAGACAGACACACATTTTTTTTTCCGCCCTGTAGTGACCTCATAAGTCTACTTTCATTTTTTGCAAAAATCGAAAGTAGGCTAAAAATGAAAGAAAATGTCCTGACTCATTCACTCACTCATCATCGCCCAGCCAAAAATATTGAAGTTGGAAACATGGCATTTCGGGGATATGTTCGTTGTATATCAAAACCGTACAGTAAGGGAGTATTTTTGGATATTAAGGTTCTAAATGGGTCTTAAGGGGGTTAAACCTGCATTTAATTGAATAACAGTATCTCAGGAGTGGTTTCATTTGTGGATGTGATACTCGGCATATTAACTAATCATTAAAAATAAGCAGACATGTGTCTAAGGGTTTTTCGATGTGGTGTATAATTATGAGGTGAAAGGGGTGAAAAGTGGGGGTTGAAGGATTCCTAACGGAGCGTGTAGGCCTATCTCTTAAACGACATAGGCGAGAAATTGGAAACTCAGCGAAACAAAATCAGCTTAAAAAGGAAGTAAATCGGTGTTCGACCGTTTTTTCATTAATTAATTTAAGGGGCCAATGGGGAGGGGTGAAATTCAGGGGGGAAAAGGGAGAGAAAGTGCCCTAACTGACTGACTAACTCACTCACTCACTCATCAAACTAAGGGGAAAAAGACAGCTTAAAAAATAAGTTAATAGGTGTTCATGCGTATTTCATCAATCCAATTTAAGGGGCCAATGGGGAGGGGTGAATTTCTGGTAAAAATAATTGAAAGAAAATGTCCTGTCTGACTCACTCACTTATCACGCCCAGCGAAAACTATTAAAGTTGGAAACTGAAATTTTGGGAATATGTTCGCTGTATGTCGAAAACGTCAACTAAGGAATGATTTTTGTTTATTTGGGTTTTAAAGAGGTGTTAAGGGGGTAAACATGCATTTCATTGAATAACGATATCTCATGAGTTGTTTCTTTGGGGATGTGATATTCGGTATATAAACTAATCATTAAAAATAATCAGACATATGTCTAAGGGTTTATCGATGTGGTGTATATTATGAAGTGAAAGGGGTGAAAATTGGGGGTTGAGGGATTCTTAACGGAGTGTGTATCTCTGATACGATATAGGCGAAAAGTTTGAAATTCGGCGGAAAAAAACAGCTTAAAATACCAGTAAATAGGTGTTTGACCGTTTTTTCATAAATCCAATTTAAGGGGCCCTTGGATAGGGGTGAAATTCTGAGGAAGAAAACAGGAAAGAATGTGTCCTAACTGATTGACCCACTTACTCACTCATCAAACTCAGGGGGAAAACATCTTTAAATAAGTAAATAGGTGTTCGACCCTTTGTTTCATAAATCCAATTTAAGGGGTTAATGGGGAGGGGTGAAATTATCAAAAATAAATGAAAGAAAATGTCCTGACTGACTCAATCACTCATCATCGTCCAGCCAAAATTATTGAAGTTAGAAACATGAAATTTTGGGGATATGTTCGTTGTATGTCGAAAACGTCCACTAAGGAAAGAGTTTTGGAAAAAACAGGAAAGAAAGTTTCCTAACTGATTGACCCACTTACTCACTCATCAAACTCAGGGGGAAAACATCTTTAACTAAGTAAATAGGTGTTCGACCCTTTGTTTCATAAATCCAATTTAAGGGGTTCATTGGGAGGGGTGAAATTATCAAAAATAATTGAAAGGAAATGTCCTGACTGACTCAATCACTCATCATCGCCCAGCCAAAATTATTGAAGTTAGATACATGAAATTTTGGGGATATGTTCGTTGTATGTCGAAAACGTCCACTAAGGAAAGAGTTTTGGATATTCAGGTTCTAAGGAGGAGTTAAGGGGGTAAATGTGCATTTCATTGAATAACAATATCTCACGAGTGGTTTCATTTGGGGATGTGATACTTGGCACATGTACTAATCATTAAAAAAAAGCTGACATATGTCTAATGGTTTTTCGATGTAGTGTATATTATGAGGTGAAAGGGATGAAAAGTGGGGGTTGAAAGATTTTTAACGGAGCGTGTATCTCATAAACGACATAAGCGAGGAGTTTGAAACTCGGAGGAAATGAACAGCTTAAAAATAAATAAATAAATAAATAAAATAAATTGGTGTTCGACCGTTTTTTCATACATGCAATTTAAGGGGCCTATTGGGAGGGGTGAAATTTTGGAAGAAAAACGTCCACTAAGGAAGGATTTTTGGATGTTCACTCTCATCGACCAACCGAAACTATTAAAGTTAGAAGAATTATATTTTGGGGATATGTTTGTTGTGTGTCGAAAACGTCTACTAAGCAGGGATTTTTGGGTATTCAGGTTCTAAAGGGGTATTAACGGGGTTAAACCTTCATTTCATTGAATAACAATATGACACGACTAGGACGCGAGCGAAGCGAGGCTAAAAATGAGATGGTGTGTGTCTGTGTATTACTCAATCACGCAAGTACCACTTGTCCGATTTACATGAATTTTACATGGAAGTAGCTTATTTACGTGCTTAACATATAGGTTACTTTTTATTTCAATACTTTGCACTATTTAAGGTTCGCGACCATTTTAGTGACGTCACTACACCCTTTGGTTTCAAACTTTCATATTTCCATTTCAAATAAAAAGAGAACGCTAAGAAATAGCAAACTTTTAATGGCATATACGAGGTTTAAAATTACATTTTCTATCCGAAAGGTATCTCCAACCGTTAGCGAGTAAAACCTAAATTTGTGCTATAAAACACGTCCACGCCGAGCGGTGTTGTTGGACAAAATGTTCCATCCTTAATCTCCCTCTGCGCAGCACCACGCCTATCCCCTGTTTTAACTGTCACCTTCACACTTCAGCTAGTCTACAATAATGACGAAATTAAGTTGGTAATATCGAAATGTCTAATTAGTTCGAAATATACCTGGTTTAATGTAGCCTAATAGAGCACTACAGTTCATAGTTCCATCTCTTAAGGTATAGAATACAAAATTTGGTTGAAGTCCAATGAATAGCATAGAAGTTACATGCAGTTAGATATTGCATCTATCAGCACACGTAAAATCATATTGGCAACAATGTCATTCAAGTGTTGGTCAGAAATAATCTGAAACATTATGATCTCTTGTTGTGTCAATTTAGGATGAAATCCATTAGTTAGTATAAGTATTTTAAAATTGGACTTATCGGCAGGCTTAGAATCATTTTGGTAGCACTGCCATAGACGGCCTCCTGTGAATTAAACTGAAATATTATTATCTCAATTGTGTGCCAATTTTGCAAGAGCCACCATGCATAACTTCATGATATCCAACATGGAGCTCAAATTTCAATTGCGGTTTTTCAGCAGTTGGTAGCACTGACATCATTTTCAAATATGGGCTTGAGATATTCAGGTATAGATCTTTACTCACACCAAATTTGGTTTTGATAGCTGCAGCCGTTTAGGATTTGAGAGGGCGGGACTCACACACAGAAGACAGACACACATTTGCCCGGATCTATCTCATAAGTCTTCTTTTTCCTCATTTCTGCAAAATGTGAAAAGTAGGCTAAACATGTACCTAGTTGGTAAGCAAGATGGTGTCTTATTTACATAGTCTTGATTGTTAAGATTCTTCAGTTCTGGTTATGTAAAGTTATTTCTTGTAATGAGGACCAAATGGAATTTAAATTGAAACATATTTTAATGTATTCCATTTACTGGGACACAAAATATTAAAGAAATCTTCCTTCTATGATATTAAACACTCGCTAATCCGGCACTCAGTAACCTGGTCCACTTCCCGCCTTAGGCGCTCAAGCAGAAATGACGCGCCAAACAATTGATTTTCGAGCACAACAATGTTGTTAACAAAAGTTTGGTGCTTTTCAGTCGGTCAGAACGAATGTACCCAAATAGAGTTGGGTTATGCCCTGATCCTGAAATAAATTACATAAGATTAATAAATACACTAGGATGACAAGTTTCGATCGTCAAGCGATCATCATCAAATCCATTACACTTAGGCTATAACATCTATGTTTGAGAATACAGGTGAAAAATATATACAATATGTACAATTATTTAGTTGCAGTGTTGGTAATGCAACAGTCGGTGTATGTTAAATGTGGTATATCTAATGTTAGGTAAACTTCTAAGATAGTGATGAAAATCCGGAATTTGTATGTTAGGGGTGATTATATGGTTTTACAAAATCAACTATGGTTATACTGAAATAATACAAGCTTATACTTACCGAGTTGTCTCCTTAGCTGGAACTTGAAGCAGTTGCGCGTTTCCTTTGACACCAGTTACAGTCGACCAACCCCGAGTGTTAGCAGGGTGGAACCGGTTTTCCCCTTCCTCCCCCTTTAGTTGCTATGTTCTTCCAGAGGTCAGTGCCATGTACATTTGTGTGACTTTGCCAAGTCTAGATAAGAGTGTATGCTATTGAATGCAGTAGTCTGCAACTACTAAAAACCGTGGAACTATCTTCGCCACGCATGGGCTAAAAAAGCCATTTATACTCAGCGGTACACGGTCTATTGAAGACGTCCCGGCACCTTTAATACTGCCGCGCTTATCGGCCTAGGTTTATTGCAGAAACCTGATCCAAATAACATTTACCTATAAACACCGCTATTTCCCCCCCCCCCCCCTTTTTATCTAGCTTGGCTGTATTACTAAGTTGTGTCTTGTTTTCGACAGGGTGTGGTTTTAGTAGAGCGAAAAGGGGTGAACTCTCCATAAAAGTGTGTTCATTTTGATTGTTGGGATTGTTTTGTTTGGCTAGGTGAATCTCGATTGCTAGTTAATTGTTAGTTAATTACAATGTTTATATAAATACAGGACAGTATTGTTGCTCTCATTACAGTTCAATATCATGGCTTCTAAAAAGAAGGGACCGATAACCTAGATGTTAGACCACTTAAATCATTATCTAAATAGAAACTCATTACTCTAGAGTTGAGGCTTTCACGGCCGGCGTTACAAAGTTCATCGATGTATTCCGGCCCTTAAGCCCGGAATACATCGATGAACTTCATTACTCTAGAACTCAAGCAGACATTCGAAATTTTAGATAAGTTGAACTAAATCTCGAACTCTCTAAATAATTCGCCTCTTCCGCTAATCCGGAAACCATTTGTGAAACGAATCGCCGGATTAGTGAGAGTCTAGCGGGTGGGATGGGTTGGAGGAGCGGATTACCCTCCGTCCACTTCACTGACCTTACCTGTGAGAACGTTGCTGTTGTGATTCATTTAGGGGCTTTACTACATCTTGGTCACTAGCCGTGTTATTAATTAGAAACCATCCCGGCATTTGGTTGGAGTAGAAGTGGGAAGCCCCCTTTTAGGACAGTTGAGTGGGAATCGAATCCACCTCTCCTCGGGTTTGCCCTCAAAACGATGAGTATGCTCCTTTCCAACACTTAGACCGGAATTAAATTACTTGTCAGAGTGCGGAATGGAAGCCGGGGGATAACCAGGGATGTTTAAGGTCAAAACTGAAGGAAGCATCTCTCTAGCTTGGTTACGTTCTCTTTAATGTGAAAGTATCTGCTGTTTATAAAAGAGCGAAATATTAATTCAATATCAGAGAAATGCATCTATGATCGATACCTTCAAAGTATTCTCTTGGCTCGTATTTATTTCCTCGGAGTAGCTTCGCAAACCACGAGAGGTGGGCGTGCCATTCAAGAGGATACCATCTTCACAAGTTGACTTTAAGAAGACGCCTTCTTCAAGAAGACGTTTTCATGTCCTCTTGACTAGTCGTGTGTTAAACCTCATCGATATAAATAATAATATTGATAATGATGATTTTAATGACAGTCAAAATTCTTGAATGGAAGGGGATAAAATTCTCGGTTAATGAGGGTAAAAATTCTTTAGTGAGCTTGAAAAATTCTTGAATGAAACTGCATCATTGATGATGATGATGATGATGATGATGATGATGATGATGATTCTGTTGTTTTAACCTTTAACGTGTCTTTTCCGGAATATTCCGCAATAATATATTTGCCTTGCGTGTCGTTTACGACATATTCCGGAACGTAATTTGCACTTTTGCGGGTCACATACGGAATATTCCGCAACGTAACTTTTGCTATTGCGGGTCACATACGGAATATTCCGCAGGCTATCATAAGTTTATATTTAACTAGCAACGCGCCCCGGCTTCGCCCGGGAACAGTGATGAATGCATTACGTGATAAGCGCGTTTTCTTATGTGTCAATGAACTACGACCTACATCTGTTTTACGTCTCGGCATGATGGGTTAAAATAACTTATTGGACTATTAATTATATTATCATGGAGATGCATGTGCAACGAATTCTCGTCAGACGTAATTTAAGAATGGCGAGGTGCGTGAAACACAATTCCCCCTTCCGTCCAATCTGAACTTGACTGTGTATTTTGAGGAACGAAATGTTCACAGGCGAAACGAAGAAAAGCCGAGTTGCATTTCCAGAGAAACTCAAACCCCAACCACTCTTCTCTGAAGTCGTAACCCAACACGACTCGACACTTTGCGGCTGGTTGTATCTGGGGTAATAGGCTCGCCCACTAGCTGGACAGTAACTGGGGTGATAGTCTCGCCCCTAGCTACCTCGTAAACTGCCACCTCAGTAATTGAATGGAGATTGTTGGAAGAAATGAACACGTAAAAACACTTATAGTGGGCGATGTATTGAAGATAGAGATATGCTCTCCCGGAAGTTTTGTAGTCCTTTTCATGCTGAAGAATTCTTACACTCATAATATAATGATATTTTTAACGGTTTAACCAGCGTAAGCGCCAGGTTTCTTTTCGACATTTCCACTGAAATCGTTACTGCATGGCTTCCTTTGATCATAAATAAATTATGTTCTACAGAAACCTTCCTCGAGATAGCCTTTACAGAATGGTGAAAATTGCATCAAAATACATCCATTGGTTCTCGAGATTATCCGTGACATCCAAGAATCGGGGACTTTGTTTTATACAAAGTAGAGATTACGGTAGATGGCAGAAATGTATTCAACAATCTTAACGAACTCACCTGGAATCAGAAAAGACTACGGGAATAATTCCATGTACATTTTTCAGGATTGGTTAAATAAGTACTTGAGTTTAACAGTATGAACTGATGTATACAGTAAACAAGTAGTTCCGTGAAGAACTATACAGCCTATTTTCACATATCCTACTTATGTTAACTGCCACTATCAACATACAAAATTTCAGTTTGATTGCTGTAATAGATTCGTAGATATTGAGAACCGACTAAATATTTCGGATGGTCGCCATGTTGGATTTTATATACGTAGGTCCTAGAGTCATGTACTGTTACATGAAGATTATTGTGTACGTGTAGCATTCAAACTTCAATCGCATGATTTGGACACAATAAGTAACAAGGAGATTTTAAAATTTCGCACAGCTGCCATCTTGTGGTTATGGAAACAATTGAAATAAATTAGATGCCAGTGGATTAACATTCGTAAAAGGATTTACTGTACCAAGTTTCACTGCACTCGGATGGTTAAATTGCGAGAAACGTCCATGTGAATATTTATAATTCGCGTCGCCGCCATGTTGGATTTTTAATCATCAGGTTATTTAACGTCCTATAGGTGAGCTTAAGTTCATAGCCCCTATGAACGTAAAAAAATCAGTTTGATTGCTATAATAGATTCGTAGATATTCAGAGCCGTCTAAATATTTCGGATGGTCGCCATGTTAGATTGTTAAATGTATAGGCCATATAGTCATGTACCAGTAAAGGAAAATTATTGCGTAGGTTCATTGTTCAAACTTTCACTTCGATCGCATGATTACGACACAAGAAATAAAAACTTAATTTTAAAATTCGCACAGCCGCCATCTTGAGGTTATGTAAACAATTAAACTAAGTTAGATACCACTGCATTACAATGTGTATAAACATTTCCTGTACTAGATTTTATTGCGTTTGGAACATTAAATCGCGAGAAAGGTCTATTTAAAATTTTCAAATTCATGTGGCCGCCATGCTCGTTTTGTAGTTAACCGGTTTTTGAAAGTTTTATAGATGAACTTCCAGCAGTGTCCTTTATTTCCGTACAAAATTTCAGGGTGATACCGCTAATAGTTTCAGAGATATAGCATGTCAATGAAATATTTTGCACATCCGCCATCTTGTGGTTATGTAAACAATTGAACGAAGTTAGATATTGGTGCATTACAATGTGTATAAACATATACTGTACCAAGTTTTATTGCGTTTGGTTGCTTAAATCGCGAGAAACGTCTATTTAAAAGTCGCGAATTCGCGTGGTCGCCATGTTGGTTTTGTAGTTACCAGTTTTTCAAAAGTCACATAGGTGAACTTCTAGTAGTTCTCTTTATCACCGTAAAAAATTCCAGGGTGATATCGGGAATAGTTTCGGAGATATTGAATGCTGTTGAAATATTTCGCACAGCCGCCATGTTGGATTGGTGAGGCGTAACAAAATTTGAAGGGCACGGTCGGGGTCGCCCGGAATAGTGCTGTGATCTTACCGAGTTTTATTGAAATCGCTCCAGCGGTTTAGAATTTATTACGGGGGGGGGGGGACTCACACACACCTCACACACACATACACACACACACACACGCACACGCACACACACACGGACAAAAGGTGATCTCATGTGCCTATTTTTTCAAAATTGAAAATAGGCAAAAAATAATGATAGTCAGTCTGAAAGACTAGATTTTATATCATTTTAAATGCTACAAATGCTGCATGAACTAAAGTCCGTTAGCAAAAATAAAAAAAATAAATAAAAAATAAATAAAAAAATCCAAATAAAAAAATTAAAAAAATAATTTTAAAAAAAAAATAAGCAAGTGCAAACCAAGGTCAAAGGAGGTAACAGGCTGGATGACGTCACGCTCACCGGAGCCCGCGGAGAAAGGAGGAAGCTTAAGCAATACTATGAAGTCACACACCTGTGTGCATTCTCGGTACATTTCGTCCCGTCACCGTAACGTAACGCCAGACCCCCAGCGAAGTCGACATAATCATTTAAAATTTTAAAATGGGAGAGGGGCTCGTGCTTGTCCGATTCGTACCTTCAAGTTACAGTCACATATCTATTATACGGATGAATTTGAAGAGAGTGTTAAGAGATTGAGAGTATATCAAGTGACAATGAAACTGATGGAGATTAGAGCAGTAACGATTCAGATTCAAGATATGCCTGCTCTCCGCGATGTAAATCAATGGATGCCCTGAGCTGATACATATTTTGTATTGTTTCTCCTCTTTTCAATATTCTCCTTCTAAAATCTGTAAAAAGTAACAAACCATGTCTTAAGAAATTTCCTAGAAATAATAGTACATCATTTTACATCTTACACTGGAAGGGTCAATAAGCCTAACATCTAGGTCAGGCCTCTCCAGTCATGTCACTGGTGGCTGTGGCGCCACGGTTTGCCACAAGACTCCTTCCGTGGCCGACTAAGCCCCGCTCGAACACCACTCCCGCCAACTTCTCCTCTCACTGCCTTCTCTTGGCTGGAGAGAAGAAGTTGGACTTGCCCCTACCCCCCACCCCTCCTTTCGCCACCTGTCCTAAACCAAGATCGACTGAGAGCATAACAAGCGATACGAGTACTTGTCCACTCCAACAAGAAAAGTGAACTGACGTAAGGCGCACAGGGAAATACGTCCTCATAAAAATGACGTTATAATGTACTTTGTGGGGAACGCAATCTGCAGCACCAACACATACGCCACAATACATCCTCCGCCTATTGTACTACCCAGTCAACGAAATTTGCCGGTGGTGGAAATCGGAACTAATGCGCTCCACCCAGCCACACGCCTGCGATGTACAGTCATCGCCAGCGAAACCACATCGCATGTTGTGTGTGTGCATTGTTCATGCTGGGTCGTGCGCTGTGCGGTATCCATCCCTCATGTGCAGGACCTACATCGTCTAGTACAATGTAACGTCAAGCAGGTTAGTAGCACTGTTCTCAGTGTATGACTGTACATGCGTTCCCCCTCTGGCCCGCACCGGCCCGCGGCAGCCATAACGAGGTGAGCTGACGTAATGTATACACAACAGCCCCGCTCCACATCTAGCGGTAACAATTCCCCGGTAGGGTAGTAATAGTCACTGTTTATTTTTGAAAAGGAACATCTCTTACAGATATTGTATTAAACCGGTCTTCTCGAAAAGTTGATAAACCAGTACTCTGAATTAATTATAATAAAGCCTCCGTGGCTTAGGCGGCAGCACGCCAGCCTCTCACCGCTGGGTCCGTGGTTCAAATCCCGGTCACTCCATGTGAGATCTGTGCTGGACAAAACGGAGGCAGACAGGTTTTTTCTCCGGTTACTCCGGTTTTCCCAGTCAAAATTTCATTCCGGCAACACTCTCCACTATCATTTCATTTCATCTGTCATTCATTTAATCATTGCCCCAGAGGAGTGCGTCAGGCCTCTGCAGCCGGCACAGTTCATATCCTCGCCGCTAGATGGGGGCTTCATTCATTCCATTCCTGACCCGGTCGGAGACTGGAAGCAGGCTGTGGATTTTCATTTTCACAGGGTCTTTCACTCAAAGTGCGGCCGGCCCAGCGCTCTAGGTAGATCGTGCAGCTATAAAGGTCAGACGACCATATCGCAGCGCGCTGCTGTCACAGCATATGTCATAAGATGAGGAAGGAAGTGATGTTGGATTGATGCTTCGGACTCTCGACCCTAAACTCAGCGAGCTGCCTCTACGCGCCGCGCTGCCGGCTGCAGTTTGAGTGAAAGGCCTGTTATTTGACATGTACAGCATGTTTCACTTGAATACACAACAGGCATGTGGGTTGCCTACCACCTGAAATAGAGCCACGAGAAGTTCTTGCTCGCTAATTCGTCTATCTAGAACGTGCAGCTATAAAGGTCAGACGAGCATATCGCAGCGCGCTGCTGTTACAGCATATGTCATAAGATAAGGAAGGAAGTGCTGTTGGTTTGATGGTTCGGACTCTCGACCCTAAGCTCAGCGAGCTGCCTCTACGCGCCGCGTTGCTGGCCGAACTTTGAGTGAAAGACCCGGTATTATAAAATTATTTGCTGTTGTATTCATGTTTAGTAGACAGAGTCTCGACCTTCGAAGTAGCCTATTAGAAGTCATTTTTCAGTGTCGCCTAAGTAATTTATTGACAGATTGTTTTTCAGTCGGTCAAAACGATTGTTAGTTATTGTTGCATTGAGCGGCAGAACAGCGAGGTTATCTAACCCTCAACACGAGTGTGCCTAATTAGGTTGGACGGGGAGTAACACATATTTTTTCATCCTATCCTGAATGAAACATTATAGGAATTATTCGTACACTAATACACTTAGTGGACCAAAAAGGGGCGGAAGGAGGAGTTATTTAATTTTATGTCATGTTTCGATCGTCAAGCGATCATCATCAGATCCTGATCACTTAAGCTTAGACTAGTTTCGACGGAAATGTACAACAATATTTACAATGATTCAAATGCAAGAGTTTCTTTTCCCTATATCCTGTACAGCTGGGGTGATTTTTAGATCTTTGAGGATGTCTTAATTCCACCGATATTCGAATAAGGAGTAACCAGAAGTTCGTCCGATGAATGTCATTTCTGCTGCTGTTTGTCTTCTTTAACCCTAGTCTAGTCGCGCGAGAATAATTACGCTATTAGTCGCGCACGGAGGAAAACTCCGGGTTTATAAGAAATCTATATTATTAGGTTTATTTTGGCAAACATATTTTTAGAATCACATAATATGGCCTGAAAACGAACATGTGTTTTTCTCTGGCATATTTTCTAAATAGTTTGTTTAAAATAATAGGCCTAGTTAAATGTTTAACATCATTTCATATGGTAATTAAATTAAATCCATGAGTGTTGTTGTTATCTATAACCACATCATACAAAATATGTCTTAACAAAAACAAAAACGTAAGTTTAGAAAAGTAAAACTGCAAGGTCATCGGATTACAGAAATATAAAGTCTCAAAATCATATGCAATAATTTAATGTGTCTGAAAACATTATGTAGAAGTTTATAAAATAAAATATACTCGGAATAAATGTTCAAAACTGTCCAATTAGGAATAATTAATGTGTACCGGTAATACAAACAGAAACATATGGTTTATAGGTTTTCTTTTTAAGATATCTCTGCATAAACAATCTTACTTGTATATTCTTTCATAAAAGAAACACAACACAATCACATTTTACCTCAGGATAACTTCGGTCACTATTCACACATCACTGTTATAATTTGTTAGTTATCGTTGTTTTAAGGGGCATAACATCGAGGTCATCTGCCCTACACATCACTGTCATCGTCATTTTGACCTTCGGCGATGCTTGCGCAATCCCGGCAGTATGTTACTCTATGTTCTGTGCACAGAAACTTGTGACAGGATAGACAAGATACCTTCGATGAGCGGTTTTGTTTCCAAGAACAAAACGCGCAGCGTCCGCTTCCTTCTGCAGCATTTTGACAGGGTTGTGGTTCCTCTTCAATCCCAGCAAATCCTCGTATCTTCATCTTCAGCTGACGTGGAATATTGGTTAGTGAGTTTCTCCTCTTCAAATAATCTAAACAGAGCTCTCGGGACAAATTTTTCAGGAATGTGCGTCTGTTTGTCTCTTCCTTCTAGTTAACTAAGAAAATAATGTAGGCATTTATTGCTCCAATATTCATGAGAGCAAAAAAGAGTGATAATGGCCATCTCTGAGTTCGCCTCGCTACTGTGTACCTTGCTTTTAACTTGTCCAATGTATCTACTCCTCCTTTTGTGAGATTATAAAAGGTCAACATCTCCGGTTTCATTGCATCACCGGAGTCCTCATCAATGGAGTCCGAGTTGTGGAAACTAGACAAGAGAAGTACAAGTCTATTTCTTTTGGGCACGTGGGAAAGTAGAGTACTATTATCTCCAAACCAAAATAGGCTACTAAATTCCTCACGTCCCTTGCTCTCTGTAAACAAAGCGGGTATTTCTCGTTTGTTTTTTCTCAAAGTGCCAACGACCGTCAAACGATGATCTTTCAAGAAATCATTTGCAAGCGGGATTGAAGAATATCAATTATCTACGGTTACGTTGCGTCCTGAACCAGATATTGGTCGGATTAGTCCGAGAACTACCTGATGTGGAGAATTGCTCACTTGGTAAGGTCCATCTGGTTGGCTTTCTAAATATACCTCCATTTTTTTGAGCGTAATACGTCCGGGCATCGGCGAGAGCAAAAATCTTAATTCCATACTTGGCTGGTTTTGATTTTTTATACTGCCGAAAACTACATTTCCCTCTAAATGTCTCTAACATTTCATCAATAATCACATATTCACCTGTGCTATAATGCTCAGTGCAATGATCGTTAAATTTCTCGAAAATAAAACGTAACGTTTATCATATTGCCGTCTCTCTTCCCGCGTGTTAACATTGTCAAACCTTATGGCTCTGAACAAAATTCTCAATCTTTGCAATGGCATAGTGGTTCTGAAAAAATCGACACCTGTGAAGTCCTTCGCATGTAAGTCCTCTAGATTTTGGTGAGACGAGTGCAGCGCTCCGGCCATGTATAGAAGACCAAACAAAGCTTTCATCTCCGTAAAGTCTGTCTCTCGAGCGTCCCTTTCGCGCTGATATTTACCTCTGTTACGCTTAATCCATATATTTGTACAATTTACATTTTCATCGTCAAAAAAGAGATTCCAGGTTTCTAGAGCAGTTTTAGCACTTGTGGCCAGACCACGAACACAAGGAATATGACTTCTAATTATATTGTGATCTCTGGTTCTCACATTTTGTGGTGGACAGTGGGTGTACCATATTGTATTGTTGTCCTTGCCAAGTAGATAACCCATTCGACCTCTATTTATGTTATAAATAGGAATAGTTTCAAGTTCGTCTGCAGACTACTCACTTTCTGAAACGTGATCACTATTTTCTAGGATATCCTAATTTTTATCAGATGAACCTCCAACATCCGATTCCTCTGGAATTTCTTCAAGCAAACGTCTGATACGCTCCTCCTCACGTAGATCCATTTTTCTGCAGACAATAGATCAAAATTCCATAAAGCCTTTGCGATAGTAAAGAAATCCGCTAAATATAACGTGACGAAAAGTTTTCCTTAGTAGCCACACAGGGGATCCTCATCCAGGTTTGGAAAATATATACTGGTTTGCAAGGAAATTAATTTAAAGATTTTATTCTACGTATCAACATAACTTACCAACGATTAGTAAAGGTAGATCACAAATAATACCAGTTTACATACAAAACGAGTTCACACACAAAGTAAGAATACGACGGCACTTGTTAGTCGCGCACGGAAGAAACGTCCGGGTAATGGACAGCGGTCGCTACAGTGATACTTTCCCCGCACACAGGAAGAGTAACCTTGACAAATTCCAGACTGGGCGAGTCCAAATGAACCAGGGAGAAGGTATAGGGGTGGAAAGGGCAATCCGTGAACAAAGAAGTACTCTCTCATGCATAATAAAATGGACCCGGAGGAAATCTCCATGCGCGGCTAATTAAAGGTTAATCTGCCTTGCTGTTGGTCCAGGTCTCACTTCCGAATGCAAGAACTGCTCTAGCAAGAGTTTGTTACACCTTCAGTCTAGTGTGTAGTTGTACTTGAGATGGCTTGAAAACTTAAATAATTACGCCGGTTATTTTAACATATTTAGAGATTTTCACTGCCATTACGTTTTTCATTAAGGAATGATAGGATAATTAAAAGATCCGTTCAATTAGCGATAACATACACACATTTTAATTTGAGACTGTTTGCCTTTCAGCGTCCAGTCCAGTCTGCAAGCCTCTGTTTGCAAGCAAGTCGCCTCCATGATCCCCTATTAGCAGTTAGCACTGCGGCCTCCTCTGCCTCTACACCTTTCACTTTGAAATCCTTCACTCTGAATATAACCATCGCCTCCTCTGCTTCTCTTGCCCTCTACAGCTGAACTCATTAACATCCTAGGTAATCTCTTCTCCCCCATTCTCTTCGCATGACCCCAACAGTTTAGTCGGCGCATACGAAAAGCTTCTTCTAGCGTGCTTAAAACTCGGCATTGATTCATACTAGCGCTCATAGTGGGATAAAAGGCAAACTACTGATCTAATGCGGCTTCTGTGGCGTAGTTGGTAGCATGCTGAGCTTCTATGTCCAAGATCGTGGGTTCAATCCCGACCGAAGCCGTCGGATTTTTTAAGAGCGTTAAAAATCCTTCAGTATGCCTTCCTTCGGAGGGGAAGTAAATCCAGCGGTCCCATGTCATAGATTTATGGCATGTAAAAGATCCTTCCTCAGACTAAACTTGTGTGAAGCTAAATTGTTAGGTTAGATTTCGTCGGAACGCTCTATCAAAGTTCCAAGGTTCACCACTAGGTATCATTGATATCTGGTAGCGAAAGTTGGAACCACTTGAAATTGAACGGAACTTGTAGCTCACCCTAAGGGTTTCCGCTGGAAGCAGCTACAGACTGTGGCGAGCCGAACATGTCCTCGGACACTCCCGGCACCAAAAGCCATACGATAAATAAATAAATAAATAAATAAATAAATAAATAAATAAATAACTGATCTAATCGACCGGATATGGTTGATGATGATGATGATAATTGTTGTTTTAAGGGGCCTAACATCTAGGTTATCGGCCCCTGATGGTTTGGGTGATCGTGAAGATGAAAAAAAATGAACTTAAAACTAAAACTAACTACTAACCTACATACTAGAAGAAGAAATAGAAAACTAAAGGAGAATAAGGCAAATAAAGGACAGTAGGAAAAGAAATGCCCTCAACCCTCGAAGAAGGCGGATTGAGGGACTTGGAAGGAAGGAGAGCCATGAAAGGCAGATAGGAAAGTGAAAGAGGAGAGGGTCCGCTCCAAAGGTAAGGAACAAAAGCGGAAAACGGACCCAGCTCAGGAATCCCTCGGGGTCGCCAACTCCCGAACTCACCAGCCGTGAGCCCCTGAGGGTGTAGCATTATCTAGGGTGCACCAGAAGTGGTGGGGCTACATACACCCTGCCTCCTTAAGGGCCTAGAGCACAAGGCAGGAGGTAAAAGGAAGAGAAAAAGAAGGCTGACCCCTCGCAGAAGGAGGGTATCAGAAAAGGTGAGACAAGGGCCAATTAAGGCGGGAAAGGAAGAGACTCCCTAGGCCTCGGATACCCTAATACCGTCGGGGTCAGAAGAGAACAAGAGTTGACCAAGTGAGGTCGACAGGAAAGAAGGCAGAGAGGAGCCCGGCACAAGTAAGTGGAAGCAATGCCGGACTCAGCTGGGGCCCCGTGGTCGCCAACCCACGCCCACAAGATGTGAGCCCCTGGGGGAGGATATGGTTGAGTTTCCGTGAACAACCATCAGTCTACGGCGTGTCATCATGCCAGCACCTCCTAAGAAACGTTTAGTGTGTCCTTTACGTTTAGAAATATTATATTTTATTTACCAAAAAATTCCTAGTTCACATCTCTAGAGGTTGATGCTACGTAAATTCCCAAGTCCATATCCCGTAAAGGAATGGTGTTGATGGAAGGTCTAGTCTATGACATCTACATTGAGTAGCTTGCCTGAAGGGCAACCGCTCCATTCCCACCTACCGCGTGTTCCATTAGATCGTTGAACTGAATCCGACCTCACTTCACCTCATCTCACCGGTGCCAGGCTGTCGTCTCAACGTGTCTGCGTCTCTTTTCATAATGACGCCCACATTGTGAACGTGTCTTCAAGGGATACACAACATTCCACTTCACATCTCCATGTACGAGGTGGAGCTAGTAAATAAACCAGACATAACCTTGAAAACAGTGTTTAACTTTAATTATTTGCTACTCATGAATTCATATTCCTTATAATTCCACGGGATCGAGGATGAGATTCGATGTATGTTCTTGTGGCTATGGTTTTACATCCGGATGCTCTGTCCGATGCCACGTTCACATCATAGGAATTGTTGAGATATGTATAGAAGTAGCCAAGGCCTCTTATAAGCTACAGGAGCATACTTGCTCTGGAACTGAAGAAGTAATACTACTACACCAGCCGCGGTGGCCGAGAGCGCTAATGCACTACCTCGTGCCTCGCTGGCATTGGGAGAGCGTGGGTTCGAATCCCACATCGTTCGTCCTGAAAATGGTTTTCGTGGTTTCCCATTTTCACTAAGTTACCAGGCAAATGCCGGCACGGACCCTTCAATAGGTCCACGGCCGGTTTCCTTTCATAATCCCTTCCCTGACCCACCCTGAAAAATACATGGCAATTGGCTGCATTAATAACATTATTAGTACTGCCATGACGAATAGAAGGAGAAAGTGAAAAGACTCACGAAGTTCAAGCGCGCCCCGCCAGGCAGCGCTAGAGTGGGTACGTTCCACACTGCCGGGGTCAGCTGGTCTTAGGGATGCTCCTAAGGGAAACGAATTACTTTGTAACTAATACTCTTTTAAAAAGTAATTAGCGGTTCCAATTAAAATAGCATGGCAGGGCACAATGGAAAATATAATTCATATAAATAAGAACTACGGTCTTCATTACATGTTACCGAACGCACAGATTCCTGGATTATACAGACACAGATAACAAACGTAATCCCCAGCATATTAAAACAAGCACACACATAAACTATTTAAAGTAACACTCTACTTAACAATTCATTTTGTCGGCTACGGTACCGGACTTTCGAAAGCTTGCGTGAAGACTTGGCGGGTGTTCGAGATTGCAAATCTCGGCGGATATCCTTCGTTTCTGAAGAAGAATCGGCACCCTAAATAAACAAGTCTGGGGATAATATCCATGACACGCTGAAGACAGCAGCCAGCTCCTGAAGGATCAACTGAAATTGTTTCTTTGGAATCGATACAATCATAAATATTTTGCTCCACATCGATTTTGAGTTTAATTTTCCGGTAATTACTTTCTCGGCCTGGAAAAGAATGCCACATACACTTCTCGAAGGACGTGTTAGATACACTTCATTGTTCATCTTAGGGCACCTTTTTTAGTTTCTTTGTTGCTTTCTCTTAGCAATAATTTAGTCGTATTTCCGTTTATTCCTGATGAAGAAAGACATGGTTTCTTTCGAAACGCGTCGAGTTTGAATAAATAAAACATGGCGTAAGCCCAAAATTCTACATTATGGATAAAATGGTATTAACTTAGTTGCGTTTGACATTAACCATACCGTACATAAAACATCACAATAAATCGGTTGAAAAACTGGATCCAGATAGCTTTAAAACTCATCATTTTGCACCATCTGTTTCCTCTGAATTTGGTTAATTAAAGCTTAATAATTGAGTTTAAATATAGGTTTGGTGACACATCGTCCCAGGCAAGCCGGTAACACCTGTAACTACTCAGGCAGATAGGTCACTTAGCCGTAATTTGGAAGTTATTGTGAAGTTATGAATGCATTTGCAGTAGCACTGCCGGAGACGTCATCGGGCTAGGCTATTGCGTTTTTAAATTAGCTCCCGTTTCAGGGTTTTTAGGTTTTGAGTGCGAATAGTTCGTTCAATAGTTGTAAAACAGTAAGGAGAGTATGTTTTGTGTAGGTTTTAAGTTGAATTAATGTTTATGTCGAGCTGAGAAGTGAATTTGGTGTAGCTTAAAGTGTAGTTTTTTGGTCTGATCTGTTTCCTCTGAATTTGGTTAATTAAAGCTTAATAATTGAGTTTAAACACCGGTTTGGTGACCCATCGTCCCAGGCAAGCCGGTAACACCTGTAACTACTTAGGCAGATAGGTCACTTAGCCGTAATTTGGAAGTTATTGTGAAGTTATGAATGCGTATGCAGTAGCACTGCCGGAGACGTAATCGGGCTAGGCTATTGCGTTTGTAAATGAGCTCCCGTTTCAGGGTTTTTAGTTTTTGAGTGCGAATAGTTCGCTTAATAGTTGTAAAACAGTAGGGAGAGTATGTTTTGTATAGGTTTTAAGTTCTATTATGACTTATGTCGAGCTGAGAAGTAAATTTGGTTTAGCTTATAGTGTAGTTTTTTGGTCTGTTCTGTAGCCTGGATTTATTAAGTTTATTGTGCTGCTGGCGTGATTAAAAGCTGTAGGATTTGATGTAGAGTGCTAGGATTGCTTGGGGGAAGTGTTGGCGAGAGGGAGAGAAGTGAGGGGATGGGTTTATGGAGTTGTTGCTGTTTTTGCTTGTTTTTCAACTGCTGTTTTTTTTGATGGCGTGCTTGTAGTGCCTACAACCCTGGTACACGTTGTTGGACATTATCGCTTGCAGTGCTTGTAGCGGCGGGACCACAAACTACCGTGCTATAATGGCGGAGTCCTCACACTAGGTCCTTCTATTCGTCATGGTACTGCTACAAGGGTGACTGACGGTGGGTTTCTAACCCCTCCATTGTCCGATTCCGGAGATAGCCTTCCCCCTGGCCATGTGCGTTATCACGCATAGCTACCCCGTTCGGTAAGTATATGCCCCACATGGATCTGTCTGTTTGTTAGTCGGCTCGGCAGCTGGTTGGATTTTCGAATATGTGGTTGCTGATTCATTTAGCCGCATTGCGACATCATAGGTTCGTAGCCCCATGAACTTGGATGTGTGGGTGGGATCCGTTTGATACAGTAACCTGTGCCATTGTGATGCCTGTACTAGTGTGTGCATTTGTAATTTGGTTAATAGACGACCGTGGTTTTTAGCCTACTTTCGATTTTTGAAAAAAATGAAAGTAGACTTATGAGATCACTACAGGGCCTAAAATTGTGTATCTGTCTGTGTGTATGTATGTGTGTGTGTGTGTGTGTGTGTGTGTGTGAGTGTGTGTACTCTGAATGTCTGTCCCCCCTATCAATTCGAACAAGGTGAAACCGAATTGAACGAAATTTGGTACAGAGGTAGAACAAGTAAAGGGCACTTCAGTGTCATGTTTTATATCGCCGCCATCTTTACCAAAACTGAATGGCGGCCACTCAAACGTTCAAAACGTAAAATCAAATAGCGACTAACCAAATTATCCGATCTCTACCAAATTTGGCAATAACATACCTTCATATAAGACGCGTCTTGTGACCAAACTACAAGGTCATCCGCCGTACCATTTCAGGATGGCGGCCGTGCGAATTATGCAAACTTTATAATCCATATCATGGGACCCACCAGTTCCGATTATCGAGCCGAGAATCGATTTAACTGTTCTAAAGGAAGAGGCACGTTCGAAATTAAAAGTTTATTTTGTATTACTATAGCGCAGAAGTTATTTTAAAAAGCTGAGCCGTCTCGGTAAGAAGACAAGATGGCAGCGGATATCTTGTGCCTGACTTATATTTCACTAATTAGAGTATTGCATGCAATATAGCGTACTGATACAAAATAAATAAACTTTGTATGAAAGGCTTTATAAATAAATAATATACTCCACTGATGAAATCGTTTAGTCTAAATCATTATTTGCTAACAAGTTATATGTAAGTCATTTTACATAGAACGATGTTCGTTGGCACAAATGGCTCCGTGGTAAAGCGTTGGCCTATCACTCATATGCCTATGGTTCAAACCCCATCAGAGCTATATCTTTTTTGCTTGAAATTTTATATATTTAATGTTTTGTAATGATTCAGACGTTTTGAAATTAAGCGTTATATTTTGCATATTACGGTGGAAAATATATATTTAATTAAAACATAATTCACCAGCAGATTTGCTCGAGACATCTAGCAGCCAAAATGGTAACCTCACGCCGGCCTACTTATTAACTTCAAGATTTTATTGAAAAGTTTCTTCTTATGGCCACTAGAATGCACTCGCCCTATTAGGGTTATATTGTTCGATACTTCTCCCCTAGATGTCATGACTGGTCTACGTGGAACTCCATTGGTTAGTACCGTATACCATTGGCATTCTATGCGCATCGAATTTGAAGAATGACAAGATGATACTACGACAAATTTTTACTTTTTATTTTAAAGGGTTTGTAACAGCCTATTTTGCGTTATTTGAAAATGTTATTTGAAGTAAAGAACAAAACGATTTCACATAGTAACTGAATTCTAGCCGTTGGTGCTAGTTCAGGTTATTATTTAATACTTTTATTTCAGGTAAATAGCAATCGAAAATATCCACATAGTTTGTATACACATGTCTCTGTAGGGTCAAGGAAGGATTTGTTAATTCAATTAGGGTTGTGAAAGCCATGCACAACCACACGTGTAAAGACATGCCTCAACTCAAAGTTGGATGTTGCCCACGGCAGGTCGATTATGTAATAATAACAAATAATAATGTTATTTGTTTTACGTCCCTTTTAAATACTGCTGCTTTTAGATACGCCGGGGTGCCGGAATTTTGGCCCGAAGGGGATCTTTAACGTGCCAATAAATCTACTGACACGGCTCCCTCGCATTTGTGCACCCTCAAATGCCACCTAACTGCGCCAGGATACGAACCTGCAAACTAGGGCCCAGCAAGCGAGAACGTTACCGCTGAGCCACGCAGCCAGTCCGGTCGATTATGTCTCCAGATCCATAACATTCTTGAGATACTTCTTATCTATCTTTCTTCAATGATGGTAGTAGATTTTTTCTAGGTTGTGGCGTTTGGTAGAGGTAAATAGTTTCTAAGGTCTTCAACCAAGAAATGATTCTATTATACTCTTTGATAATAACAACGAGTTATATCTATACCCATACATTTAGGAGAAAGTAGGCTATATGTTCTTTAATGAACATCTTGTTTAATTTAGGTACCATTCCAACATTCACCTTGAGGAGAAATGGATAAACCACGGAAAACGGCTTCTGGGATGGCTGAGGTGACGATCAAACACACACTCTGCCACTCGAGGCTGTGTGTACCCCACTCCGGCACTCAGACCAGAATGACATTTCTTGGCAGACCCAGCAATCGAACTAGGACCTCCGCGGCGAGAGCACTGTTGATCCTATGAGAAGCATATTTCACTGCATTCATTGACTTTAGCTGTACCTCTATTATCATCTCGTCGTGTAGTGGCTGTGGCCTGGTCTCGATTCCTACCTCAGCAATCCTATAGTAGTTTTCCTTTCGTTTCTCTACTTCTACTCTAGGGAAATACTGGGATGGTTCCTAAGTTAAGGCCACGGCCACCTCCTTCCCAATCCTAGACTGAATTACAAATACACCAGGGTAGGCAAAGAGAGCGATGTCAATCTAAACATTTGGATCTACATTATCTTTTCTCCCGATGCGTATGAGACATACTGCATTCATTTACAATGTTTCAAAGGCTACTTAGCCTTCAGAATATATCAAACTATCCGCCCTAAAATACGTCAGAGTTCACTCTGAACTAAGCACCAATCCAATAAACACGACACGATAGTGACACATGCTTCACAACTAAATCTTTTGACAGGGCAGGCAAGTTGAGAGCTTGCCTAGTCGATCAGCTACCGAGTGCCAGGCCCTGGAATGAGCATACTGCGCACAACACAGTTTTCG
This sequence comes from Meconema thalassinum, assembly GCA_946902985.2. NCBI lineage: Eukaryota > Metazoa > Arthropoda > Insecta > Orthoptera > Tettigoniidae > Meconema > Meconema thalassinum. Next base: position 165,015,991 of record OX336392.1, read on the forward strand.
TCCTTACTCAACGAATGAGTAGAGCCGCCGTGGTAGAGCACTTGTGACGGCATCGAATGATCCTGCCTGTCCTCTCCGATCGGTTACGAGGATTGTCGACTGCTAACGACACCGCAGCTGTGAACTTGGTCAACAATCATGAACGTGCACGTAATATGTGATACCGACAGTGTCAATGCAACACCTCGCATGTTCAACAATCTATTTCATTCATTTTTGTTGAGTTGTGCTCCTTTCAAAATGTGTTCCGAGATTACAAAATACGTACTCTTTAATCTGATTCTTTCCATGGTTTCTATTTTATAATTCTTCCAGGGGCTCACAACTTGTGGGACAACGTCGCGACCACGGATACCCAGCTGAGTCCGGTATTGCTTCCACTTAAGCTGTGGTTTCCTCCAGTAGCGGTACCGCATTCTAGCGGCCGTAATGTGACAGCGAGTGACGTCACAAAAACGTTCCGCATAGAAACAGAGGCGAGTGGTTTTCTAGGAAGCGTTGACTACCACCGTCACATAAAGTTGCAGTGGCGTCATTCATATGGCGGTGGTGAGTACGGTAACAAACAGTTCGTCACCGTTTTTGTACGGTGTACGGTGTGTGAATTATATACAATGGCTGATAATATGTTATATTGGAGTATAGAAGAAAAGGAAACACTAATAGATTTCGTAAAGAATTATGAGGCATTTAGTGTGAAGAGTAATCTTAAAAATAGACAGGGTTTCTGTTCAGGAGATATCAGTCTTTTGATTCTGTTGCAGCCCCTACGGCACTGAAGTTATGTCATCCTTTGTGTAATTTAGAACATAACCAAATAACACTGGTGTCAACCGAAAATATTATCTGAATGTATCTTCATTGCAGTGCAGATGACGACGCACTAAAATTTCATATGCACCTTCTGAAGGGCGCATTTAAAAAATGTCATTTTCCCCCGAACGTCCCCTATCGTCTTCGGAAGACCCTTCTTCTTCCAAAAATATTACGAATGCCATGCCAAGATCATCCATTTCTTATTTAACTTAATGAAAACATGCCGTCACGACACACACCGATAATTAGCTCTACTTTACACCATTGTTCACCGTCAAGACGGTCCCCAGTTTCTATACGTCATTCACCGTCACATTACGGCCGCTAGATAGCGATACCGCTACTGGAGGAAACCGCAGCTTTACTTGTGCCGGGCTCCCCTTTCCTGTTTACCTTCTGTGGTCACCTCTTGTTCTCGTCCAACCCCGACGGTATTTGGGTATCCGAGGCCTAGGAAGACTTTGAAAATCACGCCTCAATTGGCCCTTGGCTCATCTTTCCTGGGAATTGGCGATACCCAGGGATTCCTGAGTTGGGTCCGGTAATTCCCATTTTACATCATTACTTTTGGGGTGGGACCCTCTCCTCTTTCCATTTCGTTTCTGCCTTTCATGGCTCTCCTTTCTTCGAAGTCCCTCTAGGCCCTTAAGGAGGCAGGGTGTATGTAGCCCCACCACTTCTGGTGCACCCTAGATAATGCTACACCCTCAGGGGCTCACGGCTGGTGAGTTCGGGGGTTGGCGACCCCGAGGGATTCCTGAGCTGGGTCCGTTTTCCCTTTTTGTCCCTTACCTTTGGGGCGGACCCTCTCCTCTTTCGCTTTCCTATCTGCCTTTCATGGCTCTCCTTCCTTCCAGGTCCCTCAATCCGCCTTCTTCGAGGGTTGAGGGCATTTATTTTCCTCCCGTCCTTTATTTGCCTTATTCTCCTTTAGTTTTCCATTTCTTCTTCTAGTATATAGGTTAGTAGTTAGTTTTAGTTTTAAGTTCGCTTTTCATTTTCATCTTCAAGATCACCCAAACCATCAGGGGCCGATAGCCTAGATGTTAGGCCCCTTAAAACAACAATTATCATCATCATCATCATCATCGAAGTCCCTCAATTCTTATTCTTCGAGGGGCGTGGCGGCTCAGTGGTCTAGCTGTATTCCTCTCACCATGGTGGTCCGAGTTCGAATCCCGGTCATTGCATGTGAGATTTTCGAAGTGAAATGCCATGTCCTGTGTTTCGGATTCCACGCAAAAATGAGGTCCCGTGGCTCATGATCAAGAGATTAACGGTCATGTTAAGCTGCAAGCTTCCTTCCTTCCTTCCTTCCTTCCTTCATATTCTTCGAGGGTTGAGGGCGTTTCCTTTCTTCCCGTCTTTTATTTACCTTGTTTTTCTTCTTGTTTTCCATATCTTCTTCTAGCGTGTGAGTGTGTAGTTAGTTTTAGTTTCCATTTCATTTTCATTTTCACGATCACCCAAATCATTAGGGGCCGATAACTTAGATCTTACGCCCCTAAAAGCTAGAATATTATTTTCATCATCTATTTAGGAATAGGTTACAGCTGTATGAGGATAAACTGTTCTTTCTTTCATGGACGGAAACAAATAGCCTAGAAGGCGTGGAAGCGCAACGGTCAAGCTGTATGCCTCTCACCAAGGTGGACAGGGTTCGATTCCCGTTCAATACATGTGAGATATTCGAAATGAAATGCCATGTTCTGTGGTTAAAATTCCACGTAAAAAGGAGGATGCTAGGTTAACGGTCACGTAAACCCGCAAACTACTTACTTAAAAAAATCGTCACGCTTTGCTCCAACCTGTGTCTCATGTGTCATTTGCAGGCCGCTCCATACAACAGTTATATCCTCTTCAAGTTCACTGCCTCATATATCCATTGCTGGTGGCTCCAAACAACAGTTATATCCTCTTCAAGTTCACTGCCTCATGTATCCATTGGTGGTGGCTCCATACAACAGTTATATCCTCTTCAAGTTCACTGCCTCATGTATCCATTGGTGGTGGCTCCATACAAGAGTTATATCCTCTTCAAGTTCCCTGCCTCATGTATCCACTGCTGGTGGCTCCATACAACAGTTATATCCTGTTCAAGTTCACTGCCTCATGTATACATTGCTGGTGGCTTCATACAACAGTTATATCCTGTTCAAGTTCACTGCCTCTTGTATCCATTGGTGGTGGCTCCATACAACAGTTATATCCTCTTCAAGTTCACTGCCTCATGTATCCATTGGTGGTGGCTCCATACAAGAGTTATATCCTCTTCAAGTTCACTGCCTCATGTATCCATTGGTGGTGGCTCCATACAAGAGTTATATCCTCTTCATGTCCACTGCCTCATGTATCCACTGCTAGTGGCTCCATACAACAGTTATATCCTCTTCAAGTTCACTGCCTCATGTATCCATTGCTGGTGGCTCCATACAACAGTTATATCCTCTTCAAGTTCACTGCCTCATGTATCCATTGCTGGTGGCTCCATTAAACAGTTATCTCCTCTTCAAGTTCACTGCCTCATTTATCCATTGCTGGTGGCTCCATACAACAGTTATATCCTCTTCAAGTTCACTGCCTCATGTATCCATTGCTGGTGGCTCCAAACAACAGTTATATCCTCTTCAAGTTCGCTGCCTCATGTATCCATTGCTGGTGGCTCCATTCAACGGTTATATCCTCTTCAAGTTCACTGCCTCATGAATCCATTGCTGGTGGCTCCATACAACAGTTATATCCTCTTTAAGTTCACTGCCCCATGTATCCATTGCTGGTGGCTCCATACAACAGTTATATCCTCTTCAAGTTCACTGCCTCATGAATTCTGCGGATCCTCTTCCCGAGCTCTCTTAATGACCCAGTTCCATTCCTCCTGGACGAGGATGAGGCGTGCTATCAACAGCTTCGCATTAAGGTGCCATTAACTTGTCTAAAGTAGTATTGTTCCTCGGAGAAGATTCTGATAGCCGATTGACCTCATCAGGCAATTCACTTCGAGCAGAATGTAAAATACACTCTTTGATATCAGAACATTCTGAATGCTTTCTTTCTTGAATTTACACTTTTAGAGACGACGGTTAAGGCAACTTTGGCCTCCTTTCAGCAAAATATACTTATTTTCTTTCTAAGTCCCCTTCAATCTTCGAAGGGGTTTTCGTTTTCTTCCTGAGTCCACTACATTTCAGTTGTTAGTTATATTCTCTCCTGAAGTTCTGCCTTTTGTATTACTTACCTAAAGCGTTTTCTGTTTCATAAGTATGGGTGTTAATATTTACAATACATGTACATTTAGTTGCTGTAGTGATTATACTAGCACAACTTTTCAATATATGTGATTTTTTGCGGAGATACTGACAGTGGTGATTGACATTCAATGTTTGTTGCTTGGTGTGATTATGAGATTGTTATTAAGTGATCTGGTTATTGTGGATTGTGCACTTAGCTGCCTGAGCATTGTGTGGTCCGTTATCGTGCAGGTGTTGTACTTATAAACATAGATTTAGTAGCCTAAGTGTTTAGGATCTGATTATGATCGCTTGATGACCGAAACTGGTCATGCAAGGGTATTTATTAATTTCATGTGATATTTTTTTGGATTAAGGAGCCACCCATTACAATTGGTTACGATCGTGTTAACCAACTGAAATATATTAAGTTTCGATTTTCGGATTAAGTTGGAATACGGTCAATAATTATTAATATGTGTTAATAGCTTGGAACATGGGAACATGTGTCATGGCGCTGAGTGAATAACACGACTAAGGATCGGCTCGTGGAAATTGTGTACTTGGCAGGTGTAAACGCAGTGTAGAGAGGAAAAAGAAGTATAGTGTGAATCAATTCAGTATATAAGTTTTAGCTGGTGAGATTATTTCACACTCATCATCCTTTAATTTACATAAATCGTAAAAACTAAAAAGTGAAATGTCTTCTAAGAAGAGCAAGCAGCAGCAACAGCAGCAGCAGAAGCATCAGATAGGTAACGACAGTTCCAGTTCTACCAACTCCATAGAGGAAGTAGTACGGCGTGTGATGGAGGATTCCTTGCAGTCAAAATCATTTGTGGACCTAATTGTAAGTACTGTAGTGGATAAGATCACGGAATGTGTATTAAGTAAACTTGAGGAAACGATCCAATTCAACGTGAATCTTTGTGAGGACCTCAAAGTTCAGATAAAGAAACGGGATAAAGAGATCGAAGATCTCAAATCGGAAAGCAACTCCAAACACGATGAACTGGAGCAATATCAAAGGAGGCAAAATCTCCGTATCTTCGGTGTGCCAGAGCATCCTAACGAGGACACAGATAATTTAGTGTTGAAAGTTGCCGGGGACATTAAGGCAAACATCGCTCTTGCGGACATAGTCAGAAGCCATAGGTTAGTCCCCAAGATTGGGACCAAACCCAGGCTAATCATAGTAAAATTGGTGACGTATCGTGCTAGGCATGAATTGTTTAAAAACAAGAAACAGCTCAAAGGTACCCCGGTGACAATCAGGGAAGATCTCACAGCCACAAGACTAGCGATTTTGAAGGCGGGAATTGCAAGATTTCAGCAATCCAACGTATGGACTTACGATGGCGTAATTTACGTGAAGAAAACAGATGGCAGCAAGCACCGTGTTACAAAGATGTGTGAGTTACCCAAAGCTTAAAGTAAGGCCACTTAACATATAGCAATAGTTTGTTTTAGTAAGCAAAAGTTCGTACACCCTCTAAGATAACCCGCACCACAATCTGTCTGTCTCTCTCCCGCATAACTGTTCATTGCATACCTCCCCTGCCGTGTTGCTGGTGCTATTTCAAACTGACCTTTCACTTTCCTCCCCTCAACAGCTGAATTCCACTCCACCCGTCCCTCCAAGATATCTCACAATAACTTGACCGCCAACACTTAACACTTTTCCTAATTCAATTGTATGAACACATATGCAGATGATTATGTAAAATATCAAATTCGGTCAGAGGTGGGGAAGAGTATAGGTGAGTGTAAATACTTCTTAGATAGACATGAAGATAACAATAGTTTAAAAGTAATCCATTCTAATATTAGAAGTCTTGCAAAACACAAGAATAGCTTAGACGTTAGTCTGAAGGCTTATGAAAATATATTTGATGTTGTGGTCTTAACGGAAACGTGGAAATTAAATAACGCAAATGTTACTAAACATAGCTGCTATAAATCGTGCTATAATGAAAGTGAAATAAATCAGAATGATGGAGTAGTCATCATGATAAAAGATGGATTACAGCATGAAGTTAAGTGTGTAGCATATAAAGATTTCAAATTTATTCGAGTAGTCGTTAATAAAAGCGACAACAAAATAGCAATAACAGGGGTGTATAAACCACCAAAATACAACAAAACATTATTTGTGGAGAATTTAAATAACTATATAAAAACAAATTGTCAGCAAGAAAATGAATTAATAATTGGTGGCATGAATATTAATTTATTCGAAAATCAAGATTCAGATGATTATTTAAACCTTCTTAATGAATATGATTTCAGATCTATAATCAATGGTACAACTAGGGGAACTGAAACTAGTAAATCATGCATTGACCACGCATTTCTTAAAAGTAGGCTTTCGAATGAAAATATTCTCTCTATCATCTCGGAAAGCAAAATAACTGATCACAATACAACAATAATTAGCCTAAAATTTAATCAAGTTAGTTGTCAGAAAAATAAACCAAACATTAGGAATTATCAAAGACATAAATTAGATTATGTGGAACTAAAACAGAAGTTAAACAACATCAACTGGGATAATAAACTTGGAGAAGGACATTTGGACACTAAAGTAAATATATTTATTGAAACAATTCAAAGCTGCATCCATGAATCTACTAAACAGTTAAACTCAAAGCGAGACAAAAGAAAAGAGTGGATAACCCTTGCATTGGTAGAGTCCATAAATACTAGAGATAAATTATACCGCGATTATATGGCAAATAAAAATAATGAAGAATTAAGAGAGAAATATAAAAAATACAGAAACAAATTAAATGAGCTAATAAAATGGGCAAAAATGGATTACTACAGACCTTTAGTAAATGCTAGTTCAGGAAATCCCAAAAAGATTTGGGGTATAGTTAATGAGGTAGCTCAGAGAATTAATCAAAAAGAGCAAATTAGTGAAATAAGGTATCAGAATGAAATTTACAAAAGTGACACGCAAATTGCGAATACATTTAATGAATATTTCATAAATAAGACAACCGAGATGTCCAAATGTATAAAGAAAAGTGGAAACCCCACACTTAATATAACTAGCAATAAGAGCTCATGCTTCATGGCCCCGGTAAATTCCACTGATTTGAAAAAAATCCTAGGTGACATAAGTGACAGTAAAGCTATGGGAATAGACAATATTTCAGCAAAGGTTATAATACAAAATATAGTATCATTAGAGAAACCGCTTTTAAATCTCATAAATCAATCTTTTACAGAAGGATATTTTCCAAAGCAACTGAAGTCAACAATAGTTAAACCAATCTTAAAATCAGGCAATACTATAGATATGGAAAATTATAGACCGATATCTCTGATTACAATAATAGCAAAAATATTTGAAAAATGTATCAAGAACAATATTTTCCAGTTTTTACTGAAACATGACATTCTATCAGCAAGGCAATATGGATTTATAAAAAGTCGAAGTACTGTGGATGCAATTGCAACACTAACTAAACAAATACAAGAAAAATTAAATTGCTCCAAACCATCACTAGGGATGTTTTTAGATCTTACTAAAGCTTTCGACACTGTATCACATGATATTCTCCTCCAAAAAGTGGAAAAATATGGTATTTGAGGCACAGCTCTTAATCTCATTGGAAGTTACCTTACTGACAGATTCCAATATGTAAAAACAAGATGTTCAGTAAAGAACATATAGCCTACTTTCTCTTAAATGTATGAGTAGAGTTATAACTCGTTGTTATTATCAAAGAGTATAATAGAACTATTCTTTGTTGAAGGCCATAGAAACGATTTACCTCTACCAAACGCCACAATCTAGATAAAAACTGCTACCATCATTGAAGAAAGAAAGATAAGAAGTATCTCAAGAATGTTATGGATCTGGAGACATAATCGACCGGACTGGCTGCGTGGCTCGGCGGTAACGTTCTCGCTTGCTGGGCCCTAGGTTGCAGGTTCGTATCCTGGCGCAGTCAGCTGGCATTTGAGGGTGCACAAATGCGAGGGAGCCGTGTCAGTACATTTACTGGCACGTTAAAGATCCCCTTCGGGCCAAAATTCCGGCACCCCGGTGTCTCTAAAAGCAGCAGTAGTTAAAAGGGATGTAAAACCAATAACATTATTATTATTATTATTATTGTTTTAATGTGCTAAACGGTTCCAGGCTAGTGTTCAGAAGTAAAGGGGGAGATTTAGTCGGTAGTCTGCTACTCAGCAGCAGGAGCCCGACACTCTGTGCGTAAATGTATTTCTTCCCCTAAAAAAAAAAAAAAAATATATATTATTATTATTATTATTATTATTATTATTATTATTATTATTATTATTATTATTACATATACGACCTGCCGTGGGCAACATCCAACTTTGAGTTGAGGCATGTCTTTACACGTCTGGTTGTGCAGGGCTTTCACAACCCTAATTGAAAAAAAAAGAAGGAAGATTGTAGATTTACGTGGCCGTGAATGTTGTGATTATGAGCCACGGGACCTCCTTTTTACGTGGAATCCGAACCACAGGACATGGCATTTCACTTCAAAAATCTCACATGCATTGACCGGGAATCGAAAACCCTAATTGAATTAACAAATCTTTCCATGACCCTACAGAGACGTGTGTATACAAACTATGTGGATATTTTCGATTGCTATTTGCCTGAAATAAAAGTAGTAATTAATACCTGAACTAACACCAACGGCTTGAATTCAGTTACTATGTGAAATCGTTTTGTTCTTTACTTCAAATAACATTTTCAAGTAACGCAAAATAGGCTGTTACAAACCCTTTAAAATAAAAAGTAAAAATGTATCGTAGTATCATCTTGTCATTCTTCAAATTCGATGCGCATAGAATGCCAATGGTATATTAATCAATGGAGCCCCACGTAGACTAGTCGTGACTTCTAGCGGTGAAATATCGAACAATATAATCCTAACAGAGCGAGTGCATTCTAGCGGCCAGAAAAAGAAAATCTGGAAGTTAATAAGTAGGCCGGCGTGCAGTTACCTTTTTGGCAGCTAGATGTCTCGAGTAAATCTGCTGGCGAATTATGTTTTAATTAAATATATATTTTACACCATAATATGCACAATATAACGCTTAATTTTAAAACATCTGATTCATTACAAAACAATAAACATATAACATTTCAAGCAAAAAGTCTAGCTCTGATCGGGTTTGAACCATAGGCATTTGAGCGATAGGCTAACGCTCTACCACTGAGCTAATTGTGTCAACGAATATCGTTCTATATAAAATGACTTACATAGAACTTGTTAGCAAATAATGATTTATACTAAACGATTTTATCACTGGAGTATATTATTTATATATAAAGCATTTCATACAAAGTTTATTTATTTTGTATCAGTACGCTATATTGCATTCAATACTCAAATTAGTGAAATATAAGTCAGGCACAAGATATCCGCTGCCATCTTGTCTTATTACTGAATCAGCTCAGCTTTTTAAAATCACGTCTGCACTATAGTATTACAAAATAAACTTTTAATTTCGAACGTGCCTCTTCCTTCAGAACAGTTAAAACGATTCTCGGCTCGATAATCGGAACTGGTGGGTCCCTTGATATGGATTATAAAGTTTGCATAATTCGCACGGCCGCCATCCTGAAATGGTATGGCGGACGACCTTGTAGTTTGGTCACAAGACGCATCCTATACGAAGGTATGTTGTTACCAAATTTGGTTGAGATCGGATGATTTGGTTAGTCGTTATTTGATTTTACGTTTTGAACGTTTGAGTGGCCGCCATTCAGTTTTAGTAAAGATGGCGGCGATATAAAACATGACACTGAGGTGTCCTTTGCTAGTGCTACCTTTGTACCAAATTTTGTTCAATTCGCATTCACCGTGTTCGAATTGATAGGGGGGGACAGACATTCAGAGTACACACACTCACACACACACAGACACACACACACAGACTCACACACACACATACACACACACACACAGACTCACACACACACATACACACACACAGACAGACACACTTTTTTCGCCCTGTGTTGATCTCGTAAGTCTACTTTCATTTTTTGCAAAAATCGAAAGTAGGCTAATAAATGACACATTGAGTGCACCGATGCAAGTAAAAAGGGGCATACCACAAGGAACAGTCTTAGGAACACTATTTTTTATTATTATATACATTAATGACATAGACAAATCAATAAATAATCAAAATAATAGTTCAATCATCACTTATGCAGATGACACCGCTATATTTGTTGAAGGGAATACATGGGAAATAGTCAGTCAAGAAGCAACCGAAGCTTAAAGGGATTAAATTATGGCTGGATAATAATGAATTGTTTCTGAATGTAAATAAATCAAAATTTATTATTTTCACATTAAAAAGCAATCAAAATTGCTTCAACGAGCTTACAGTATATCGGGAAAACTGTAATACAAGCTGCAGCTGCATAAAAATCAACCGAACACAAAATATAAAATAGGAATTTATTTTGATGAAGACATGAAGTGGAGATCGCACATTAATTTCATCACAAAGAAAATAAGGAGGACCGTTTATGTATTTCATTGTCTGAAACACATTTTCAATATTAAACTACTGAGAGATATCTACTTTGCACTTATTCAGTCTACTCTCACGTATGGAATAATTGCATGGGGAGGAGCTTATCAAACTATTGTAAAAAAAAGCTCAAGTAATGCAAAACTTGGTGTTGCGTATCATGTATAAAAAGGAAAGGTTATATTCTACGAATGAATTGTATGCGGAAGCAAACGTCATGAATATAGGACAACTTTACGTGACGGAAGTCTATAAATATATCTATAAAAATAAAAATTCAGTTATAAACATGAGCCACACCTACCAAACAAGAGGTAGAACAGGAAATATGTCTGTCCTCTTCAAACCAAATCTATCTATTGCAAAGCGTAATTTTCAATACTTTATTCCTAAATTTTACAATATCCTTCCTAATCCCCTAAAAGACCAGTTACATAAATCTACAAAGTTTATACGTAACGCAAAGATATTTGTTCGAGAAAATAAAAATGTCATTAAAGATATATTAAAGTAGCTTAATCTATAAATTAGCATTACCATTGCTACCTAGCTGTTTCACAACGCTTATTTTAATATATATACAGTATATGTAATATATTTTTTAACATGAACACTTAACGATATAATTAGGTAAGTAGACCTAATATGCCACCCACAAGGCCTTGCCTTACGTGGTATAGCTTACATGTATTCTTCCCTAACTCGGCTGAATTTGATATTCATCACATAGATCTCAGAATGTACATTTTTAGACCAATACGTTTATTTAGATAATAATCAGAAATAGACTAAAGTTACGATATGATGTAGATTGAACATATTTAATATAACGGGACTCCAGTGATCAAGAGAACAAGTGACTTATACAATGTTGTAGTGCAAAGGACAATGTGTATATAGCACACGCGATTTCTTGAACAATGTACGGACGTATGTCCTAATACTTAAAAAGCTATGTGTGTATATATTTTCTTGTATTGCTGGATGTAATATTGATTATTCTTAATAATAATAATAATAATAATAATAATAATAATAATAATAGGAGAAACAATCTCTCACTCAGTGAGTTCAGTTGAGCTACCCCGGGCGGTAGGAGACTCTAATGGGATGTGATGGGTTTTTGTAATTTATAATTTCGTAAACTAAACTGGAGGCCTGAACACTTTCATAAATGCTCAAATCGTATTGGCTACGCTCGCCACAATGAGTGAGTGGTTATCGTTTCGGATCACCAACCCCAAGCTTGCAGGTTCGCTGCTCCTGGCCGTGGTAAGTGATTTTTGAAAGGCGGAAAAAATTACGACACGCATGTCATACGATATTGGCATGTTAAATAACCCATTTGAATTCAGTAAGCCGTGTTCATAATGGCAAAATTAATCTCGGGATTTTCCGCCAACACATTGTTCCTCATTTCTCTGCTATCAAGACCACTTCTAAGCTTCATATCTTTCACCGACATACTGAATTACACTTCTTACAATTACGCTCAAAATCACTGTCACTTGCACTAAATTTACACTCACTCCTTCCGTAAATACCGTTATGTTTTCGTGTCGCACAGTTGGGAGCCAATTGTATTGGTTTATTAAATAGTCTCCCACTCTTGGGTGCTCATAATTTAATGGGTTATTAATAGGGGGCGGATTTCTATGACCTAAATATGTATGAAATATGTATGCTTTTATGACCTTAAAACATAAAAATATGACCTATAAAATTCAAAATATGACTTAATGAATAGCATCTACGTCACATAGAAACACTTCTTCTTCAATTCTTATGTTTTGCAGCATTACAGTGTTATAGTAAAGAGAAGAGCTTTTCGACAGTAACTTTTACCTCACACAATTTACAGAATAATATCACTCCATCCGTACTGAATATGTTTTCACTGAACTCGCGAACAAAACTTCGCAACTTCCCACAAATGGAAACTTTCATTTTAGGCATATTGAAAGGAACTGAATGACTGAAGCTCCCTAATGAGTGACCAAGGTCATTCAATGTGTTGATGGTGGAAGAGGGAAGGGCGAAGGAGTGGGATCAGAACGATGACAAATAACTGCGGAATTACCTCTGCTTCCATGTAAACAATAGCCCGGTTTCCAGGAATTGACCCAGCTAGCAAACAATAGCCCTACCTGTTTGAAATATTCCATACACTTCTTTAGAATGGTTCATTAGTAGTATATTCCAGTCTATTCTGAACAATAATTTCTAGAGCTTATTCTGATTTTTATAAAACGAAATTCAAATGAAAATTACCAAAATATACCGTTTATAATGATATTTTGTTCAAAATATGCCATAAAACTTAAGAAAGCCTAAATATGCATTTATATGCCCAATAAAACCTGTTTAATTTTGATTATCATGTTTGGAAACGTGTTGAAAATACAAGACTATAAGATATAATGTTAAGGGAAAAAATATGACTTGTCATAGAAACCCCCCCCCCCCCCCCTAGTTATTAAATTACAGTAGTCCCAAGTTAAGGCAACAAATGTAATGGTTATTAAAATCGTCTTATGTTAATAAGAAAAGTGCTCCACTGTTGGGTGCTCAAATGAAACACTTAATTATGTACTAATTTAAAATGTATTTGTATTGTTGTTCAACATCACTAAAAGAAAGTACATAACGTGTAGTATCATGTGTAGTCGCGCGCCAGATCATTTCAATATAATGATCAAAATAATATAATAAACCTCGGTAAAAACAGAGGTAGAGCATCGATATTCCATTCTCCAATCGTGGTGAAACTCACTTAATATTACGATATTTACTTTTAGGAGTGTGAAGTTGCCGTATAGTAATTGCTAACTACTAAAGGAAACAAGTCTAGCATTTGAATTTAAAAAACGAATCTCTACTTAGTATAAAACAGAATCTCCGATTCATGGATGTTACGGGTAAACTCGAGAACCACTGGATGGATTTTGATGCGTTTTTCACCATTCTGTAAAGGATATCTCGAGAATGATTTCTGTAGAAAATTATTTATTTATGATCAAAGGTAGCCGAGCAGTAACGATTTCAGTGGATAAGTCGGAAAAAAACCTGGCGTCCGAGCGCTTTGTAACCTTACGCTGGGCAAAACGTTAAAAATATCTAAATACTGTGAGTGTAAGAATGGTTAAGCATGAACAGTTTTACAAGAAAGTTCGCGAGAGCACATGTCTACCTTCAATATATCGCCCACTATAAGTGTTTTTATGTTTAAATTTATTCCAACTATGTCCATTCAACAACTGAGGTCACAGTTTACGAGCTAGCTAAGGGCGAGTCTATCATCCCTGTTACAGCCTACCTAGCGGGCGAACCCATTGCCCCAGATACAGTCAGCAGCAAACCGTTGAGTCGTGTTAAGACTTCTGAGAATGGTAGTTGTGTTTGGAGTTTCCCTGGAAGTGCAACTCGGCTTTTCTTCATTCCGCCTGTGAACTTCTCGTTCTGCAAAATTCACAGTCAAGTTAAGATTGGACGGAAGGGGACTTGTGTTTCATGCATCTCGCCATTCTTAAATTACGTCTGACAAGAATTTGTTGCACATGCATCTCCATGATGCAAAATAGTCCAGTCAGTGATTTTAATCCATCATGCCGAGACGTAAAACGGATATTGGCCGTTGTTCATTGACATTGCGAAAAAAAAGCGCTTATCACGTAATTAATTCATAACTGTTCCCGGGCGAATCCGGGTCGGGTTTCTAGTTTAATGTATAAAAACAACAAGTGAAAAAATAGAATACCAAAGATAATAATAATAATAATAATAATAAATTAGAATTATAGAATTTACTGAATTTACCTTAATTATGGGGCTTGATAGGAAATGGGAGAAGCTACTAAGTTAATTGAATAAAAGATCTAGAATTTAATAAGCTTGGTGGCTTTCTGACTTAACTTGAGTAAACTGTTTATATTCGATCACCGAATTGAAGATCATCGTTGATTAGTTCATGCGTAGAGAATCTTGATGCCCCTGATGTTCCTCAACGTAAGGAAATGATAAGTTGCATGTGGATGACGGAATTAATTCCAATAATCATCCCTATGACGATGGTTTTAGACACTACCACGCCATAGTTTGATGAGACACACTGCTTGTCTGATCAAATTCACATTCTTATTAGTCGACTGTCTCTTTTAGCACCACTTAATCTCCTGCCAGCCATTCAACAACTTGCCAGCTGGGCACTCATCTTATATATTGTTCCAAGGGACAGCACGCCTACACCCCCACTCTCTACAGTCACTTCCAGGTCACTTCTTAGTAGGATTGGTTTCTACCTGTAGAATTCTTGAAATGAAAGATATTAAGGTCTATTCATTTCGTTTACCAAGAATCATTGATCGGTCGACCTTCAGCGAAAACACTCCTTCTTCTCTTGTTCAATATTCCTTAGAAATATTACTCAGTCAGCATTCTAACTTATTTCAAATATAATGTGTATGGCTCCAAGTCCTCCCAACACCCATAATATTCTACATAATCCCATAATAATAGATATAAACATATTAATTAACATAGATAACTAATAAAATGTAAAATATAAAAATATTATTTTAATAATAACATTGACACATTGAAGGAATACCAAGTTGATCAAAAAACCATAAATTTAATAAAACTTACATTGACTAATACGATTTCCGGAGTCAAATTTTTAAATGAGGTTAGCGAGCCCTTCGAGGTAAAAACTAGGCTAATACAAGGGGACAGTCTATCACCGCTGCTTTTCAATTTGGTCTTGGATAAAGTCATGAGGACGTTTTGGGAGAAGAACGACTCAAGTGCTAAAATTGGTACAAAGAATCATAACCTCAAAGTCAAAGGTTTAGCATTTGCTGACGACGTAGCGTTGTTTGCTGAATCAGAACAAGAAGCTATTAACCAAATTGATCAGTTAAAAGAAACGGCGGAAAAAGCTGGCTTACAGATTTCGTTGGTAAAAACAGAGATATTATTATTAGCGTATGGTACAACACAAAACAAACAACATAAACAATATACATACATACAATAGATAACACATTACAACTGTAACAATCATGCAAGGGAAAGGGTGATCAAATATTAATGTCTAAATTGTCTAGCCATCTTATGGCTTCAGTAGAGGCTATTACAAAGTCCTGTGTTGATCCAGTGAATGCCCTACTAATACACTCAGTGACAATATGGTTCATAGTCTGTCTAACTGCACCACAATCACAGGTTGGGGAAGATCGCATACCCCACTTAAACATCATTGATCCGCATCTCCCGTGGTTAGTGCGGACTCTGTTGAGAGTTACCCATGTCTTGCGGGGCAAATCAAATCCAGCTGGCAGATTTTGAATTTTGAACAATGCCTGCCATTGCATTGGAGCTGTGCTGTTCCACTCTTTTTGCCAATCAGCTTTTGGATCATAAACCTTCCTAACCAGTTCCTGTGCTGTTTGAATAGGTGGAGATCTTGACTTGAGACGGCTATATCTGGTGCTAGCATCTTCATGAATGGGGAGTTCAGGATTGGCCAATATTTTGTTGTATTCCCTGACCAAGTTGTTCAGTCTTCTAATTCTAGGCGGTTCTATGTGACTAAGCACAGGCAACCAGAAAAGAGGGGTGGATTTTATTGTGCCACTAAAAATACGCATTGTCTCATTCAGTACTGTGTCCACCTTTTTAACATGAGAGCTGTTGACCCAAACTGAGGAACAGTACTCAGCTGTTGAAAGTACCAGTGCCATCGCCGAAGTACGCAATGTAGTTGCAAACGCTCCCCATGTGGAGCCAGCAAGTTTGTGGATGATGTTGTTTCGTGTCCTTAATTTGGCTGCTAGGTTGGTGAGATGCTTCCTGTACGATAACGTTCGGTCAAGAGTAACTCCAAGATATTTGGGGTTGGCATTATGAGGGAGAGGGCCTCCATTAAGAGACACTTTCAGGGTAGAGTTCGCTTGCCGATTGTTTAAATGAAAGAAGAAGGTTTCTGTTTTACTAGAGCTGGGCTTCAAGCACCACTTTTCGAAGTATTTGCATAGGACATCCAGGTCTGCATTTAAAGTTCTCTCTATCACATTAGCATCCACATGTTGAGTAACTATTGCTAGATCATCAGCATAAGCAAACTGACGAGAGCTGGTAGTAGGTATGTTTGCAATATACAGATTAAACAATAATGGAGAAAGAACAGATCCTTGTGGAAGACCATTATTGAGTACCCTTATTTTGCTGTGGTTTTTATGCATAACTACCTGGATTATTCTATTTGAAAGCATATTGTTAATCAAACGTGACATTTGACTGCACTTCGTCAGTTTAAAGAACTTGTACACAATACCTTCTCTCCACACTGTGTCGTAGGCAGCTGTTAGATCAATAAACACTGCCCCACTCTTCAATCGCTTTTCAAAACCTGTCTCAATATGTGTTGTCAAGGCAAGCACCTGATCTTCACAATTACGTTGAGGTCTGAAACCAGCCTGCTCGATAGGAATGCTTTTACAAATTAGGAAGCTTATTCTATTGTAAATAAGTCGTTCCAGGAGCTTAAAACAAACGCTCATTAAGGCGATTGGTCTGTAGCTTTCAACAGAATTCGGAGGTTTACCAGGTTTTACGATAGCTAGAATCTTAGTTCGTTTGAACTCGGAAGGAAGTTTACTTGTTTGAAGGATGTTTGAAAAGAACTGCACTAACCAATTCCTTACATTCTTTCCAAAGTGCTTCAGAAATTCTGGGTGTATACCATCAAACCCCGGGGCTTTTCCATTTTTCAATACTTTTAGGGCAAGCAGTAGCTCTTGTTCAGTAAAAGGATCAGAAATGTTGGAGGAAGTAGTATAAAGCTTCCTCAACTGAGACAGTTCATTTTTTATAAACGTTTTATGACACTTTTCAGGCTTGACTTTAGACAAGCTGGCAATGCGACTGGCAGCATGATTGGGTGAAATCTCTGGCTTCAGCTGGGGACTATGTGGTATTCTTCCTAGCTTACTTAGGAGGCTCCAAGCTTTTCTACTCGAGTGTCTGAAGTCTAATGTTTCCACGGCCTCCGTCCATCGGTTTCGTCTAGTTTCATCTAGGTTATGAAGGAGATCATCAGCTACATCCTTTTCTCCATTTCTCTGGTAATCTTCGTATAGTGCTTCACAAGCCTCATCCCAACCTGGGATAAATTCCTTTCTCATTCCACGAGGAATATGTCTTTTAGCACATGCCAGAACAGCTTTCATAAACCTAGAGTAGTTATCTACCACTGGAGGAATCCATCTAATGGTTCTGTCGAGATCGGCTGAGAAACTCTCCCAATTAGCTTTACTAAAGTTCCATCGAGGAAGAGGGGACAATCTTATAATGGGAATCTGCATTCCAACATCCAGGAAGACAGGCCGATGTTGACTATGTGGGAAGTTCATAAGAACTTTACGCAACACAGGTACATTGGATCCCTGATGATCATTTGATACAAAGCACAAGTCAGGATTAGTTTCTGATCCCCATCTTCCTGACTTAAATGTACATCTGTCTTTTGGATTGAAGATCAGTTGCATGTTACAAAGCTCTGCCCACTCTATAAGTTTCTCTCCACACTGATCGTTGTTCCTATAGCCCCACTGAGTATGATGACTATTGAAATCACCCACATAGATGGATGGAAGAGAGATTGCTGGAAAAACACTGCCAGGCCATTTAGTTCCTGGAGGTTTATAGATGTTTATGATAGTCACCTCATTAACTTTTGTTGTTATGTTGAAAATGTCTGCATCAGAATTAGCCGAGATTAACTGAGAGCAGGCGATGGTTTTTTTGAACGAAGGTAGCAGTTCCATAAGATTGGTGGTAAGTAGCTCCCACTAACTTGTATCCAGGGATATTTCCTCTTGAACGAAGCTGAGATTGATCAGAGGCATGTGTTTCTTGAATGCAGATTACATCAACATTATTTTCCAATGCCAACTTGGAAAGATAGTCACTTTTAGATCTACTGATACCTTCGATGTTGATTTGACGGACTCTCAGAACGATTCCCAAGGGCTTTGCAGATTGGCTCTGAAAAGAGCTAGTATCTTTAGTTTTGTGTATCATTAGCCAGGAGATCACTAGTGATAGTCTGGCCACCTAATGCTGACGCTCAGTTCAGTACTGGAAAATCGAATCCTAGTACCTATGCAGGGGCACCACGAGCAGAAATCAGCTTCACCCCCAAAACAGAGATGATGACAAGCGATCAGAAATACACTAAGAAAATGATAAAAACAAATCATGGGAGCATCAGGGTCACTGACTGATTTAAATATCTTGGAGAAATAATTAGTAGCAATGGGACGGATAAATTGGCAATTGAGAACAAAAAAGGGAAATTGGAAAGATTACATTTTTGTACAAAAAATATATACAATAAAAAGAACCTGTCTACCAATGCAAAATTACGACATTTTAATACAGTTGTTAGACCAGTCATCTTGTAAGGCATGGAAACTACAAATATAACCGGAATGGAGAAATTGCTCAAGATAGAATGAAGAATTTTAAGAAGGATTTATGGTCCTAGGAAAACACAGGAAGGTTATAGACTGAGATCCAACGCAGAAATTTATGGTAAAATCGATAACCTTGAAGTGATGATCAGAAAACGGTGACTTCAGTTCTGCGGACATATGGTCCGCAAGGATTGCTCAAGGTTAAACAAACAAATTTTTGATAAAATCTGGAACTATAAAGGGCAAGGAGGCTATGTAAAACAAATGAAAGAAGAACTTAAAAAATTCAAAATTACTGAAGAAGATTGTCTAAATTGAATAGTGTACAGAAAAAAAATTTGGCCTCAAAATTCTTGTCGGGGAGAAGAAGAATCTCAACAGAGGAGAGTGGACTGCTGAAAGAAGAGCTGCGCAGTCGACCAGGATGAAAGACTTCTGGAAGAGAAAGAAGGAAACTAGACCTATAAAGAAGTGATATTTGCGTGGTCCTTGTTGGACTGTCCGCGGTGTATATATATATATATATTGAACCCTTAATAAGCTACGCATATTAATGATTCTAATTATTCATTTCATTATATTCTGATTTTACTGCCAGAATCATACAGGAAGGCCAGACTGGATTGCGAAATATCAAGCTTATGTTGAGACAGTACGTTTGAACGTGCCCAGTCCTGAAACAAAGGAGTGACGAGATCGGAATGTTTGACAGACACTTTATCAGACAAAGGTGTGTTGGGGTCCTGACTCATTTCAGACCGTAATTTCTTTGTCACCCTAGCGTTACGAGTAAGATAGTTGCTGGATGAGAGAGATGAGAGGAACTTTCAACCAATCATAGGACAGAGGCTTCTGTTCTAAACTGCGATATTGACGTCATGAACTACCAATCAGAGAGGGTCACCAATTTTAGCGCCAAGGGAGCGTCTGACGCCGGCTTGAAGTTGAAAGCGGGAAAGATTGGATTAACGAAATCTATGATCGATTCCAGAGCACGATAGCCCCATTGTGACCTGTATAATTTTTCAAACTGTTTGATACCTGTTGCATGCCAATAGTCGCATTATTATAGAAGTTAGTGATAGATTTCCCTCTCCCTCCGTCTTTTTGCTAAATTCACATAAATACTGTCGTCTGAGTGACGACGAGGTTGATTCTTGGTGACACCGTGAGGTGATCACTTATTCTTTTCCATTCCGTGAAGATATACTGTGTTAAATTTATCAGAGATAGGGTCATTATTGATAATATTATAATAAAGTTGTGTGCGCACAGCTGAGTGTGAAATTTGTGTATCGGTAAGATTTTAGTAGTCTCCCACGACTACAACTATTAGGGAAAGTCTACGTTTAATTTTGCACTAGACAAATGGTGAATAAAGTAACTATTGGCAAAATTTAGATAGAAAATTACGTGTGACTATAAATAACATTTTATTTTTTTTATTTTTATTCAACGTCAAGATGGAACTCCAGACCCAGAGGAAGACATCGAACCAACGTTTCTACGGCTCCATGTGGTCTGAGATGAGCTAAACACTTTGGAGAGAGAATGTCAGGCGATGTTCGATGAGACGACGCAGAAAGAGGAATAAGTACTAAATAATTTAATTATTTGACAAACTGGTTATGGTTTTGTGGGAACATATTATTTTGTGTAAATATTTTATTTTATTTTTGTCTTCGTGTTTTATTGTAGTTGGTTTGTGGTACTGACACACTTTAGTTTAGTTCATGAGCAACGTGGCATGTATTCTATCTGTATGAAGATTATTTTTTTGTTGATGTCAAGTACACGGGGCAAGCGTACTCGAGTGCGCTTCGCTACCGTAAAATGCGCGGCTAAGCGACACAAATTGGGAACCGATATCATAACAGAAGCGAAACTGAATTAACAAGAGTAGATAATAGAATTGGTGGGAAATCTTTTTATTGTATAGATTTTTATTGTTACACAGGCTTGTGTGTTAATTGCCGTTTGTTGCATTTTTGTTAAGTGAGGGGTCATATGCCCAATGACTTTATTTGTTGATGAAGTTTCCCTTTTAGTGTCTTGGTACACAAAATCTATGATATTTGATTGGAGTGTCGGCCCGTGGTAGACTTGTGTTGTGTTCTGCCCTAAATGCTTTGTTGAGTCTGCAAATATATGTTTTATGGGATAGGAGTTTTCGGGAACCCTGGTTTCTGTCTGAAGCTTTGGCCAGGTTAAGCATTTAATCCTTGCGAGGAAAATGTTGGAATCCCCTTCTACGATGTCTTGCAATTCTTTGGAATTGACAAGAAGTGTGTGAATTTATGTGTCGCGATTAACAGGTGGCGGAACGGGACTGTCTAGTCTCTTGTTATATATAGCATGACTCAAAGCTTCGACAAGGAGGGCTGGTTTTGAACACAGACGCTAATGAGTGGTAAGTGAAGGTATTTCTACCCGGCGCACTCCATCAGATAAGGAGCAAGCTGTGCTCATTAGTATTCACGGACCAGGCCTCCGTTCTTCGTAAATGTTTATCTTATATTAAAATAAAGCCTGTTTAATGATAAAAAAAAATTTTTATCGGTAAATGGGTGCTGTTCGCGTTTTGATTGATTGAGTCCCAGCGTGTTAGCTTATCCATGTTTTTATTTCATGTAAATATCATCGGATTTTAGGCATCTTATTTCTTGTTAATTTATTGTCATGTTCATTGACCTCGGGTGGTCTCGATGTTCGGCCACGTTGTTGTCATGTATATGTTGAGCAATTGAGCCATTGGGCAAGCTTCTGTTTTGCTGGGAGTTTCCTGACTCACTGCGATCTCGATGGAGATCAATTAGTTTATAAATTTTAAATGGTTGCGTGTGTCAGTAAAATTTTAATTGTTGGTAAGATATTCTTCGAGTGTGTCCCATAAAGCCATAATAATGGTTTGCAGTATGGGGGTTTGCAAGCATATTGGCTGTTCCATCTGTGAGCAAATCTCCATCAAAAGTAGGCTACTTATTTCTTCTCTAGCGTAGTTATACGCGTGCAGACATATTAATCAGACAAGTGGATTTTGATCCACAATTTTATTTCTTTGGAGTGGACCTTTCTAGGCCACTCAGATCTGTGTAAATTATTGTACTGTGGGAGTAAAGTTCAGGGTGGACTTTGTTTATATTATTTTTTATGTTTTGTTGTTTTTATTCAGTTATTAAATGGTGGTAATTTTATTTGTTTTTCACTCATTTCTTAGTTATAGTTTTGCATATGGTCCTTGTATTTGTAAGCAGCCGTCTGGTATTTGAGCTCTTGTGAAAGCATATCCGGACTGAACGCTTCCCGAAGTTTGATTCTCGTATATACGACGCTGTTATATACAAGGGCACAATATATATAATAACAATAATAATAATAAAATATATAAGATTTCTTTTTCTTGGTCACAAATTGGGACAACCACAATGTGAAACAGCACGTCGATGTTGTTTTGTTACTTTCAGGTTTTTGAATGAATGAACATTTAACTGTAGGGAACTGGTCTGCTGACCGAGTTTCAGTAATATTAAAAGTGACAAAGCTGTCTAGAGACGGTAAAATTAAATTGTACATGTTTGTTAGCATGGGGATATAAGCTAGCAAAGACCTTAGACGAAAGACAACTAACTTGGTTTATGATGAGCGTAGCATTCAATCAATGAATAAAAACAGGAATTCTAACCTGTGGCTGGCTAAGGAACCCTTAAGTTAAAAATCTATCTGTGCAAGAGTTTGTATAAATTTAGCGATAACATGTAAAGGAATTTAGGCACGACAGAAGTCAATGCATAGTTTTGTGTATCCATGATGGGCTTTTAAAAGATATCAAAGACAGGATGCTTGGTCAGCTGATTTGGGTAGGCTCATAGGGGAGCTGATTAATGTTGTATTGGACAAGCTAATTGGACAGTGTGTATGTTGAAAGCGAGCCAAAAGCCACTGGTAATGAAATGATACGATTGTACTGATTGAGAGTTTAATAATCCACAAGTATAAAAATGATTTGGGAACAAATAAAATTTAATTAAGATCTGAATAATAATAATGCAATATTTTTTTAAATTAAAAGGTGACATAAAATTGATCCTGAACCCCAACTAAATAATAACTGAGCTTAACTGCTTGTTTTTAATTTAATTTAATGTAATTTATTTATTTTTGACCACGAGTTGTTCTACGCACGATGTGAGACACTAGACTTTTGAATTTACCCAATTTTCAGTTGGTCTCAGTACCACAGCGATATCCGTAATCTCCTCCTACATTAGATGACTATGTTCTGCAAACAGCAGTACGGTACATCCAGCGAAGGTAGCTCTCTAATGCAGCGACCTTAGGGGGGTATATTTTTGTTATGTGTTTGTGCCATATTGTGATGAATGTTTGATTGTGTGTTAAATGTTTTTTGAGATATAATGGAATGTTAGCTTTGTTTTTCGATTTGTATTTTTGATTTCTTCTTTATGAAATTTTTATTGTAATTCCTTATTTTTACGTAAATTCAGGATTAGCTACGCAATATAACGTAACGTTAAATGTTGCATATGACACCAACATATTTTATTTATTCATATTTGAGCTGATTATTAAATGTAACTTCAAACATTGTAGATGGTGATTTCTAATTGCAAGTAGGAACAGGTGTAATTATTCTTAAAGGGAATTGTATTGCTAAGGGATTCATTTACGTGTCATCCGTCATGTACTAGTTTTATTGCTTATTTTTCTTGTAAGTAGGATTTCTACACGGGACATTTTGAGATTAGTCTGGGGAAATATTTATTGATAGATTAATTATTGGACTAGCCAGGGATCCCCGTAGTGTAGGCTAGGGATCTGAATTTTTTAATAAATTTGAGAAATATTTTCTATAAGCGTGGATTATTTAGTACGGTACTTTTGTGTTTTCCTTGTGGGTGTGTATTTTGGCTAACTTTTGATTAGTGCCTTCATTGAAACGCCGGAAACGGCCTAATATGTAGTATCTCGGGCTGAGATAGTCTTAATGCACATCAGAACCTTTTGCTGTGTGATTGGTTTTGGGAAGGAGTGTTACAGTGGCTGATACGTTTCTTTGTCACCTGGTACTTTGGACCAAACGGGCTCAATATGCATATTTCACCTGTTTTACTTCGGTGGTCAATCATGTTTACTCAGTAAACTAGCACATTATGGCACAAACGTGACTTGTTTATATCGATTTATTTAATCCATTAACTCGGGGTATCGAACATTCATTAGGAAATAATTAGCACTGATGGTTGTTGAGTAGTTCATAATCCCATCATTAACTCATTGGTGACACATGTTGAAGCTGCGATTCGGAAAGTGTTCTACTCGTATTTCTACGGGATCACACATGAAGCGAGATTATTTTTATTTTTGGTGGGTGATGTTTTCTTATTAACGGTTGCCCTTCGTGAAGCCAACTTTATGCGAGATGGATAACACAAGGCAACCAGCAAAACATTTTGTGTTGAGTCTATTAATTAATGCATATGTATATTCTGACTGTCTACATCGAAGAGTAACTAAAATCTCCATTCATAATTAATTAAGTTTGCTTTTGTAGTTTATGCATTGATGAATACATATTTGAAGTTTTGGCAGACTGTTTATGGCGCAACGGCTTTGAGCACGTCAAGATTCTGAAGATATTCAATGTTTAAAGATTTATTTTCCTACATTGTCAGAAGCTAAAATTAATGCTTGTATTTTCGTCGGTACTGAAATAAAAAAATGTAATGGCCACTGCAGAATTTCCACAATTACTCAACACCCACGATAAACAAGCATGGTACAGCCTTAAAGCAGTGATCCATGACTTCCTTGGAAATAAGAAAGCTGAGAATTACAGCTTATTCCCACTATGCTTGAGAACATTAAACTCATAGGTTGCAGAGTGTCCCTTAAAGTACACATGTTACATGCTCACTTGAACCAATTTAAAGATAACTTGGGGTCATATTCAGAAAAGCAAGAGGAACGTTTTCACAAGGACGTGATGGACTTTGAGCAACGTTATCAAGGACAATATAATGAGAACATGATGGGTGATTACATTTGGGGGCTAATACGTGGAAGTTCGTACGAACACAGAAGCAGAAACAAAATTATTCTTTTTTAAAGTTTGTTTGATTGTTCTGTTTTTTTATATTTTAAAAATTAATGTTAACTATGTTTTGTAAACAAACGTGATGTAAATACACACATCAAAAAAAGGTTTTGCATCACCTCGGTTCCAAGAGTTCCGGAACCGTTAAATACAAAGGGAATAGAGATCAACACAAACAACATTTCAGCTCGTTTTATTGCTCATGAGACCCACACATTGCATGTTGTACCATCATACAGCTAGACTTTCAGCATTTGTGGTCCAGATTGCAGTACACACCACTACCTCTAATACCCAGTAGCACGTCCTCTTGCATTGATGCATGCCTGTATTCGCCGTGGCATACTATCCACAAGTTCATCAAGACACTGTTGGTCCAAATTGTCCCACTCCTCAACGACAATTCGGCGTAAATCTCTCAGAGTGGTTGATGGGTCAAGACGTCCATAAACAGCCCTTTTCAACATATCCCAGGCATGTTCGATAGGGTTCATGTCTGGCGAACATGCTGGCCACTGTAGTCGAGCGATGTCGTTATCTTGGAGGAACGCATTCACAAGATGTGCACGATGAGGTCGAGAATTGTCGTCCATGAAGACAAATGCCTCTCCAATATTCTGCCGATATGGTTGCACTATGGGTCGGAGGATGTCATTCAGGTATCGTAAAGCCGTTTCGGAGCCTTCCATGACCACCAGTGGCGTACGTCGGCCCCACATAATGCCACCCCAAAACATCAGGGAACCACCACCTTGCTGCACTCGCTGGACAGTGTGTCTAAGACGTTCAGCCTGACCAGGGTGCCTCCAAACACGTCTCCGACGATTGTCTGGTTGAAGGCATATGCGACACTCATCGGTGAAGAGAACGTGATGCCAATTCCGTGGGGTCCATTCAGCATGTTGTTGGGCCCATCTGTACCGCGCTGCATGGTGTCGGGGTTGCAAAGCTGGACCTCGCCATGGACGTCGGGAGTGAAGTTGCGCATCATGCAGCCTATTGCGCACAGTTTGAGTTGAAACACGACGTCCTGTGGCTGAACGAAACGCATTATTCAACATGGTGGCATTGCTGTCAGGGTTCCTCCGAGCGGCAATCCGTAAGTAGCGGTCATCCACTACAGTAGTAGCCCTTGGGCGGCCTGAGCGAGGCCTGTCATCGACAGTTCCTGTATCTCTGTACCTCCTCCATGTCCGAACAACATCGCTTTGGTTCACTCTGAGACGCCTGGAAACTTCCCTTGTTGAGAGCCCTTCTTGACACAAAGTAACAATGCGGACGCGATCGAACTGCGGTATTGACCTTCTAGGCATGGTAGAACTACAGACAACATGAGCAGCGTACCTTCGTCCTGGTGGAATGACTGGAACTGATCGGCTGTCGTACCCCCTCCGTCTAATAGGCCCTGCTCATGCATGGTTGTTTACATCTTTGAGCAGTTTTAGTGACATCTATGAACAGTCAAAGGGACTGTATCTTGGATACAATATACACAGTCAACGTCTATATGCCGGAGATCTGGGAACCGAGGTGATGCAAAACTTTTTTTGATGTGTGTATATAAATTAACGTTTGGTTTTGTTTGAGCTTATAAAAATAGAGAATTTCCTTCAAATTTGGACTTTCGTTTTGGTAGTTACAAAAGCAAACTTTATTAGGTAAAACTATTTTTTCTTTCATTAGTTAGGCGTAATTACATTCGCTTTGAACACATGTTAATACTTAATACGAAGCATTAACACGTGTTCAAGCAAATTTATTTACGTAAGGAAGTTAATACGTAGAATCAAGCATTTTCCAATAATGTTTACGTTTTACCTCCTATTACTTGCCATGGTGGGTGAGTGGTTATAGTGTCGGACTACCAACCCCAAGATTGCAGGTTCGCTCCTGGCCATGGTAAGTGATTTTTGTAAGGCGACAAAAATCACGACACTCATGTCATACGTTGTTGGCATGTTAAAGAACCCATTTGAATTCAGTAGGCCGTGTTCAATGGCAAAATTAATCTCGGGATTTTCCGCCAACACAAAGTTACTCCATTCTCTACTTGAAAGCGCTGTAGTGTCAATGAGTTTAGATATCTAACCTCCTTGACTTTCATAGCGTTCACAGGAACGACGAAATTTGACATGCAAGTTACCCTCTGGGTATCAATTAACACAGCTTGCACCAGGCACCCGAGGCCATACGATATTATTATTATTACCTCCTATTGGTTAGGCATGACTAATCACAGAACCGAGACTCAAAATTCGTGTTGTCTTGTGTAATTGAAACTGGGCAAAATAAAACAGCTGTGGGCTATTTATGACATTTCCTTGGTGTTGAAAATGAAAATGAAACAATACCGTCTGAAGGCCGGCCGCTGGTGAGGTTGAAACCCATTTGTGTTGCGATTAATTGCGCCCGAAGGCACCAAGCTACTCCCATTGGTGGAGTTATTTTGTTGATGTTATTGTTTCATTTGAAAGGAATGGATTCAGTGGTCATTTATCGCCGTGTAGAATTTGTCTGATAACCGGTGTTATTGTGGTGTATGTATAAGTAGTGTGTGTATTTGTAATTGAGATGAGGATTTATATGGAGGTGGCCAGAGCCTTGAGTTAGGAACCTCCCCATATTCGCCTGGATTATAAAAAGGAAACCATACCAACCAATTTCCATGATAACTGAGGTCAGAATCGATCCCACCTCTTATCAGTTTTGCCTCACGAAGCTGCGTTTACCCCGTTCTAGCCCTCAGACCATAATACAATTTCTTGGCTGAGCCTGGAATAGAACACGGACCTCCAGGGCGACAGCAATGATCCCATAGGAGCATCGAGTTCTACATAACTTGTCTGGTGCCACCTTGTAGCAACTAAGAGTAAACGTGTGCCGGCTGATGAGAACTATCGCACTCCTACAGGACGATGGTTGCATTATGATGGAGATTCCGGGAAACACTTGTCCACCTCCGCTTTGTCCAGTAAAAATTGCTCATACACTGACAGAGATACGAACCACAGATGCAAAATTCAAAGACAGACTTCTAACCACCTGAGCCTCAGAGAAATCTGAATTTTCTACATAATAACTATAATAAAATTATTTCCCTCTGCCATCAGTGGAAAGAGCAGAAGATGAACTGCTTCCTTGTCAGATCATGATAAATTTCTGAGGGTAGCTCTAACCCTACTCACCTCGGATTTTCCACATTTCATTATAGAATGGAAACGCCTCCAAATATAATCATGCAAATTTATCCGATGTCAGAGAAGCAGAGTCATAACAATGTTCTAAATTTTGGTCTATTGAGAATGATTTACTTCCAATATTATTATTATTATCATTATTATTACCAGGGCCCGGATAATTACATGATTAGCTTTTAAGAAATATGTATATATTTAAGTGCTTAAATGTGGAAAATATCAGGTTAAGTTTCCAGAATATGTTCTTAAATTTGTATTATATTTATGTCCCCCAGTTACTTGAAATAAAGCTGGAAAGTTCAGCTGCTTTAATAATAATCCACAATACTGTCTGCAGTACAAATGTTCCCGCTTAAGAGGCCGGGGCTTGCCTCAGCTCCCTAATACTACAATATTTACTGCAGATGCGTGATACGAAATCATGTACCATGTGCTGTTTTCGAATTTAATTCTAAAGAGCAGAAGAAAACGTCACTTTAAACTTTCATAGCACTCTGTCAATACCCACAAGTTTCGCATAAGAGTATACGTATACTTACTGACCGGGGAATTCCTGTCTTGAAATACTACTGCAATACAGAGACAAGAGGGCATTCACGAAATAGAGAAACAAAATACTGGAATTGGCAAGGGTCGAAAATGTGGACAGCAGTCATCTAAATAAGAAGTACAACACACCACCATATATTCGAAATATGTACTTATGAATAAATAGGCCGGAATATGTATTTATTTATAAAAGCGGGAAAAATACGTCAATAAATAGAAAATATTTAGTTAACTTAAAATAAAAAACACATAACTATCCGAGCTTTAATTATTCCACTTTATAATGAACACACACACAGTGAACATGATAAAAACCTAAGAGAAAACCTTTACACCTTGTACAACCTCCGATTCGATGTAGATAAAAATACTTACAAAATCATTTATAGTGCTCTGATAGAATCAGTTGCTCGACAGCCTTCGTCGAGCGAGGTCGCGTCTGACTCACGTGCGGTACCGGTCCTGTGCTTGGCTATTTCTGTGCGTATATCTGCTCTCGAACCACTGAATGCCGTGTTCTGTGAGCGGTTCATATTCACATAACTCTCGTCTTGTACTAGTAAACGACAATCACCTTGGTTACAAAATTTGTGCGCAAGCTCACTTTAAAATGTGTTTTTGAACGCGACAACAGGTCCAGTGCATGGGAGGTGCACAATTGGATCTCCACTTGTTTGAAAATCACTGCTGACCAGATCGAGATGATTCAAGTCGACAATTTGGACAACGCCGTATATTTAAAGGTAATTTTCCAAGTACTGTTTGAAAGGTTCTTAAGTATACATGCGGGCCAACAGAAAATTACTTTGACAGATGGTCGAATAGGGACGGTGCAAATTACTGCTGCCGATAATGTCATCAAAACAGTTCGTATTCTCAATGTACCCCCGGAGGTCCCCATCAGTTCAATAATAAGTACTCTTAGCAAATATGGTAAAGTGAATGAGCATCGAAATGAAGAATGGTCTGCGCAATACCCATTTCGGGTGCAGAATGGCATACGCGCAGTGCGCATGGACTTGAAGGAAGCCTTCCCCTCGTTCATTTCCATTGAAGGCTATCGTGCACAGATTGTTTATGATGGTCAAATGCGAACTTGCCTTGCGTGTAATTCAACAAACCATTTACGACCCCAGTGTCCCCTGCGACGAGCACGCGCTTTCGACCAGCGTAGGTAGGACCTGACACTATTCAACCAGAAAATACCACCCTGCCGGTTAGTGGCGACCCATCAACCTCGAGTCACCCAACCCCAGCATGAGCCCCGGAACACGTTGTCCCGCCATCAGCTCCGGCACCTAAGCACGCTGTTGATCACTTGGACTTCCCCACACTTGATGAAAGCACACACAAATATCGGAAGCCGGACAGTGAATGAACCGATTTAACAGTCCCACCACCACCAGGCAACCATGACGGGATTTCCGGCATGTACACAACAGCTGAAGTAATTGCGCCTACAAGCTCTGATCTGCTGCAGGATAACCCTCACCACACGTTCCGGATCCGCCCCCGACGGCCCCACTGCCCAATCTAACTGACACTGCAAACAGCCTTGCCACAGATGACGATATGGAAATTGAGGTTGCTGGGAGTGGAACAGCTAGTACTGAACCCATGTACCATGGCCTCAAAGAGAGTCGAATCCATGTACTTTGAGAAAAGAATGAAAGAATCATACAGTTTCTAAGGGAACGGAGAGAGATTTCAAGCCAGGATTATAGCTTAACATTGTGCAAGCGCTAGGGCCAGGTGTTCCTTAGATGAGCTCATGCCTCTTGACAATTATAAGGAGCCAGTCATGGATATTATTAGAACGAGTGGAAAGTTTTGACTGTAAGACGAAGAAGCTGGACTCGGCAATTGCTCTTACGTTGCAGGAATATGGCAACCTCGCTGCTAAGTCAGAACAGGAATAATTAAATTTAACCCGTTTACGAGTATAAAAATAAGTAAACAGATAGAGTACGGTGAATCATTTTGGATTAGAGATTTTTGTGTAAAGATAAACCTTGTAAAAATTGCACAGGAAAAAACTGCAAACGCAAGTAGACGTCATTGGGGGTTCACCGAGACCCAAGGAGTGGGAGAATAAAAAAAGAACAGCACCACCCACACAGTTGAGGACGAGAAATTAATTAATATCTCGGAAATGCACGATCGATTTCCATGCACAGGAAGATTATTTTACGTTTGGAAGACGAGCTGTCTGGAGATACGATTTTTATAATTGTGCGACAATTAGTTCAAAAGTTGGTCACGAAAAGGACTAGGATTTTATCTTTTTGTGACTGAAAGGTATAAAGCTCATGGCAGAGCCAGACCAATCATGCAGTTATTCTGACAGCCCGTGAGGGGTGTTACTCTTCATCAGTGCATGCAGTCTACGAGAGCCCGTGAGGGGAACGTCACGCTGTATCAGTACATGCAGTATTAGTCCGTCCAGGGGGGCGTTACGCTGGAGCATCATAATCATCAGTCTACGAGCATTCCGTGAGCGGAAGTGCTGCACCACATCGTATACGCAGTATTCAAGAGCCCGTGAGGGGGACGTTAAGCTGTATCAGACATTGATACAGAGTCTGTGGGAGGCTAGGCTACAAGTTTACCGAGTGTAGACCAGTTACGATATAAGTACGCTACGCTGAGGGTTAGCAGTTCGAGACTTTGAAGAGTCCTAAATTATAAAGAACATTAAATATACGGACTTTAAAGCAATATCGCCAAAGTAAGACACAGCGATCAGTAGGGAACTTCGAGTTCCAGAAGAATACTAGTTCAATACAGTTACGAAGTTATAAGAACTCCAACAAATAAACGGCGTTACGTCTAGTAAAGACATTGTTAAAGACATTAAGTCCGGTAAAGGAACTAAACAGTAATTACGATCGCGAAAGATAGAAGTTCAAGCGAAAGGAACTTAGGAACTTAGTTTCGAAACCAGAGGGAAAACGTACTCTAGTGAGAAAACGTCAAAAATATACGATAGACAGTATACGGTCCTCGAAGGGAGGCCAAGATATAGAAACTATAGGGTACGATAGACAGTATACGGTCCTCGAAGGGAGGCCAAGATATAGAAACTATAGGGTGCGATAGACCACCATATATAAATAAAGGTGACGGCAAAGAAAAGACATTTATCGCCTAGTTAAAGCAGATAAAGTAAAGCCGAGTAATAGACAATAGAAGCGGTTTTGAGAGACTGAAACCAGTAGTTTCCATTGTAGGAGAGAGAAACTTTGAACGAGTAAAATCACACGTCCAATGCAGGTCGATAGGATTCACATCAGGGATCATCAACAGCCGACAGAAATTGTAAAAATCGTTGAGATACACCCGTGTGATAGGAGTGAAGTGTAAATATTGTAAGAAAAGAAATAAGAGTATCATTTTAAGTGTTTTAGGTAAAGTGAAAGCGTTTTATGCACAGTGATATGTGTTATAATATGTACCAGAGTAATAATTTTTAGTGTTTTAATGTGTGTTCAAAACGGATACACCAGTGTATTAAAAAAAAATGTTGTCAGTGTTAAATATAGTGAATATGTGTCAAGAAATTTCTGTACATAAGATGAGATTGTACAATATGGAGTAGGTCAAGAAGGTGGGCCAAAATGTCACATCAAACGAGAATAAAGGTCAGAAAGCGACCTTAAACATGTAAGTAAAGATTTTCATTATGTTTTGGTGTCGGGAAAAATTTTGTGTACAATTCCACCGGAGTTTTGAGTAGAAGGGATGTTTTTAAATGAATAATAACTAAATAAGAACGCGATCTGAACGAAAATAAAGTTTTAAGAAATAATAAATAAGTATGTGAAATAATAAATCCTGTAGAGGAAATGCATGGAATAAAATGTCAGTATTTAATGAATGTTATAAAAGCAAACGTGATAATAATAATTATAACAAAGATATTTACATAAAGGTAAATTTGAATTATATGAAAGAAATAGCTTTTGAGCTTTTGTAAGGAATGAAAACATGATGTGAATAACAAGGTAAAGAAATCTAAATAAAGATTAAATTGAATGATATAAAAATATAGAGCGTTGAAGCCTTAACAAATGTATAAGACATGATGTGAATGCATGTTCTTAAAAAGGGAGCGATTTATTGTCAACGGAAAAGATTAATATAAGAATTAAGATATGTATCGATTGTTACTATGAAATTTATCAGTTCTTTGGAAGACATTCGGCCGTAAAGTAATGTGTAGCGTAATGGAACGCAATTAAATAAAAAGTCACGCTAGGAACGCGTAAAAGTTAAAGTACTTGGTAAGTTACTTATGGAGGGTAGTTGATTGCAGTGAATTGAGATATGTTGTAAGTCCTCTAAATTGTGACGTGGATCACGAGGCCATGTGTGTATTATTTAAAATGGAGCTAATGTATGGTATTATTGAGCGTAGGTCCTGTAAGCTACGGCTTGACCCTAAATCGCGTTTTGTATAAGTCCTCTGATGTGGAAATGTTCCCGAGGCATGTTAAGAGATTCGAACCTAGAATCCTTTTGTTGTTAAAGCCCCTAATTATTCGTCGTAGAATGTGTATTAATCTTCCCAATCAATGAGGACCCTCTCATAATTAATAAATGCCAATGTTACGAAAGTGGTTTGTGAGCCAAAGAATATTGTTGAATGGAAATAAGTGAAGTAAAAGCCAGTTCTCTCCACAGAACTGAGAATAATGTGAAGGTTTGTTTTAAAGCATTGAAGAGAGCTGCCGCCGTAGGTTAGGCAGAGAGTCGCTTTCCTTGTCATAAATCACGCCCGAGTATAATGGCCTGACCCTCATAGCGCGAGGGTGGGTAAAAACCGTCTTGTAAGATGTGTTAAATACACCGTGAGTGTTTAAAGTTGTTAATGACCCGGGCGTTGAACCGAGGTCCTTGTAGATTGATATTATCGCTTGCCAATTCAGATCGTAGTTTTCTTATGTGATAATGGTCTTATAAGACAAATGAATTAAATAAAATCCCTATTGTAATATTGGATGGAAAATAGGAATCCACGAGGTTTGTGAAGATAACTAGGTTTCGGGAGTGATCATAGTTTTTGACTTTGTCAAGTAATCTTTATAACTCTGGAGTACACAAATAGTTTTCCCGATCACCGTAGTGAATTTGAAAAACTTGAGAGAGATAGTAAATATGGAGAACATGTGATATGCCCAAATATTGAAGTGAATAATTAACATGTAATTTTAAATGTAATTATATATTTGTTTTGATGATAAGAAAAGATAAAAATAATTCTTGAGGTGTACAAAAATATGACACCATTATTATGGGAAAGTATCGAGCCAAAGAAGCTCGTAGTTATTTGGAACTTTAAGATAAGTACTTTATGGAAGTGAAAATAATCGTGAATTGTTGGTTTTAAAGAAAACCATGTGTTTTAATCTAATATTTGTTTTATTTTTATGCTATTCCTTGTTCACTTTGGACAAGTAGAATGATATTGGTCAGTAGTTTATGTGTTTATTTGTTTGTAGCGCCATAATTTTTGATTAATTAAATGTGTTAAAATAGGAGTTGATTTTGTTGTTATTTTTGCAAGTGTATCCTCTATTTAATCCAAAATATGTAAGTCACAGAGTGGGAGAACTTACCGCAGCCCCGAAAAATCCCGAATTGAGCAATGCTGGCATACTGTGATTTGCATATTTCTTGCTGCAAGGGCACAGTACTGCTCACCGCCACGTGACAGCTCCGGAAACTGGGAAGACTACGTCCATACCCCCATCATCTGAGGCTTATTACCAGTATTATTTTATAACCAACAACCTAGTACAGGTATTTAGCATTTCATACTACCAAAAACCAACCTACTACAGGTCTTCCTTCTTCAAATAATAAAATAATTTTACCAATTTCAAACATTTTATTATTATTATTATTATTATTATTATTATTATTATTATTATTATTATTATTATTATTATTATTATTATTATTATTATTATTATTATAAACTATTAAATGTCTAAAGCTGCTGCTGACGCAAAAATACAAACCAACATCTTGCCTCTCAGTAAATGGACGGTCAAACTTGACTCGTATGTCCAGGAAGTGAGAGGCATAGCCATGGCGACGTGCTGCATTAAGAGATGATCTAATACATATATATATAATTAATCATACTAATATATAAAAATGAGATGGTGTGTGTCTGTCTGTCTGTCTGTTTGTCTGTGTGTTACTCAATAACGCAAGAACCACTGGTCCGATTTAAATGAAATTTTGCATGGACGTAGCTGATTTACCAGGCTTACATATAGGATACTTTCGATTTCGAAATTTTGCACTATTAAAAATTGGCGACCATTTTAGTGACATCATTACATCCTTTGGTTTCAAAATTTCATATTTCCATATCAAATAAAAAGAGAACGGTAGGAAATAGCAAACTTTTGATGGAACATACGAGCTTTGAAATTGAATTTACTATCCGAAAGGTCCTTATCACTTTTCGTGTATCTCCAACGGTTAGCGAGTAAAACCGACATTTGTGACGTCACTACACCCTTTGGTTTCAAAATTTCATATTTCCATTTCAAATAAAAAAAAGAAGGCTAAGAAATAGCAAACTTTTGATGGCATACATGAGCTTAAACATTTAATTTTCTATCCGAAAGGTCCTTATCACTTTTCGTTTATCTCCAACGGTTAGCGAGTAAAACCTAAATTTGTGCAATAAAACACGGTCAACACCGAGCGGTGCAGTATATCTCTCTATATATAAAAATTCAAGTTTGTCTGTTTTTCTCTGAATTTCTACGGAAATTTGAGTTTTTTACGCGTTTCAGACTGTTTTATGATGGATGCGCGCGAAAAAAAAATTTTGTCTCTCTGTTTGTTTGTTTGTTTGTTTGTCTGTTTGTCTGTCTGTCTGTTTGTTCCCTTATAACTCGAGAACGGCTGGGTGTATCAACGTAAAATTTGGTACAGATATCCATCAGAGGCACGACACTGATCATTGATGTAACTCTTCTCCGTACCTCTCATAAAAGGGGGCCTACCCCCTTAATATACATGCTGAAATAGGCGTAGAAGGACCATACAAAGCTCATTTTCAGCCCCTCAATGTGAGAGACAAAACTCGGGTCCCCAAAAACCACATTTTAAGGCCCTAAGACCAACCGTTTTTGAGATATTCCCAGAAAACAAATTTCATTTAATAAACTAATGAACGAATGCAAGCCAGTAACCATGCCAACAGATTCTCAGAGGTCCATCTATTGCTGTAAGACGCAATGCAATTCCATTAATTACATTAGTGTGAATGTTTGCAAGCGGCTAGAAGGTTATCACGGAACCAAATTAAGCCGTAAAATTCATCAATACGTATAATGCGCTTAAGGGGATCAAGGGGTACTCTAGAATTTTTTCACGCGATTTACTCCTGCGGGTGTGGTACGGCAGGTCTATTATATTCCTATCCCCATATTATTCATTCATTCATTTCGTATAGGCCATCTATGGACCGCGTCATTCCCACTGTCTCCTACTGGCTTTGATATTTGCCCAGTACGCTCGCATTCGTTCTCGGTGGACTTCCTTCCGTTCCTGGGTCCAAATCTTTCCAGTTTTCAGCTTCGGTTTTTCTTGGAAACCTTTGCAAGCTTGTAGTTTCCTTTTGTGTGGGGCGCGCTCCTGAATGTCTGTTGGTGTAATCCCCACTTCTTTCAGATCTTCATCCAGTTCAATTAACCAGGCCCATTTTGTTTTCCTCTCCTGATAGTAAGTTATGTTGCGGTTGGTCAGTCTCGCTGAGCTCATTCGTTTCACATGCCCAAAAAATGGTATCCTTCTCTTCCGGATGACGTTACTTATCTTCTCCACATGAGTATATAGTTCATGGTTATGCCGTCTTCTGTATTCCCCATTATCTTTGATGGAACCCAATATCTTTCTCAAAATTTTCCTTTCTTTGGCCTCCAGTTTCTCGATCAAGCCTTTATTGTTCATCGTGAGACATTCAGAAGCATGCAAGACCTCCGGACGGATGACACTGCAGTAATGTTTTAGTTTTGCGTTGAAGGATATTGACCTTTTCTTATAGATGTCCTTAGTTAAATGGTAGGCCATTTCCATTTTGCTCATGCGTGATGTGAATGCTTCTTTCTCTAATAATATTCCTTCCCTGACCCGTCCTGAAAAGAAAAGTACATTGCCATTGGCTGCATCAATAATAAAGAAATTAGGTGTTATAATTTC
This sequence comes from Meconema thalassinum, assembly GCA_946902985.2. Lineage (NCBI taxonomy): Eukaryota > Metazoa > Arthropoda > Insecta > Orthoptera > Tettigoniidae > Meconema > Meconema thalassinum. The sequence goes on from OX336392.1 coordinate 165,053,138, forward strand.
TCCTTATATTATATTATTATTAGTATTATATTATGGCGTACAACGACGAGACATATCCCCTCGGTGCCAGAAACAAAACTCGGGGGCCCTAAAGGGTCCTCGAAAACTACATTATAAGGCTCTAAATCCAACAGTTTCTGAAAAATTCCCAGACAAATAATCTAATTTAATTTAACAAACTAACGAAGGAATGCAAATCGGTAACCATGAGAACATAATCTCAAGGGGTGGCATACAACATTCCTTCTATTTCTGTAAGAAGCAATGTCACTTTATTTATTACATTTCTGTGAAAGTTGGAAATGGCTATAAGGTTATCACGGAACTAACGTAGACTGTATAATGCATCAATGCAATTAAGGGGGTCAAGGGGTAACCTAGATTTTTTTCATGCAATTTTCACGTTCGACATATAGTACAGAAGGTCTATTATATCTCCAAACAGCAACATTATTTTCAAAAATTCCTGAATTGAACCAGCATTTTTTGCGGCTTTTAAGAATTTGGACAATTTGAGGCTAAAGAACCTGAATTGTCATGCACCACAAGCCTTTATAATTTATAAAAGGAGTCTTCCTGTGTATGGGCACCTAGCACAACGTAGAGGGTCAGTTTTTATGTGACGTGTATTGCGTTTCGTCTACAAGGCTTTCAATTCTATGTCATGTCAGGAAGTACACGTTAGGTGAATTTAGTCTGAGAGCACATTTTAACTTTTTTTTTTGTCGACATACGGGTTCATCGTAAGGATGATTTTGTTTGATACTGTGTGGATATACCCATATTGGGATATCTGGGCGATATGTTGTAGACAATAGAATTGTCTGTCTGTCTTTCGGTGTATCTTTATGTACGCCTATACCTCGTGTTCGGATGATTGGTGCATCGAAAAATTAGGTATGGTAACCATGAGAGTCAATACACCAATCATTTATAAAACCCTTCACCGTCCTTTTCATACAGTAGTAAGGTGGATATAGAGAAAAACTTCTCAATACATGCTATAATAGGCGAAATATAAAAATTATCCTAGAAGGACGACCTAAACATATGTTGCGCTCCTCAATGTGAGACACAAAATTCGGGAATCTATAAAGGGTCTCCGAAAACTACATTTTAAGATCCTTAAATTAACAGTGTGTGTGATATTCCCAGTAAACTAACTTCGTTCTGATAAACTTGAAGGAATGACAAACCGCTAAACATTGCAACAGTAGCTCAGTTTATAATGTCTGGTGTTAACAACGAACACCGTTCGAAGAACGGGTACTTCTGCTAGTTAATTATAAATATTACATTCAAACAATTAATCCAAACAAATATTGCACATACTAAATCGGTACAGTGCAACCCCAGTTAAAACAAATGCTTAACAAAAGTTAGCACATTTAAAATCAAAATCTTCTCTAAATTGCGGGGCATAAGGAGCTCATTGAGAGCACCAGGTTCCCATATTTCAAGGCAATTCATACATGCCTACAAGCTTGATTATCTCTCAGCTGCTACAACGCACAAGGAAATCACTCATGTGAAACCCACCACGCTTAGTCATCGAGACCCACGATTACCTCCGAGACTGAAGAGTACTGACAAAGCCCTGGGCAATTCTAAACGCTGACCTACAATATTTGCTGCTGTTCCTTTGTTTTTATCAACAACGTCAGTTTTACAGGCCACTATCGCATATAGAACATGTATTTCTCTCCTTTGTTTCTACATTTCGTGCTCGTTTTCCAGAGCATGGCCAATATTCTCACGACGTTTACTACTCTCAATGTCAATGGCGTGAAGAATGTCACCACACCGGCCCTGCTGGATAGGTTCTTGAAGGAGTATGATATTGATATATTGTTTCTGCAAGAGATCAATGAAAACAATTTTGGCTGCTTGTACCAGGGCCGGCGAAAGCTAGAAGGGCTCAGCCACTCGTTTGAAGTTAGGCTGAAGCCGCTGCTGCCGGCGAGGGGAGGGGGACATTGGCCGTGGCCGACGAGAAAGACAGGCCATGGCGCCGATCTGTGACGTCAGAGGAGTGGTGTCGCTCGCTCGCCTCGCCGCATTGATTGCACCAAGGTATTCTCATCTATAGAAGCCTACCAATAGCCGAGTAATTTGTTAGTGTGAATTTAAGGATACTCAAAAATAAAGTTAAAAGCTGTGGAAGAAATCCACCCCTATCACTAGCTCAAAACCTTAGAGCAGTAGAATATTAAGCAGTGTAATACAAATGTTGAATGGATGTTCCAGTTAAGCAGATATACAAAACTGTACATATTATCCTCTCATCCTCGTTCATCAATAAGTTGTTTCCATATATACCAGTTTACATGTAAGTTTAACTTTAAAAGCAGCTGAAATAAATAAAAAAAAGAAACAACCAATCATTGCATTAGGAGAAAGTATCCAGTGCTTCATTTATTGCAAGGGAAGGGTCATTCATGCCCCAAAATAATAAAAACGAATATAAGAAATTTGAGCCTACACTCGTGGTTTTTAGCATGTTGCTTTTTTGAGTAGGCCTACCATAAGACAATCTTTTTCAACAACAAAAATTTAATGCATAGGACTACTTCAGATACATATATGAATTGCTGAGATTATACTTACCTCCTTTAGCAGAGATCCTTTTATCTGACACCAATCTCCTACAGTGGCAGGTTTGCTTCTTGTGGCAACTACCTTCATGTTGGACATGTTTAACGGTTCTCTCCCGTTCCCAGTTAGGCTTAGGTCAAATTTATGGTTTTATGGGCTCAAGATTTTTATAACGAAGTATATTACTACAAATGAAGGACCTTGGAAACTTATTCATTGTGAGTTAATTCAGTGGATTGAAATGTCGTGGATATCAGCCCCATGCACTTATGTGTGTACTGTACTTGTAATAGAAAAGGATGTGGTAGTGGTTTTCAGTTAGCTTTTATTTACAGTTGAGTTGGGAAGACACTTTCAGGATGCAAGGAGTGGGATTCAAATCATTCTATCAAGAGCCTTTGTGCGAAGCTTTGAAGAATAAATCCTATATCAGGTTTCAAATACTCCTTCGCAAAGCAGGTCACCTGGACAAGAAGCCACTTTACTTACCCCTACGCCATGTAGGTGGAACTGTTCCATTTATTAAAATTAAAGAAAGACCATACTTGCCATTGTAATTTGGATCTATGCTGGCTACACGGACATGGTATCTCCCTCCCAATAAGATGTCCAAGATCTCCACCAAATGGCAAACGAGACCCTTCAAATTATTCAAATGAAAGCATTCCTCAACTTTTAATTATTTTTTCTTATTTTTTGTTTCACCCTGGTGGTCTGGGGATGAAGAATTTTATAACACACCCAGTCCCCCCCCTACCCCTTCCTCCCAGAAAATATCGTATACTCCTCACCACATCCATTCCCCCTGAAAAAGAACATGGGCATCCTTGCAGGCCACATGGAAAATAAGCAGTTAACAGTACTACACACTGGGTAAATCGGTTTGAAATGGGTAAATCTAGAGCTTTAACAGAGAATTCTGGATGTGGTGATTGGTAGGGCCCTGGAGTACAAAACTATGCCCGTATCTTCAAGAACACTAGCAAACTGCAAGTAATCTTCATCCAATGACACAGTAATGTTTACACTTTATTATAATAAGCACACACAAAATGTATTACAGACATTATTTTATTTAGGACATTGGTTATAAATATAAGCATCTCAAGCACATTAACACATTGTCTGGAAGAATCTTAGAATGTAGAAAATGAAGTTTGCAGGTTTCACCAAGTAGGCTATAAAGGTGATATCTTGCTGATCTTGGATATATTACTGGCGATTATTAGGATCTAATATCCTCCAGCTATTAATATTCTCAAAACATCCTGCACTGCACATAGGGCCTACAGCCATTATACCCTGCTGATGATTCATGATCTCTTCAGGATTTAAAATTTTTCTGACACCATTTCTCAATCTCACTGGAGCTTAGTGGGTTACAAATTCATCGTTACAAAGATGCATGAACACAATTTGAGGACTGGACATGTCTAACTTGCTTCCAGCTGCCTTGCTACTGTTTCCTTATGCAGTACAAAATCACTATCAATTACATTGGTATCTTGCAGCCTTGGCAACGATAGTCTTGTATTAACTCTTGTACTATTTTCATCTCTAATTTATCTCAACAAAACAAGCCTGCCAACTTGTGTCAATAGCTTTAATGTGGACATGGAATGGAATTTACACTTACAAAATACCCCTAGACACAAAATGGCATCATCCATGACAACGGGGACAACACTTAGGGTTTAAACGCTGCATACATGTTAAATTCTATGTGTTATACTCTGATTTACAAAAGATGAACGGTGCAAGCAGCCATCCGCTTGAATGGTGAGGTAAGGAGTGGAGACAATAGGGGTAACGGTGTCCATAGCAACAGCGAGCAGTGTTGCAATGAATGCCGACACAGCAGTGAGCACATGGTTTGACGCAGTGTTCTACTGTGAACTAACTCGTCACTGCCATTAGTAATATCCCGTGTATATATTGAAGTGCATTTGCTTATTCTTTCATAGGCTACAGTAAGCGTCATCGTTCTGTTTTTGTTGGAAGCGTGTGTATATACAGATTTTGAGTTTATTTCTTTTATTTGCATCATCGTGTCTATTTTCGTTGTGTAAAAATGGCATCGGTACATGCTCGCGGAAGGCCCTGGATCCATTCTCTGCGACAGAACAACTTCAGGCCGTGGTGTGACTCTCCATAGCCAAGTAAAGGAGATGGTATGTGCGGTGAGGAATTTTATGGAGGAAGAAGAGGAAAGTATGCGCTTACGGGAGGAACCTCTGATTCCATTTGTTCAGGTGAGGAAAAGAACTGCCAAGACTCTTGGTGTGAGTGAAATCACTGCATACCGAGTGACGGAAGGGAAGTTCCTGTCTGATGATGCTGGCCCGTCTAAACTATCAACTCCAGGGAAGAAGAGGCATAGAGAAGGGGTGGTCACTAATTTAGGTGGCTTTCAAGAAGATGCTGTTAGACGGCATATTTATAGTTATTATTTTAGGAAAGAAATTCCAACATGTCGCAAACTTCTTGTTTTTGCTCAGAGAGGCACAATTATTTCAAGGAAGCCTTTCTTCACTGAAAGTGTTGCACGATCTGGGATTTAAATATAAGAAAATTAATGGGGGGGGGGGAAGGTGATCATGGAGAGGCCAGATATTGTGGCTTTGAGGTGTCAGTTCCTACATGAAATGGGGAGACCCTACTGAGTTGTAGGCCAAAAATTACAAACAAAAAAACAAAATCTGGTTTCATGCCCTAGAAGTTACCTTATCACTTGGGGCACTTAAATATACATTTGTTTTTTATGTACGGCCATTTTTAAATACCTTACGGGGGCTTTTAAAGAACACGTGCTTAGGTCTTGAAATGGGCAACGCCTACTTCCTAGAACCAAAAACCCCTCAACTTTGTTGTAATTTAATACTCTTGGCCAAGATTATCATGCCAATCATCTGAATACAAGCTTATGGTGCCATCTGTTGGTATTTATTTATTTATTTATTTATCGTATGGCTTTTAGTGCCGGGAGTGTCCGAGGACATGTTCGGCTCGCCTGAATCTGTAGCTGCTTCCAGCGGACACCCTAAAGGGTGAGCTACAAGTTCCGTTCAATTTCAAGTAGTTCCAACTTTCGCCACCAGATATCAATGATACCTAGTGGTGAACGTTGGAACTTTGATAGAGCGTTCTGACGAAATCTAACCTAACAAATTTTGCTTTACACAAGTTTAGTCTGTGAAAGGATCTTTTACATGCCATAAATCTATGACATGGGACCGCCGGCTTTACTTCCCCTCCGAAGGAAGGCATACTGAAGGATTTTTAACGCTCTTAAAAAATCCGACGACTTCGGCCGGGTTTGAACCCGATATCTTGGGCACAGCAGTTCAGCATGCTACCGACTACGCCACCGAAGCCGCTGTTGGTAAATTTATCAGTTATGAGTAGCCTAGGCAATGTTTGTCAAGTGTGAAACTTTTCTTACCGTACATGTTATTTTCTTATCCCATATAATTTTTAGCTGTATGGCATTCACTAAAAGAATATCATTACTATACACATGCACATATTTAACATCGAACAGAAGTATTTTGGTTTGTAGTGAAGTATAGGCCATTTTGGATACATGGTGGAACCATGCGTCTTTGTTTATTTTGATGGTCAGTGGCTTTAGTGAAGTTTATTCGCAAGAATTATATTTTTATTGGTTTACTGTGAGTGGTGGAACTTGTGTAAGCTAATGGTATTTTAGAGATTTGTGTGCAGTTTATTAGATGTATTCTGTATCTAGTCGATGGCGTAAACCGAAAGTCCGTGAAACAAAGAAATGGAATAGTGCTATTTTGAATGTTGACAAACAGTGGGGTGATATTACATGTGAAGTTAAGTAATGCAAGTTCAACAGCTGCAACTACTTCTTCTGCCAGTATCAGAAAACTGGAATAGGCCTATTTTAGTGAGGAGAACACTGTTAGACCTAGTGTTAATGACAAGCACATTCTCATTCATATATGGGTGCCCTCCAGAATTTGTTTACAGACCTGTGTGGTGAATGTGGCAGTAAATCTTCGTGTCAACATCAGGGAGAAAGATGGGTTTAGTAATAAGTTACCTCTGAAGTGTGGGAAAAGTTATTTGTAAACTCAGGGAAGTCTTGATGCAGGAAATTCCACTAAAATACTGTATTTTTAATAAAGTTAGCTTTTTCTCAATACTATATTTTTCAGCATTTTAAATGTTCCAGTTGCCTGCGTTTTGATCCCATTACCTTCAAACTTGGTTTGCACATACAACTTTGTGGTCGTAATAATGTGTGGAATCCATTTTGAAAAATATTAATAACTTTCAGAAATATTTAGGTTCAAATTTGAAAAAAATGACATATTTTAACAGAACAACAGGTCATTCTAAGAAAAAACATTTTAATAATAAACCATTTGCACTGATTTTAAAAGTATTACCAATTTTTATTTGTAGACCATTGATGATCATTCCATAGAAGTTTTAGATTGATAACTTTAAATTTGATGTACATGGGACATTTTCAAAATTTGCATATTTATTACATAAAATGTTATAATTTCTAAATGACTGAACCAAATAGCTCCAAAGTTTATAATTCCCTTAATTATGCTCACTTTAAAGAACCTACAAAATTTGGTGAAAATTGGGTTAAAATAGGCTACTGGAAAATTTAAAACTAAAGTTAATAGGGCAAAAATGTTATGGATATTGAGTGGTTAGGTGAAATGTGGGTCAATGCTGGTCACACAGTGTCTAAGGGTTGGAGTGACAACTCAGTTCAGGGGACAAGGAAGGGCCGTCAGGCAGAGGGGGTCGATTTATTATTCTACATGCCGGGCTATCACACGGCTTTGTTAATAATACACTTTTGCTCTTTAGGTCGAAAAGAACTGGTGATTACCATGAATACATGGACTACAACTAGTTTTTAAAATGGTTCCAGGAACAATTGTTACCCAACATCCCTGAACACAGTGTTATTGTAATGGACAATGCTTCGTACCACATAGTAAAGATAGAATAAGCTCCAACAACTTCAAGTACGAAGCCGCGAATGTTGGAATGGCTCGACCGCCATCGTGTAGCCTACCATGCGACAGCTCTCGGACAAAAGGAATCCTTCTCGGTAGTGCTGAATGAACATAGAACGAGCGATAACATTCTATATAATACATGAATTAGCCAAAATACCTTATAAAAGGATGAGAAATAAATCAGGAAGCAATGTTTTAATAGATGTTTCCTCCTCCGCCGTCTGTGACCCACCCAGCCATTCCAAATATAGCGAAAATTACAGCAGTGAGCGGCATTGTTCAAATCAATCTTCAAAAAAGTACCATAACAGTACTGCCGGGAAGTGGTGTTGCTCACGTCCGTAGGCCTTAACCTGAAATTACCCTACACGTGCTCCCTGGGTGGTGCTAAACGAGCAACAGTGATCAGGCTGCCAGACTATCTTAGCGATCTCCTGGCTATTGTACATGAAAATGAAAAATCATTCAAATGGTTCTTTTCAGAACCAACAGGCAAAGACCTTCGGGCCTACGCTTCAAGTTCTTCATCTAAATATAGAAGGCATAAGTAAATCCAAATGCCACTACTTGTCAAAAATCCTACGAGATGAAAACATCGATGTGGTTGCTATTCAGGAAACACATGTGGTGGACGAACATCAATTACAAACCAGAGGGCAAATATCAGGATATGATATCGTAGGTGCGACATACCACCATGCATATGGCACTGCTACATATGTTCGCAGCACCATTGAAAATGCTTCATTGCTCACATCTAGCTCTAAATATGACATTCACACTGTTGTCATCAAAGTTGGAGATTTCATCATTACAAACATCTACAAGCCTCCACTTTCTCCGTGGCCCTCCCAGATGATTCAGGTACAAAACCATCCAGCCATCTATGTGGGAGATTTCAACAGTCACCATGTAGAATGGAATTATAGTGCCACCGATACTAATGGAGGCACTCTCATGAATTGGGTCGAGGAACATGATATTCATCTTATATTTGATGCAAAAGATAGAGGTACATTTAGATCTGCCGCATGGAAAAAGGAGTTCTACCCAGACCTATGTTTTGTTTCCAGTGATCAAAATAAACAACCTCTGTTTACTTCACGGAAAGTACTTCAAGATTTCCCACGTAGTCAACATCGTCCTGTGCGTCTTGAGGTTGGAATGCAGATACCTCTGGTAACTTCTTATCCTCGCCCACGATGGAACTTCAGGAAAGCAGACTGGAAAGCGTTCTCGAGTGACCTTGATAAATGTGTCAGATGGATACCGCCAACAAGCAACAACTATGAGAGATTTGTGGGTGCTGTAATTGCCACAGCAAAAAGACACATTCCTAGAGGTTACAGAAAGGAATACATTCCTGGATGGACTGATGACAATGAAAAGCTATACCAAGAGTTCCTTTCCAGTGGCGAACAAGATATCGGGGATGAACTGCTTCATAATCTTGATAATGACCGAAGAGAAAGATGGATTGAAACTGTAACATCTATGAATTTCAGAGAATCGAGCAGAAAGGCATGGTTATTGTTACGGAAGCTTGGTGCGGCCACTCCCATTGTTCGTAATAATCCTGCAGTTACTCCAAACCAAATTGCTGCTCATATAGTTGCTTTGTCTAGGACACCGAGAGACAGAAATCATACAAGAAATATCAAAAAGCAATTAACCAGTCTCAAGGCCACAAGCCCCCTTCATTCGGAATACACTAGACCATTTAGTGTGCACGATATCGATGAAGCTTTAGAAGATATGAAATCTGGTAAAGCACCGGGATTTGATGGGATTCACCCTGAGTTTCTGATTAATAGTGGAGAAAATACGAAACTATGATTATCTAGGTTTCTAACTTACATTCTTCGAACAGGCAACCTACCTCGCTTATTTAAAATGAGTAAAGTCATTGCAATCCTAAAACCAGGAAAGCCTAGTGAAACACCAGCGAGCTATAGACCAATAGCATTGCTCAGTGCATGCTATAAACTACTAGAAAGACTAATCTTGAATAGAATTGCTACAAAAGTGTTCGAAACGATCCCTATTGAACAAGCAGGATTCAGACCACAAAGAAGTTGTGCCGATCAAGTCCTGTCATTAACTACCTTCATCGAAGCAGGATTCCAACAAAGACTAAAGACTTCGGTAGCATTTGTAGACCTAAAGGCAGCTTATGACACAGTGTGGAGAGAAGGCGTTATCAGTAAACTCCTTAAAGTGATTCCATGCAGGAGTCTGGCTCACCTTATAAACAACATGCTGAGTGACAGAACATTTCGCGTAGTCATGGGAAGTGAAATCAGCAGATCCAGCAAACTAAACAATGGACTTCCACAAGGATCAGTGCTTGCCCCACTCCTGTTCAATTTATATATTTCAGATATACCCCCCACAAAATCCAGGAAATTTGGTTATGCAGATGATTGGGCACTTGCCACTAACGACCTATGCTTCGAGGAGATAGAGGAAACGCTGACAAAAGATCTCGCTGTTTTAGGAAACTACTTCCGAAAATGGAGACTCCAACCAAGCATGAGTAAAACAGAAGTTTCTTGTTTTCATCTGAACAATCGAATGGCTTCAAGGGATCTCAAGGTATACTTCGATAACACCCTTCTCCGCCACAATAGACACCCCAAATATCTGGGTGTTACACTCGATAGAACACTGTCGTTCCAAGAACACTTGAGAAAGAGTGCTGCCAAGATTCAGACACGCAACAACATCATTCGAAAACTATGTGGTACTACTTGGGGTGCAAGTGCAACTACTTTACGTTGCTCAGCTCTTGGCCTGGTTTACTCTACTGCAGAGTATTGTGCCCCTGTCTGGATAAACAGCCCTCATGTGAAGAGAATAGATGTTAAATTAAATGACACAATGAAAATGATCACAGGCACGATCAGATCAACTCCTATTCAGTGGCTGCCTGTATTAAGCCATATTCCCCCACCCCACCTCCGCAGATGCAATGCTTTGATGAATGAATACAAGAAGATCCAGATTAATCAAAGACTGCCCATTCATGAGGATATCCACCATCTACATATAGATAGACTGAAGTCAAGACATCCACCCATCTGCACGGCGGAGAACCTGGCAATGAGTAATTTCAACCTCACTGAGAAATGGTCTCATGAATGGAGACAATTCGCCCTAGCAGAGTCTTTGGAAATGCCATGCATCTCACAGAAGGTACCTGGCTTTGAACAACCTCGGAAAGTATGGTCCAAGCTAAACCGGATCCGAACTAACCATGGTGTGTGTGCAGATCTGCTATACAAATGGAGGAAAAAGTCATCATCTTGTTGCGACTGTGGTGCTGAGAGGCAAACTGTGAAGCACATCACCCAAGAATGCCCACTGAGCCGTTTCGACGGAGATAGAAGAAAATTTTTCCTGGGGACGCCACAAGCGATTAACTATGTAAATAGTGTAAATATAGATCTGTAGCTCATGTATACGCCATACGATAAATAAATAAATACAGTATTGCCAACCTCGCCCTTACGGTACTATGTGAAACAAAAAAGTGCCCAATTCAGTCTCTAGTGGGCATCATTCGTTCGCAGCACTCAGTTCACGACTCTAATTATGCTAGTGTGTGCAATATTTCGCATCTCTGTACGGCTGAAATGAGTGTTTTTGTTATCTGCTCTGTAATAACTATGCAGTATATCGCTCTCCTGTAATAAGTATGTGTATTTTTTTCCGCACAACTGTGGTTTTGACAAAGGTTACAGCCTAACGCGCCCAGATCAATGGTTTTTTGTCAACCATGCCCCGCTAGCAGCGCGCGGCCAAGACTGCACCTACACCCGACAATTCTTACCTTCACTTTGTCCAATCCAATGGTTTTTGACAATGGTTACAGCCTAACGCGCCCAGATCAATGAGTTTTGGCAATGGTTACTGCCTAACGTGTCCCGATGATTCTTTTTTTTATCAACAGGGATTTTGTACCTCACGTGTGTGCCTCGGTGCGTGCTGCTAGAGTGAGCCTTGATGACGGTTAAACGAGATCAAGTGCTATCGAAGCATGACAGCTGTTTTTAAAATAGCAAAAAATAAAAACACATATTTACGTACTTTAGCACATATATGAGGTTCAGTAGTAAGTTTTAATTAGGGTTCCTAATTTCAATACGTAATATCGCCCAAAAAATGAAACAAGGACATAAGGTATGTAAAAGTACATTCATGTCTGCTACAAGTGTATAAGCCGAGTTCCACTTTCATTCAGAATTAATATCCTTCTCAACCTTATACAGCAGCGCAAGCCTAAGCCCATGTAGGCTACCACGTGGATGAACTGGCGAGAAAGCATGGCCATGAGATCATCACGCTGCCCCATATCATTGCCACTTCAATCCTATAGAAATGATATGGGGTCAAGTGAAGGGTTATCTAGCACGGCATAATAAGAATTTCACACTCCGTGAGGTTGAGAAGCTTACCGTTTAGGCTATTAGGGAAGTGACTTCATAAAACTGGAAGCGTTTTGTGTTAATAGTGCAACGAGAACTGGATGAGGAATGTATGGCCTAGAAAAATTCCCACTGACTTCTCTAAAGTGAGCAAGCCTATAATTTGTATAAAACATTTTCCTGATAGCTCTGTCATCAGGACAGAGCAAGTTGATGGGGAAATAAAGACATTTGCTAGGAGTTATCCGAAGTTGAAACCTGATGCAGTATCTTCAATATTTTCGAATTTGCCAGGATAGCTATCCACTCCTGGGCCTTCTTCTAGAAGACTGTGTGATGCAGAGGTAGAAAATCTCGGATAAAGCCATAGAAGCGAGCTTGGAAGACTTCAGACACTACGAAGAAGAGAATTCTGTGCACAGTCTATCGGATATATCTGAACACTTCTCCTCCAACAGGAATAAATTTAAGCAGGAATGGACACATACCAAGACAGAAGACAAGTTGGTGAAGTGCTTGAAGAATTTGAGTGATGCAGTGCCCATAATTACAGGTTCTGTGTGTATTCTAAATAACCTCAGCATTGAGCTGGCTGTCAATGGGTTGCAGATTCCCAAACATTAAGTTCCACAAAACTTTCTTTGCATTACTGATACAAATTCATTTGATGAACTAGCCTACTTCAGTTCATTGAAAATGCTCCTGTGAACATCCTACAGAGAAATTTTTCGAGTGATGATTGCACACCATTATAGTCTTTAATGGAGCAAATTAATTTTTTAGATGTTAGGCAAACAATCGTAGGTACAGTGGAGACACTTTATTCTTGGCAGCTTCCATATAATATGTTCACTTGTCATCAGTGTACTAAAAGTTACATCGGAGTGGTCATATTTATCTGCCTCATCCATCAAATCTTCAAAAGTTGCTTGGTAAGTTTGATTTGTGTACTTTTGACATTATTGGGAGTATTGAGTAGCCTATCTCAGTCTAAAGAAGAATAATTTCTTGAAAGATCATGAATGTTCATAAATTACTTTTACCGTAGATCATTTTAATGGAAAAGTTGAACTGTACTCTTCTAAAGCCATGGCGAGACAAAGCCATTGGTCGCTACTTGGTTAGGCGACTATCTGGACCAAAATTATTGTTAGTAGTACAAGCAAGGAGGTCTGGGGTTAGGTTTGTGTTTGTACGCAAAGAATACTCTGTATTGCTGGTACCAATAATGAGCGCTGGCAGCTGTCAAAGCTAACACGTGAGGAAATACTGCGTCGCCACTGAGGCAGATCATGACTCATAATATTCCAAGAAGCTTCTAGGAAGACACAAATACTGGGATCTGTGGTGTGTCAGCCGTATTCGTGTAAAGGGTCAATTAAACATTGCGATGCACGCGAGTTTAGGGGACTTTTTAGTTGCCTAATCGCTCTAGCTGCTACTAACTTAATTATGGGTCTATTCCTTTCATAGCCCCCCTCTTCGTCACTTGTGTCTGAATTGGATCTGGAATTGCTTTCCAAGGAAACGATGAACCAATCTACCTCATCATCGAGTATACATAGTAGCCTTAATTTCTTAATTTTTCGTCCTTTGGGAGAGAAAATGTAGAAACATTTTCATGCTGAGATCTGTAATTGTTCTTACAGCCAGCCACATTACAGCATCTCGGCATTTTGATTTCCTGTAAAGAGACACATTCATTAAATATCTAACTTTAACTCAGATAATTAACTTAGCATGCATTCTAATAGTCCTTATCATCCACAATATTAGGCTAACGTAACTTCGTACATAACCTGCACCACACGTGCGTTTGATTAACCTGTATCATTAATGAGAAATAAAGTGTTAACACTTACCCTGTAGGCTACGTGATTATTGCAGCTACATGATGCACCACAACACAAGTTGGATGTAAAGTTGGACGTTACACTTTATAAAACACTAACTATTCTCACACTGCTATTCACAAGAAATTCACAAACAAGTCTTCTCAACCGGAGTCACTACTTCGCCTACGTCACAGACAAGATGGCTGCTCGCACTGGGGCCAGTATCTTTCGTGGGCCACGGACATTGGCCGTGTGACGTCATAGGGTTGTAAGCCGAGCTTGCCCACTTGGCATTTCCCATAGAATCACCTGTTGTTTGTTTGATTCAGTGTCACAGAGAAGTTCATTGTGTGTGTTGTGCATGCGCGTTGTCCATCGTCAGTGTTTAAGCAGGTTATTGTCTAATAATTCGTTACAGTTTTCGAGCTTTAATTATATATGTAAACGATTTAGTATTTTAGAATCGCAATGAAACATGAGCTGTGCTATTTTTAATTGTGGAAATACCTACCGCAACACCAAGGACTCTGAGGTAGGCGTCATTTACCACCGATTCCCAAATGATAGTGATATTTCAAAGCAATAGGTTACCAAGTGCCACAGGAAAGACAGTATTAACATAAAAAATGCACGTATTTGTAGTAAGCATTTCTTGCCTACTGATTATCAAGATGATATGAAAAACCGCCTTTTAGGACTTCCATTGAAAAGAGTACTAAATAAATCTGCAGTCCCTTCTCAAAATCTGCCCAATGATAGTACACTAAGCCAAACCTCTGTACGTAGGGCACACAGGAGCAGAAACAGAGCCGTTAGAGCTTCAGCTATAGTAAGGTTGGCACAGTTAAGTCCTAAAAAAAACAGGCTATTTGTACTGAGGATATTGACAATTCCAGAGAATGTGAAACTGAGAAAAATGAAGAACCACCGAGCTTAATCCGTTGTACAGACTGTGAACGTAATTCCGGGGTTATTGAATCATTACAAAATGTAATAGTGGGCTTGAAATCGCAGCTAAAATGTCTAAAACGGAAAAATAAAATTTTAGTTGACAGTAAGTTAAGAAAGTCTAATTGCTACAAACGGTTTAACAACTCGGTCAAACGTCTACGAAGTGAAATATGCGATGTAAAGGAGCATAAAAACAAAGCAGTTCTAACCAAGTGGGCCAAGCAAACTATGACTCCCACGCAGATAAAGGATATAGAAACTAACAAGCAAGTACGGTGGACAAGTGACGACATATCTCGTTGTGTGATGATAAGGGCTCTGTCTCCAAAATCTTATGATTTCTGGAGGGAAAAATTGAAATTTCCTCTCCCATCAGCCGCAACCTTGAGAAGATGGTGCGCAAAGTTCACATGCTTTCCAGGTATTCTAAGGAATGTACTATGCCTAATTAAAAAAAAGGTTTGATGAACTATCCGATTTTGACAAGCTGTGTGTAATTATTATTTTTTTTTTATTTTTTTTTTGTCGTGTGGCCTGAGAGGCCGAGTGCAGGTCTTTCTATTCGACGCCCGTGGGCGACCTGCGCGTCGGGATGAGAGATGGAATGGATGAAGATGAATGAATCTGGGCAAGGATGTGGAAGGAATCGGCCGTGGCCTATCAGAAGGTACCGTCCCAGCATTTGCCTGGTGTTGAAAATGGGAAACCACGGAAAACCATTTCAAGGACGGCCGACGGTGGGGCTCGAACCCACGCGTCTACCGAGTCAGCAGAGAGCTTGGTCCCATGACCTAACGCTGCGCTTTAGCCAGCTGAGCCAATGCTTTCGGTATTAATTTTGATGAAATGCATATTGATAGTAGTGTTGTATATGACTCAGCCATGGACAAAATACTTGGTCCCTCATCTGAAGTGCAAGTAGTATTAGTAAGAGGTCTAATATCGAGCTGGAAACAACCTATTTACTTTGAGTTTGACACTTCTATCGATAAACCATTACTCATGACAATAATACAAGCCGTAGAGTCCTCTGGATTGTTAGTTACCTCCATAGTGTCAGATATGGGAGGGAGCAATTATCTATCTTTGTGGTCATCTTTGCAGATTTCTGAGAATAAAACATCTTTTGCCCACCCAAATGATTCAGAGAGACAAGTTTTTGTTTTTGCCGATATGCCTCTTTATTTTAAACTGCTTCGCAACCACTTTCTTGACAGTGGTCTTATCTTGGGAAACGGCACTGAATTGGATTCATCCATTTTAAGAGATGTTTTGGAGAAGGACTGTGGTGAAATAAAGTTGTGCCATAAGTTGAATCCTGCTTATCTGACTGTGAAAGGTAATGACAGACAAAAAGTTGGACCTGCAAAAGCAATTTTTTCAAGAACAACAGCGAAAGCAATCGCATCACTGATTGGAAACTTCCAAGCTGCAAACCTTTTTGAACTTATGGATAATTTTACGACATTATGAATTCAAGAAGTCAACATGCTGATCCAGCGCATCCTCTTAAATTTGCCTTTGGTGTAGCTGAACATGCAGAAGAACAACATCTTATACTAAACCAAGTTGAATATGTAGTATCGCGAATGAGAGTGAAAGGGAAAACTAAAATGCTTCCATTCCAGAAAGGCATGTTAGTATCAATAAAATCTTTAAGAGACATGTTTGAACAGCTTCAGGCGGACTATGGCATTAAATATATAATTACTACTCGTCTTACTCAAGATGCTCTTGAAAGTTTGTTTAGCCAGCTTCGTGGGCTAGGACGATTTCATGACCACCCTTGTCCTTCTGATGTTATATCACGTCTCAGAACACTTATGATATCAAACAAAATGCCCATGCCTTCAAGGAAGACGAACATCACACCAACTGAGGAGATATGTAAAGAAATTCCAGCATATTTGACCTCGGACTTACTCCAGATGGCTTTTACACCCAAGGAAATAGGATCCATGCAATCAAGTAATACAGGGAGCAATGCAGACGTCAACTTCTTGGAGGAGGATATAACAGTGCCAGGTAATTATTAATCATACTCATCCATATTACGCGAATTTATTGTAATATATTTCAAACGTCACAAAACAGTTTTTAAAACATTTTACATAATTTGTACATTCATAGTTTCATCAAAAATTGGTTTTTAATATTTTAAATTGTGATATTAAAGTATTTATAAAGCAATGTAATTATTTATGATATATTTTTATGTATAAAAACACATTTGTGGATTGGTATGGTTTTATTACAGAAGATCACGATGTCGAGAGCGAAATGGCATGGGCTGAGGACGAAGGAGTTAAGTACATCGCTGGCTACGTTGCTTTCCGTGTTCGGGATATTGACCCTAGCCTTGGAAGAATTACAAAATTCGCTCCAAATCCGGAAGGGGGGCAGCCATCGTGGTTACGAACTCTATCATACGGCTGCCTTAATGAACCAAGTGACCAGTGGTTTAGTTTAGTGAAAGAATTTGAAAAGGTGTTTTTAGAAATACATGGTCCTCTATTCGGGTTTAATCGGCAACCGGGAATAGTGAAAGTGTTAAAAAATAGGCTGCATTCGCTATTCCCGAGTGTATGTAAAGAAGCCATTAACGTGTATGCAAGACTCAGAACATTTATTAGAATTAGAGAAGTTAATAGAAACAAATTTAGTGAGAGAAAACAGATGAAAAAAGCTATAAAATGGGTAAGATCCAAGAAGTAAGCATATCTGTAACTGATTTGTTGTGATTTCGCTCATTTTACCTTGTTTATGTGCATTAGCCTTTAATTAAAGCATTATTTATTGACTGTTGAAAGTGTAAAATATCAAAGAGGGTGCCACTAGGGGTAGAATGGTATCATGGGGGTCATTACGTACTGAATACCTGCTGCCGGCTAATGCAAAACAGTGGTGGTTGTATGCAGTGTTGGCGCGATTTTCAACCCAGTGACGTCACAGTGATGAACCAGCTGGCAGCACGTATCGAGGCGAAGTGGCTGAGCCCTTACTAGCGCATTCTCGCCGGCCCTGGCCATGTTGTGAATGTGGGGGACAACGTCCGGGGCACCGCCAACGTGTATAGAAAAGGTTTCGAAATTACCGATGTCATCATGGACCCCTCAGGTAGAATTTTGTCAGCTTCCTATAATAACATCAGACTGATTAATGTATACGGCCAGTCCGGGACGAACTACAAGCATGACCGGAACGCACTGTTCAGCCATGACATCTTGACACATGTAGCGACGTCAGGTCCGGTGATTTTAGCCGGTGATTTCAATTGCACACTGCATCCTCGTGACCAAACAGGCGCATTCAACTTCTGTCCAGGGCTGCAGACACTTACCCATTGCATGCAGCTGGTGGATGCCTGGCAACGATTGCATGGTTCGTACGTGGAATTTACCTTCTGTCGTGGGGATTCCAGATCTAGAATAGATCGCGCTTATATCTCCCAGCCTCAAGCACATCTTCTTGATAGCTGTAAAGTAGTTCCCGTAGCCTGCAGTGACCACCACAGTGTCATATTTACTCTTAGGGCCCCTTCAGACGAGGCCACGTAGCAGCGCTGCTTCGTGGCGCGTTGGTGGCGCTTCCACCAAGCGTTAGTGGCGCTTCTACCAAGCGTTAGTGGCACGTTGGTGGCGCTTCTACAGAGCGTTAGTGGCGCTTCTACCAAGCGTAGCTCAGTTTTCCAGTAAACTAATTCTTGCCATGCTCCTCATACGGAGGAGAAAGAGACTTAAACGGAAAACAAGAAGATTCTGGGTGCATCCATTGGTTTTGGAAAGGCAGAATCGAGGACTGTTCTACACCTTATTCGATGATCTACAACAGGATGACGAAAAGTTCTTTGCGTACTTTCGCATGTCCAAAAAATCATTTTAAGAGTCCCACGCCGTAGTTGTGATCGTAGTTAGTTGTTTATTTATTGAGGTTTTAAGGGGCGGAACTACGAGGTCATCTGCCCCTGTAGTTGTGGTCGTTTAATCGTGCACCACGGCTGTGAGGGCAGCTGTAGCAAGTCTAGAGATCGTAGGTTCAAAACCCAGCACTGACAGAAAATATCCAGAGTGTGGTTTTTCTACACTCCATCTAGGCAAATGCCGGGATATTACTTTACCACTGCTAGTAACGCACATGTTAAGGACTTTCTGGCCTCTGAGGCTTACAAAGATATTCAATTAACTACGGAATCAACCAGCAAGTGCATACCCATAAGGTATCTTCTGAAAAATGGGTATCATAATGTTTTCTTGCGATTCTGTTGAATCATTCTTCAGTACATCCCCTAGGGGCTTACGACTAGTGGAACGTGTGTTTGGTGACCACGAGACCCCAGCTGAGTCCGGTATTACTTGCACTTACTTGTACCGGGCCCCTTTGAGTCATCTTTCATGTCAACCACCCTTGATCACCTTTCGTTTACTTACGACATTACGACACTCCCCCTCCCTTAGGGGCTTACAACTTGTGGGACGTTGGTTGTTGACCACGGCCCAGCTGAGTTCGCGATTGATTCCACTTAATTGAGCCGGGGTCCTCTCTGGAATATTTCCTGTCGGCCTCCCTTGATCAACTCTTGTTCTCTTCCAACCCTGACGGTATTAGGATATCCAAAGTCTAGGGAGTCTTTCAAATTCCCGCCTTAATGGTACATTGTCTCACCTTTCCTGATACCCTCGTTCTTCAAAGGGTCAGATCTCTTGTTTTTCTTGTCATCATATCACTTTACTTCTGCACAAGGTCATAAAGGAGGCACGGGGTGTGTAGACCCACCACTGAAGGTGCGCTCTGGATAGTGCTACACCCTCAAGGGCTCACGGCTGTTGAGTTCGGGAGGATACCTGAGCTGGATCTTTTTCTTATTTTTCCTTTTTCCAGTGACTCTGGGGCGGACTCTCTTATTTCCCTTCCTATGTGCCTTTCATGGCTCTACATCCTTCCAAATCCATCAATTCTCATTTTTCGAGGGTTTAGGGCATTTCTGTTACCTGTATTTTATTTCCCTCATTCCTTCCTTTTGTCCTTTTCTTCTACTAATCCGTAAGTTAGTTGTAAGTTTTAGTTCTGGTGTTCATTTCATCATCATATTTCATTTTCGCAAAAAAAAAAAAAAAAAAATTGAGGCCGATAACCTCGATGTTAGGCACTTTAACATCAACAAACATCAAATTACAATTTAAGCAATACCTTTGCCGACAATGAAAACTGCAAGTCTGGGTTACGTTGTATGCACAGTGGAAATAATTTATTGTATGAAATGCTTGGATTGCATTTCTCAGAACTCTAATTCTCTCCACTCATTAATCTAACCGCAGCAACGGACTTGCCAGCGTCATTGCAGAGAAATTTGTATCACCGATTACGAATATTAGACCGTATTGCACAAGCCGAAATAGGCTACCGGTTGCTTCCAAATGCCTTCTGTACTAACCACTCAGCAGGAAAGTTAATGAAGTTTTATAAAAACCGAGTGAACCTGATGGAATTCTATTTTAATAAGGTGTAAGGTATGCCTAGTTTCTCTCAGATTTAATATCACGCTATTTTATTTTGTGATATAATTTGCATTTTGATATTGCGGAAATTATAATAAGTCATAAGTCTTTGTTATGCTATGCGGTGTTGACTGCGCTGTGTGAGCAGTTGAGTAACTAACGGGATTTCATGTAAAAATCCTCATTGTCTAGGCCGGTAGTGGAGAGTGCAGCTGGCATCCAGTCGGCCGTGAAAATACACGACCATGTGGCAAGCCGTCCGTTAGTAGCGCTACCGACGCGCCACTAACGCGCTACGTATGCGCCACTAATTAGTGGCGTGGCTGTAGCCTCGTCTGAAACCAACGATTTAGTTCCTGGTTTCGCGAAGAGAAGCGCTTCTTTTTGTGGCCGCCACCAGCGGCGAAGTCAACTACACAGAGCGTCTGCAGCCCCACTTGTCTGTGGCGGTGGCTGTGTGTGAACGCTCTCATTTATCTATAGTATTTATGAACGGAAGCGCTTCAGAGAAGCGCTGCTAAGTGGCCTCGTGTGAAGGGGCCCTTAAAGCGCAACGGAGAGACAGATGCTTCATTGGTCAGGGTTCATGGAAAATGAAAAAGAATGCTTTTCAAACCCACGACAATGACCGACGCTTTGCCACCGTTTATCAACAACGTACTACAACAAAAGATCGATACCATAATATTCGAGACTGGTGCATAAAGAAGTTAAAGCCTACCATTAGATCTACAGCCAAAACTTTCACCTATGAACGGTACCATGACCTAAACAGGAAACTCGGCTGTTATACCACAGTCATGCATGATCTGCATCGGAAGGAACGGCTAGGGGAAAATGTTTCAACACCCCTCAGTTCCATCAAGAAGACTATTGTAGGGATTAAGGAGCAGGGTCTCCAGGACTTGCTCCCTCACTTTAAAGGAACCTCCATCTTAGCAGATGAACGAATGTCGCTCTTTCATTTAGCCAAAATGCGAAGATCAGCAAACCGACAATTTGTGCATGAATGGATTAATGAACAAGGTATGGTCATCAGAACTCACGAAAACATACTCGCCGAAAGTGAGCGCTACTTTCGTGACATGTTGGGAGAAGACAGCGTTAGTGATTTGCGATCTGTTGACAAACACCTCGAGGACGATGACTTCCATTTCCTTGAGACGTCTATCACCAAGGAAGAGGTGAAACGTGCTCTAGACCAGGCTGCATCTAGTAAGACACCCGGCGTGGATGGCATCCCGTACGAGTGGTACCGACACTTTTGGACCATGGTCGGAGATGACTTGGCAAGTGTGCTTAATGAAGCATTGACCGGTGACATTCCGAATACCGGTACCTTCACAGAAGGGGTTATTCTTCTGATACCGAAACAATCGAAATGTGTCTATATCACTGATTACAGGCCCTTTACTATCTTAAATACCGATTATAAACTTCTGGCCAAGGTGTTAGCAAACAGAATCAGACGCATTCTTCCCGCTTTAATTGGCACTGGGCAAACTTGTAACATTCCAGGAAGAAATATCGTGCACAACCTTCTAGCCATTCGTGATATTATCATACACTACTCTGTCGCTGATAACCCCGGAGCTGCACTTGCAAGAATTGACCTTAATTAGGCCTTCGACAGAATAGCCCACAAGTATTTATGGAAGGTATTAGAATGCTCTCATTTTCCCAACACAATCATAGCAACTTTCCAACGACTTTACCAAACGGCTTCTTCTCGTGTAATGGTCAACGGGTTTCTGTCATCGAAAATTCCAGTCAAGAAGTCTGTCAGGCAAGGAAGCCCCCTATCAATGGCTCTATTCGTCTTGGCGCTGGAACCCATGGTCAGGATGATGAACAACGTACTCACTGGTCTCACGATCAACGGAGAGCGTTTCACACTGCGAGCCTATGCCGATGACGTAACGATACTACTCACAAATGAAGGCGGCGCGATACTCGTCCAACAGACCTTTGAGTCATTTTGTCAGGCCAGTGGAGCACAAGTAAACTATGGAGAGGCATCTTTATTGCTCTTAGGCCCAGATGACAATAGGCACTACTCCAATACTACCGGTATTCCTACTGTCACCGCATGCAAAATATTGGGTATAACTTTCAGTCGAGATATTGCGGAGACCATACAGACCAACTGGGCTGCCCGGTTAAATGTTCTGAGGTTCCAACTGAAAGAGGAACTTTCAAGACGGCTCAATATTCTGCAAAAAAAAAAAAAAACTGGCACATTAATACGTTTGCTCTGTCGAAACTGTGGTATGTGGCGCAAGTTCTTCCTCCTCCACATATAATCAGCCAGCGCATTGAAATGGCGATTAGATTCTATCTTTGGAAAGGCTATCGCTATAGAATTCGACGGGAACAACTGCACTTACCAGAACAGTGTGGTGGGCTGCTACTTTTTGCAGTTGAACTGAAATGCTCTTCACTCTTCTTGAAACATATTATCAAGGCGTGACAGTCTACAGGTGACCCGTTCGTTTGTGCTGCTCTGAACGTCATTGAAACTACTCCTTTACGACAACCCCATCCATTCCGAACTTTGTTCAGGAAAGCCCTGACCCTTTTGCTTAAACTTCCCACTGCCCACATCTTCGATGGTTCCTTTAATGAAGCTAAACACATTTATGCTTTCTTATTGCAACTCCGTAATTTCACACCCCTGGGGAAATGTGCGCAATAAATGGCTTCCCTTAGACAGGCGACTGTCTGTATATGCCTGCATTAATGAAATCATCCCCACTGGTAAAAAAAATGAAGCGGCACGAACAAGTAGCTGATGATGCCTGTCCTGTGTGCAACAGGACTGACACCCTCATCCACAGCATCACTACATGTGGGAGTGCAAACGGCGTGTGGCGATGGACGATGAATGCTATCCACAGCATAACCGGGCTAACACGCAACAGGTACGAGGATATCTTGCACTTCGAAGTACGGGATGTACTTGGTATGCCGAAAAAGAATGCCATCTTATGGCTAGCAGCTGCAGCAATCCACCACAACCTAACTGGTTACCGGACACCCCTGGTGAATACCCTGCCTGGTTTTCTGGATCACCTTCGAAAGGAACGATGGAAACTCGTACAGCGGAAGTGTCTCAACAGTGCTTTTGGCAACCTTTTATATAAATTCTAACAACATACGTGTGGTCATCATTGTGCGTTTTGTTCTTGTGTTTTGTGTGTTTTTATATTTTGTTTTTTCTCAAAGACTACTATGAACTTAGAACATTACCTAGAGGAGGGAATTGTATTCAGTGATCAGTGTTTGTAGCTGTTTTTTTGTAAACACAAGAATGAATAAAAAAAATGAAAGCAAATTAAGAGATGCCATATCAGCTTGGGGAAATGAAAACACAACTTTAATTAATAATCTGCAAGATTGCCAAAACAGGTTCTTTAAATATTTCACTTGTATCCCTTATATTAATATTAAATAGTTGTTTCAAATTACTGTACTGAATCTCTACCACCATGATGCAAGATTCAGGCATAAGGTCTCTCACAACATACACACAAGAGCCATAACAAATAATAAATATGAAAACCTTTATGTACATAGCTATTGTTTCAAGACACTAAATTATATTGTACCATCACTACTTAATGAACTAACACCTGGATTGTCCAACATGAACAGCAAACAACTAGCTATACGACGCATTGAAAATTATTACCTGAATAAACATTCATTTATAACATAAACGTATTATTATAATTATTATAGTGATATAACAGCTTATCTGCATCCACTCTTCGAACAACAGCTCTTGCCGTAGTATACCCGGTGGCTGAATTTTGCTGTCCTGTGTGGTTAAATAGCGCTCATATACAGAAAATTGTTACTGAGCTGCATGATACCATGAAGACTATATCAGGAACCAACCGATCTACACCTTTGGATTGGTTACCAGTCCTCTCAAACATACCGCCTCCTCACCTCCGCAGACAATTGGCATTGACGAAAGAATGGGAAAAATACTGTAAAGATCTTCTATTACCAATACAACATGACACTTTTCAACCACATCTCAGATTAAATTCTCGGAAACCTTCCTGGTTACTAGGTGAGGAATTGGGTCAAGAGCGTCTTAATGTCTATCAAGCATGGCGCAGCAATTGGGTTTCCTCGAATCCAGACAATTAACATCTAATTCTGGATTCAACACTACGCCCTCCTGGTTTCAACTTATCCCGGAAAACGTGGACGTCACTAAATCGACTAAGAAGCCAACATGCTAGATGCCAGTATTGGAAGCATAAGTGTAATATGATTGACAGATCATCCTGCGACTGCAGTGAAGTGCCTCGGATGATTTATCGCATTGCCATGGCATGTCCAATAAGGAGGTTCAGTGGGACGCAACAGACGAGGCAACAGATGAAGCAGTGAATTGGTTAAACTCGTTGGACATCCATTTGTAATGCTTGTAACTTTCTCCCTACCAGAACTTATGTACATTTTGTGTATATTAGCAATTAATTAACCTTATTTGTAAATTTAATGTATAATTTAAGCGATACAAAATATACAATATACCGTATATATACAGTTTATATACATATACAGCTTATCTCACTAAGGTATTACTTAGATCACTTATTGACACAGTGTAACTATTTGTATTTTTAATTGTTTACATTAATATTTGTTCATTATCCCCTAATATGTTAAATCAAATGATATATATTTAAATATATATAGTATATATAAATAAGCCTAAATAATAAATACATTTAAAAACCTTAGCATCTTGTATTGAAATGCAATCTGTATATAGGCCTATATGTTGTAAATAAAAATTAATATGCCTCACAGATAATCTGTACTGGATTTGCCATCAGATTCGTGAGACATATCACATTAATGTAATATCATTAGTATTTAATGAATGAATTGAAAATTGAAATTGAATTATTATTATTATTATTAGCCGCAGGTTTAGTAAAGTGCTTCCACCATTTAAATAATTCTTTATTATTATTATTATTATTATTATTATTATTATTATTATTATTATTATTATTAGTGGTGGTTTTAGTAGTAGAATAGTATTATAAAGAATTTATTTATTCGTATCAGAAGCAATACATCATGTAAAATTAGCATAGATAACTTTTTAAAAATAAAAACACACTAAAGGTACTTTCCAAATAACAATTAAATTACATCGCACCAAAATTTGGCAAGATCTCGTCCATTTGGTGTGGCTTGAACTGCATCCTGCATAGTGCAAATGAGAGGGCAGGAGTTGCAATGGAGAAGGTGCGCCATGGTTTGTTCTTCTCCGCAGGCGCAAAAGGTTGACTCATCGGAAAGGCCCCACTTCTTCATATTGGTCTTAGATCGACCGACCCCAGACCGCAGCCTGTTCAGACTCTTCGATGTAGGCCACGACTCTTCATAACCGGCAGGGAGAGTTTCAGATGGAACCATCCATCCGTTGAGATTATTGTTTCTGGATCTCCAGGAAGTTAGCCTTGATGATTGAGGTGAATCCGACAGGCACTCAGTAGAGTGTAGGAAACTTCGCCTAGATTTCAATCGTTGTTGAGCAGGTTGATAATTATGTAGAGGATGTGTCTGGGAAACTTCTACTTTAGATTTTTCATGTTTGGCAGCTACTTCACGTCTAATATCTGGGGGAGCAATGCCAGCCAAGCAATATAACTTGTCACAAGGTGTAGATCTTAGGCAACCAGTTATAAGCCGACAAGTTTCATTTAAAGCAATATCTACCTGTTTGGCATGACATGATCTATACTAAACAGGGCATGCATATTCTGCTGCAGAGTAGCTCAGTGCTAAAGCAGTAGTTCTCATTGTTTGAGCTTGCATTCCCCAGTTGGTACCACATAACTTGCGAAGAATGGAATTTCGCGTAGATACTTTGTGCTTCGTGTTAACACAATGTTGTTCATACGTGAGTGCACGATCCAGAGTTACCCCTAGATATTTAGGTGTAGAGCAATGATCCAAAAGAACACCCTCCCAGAAAATCTTCAGTTTTCTTCTTGCCTGCATATTCTTTAAGTGAAAAGCGCAAACTTGCGTCTTTGAGGTGTTAGGCTTTAGATGGTTTTCTCTGTAGTATGGACTCAGTTCATCTAAGGCTGCCATTAATCTCCGTTCAACACTCTCAAACTGATCACCCTGGGTGAGAATAGCTCGATCATCTGCATAGATGAAGCTTTTAGTTCCTTCTGGCAAGGGTTGATCATTCGTGTAATTATTAAATAATATTGGAGACAAAACACTACCTTGAGGTAGGCCATTCCGGAGATTCTTCCAACGACTATGTCGCCCTTGGAAATCTACAATGAATCTTCGATTTTCAAGAAGACATCGAAGAAATTCAGTCAGCTTGTTGTCCTTGGTCATCTTATGAAGTTTACTCAACAGAATTTGGTGGTTAACTGTGTCATAGGCCGCAGTTAGGTCGATGAAGACTGCCCCAGTTATTTTTCGATTTTCAAAACCATCTTCAATATATTGGGTCAAATGGAGTATTTGTGATGTACAATTCTTCCCTCTTCT
Organism: Meconema thalassinum; assembly: GCA_946902985.2. NCBI lineage: Eukaryota > Metazoa > Arthropoda > Insecta > Orthoptera > Tettigoniidae > Meconema > Meconema thalassinum. The sequence goes on from OX336392.1 coordinate 165,080,008, forward strand.
AAAACCAGCTTGCTCGGGGATCAAAAGTGGTTCAACTATTTTTGCAAGCCTTACCAGAACCATTCGTTCTAAGATCTTGAATAAATGACAGAGCAAGGATATTGGTCTGTAATTTTTAGGATCATGGGGATCTTTTCCTGGTTTGAGGAATGCTATAACTCTAGATTTCCTCCAGATTTTGGGTATTCTGCAGGTTCGAATGCAATTGTTAAATAGATTGAGTACCCATTCTCTAGTAACAGGTCCAAAGTTCTTGATTTGTTGAATACAGATTTCATCTACACCAGGAGCCTTACCATTTTTGCTGATATTTATAGCGTCATTTAGTTCTGCCAAGGTAAAGGGATTAGAAAGTATACTGGTCTCTGGTCTGAATTTTGGCCTAGTATCCACTTTTGTTCTAGAACTGGAGTTTATAGACTTGCCATTTTGGACGAGTTGGTGAGCAATTTGGTTTGCAGATACGTTATAAAGAGAAGATGATTTATTAGGATCATTACTGAGACGCCTGAGTAGCCTCCAGGCCTTATGGCTACTCCTATCCATGTTAACTTCTTCCATCAATTTTAACCACTGTTCTCGTCTAGACTCTGAAATAGCAGAAATAAGTTGTTGTCCGCTTGCAATAGTTTCAGCACTAAAAGGATCCCTTTCATACAAATTGAAGTAGTTTGTCAGTAAGGCAGATGTTTCCTGGGAAAGACCTTGTATGTAATTAGTTCTGCATCCTCTTGGAATGGCTTCTTTAGAACACGATCTAATGGCATCAATAAATTGATCATATGCCTCTGGTATGGGACTGATTGTACTCATCTTTGTATCTAAAGAGGAAGTAAAACATTCCCAGTTTGCCTTTTTGAAATTGTATCTTCTCTTAAAGTAAACACTCTGTGGCCTGACGGCTGCTACTATCTGGCACATTATTGGACGATGTTGTGAGTTAGGAATAGGAAGGCAAACAGATATAATACACTGATGGGCAATCTGATCACTCACAAAAATAAGGTCTGGATTATATCCACGTTTCCACCTTCTACTGTTGAAGGATGAAGGAAGTTTGTTATCATGAATGAGGGACAGTTGGTGTGATTCCGCCCAATGCATAACAGCTTCTCCATTCTCATCATCATGTGGATAACCCCATATAATTCTGTGGCTGTTGAAATCACCCACGAAGATGGACACTTTCTCCAAATTCAGATTATCAGGTTGTCTGAATGAAAAGCTTACCTTTGGGGGTTTATAAATGGAAAAATCATTGAGTTACTCAATTCTATCGCAATAATTTCTATGTCATTGTCAGCTGTGATGGAGGTTGCAAGAATCCAGATATCTGGTTTAGTGAAGATGGCACTTCCATATTGGCCATGAGGACGTTCGACTGCCAATCTCATTCCAGGGATTTTAGGACGTCGTTGATTAACATCCCTATGAGTTTCTTGTATACATAAAACATCACAATTATGTTTTAGGCATAATTCACGTAAAAGATCTTCTTTACAAGAAGACAGTCCTTCAATGTTAAAAGAAATAATTGTTAAATTGGGCTCTGATAAGAGCCTTTCCCTACTAGAATGAATCATTTCAGATAGAACTTTAATGATGCTTCTGGAATGCTGACGTTCAGTTCAGTAACGGAAATTCAATTCCGACTACCTATGCAGGGGCACCACGGGCAGGAATCAGCTTCACCCCCATTATAAAGAATAAGAAGGAACACGTAAACTGCTAGTGTCAATAACGCCTGATGTGGCGGGTACCCACACTAGCCTTGACGCGCTGATAGTAAACAGATTACAGCGCACTCCCTAGAAAACTGCAAAGGCTCATCGGACAGACAATAAGGCCTAGCACGTGCGCTTGTGAGTTTCTGTGTAAATATTAAGCCAATTAGGCAGATACAGTATAACGCTAATCGAGCGAATTAAGTGGGTAAAGAACTTAATGACTGTAATTACATTACAGCCCGTGTTTAATAGAACGAGGGGTATTACCTGCTCGCTAACCGCACTGCTTGTCTCTAGCAAAAGACTGCTGAATTTAAGTTAAAAAGTGGGTCACACTTTATTTCAAAAATATAACAGAGCGGAGAAGATTTAATTAGTGAAACTATTCCAGTAGAATACTAACAACTCTGTTATCTTCCCTGTCGATCTAGGCAGTCTTCCAGTTTGCTGCCTTGATTTGCCCACGTCTTCTCCTTTTCGAGGGGTAAGATTTTTTGTTTTCACGGTATTTCCTAAGGGGGGAGGCTTCCCCTTTTAATTCGACGGTATACTACCACGGTAAAGTTCTGTAACTAAATAAATGTACATATTATAAATAGTTAGTCAGTTATTGTTGTTTTCAGGGGAAGAACAGCGAGATCATCCAGCCATCATATTGTAAATAGCTTCACGCACTTTTTGCAGACATAGATTTAATAGCCTAAGAGAAAGAAATCTGATGATGATCTCTTGACTATCGAAACTGGTCATCCAAGTGAATTTATCAAACCCAAGTAACTTTCTTTCAGTTTAGGGCATATCACTCAATACAATTTGGTGCAATCGTGTTGGCCGACTGAAAATCAAGAATTTCGTTTACTAAGGATACACTGAAAACTGGCTTCCAACAGGATGTCAATAACACAGGTTGTCAGAGAAATTTATACACACCCACTGGCGCGTTTAGTACACGGAGATAAATGGCCACGATGCCTGAGACCCTCAAATGAAACAACAACCACAACAATATCATTTCAATGGCTGACTGACAATCAGTCTCAATCAAACAGCCAACTTTAAGTATTTTAATTTCGTCAGTGTTACAAACCGTTGGTAAAACTATGAAGAAGACATAATGTAACTGCTGTTACAGCCGAAAAGAGGAAATTAGAAATTATTCGCTGTACATTGCATTTGTGGACTTAAATGCTTGTGACTATTCATTCCTTGAAACATGGACATCTATAAAAAAAATATCCATTCGTTGGTCCGTTTTGATGTATCAAATTAAGAATAATAATGATGATGATGAACACTAAAACTAACTGCAACTTAGAAGTAACTTACGGGCTACAACAACAACAACAACAAGAAGAAGAAGAAGAAGAAAAGAACAGAAGGGAAATAATAAAGGGGGTAAAAGACAGGGAAAAGAAGTGCCCTCCACTGGAAGCAGGAGAATTGAGGGACTTGGATGGAAATAGAGCCTTGGAAGGCAGATAGGAAAAGGAAAGAGAAGGGAGTATGTCCTAGAGTCACTGGTAAAAGGGAAAAAAATCGGACCCAGTTCAGGATTCCCTCGTGGTCGCCAACCCTAGAAAAAAAGATGACTGACTTCTCCAAGAATAAGGGTATCCTGAAAGATGCGACAAGGGCCATTAAGACGGGAAAATTAAATACATGCTAGGCCTCAGATATCTTAATACTGTCGGTCTTGGAAGAGAACAAGAGTTGACCAAGGGAGCTTGACAGGAAAGATGACAGAGGGGATATCAGCACAAGTAATGGAAGTATTGATGGACTCATATAGAGTCCTGCGGTCGCCAACCCACGTCCCACTAAGTGTGAACCCCTGGGGGTAAAATTAAGAATAAGGTATAAATAGAGATGTTTTGGCTTTAACGGCATTCAGAAAATGTATTAGGTGTTATGCCGTATGTGTTGGGATACGGACGAGTTGGGTGAAACCACGGCATAAAACCTAAAGCATTGCCTGAAAGCCAAAACATTCCATCTCGTTGTGTCTCCATACGGAGCTAACAAGTGCTAAAGGAGCTGAAAGCTTTAGCTCCTTTAGATAATAAGCGCTGCAATGCGATTCATAGATGGGACATAGCAAGTAAGTAGTTATTTAATTCACGCATAATCATACATAATTGATAGACCTGCAACAAAAACCTATACTTATTTATTATTTAATTTAAAAAAATGGATGGTCATAGGTGGAAAGGGTGAAAAAATTACAATAGAATTAGAAGATGAAATTAAACAAGAAGATAGTTTTAAATACCTACAAAGTTGGGTTACACAAGAAATTATATGCACTAAAGAAATTAAAAACAAGGATTGCAATAGCAAAAGAAGCCTTCAGTAAGAAAATAAAATTATTTTGTGGAGCAATGATAGTAAGCCTAAGGAAGAGATCAGTGAAATGTTTTGTTTGGAGTGTAGCAATATATGGAGCGGAAACTTGGACGCTTAGGAAAGAAGACGAGAGAGGAATAGAGGCTTTCGAAATGTGGCTATGGAGGAGCATGGAGAGAATAAGTTGGAAGGACACAGTGAGAAATGAGGAAGCATTACACAAAGAAGGAGAAGAAAGAATGATGCTAAAGAAGATAAGGATTAAAGATGAATTGGATTGGACACTGCATAAGGGGAGAAGGTTTGGTGAAAAGTGCATTAGAAGGGACAGTCCAAGGGAAAATCCGAAGAGGAAGAAGAAGGTTTCAGATGCTGGATTCCATCAAGATTGATAAATCTTATGAGCTGATGAAACGTGCTGCTGAAGACCGGATAAGTTGGAGAGACCGACCTTGAGTAAACCTGCCATCAGCCAGATAAACTGATGATGATGATGTATCACTACTCAAAGACGAGAGGTAATCGTGAAACACATTCCTAAGGCGGGAAAGGACTCCAAGGTCTCAAGCAACTATCTGCCTATTTGTCTCAAAATTACTTATATAAACTGCTGGACAAAATGGTTAACCATCAACTTGTATGATTCTTGGAAGAGGGAGGCCTCTTGTCTGAGTAACAGTGTGTTTTCCGCTCTCATAGGTCCAACATCGACCATCTAGTGCGACTTGAGAGCACCGTACAGGAGGCGTTTCTCCGAAAAGAGCACCAAGTCACGGTTTTCTTCCATCTTGAGAAAGCCAATGGCACCACTTGCCGCTACTGGATCCTTTCCACCCTTCAAAGTGGGGACTCCGCTGTAATCTCCCGACTTTCATTGCGAACGTTATGTCCGCCAGTTAAGAGTTGGTAGAACATTATCGCATCATTACACCCAAGAGAATGGAGTTCCTCAGGGATCTGTGCTGAGGTTCACCTTGTTCGCAATTGCCTTAAACGGCATAGTTGCCACCAGTGGGCCCATGATAGTTCCATCGCTGTCTGTACATGACTTGGCTCAATATTAATGCTCTGGAAGTATGGCAATCGAGGAATGGCAATTGCAACTAGCTATTAACCTGGTCGACAGGGGGGCTCACGACCGAGATTTTCATTATTCAGCAGCAAAAAAAAAACGGTTTCCATTTCTGCCGTCTAAAATAGCTAGATTTACACCTCCGGCATGCTGAATTGCCGGTGGTTGACATGTATGGCTGCCTGGGGCTCCATTTTGTCAGCAAATTAACGTGGCCGCACCATATACGGCAACTTAACATGACGTATCTCAGGAAACTGAACATGCTCAAGTTTCTTAGTGGCACTAGGTGGGGAGCTGAAAAATACGGTGTTGCTTTGGTTTTACCAAGCCTTCGTTGTGTCTCAGTTTGACTATTGTTCTGCTTCATACGGTCCAGCAAAGCCGGCAACCTTGAAAATGCTGGACAGAATCTACTTAATGGCGTTAGGTACCTTCCGGGCCAGCCCGATTCCCAGCCTACTCACGGAATTGGATGTTCCAACTCTCGTTTATAGACGCCAGCATATGCTTTTATCATTTATGCTGCTGATGTGTGTCAAATGCCGCATCATCTGAGATATCAAGCTCTCTTCAGCACCCGATATCACCAGAGGTACGCCAACCAGCCTCGCGTCACTCGGCCGGTTGGTATTAGACTCGATATCTCGTGTGCTGAAATGGGAGTGGCTGTAGGTCCCTGTATGATCCGGACACCTAGGGAGGTGGCACAGTGGCAAGTCCCGCGTCCGGAAATTCGGTTAGATCTACACTGAGGTCATAAGGTGAACACGGATGTAAATTCCAAGATCTCTTTGTCACAGACCTGTAGTGTGTTTACTGCGAAGCTCGTTGCCGTCTAAGGAGCTCTGCAGTTTACACTACATGATGCGCGAATACACTGTCTTTGGTGTACCAACTCTTTGAGTTCGTTGCAGTTAATTCCTACATGCATCCCGTAACACCCCTTAGTGCAGCGAATCCACCACTTACTAGTCTGGTTGTGACACGCTGGCACTCGAATCACCTTTCTGTGGCTTCCAAGCCACAAGAGAATTGCGGGAAATGAGTTAGCAGATCAAGCTTAAAAGAGTTGTATCACTACCACCTCGACCAATGGAAGTACCAATACAGATATTCGCTCTCAGTTACGTCGACAAGTACTGGCATTCCCTGTAAACTGAGAGTAATCAAGGGAACTACCTGCGTGTGGCGGAGCACTTTCTGGTCACGGAGGGAGTCCGTCATTTTGTGTAGGCTAAGGATAGGTCATACAAGATCCACCCACTCGTACCTAATGAGAAAGGAAGGACCCCCCCCCCCCCCCACACACACACACACTTTGTACCTGTAGAGCCGTATTCGCCGTGGACCACATTATAACCGAGTGTGTGTATCTTCAGCTTGTCTTCGAAGAAACCTTGGTTTGCAGATGACACTCCGTGTTATATTAGCCCATGACTTGGTGGTTGCTGATTACATCATCTGCTATTATAAGAGGGAGTTGGCTAGGACCAGTTATCTAAATTCTCAAGTGTATATTATTACTCCAAGAAATTGTTCTTTTTTGAATTTCTGACTTTTTCCGGTATATTATTATTATTATTATTATTATTATTATTATTAATGGACGTTAAACAGACAGAAAATAAATTATTAGTAACAGAGTTGGATTATTGGAGGAGGGTGGAAAGAAAATCAAGATTGGATAAAATCAAAAATACGAGAATCAGAAAAATTATACAGGAAAAAAGAAATGTACTAGAAATGGTTGAAGAAAGAAGATTCCAGTGGTTTGGACATGTAAAAAGGATGCAGAATACTAGAATTTCAAAATCTAATGTTACAATGGCAAGCTGAAGGCAAACGGGGTAAACGAAGAGAACAATGAATGGATGGTGTAAAGAGAAGCAGGGCTACCAGAGGCTTAACCGAGAAAGATGTTGAAGACCGAAATTTGTGGACGAGTAGAATATTTTTGGGTTGAAGGAAAACTACTGTATTGTAGAATATTCCTAATAAAAGAAGAAGAATTATTATTATTATAATTATTAGTTTTATTTATTTTGTATTTTATTATTTAGGCGTCCACTTCAAAATTTTAAATTAATCAAAATTTGGATCACTTTATATGAGTTGGAAGGGGCAGATGATCTCGCTATTCCGCCGCTTAGATCAACAACAAGCTATCCATAAATTTGACAACAGTGCCTCACTCACATGAAATACCGCCCACGGGTCACACCCATCTGCTGACAAACTTCCACTTCTTTATAATGTATGCAAATTGATGTGCAAAAACTGCAATGGTGGATGAAGGATTTTTATTATTAACTGAGACATTTAAGTGAATTGTTTATTGATTTAAGTGCCGAGCAGGTGGAAAAAATTCAATTTTATTCTTAATATTCCCCTTCGACGTTTTCGTTCTTGAATCAGTGGATACGAGACTAAGAAATGTTTAATATTCTGTAGAAGATACTGTAATATGTTACTGGGTTAATGAATGTAGATTTAATGAAAAAATCGCAATGTTATTTGTGATACGGAGACAGAGTTCCCGCATGTTTGAATACGGACAGATATCACAATACCGCCGTGTTTAGGTTTGTCTGGTCTGCATGCTGAGTGGACTAACCACTCATTTGACACAACATCGGCTGTGGTGGTTTACAGATCAAACACATTCACCCCCGGGACAGGTGGCCACACACCGATATGTGTACGCTCCGATTTTATGAGCTAGAATACACACAAAGGTGCAGACACAGTGCACAGGGATGATCAGCCACGTATTCCTAACCCATAAAATGCTTTAAGGGACACTGGGACCAAGTTTTGAAATTATTAAATATATTGCTCTGAATAGCATAAAGAAATCCTATAACAATAGGCTATCCACTATGCTACTGACTTACACTTGTCGATCTTTGTAAGTCTTCCCAAGGGCTCACGACTAATATGATGTGGGTAGGCGATCACGGGACCCCAGTTGATTCCGGCGTTGCTTCCACTTACTAGCGCCCGTTTCCTTTCTGTCCTCTTTCCTGTGCACCTCCCTTGGTCAATTATTTTTCTCTTCCGACTCCAACGGTACTACGGTATCCGAGGCCTAAGACGTTTTTCTTTTTCCGGTCTCAATTGGCCTTCGTCTCATCTTTCCTGATACCATCATTCTTGGAGGGGTCAGACCTCTTCTTTCCCTTTCCGCGTCTCATCTCTCTTCTGCACTAGGCCCTGAAAGAGACTTTGTGTGTGTAGCACCACCACTTAAGGTGTACCCTCAAGGGGTTACAACAGGTGAGTTCGGAAGTTTTCTATCCCGAGGATACATCGAGACTTGCAATATACTGTTTCAGTTCATGACTCAAGCAAGTATGATTTCCTCTCACGGTAAATTATACGCACCCAGTTCATTTAATCCTGGAGGCACTTATCTTTTGTATTTGAACGAATACAACAATGACCATGACATCGGCAGACAGAAAATAGTACCTTACACTGGCGGAAAAGATATCCCAACACTATGAAATAATGAATGTTGAGTACGGAAATTTCGGCAATATACACGATATATGTGCGCCCCGATAAACACGGTAAGCCAAGCCGGCTGTGACTAGCGCAGATCGTGGCCGCGCGCACCCGGATCAGCCGGTGCTTGGCGCGCACTTTCACACTTTTACAAACATGTTCAATAAGTGTACTTACAGTGCTCATAGGCGATGCTGAAAATATCCTCCCTCTCTTGTAACATACACCTGACATCTTCTGATGAAAGAATGACTGTGAACTCTTTTATTATTTACGGAGTCAGTTTCCTTGAATCGTTTAGCGAGCCTCCTAATTGTACTGGCGTAAGGCACAGATCTTCCTGGAAACTTGATTCGAAATTTTCGTCTCGTTTCAGAACAAGATTTTCTGCTTTTCATATACGAATTATTGATATACACACGTTCGAGCAATGTGAATTGGTGTTTAGGCATGACCAACAATCAAAGTAATCAAAATACTCAATAAACGTGCAACACTAACGTCTAAGCTTTGCAGATACACGTCCATATTAATGACAAAACACGTGTGAACTAACGATATGAGTCAGCGGAGCGCGCCGACCATCGGCTGAACTGCGTACGTTCGCTTGCGATCTGCGCCAGTCACAGCCGGCTTAGATTGCCGTGTTTATCAGGGCGCACATAGATAATATTTAATTGATTAAAGGTACAAGACTACAAGTTAATGTCCGCGCGAGAACATCCATCGCAAACGTGCCATGCTGGTCCATTAATAACCGGTATAATCGCAGAGTGTTGAATACAGGCATGCATATTGTGCATGCATTGTGTCGTACAGGTGCCGGAAGTCAGCTTGTGGGATGGAGTTCCATGTCTGTTACACTTGGTTGGTCAATACAGGGACGGTTAATGCCGGTCGCGGATGATACTGGAGTAGTCGCCCAATGATGTCCCATACGTGCTCAATTGGGGACAGATCAGGGGATCGAGCAGGCCAAGGCAGCATGCCGACACTATGTAGAGCACGTTGGGTTACAACAGCAGCATGGGAGCGTGCGTTATCCTGTTGGAAAACACCCCCGAAAATACTGTTCATGAATGACAATGTAACAGGTCGAATCACTAGACGGAAGTACACATTTGCAGTCAGGGTGCGCGGGATGACCACGAGCGTGCTCCTGCTGTCATAGGAAATCGCTCCCTAGAGCAGAACGCCCGGCGTAGGACCAGTATGTCGACGCCGCAAACAGGGGGATGCAGGCGCTCACCTGACCTGCTTCTAACCAACACAGGGCCATCACTGGTATCAAGGTGGGGAAAACTCAACGGACCTCCATTCCATCCTTGAATGAGCTCTGGCTTGACACCACTGAAGTTGCAGACGGCGGTGGTTTGGGGTAAGTGGAATGCACGCCGCAGGGTGTCTGGCTCAGAGCTGTCCTTAAAGTAGCCGATTTCCAACAGTTCCTTGCATCACTGTGGTGTTAACTGCCGCTTTAATTGCTGCTGCAGACGCCGTCCGATGCGCCAAAGCCATACGCTGAATACGGCGGTCATCCCTCTCGGTAGTGGTGCTACGGGGACGTCCGGAGCCCGGTCGTCTTGCGACCGTACCTGCTTGTGACCACTACTGCCAGCACGCATGCAGAGTAGAGACATTCCTGCCAAGTCATTCTGCATTAGCGCGGAAGGAAAATCCACCTTCACGTAGCCCTATTACACGGCCACGTTGAAACGCACTGAAATCTTGATACTGGCCTCTTCGTCGTCATAAAGGCATTCTTGACTCACGCACAGTCACTCCGACCAATGTCAGAGGTAACTAACGCTCTCGCACAGTTCAGTCCGTATTTAAAAAAGCAAACCCGATGTGCAACGTCATGGGGCCACTACTAGCGCCACGCTTTTGTGATTTGCGGAAAATTTGAACCTAGGCCATCTTTCAGATGTATAAACACGCCTACTAACGTTCGTTAATCTAGCACAACCCCTTCTTGGTGTTAGGATACTTTTTTTTTCGCCAGTGTAGTTTGAGTTAAACGGAACAACGTCATTAAATGGAAGAAGAAACTCCATCCTTTCAATGAAAAGTATATATTTTAAATCTCCACACCGCGCCCTTAAAGATGAGTGGTGAAATAATATATTCCCCCATTTAAACCAGTATTGCGTTCGAATTAGTTCTGCGAATATGTATTTTGTTTCAAAATTTGAATCCCGACTTCGTATAGTTCCCTCGTAAGGTACCTATTACTAGGTGTCTTAGAGTGTGCTCTACCAACCTACCTCTTATTTCCATTGGCACTCACCAGAAACATCTCCCCGCCCACACTACTGTATTTTTTACCCTATCTACACAACTAATTTTCATCATCCTTTGTAACACACCTAATACCTTATGATCTTCAGCATCAATGGTCCATGTTTCACAGCAATAGAGCGCTACATGTCTGGCAAAGGGTTTAAAGAATTATATTCTAATCCCTAATTTCAGATTTCATTTACTAGCTACTCAGACCTTATTCTTCAACGGAGGGGACATTTCTTCCCCTCTCCTCTATTTCCTTTTTATTGTCTTTACATTTCTTCATCTTCGTCATAAGGTTGTAGTAACACATGCACTAATAATGATACTCATAATTAGATAACGATTGCCAACATAATATGTTTAAACACAAATTGTGCTAAATGTTCCGGCATAACTCAACAAAATGACAGCGTTTCGCCCCGGTGTGCCATTGGGCTCTTCAGTTGGTTAAAGCACACCTCACCAAGGCACTGTCTAGTACACACTGGAAAGGCCATTGCAAGACTATTTGATACATGTGTATCCACGTCACGAGCAAAGCCAGTGCACTATGGGAGTCGAAACTCCACTCCAAAGCAATTATAACCTTAACTTGGCATTGAATATATAATTTTCAAAAGAAAGATATGTATTGTCCGTTGAGCCATTATATATTTAAACACAAATTGTGCTAAATGTTCCGGCATAACTCAACAAAATGACAGCGTTTCGCCCCGGTGTGCCATTGGGCTCTTCAGTTGGTTAAATCACACCTCACCAAGACAATCTCTAGTACACACTGGGAAGGCCATTGCAAGACTATTTGATACATGTGTATCCACGTCACGAGCAAAGCCAGTGCACTATGGGAGTCGAAACTCCACTCCAAAGCAATTATAACCTTACCTTGGCATTGAATATATAATTTTCAAAAGAAAAATATGTATTGTCCGTTGAGCCATTATATATTTAAACACAAATTGTGCTAAATGTTCCGGCATAACATGTCCTTTAAAACAACATGATCATCGTCACGACATTTTGTGAAATAGGGCGAGGAAAGGAATACTTATTCTGGAGCATGTATACACCGCTACTAGTTCGTGTTAACACGGTAGAGGTCGCGCCCGAGGCAGTTTGCTGCACTTTTAGATTTTTTTTTATAATTATGTTGCTATTTCCATTCTTTCTTTCGCAGGCTTGTTCCATATTTGTAAGCATATACGGCATCCACTACTGGCATGCTGGGCCTATCGCAGTTTCACCAAAGCCCCGTCAGCCATAACTTTTCAAGGTTCCTGTAAAGCCTTCACGACTACCGTGGAGGTACAAAGGCCCTCGAAGTCCCCAGTGTACTTCACTCCTACAGGCAATCCCCTACTTTGTGACGTTCCCCGTCTCCCGCCGAGAGGAGGAGGGGTTGGACTTATGGGAGAAGGCATACGATAGCTTGGATAGAGGAAAGGAGATGTACCAAGGAAGTGTGAGCTGTGTGAAAATTGGGGGTGAGAGGTCAGACTGGTTAGAGCAGAAGAGTGGTTTGAAGCTAGGAGTACACTATTTCCACTGCTTTTCATCTCTGTGATGGATGAGGTAATGGTAGAAGTGGCAGCACAAATCGGATAAGAACATATGGGAGCAGACGATATAATAATATAGGGCAATGGAGAGGCAGAGGTACAAGAAAGGTTGAATGTATGGGTTGAGACAGTAAACCAGTATGGTTTGAAATTTAATGCAAAGAAGTGTGAAATGATGGTGACAACGAGAAATAGGGGAAGAGTAAAATCATATGTAATGATAAGAGGAGAAGTACTAAAGAAGGTGGATAGTTTCAAGTATTCAGGGAGTGTAATAGAAGTAAGTGGTAGAAATGACAAGGAGAGAAGTGAGAGAGGAAGGCATGCCCATGGATTCCTGCAGAGCGTGAGAGGTCTGGTATGGAGCAGGGACGTACCCCAGAAGAGCAAACGGGTATTGTATCGAACGTATTATGTCCCAATACTCACCTACGCATCAGGAACGTGGGTTATGAAGAAGGAACAGGTGAATAGGATCCAGGCTTGCGAAATGAAATTTCAGAGAAACAGATTAGGAATAACAAGAAGGGATGGAGTAAGAAATGAGAGTGAGGGAGAGAGATTGTGGAAGAGAATCCCTTACAAGAGATCAGAGAGAAGTCAAGAATGGGTTGGTACAGACATGTTAGGAGGATGCAGGAGGACAGGATACCAAGGAGGGTGCACGAGATGGAAATGGAGGGCGAGAGACCAAGAGGAAGGCCAAGAGATAGGTGGATTGAGGGTGTGAAGGATGGAGTGCAGAAAACAGGAGAGGATTGGGACAGAGTGAAGAGTGAAAGGTGGTGGGAGGATAGAAAACGATGGAGAGGCTTATGTTCCAAGCAGACCCAGCCAGGAGCTGATGTTGATAATAATGTTGCTATTTGCGGTAGAGTTTTGGGCGCCCATATCATCTCTTCCAGCACACTCTCGCGCCTGACCTTGACGATTGTCCGTCCCGTTCCCAAGTGGTTTATGATTGCCACGGTAATTTGCCTTCGTGCGACTTCTCCTGTAACAATTTTTTGCAACATTCTGCATTTACAAGATAGTTTGATTCATTGGTTAACATTATTTATTGAATTGTGAACAAATCTTTCTTTGAAATGCTCACGTTGAGTCAGTTTCATCACGCGCAGTGAAAACTCCCGGATGACATGAGATTTTGCAATGCATGCGTTTATATTTTTTACGTTGAGACAATATTTTTTACTCACTAATTACATTATCATCAGTTGAAAGGTAGTTAAACAGGATATATTACGTAATTTTGTCAGAGTATTTACTGCAAAAGCAAAATAGCAGGTGCTGAAAAAAATAAGCGTGAGCAATTTGCCTTCATGCGACCTGTCGCGTTCTAAAACAGGCGCGACCTCTCTAGTGTTGAAATTTTTTAGTGCAGTTCATGATGCCGCCGATAGAGTATGGATGTAAATATTTGTTTGCTTGATATACTGCCTCGAATCGCCGATATATAACTCTGTTGTTTAATTATTTTTATATTGGTATGACGTTTGAAACATTGTGTGGTCGCATATGGATGCGGTCACATGTGTTCAAGTCGAACGGTGTTCGTGGTTTGGTGGTGAGATCCGAATGTTTAGTTATTCACTTTAATTGAGAGGTTATACTGCACTCCGCTAAAACCATGGGTACTCGCCTCGACCATTGTCTTGACGAAAATTACTGTTTGTAATACAAGCAAGGAGGTCTGGGGTTCTAGGTTAGGTTTGTTATTGCATATAGAGCCTTATTTAACATGTATGCATTCCGGTACGTTATTTTTGAAAAGTTTGCATGATTGAAAAAATACGCATCGAGACATTTACTGGACCTACGAAGCATAGGAGAGAAACACAATTTTTTCAAACATTTTTATCGCTAATTTTGGACTTTTTAAATGTTGTGTACATAATTAAACCTTCAATAGCGTCCATGGCGTCATGGGTGCCGCCATTCTGTTTACGTATCGCGATTTGTTACTTCCATTATATTATGGTTCAGAAAGACGAGTTGCGATATTTTTCCTTATCGCCGTTCCCAAAATATAACATAGTTTAACAAAAACAGAGTCTCAGTGTTGCAACATTGTAAAAAAAAAAAAGCAAAGCCAACTCCATACAGGCCATGGAGGCCCTGGGAGTAGTGGAAGGTAGACCCACTTTTTGTGACATCAGCACTAGATGGGATGGAGTTGTCAGCTCCACGCCCGGCCGTCTTTGCTCCCAGGAATTACCCTGGTACTCATTTCTCGTGTAGGCTGAGTGAACCCCAGGGCTATTTGCGTTTCCGAAAGTAGTAGTTTTGTTTCTAAAATCCACTACCAGGGCGGGGATCGAACCCACTCTCTTTCAGTTAGAAGCTCAGTGCCTCTACCAACTGCGCCACGCATCCCCCTTCACTCCGATATATAAAGGCAATTAATTTTTGAATTATTGGTTAAATTAGTTATTTTCTTTGGATAGTATTTATTTATCCCTCAGTGTATTAAAAGATAATACTCTTGAGGGAGGATTTTGTCCTTTGGCGATTTATACTGTCGTGATGATTAATTTAAAAACTTTAGGTGACTGTTCGAAGGATATTTGAGAGTACTAGAACTGTGCATATGCCTGATGAGCTGCGAGTACGAATATTGGGTCAGCAACTTAGCTATTGACCATCCGACTCGCAGCGGCATTAGTTGTTATTATATGCAGTTCGCTCGGTCATGGCCTGTCAGCAGTCGCTTCAGCGTGGTTAATAATAATAATAAATGGTTTGAAATTTTTAAATTGAAGTTACTTAGTTATTTGAAAGAGAGATAGACCTCTAGTTAGGTTTGGTTTTGTAGAAAGAAGAATAATATACCTTTAGTAGGTTTTGCGTATTGAAATATAATAATAATAATAATAATAATAATAAGCCTCAAGAACGCAATCCCCTCAGGAAGAAACTACATGACCACCAGGGTTTTCAAGAAAAACCGAAGTTGAAGACGGGAAAGATGTGGACGGAAGAAAGAAAAGAGCAACACCGGCAACGTATGAAGGAACACTGGGCAAAGATCAAAGCCCAGAGAAGCCAGTTGAAATAACGTGGTCCTTAGTTGGCCGATACGATTAAAGAAGAAGAATAAGCCTCAGTTGTGTAGATTTATTGTTAAGTGTGTAATTGTGTGTAATGCGTTGGTAGATTGTGTAATTAAAGTTTTAGTGAGAGTCTCGCAGGCTGGGAGTTTGAATTTGAAGGTACTGAGCTCTGATTGGCTGGAGATGTGCTGTAATTGGCTAATGGTTTAACTCTGTTTAAATGTATTTCAAGGTGGAAATAATGTTGTTTAATGATTGTTTATTTTTAATAGTGAATGTTTATATTGTAATGTGATTGTTTTTCGTACTTCAGGGGAGTAATTGTCAGTTTGTTTAAGCCTGCTGAGCGCTGGACTGCCGACTGGGGCTGGCCGCGCTCCGCTAGGCTTTTAGTTGAGAACTGGGTTCGATTATTGTATTGAGGTTTAAGCTGTTTGAGGTCCTCCGGTCCGTAGTTCATCACCCCGGGCAGGCTGGTATTACCCTTTACCCCACAGGCAGATTAAACCACCGAACCAGAGGTTATTTTGGTTGTTTGGTAGGGGTGACTTGAATGAGTTGGAAGTTTAAAAAGTTGTAGTAGCCAAGTGCTGTATTAAGTGCAGAATTTGTGTGAGGGCTGTGTTAGTGTTAATTGGAGGTGATGGAACAGTGAGGGACATGAGTGGCGGAATGTTAGAGTGTACGCGTTGTCTGAGTTCCAACTGTCTTCGCCTAGTGGCTGATTTAATGTACTTGCAACTGTTGTAGGAGGCTGCATGCGCACCGCCACAATTGACGCACTTAGGCTTGTTTCTGGCGATCTTACAATCAGTGTGGTGATGTCTATCTCCACACCGATTGCAGCGGATCTTGTAGTGGCAACATGCAGCATTATGGTGCGTTCTTTGACAGTTGAAACACTGGATGATGAGAGTAGTATGTTGTTTGGGAGGAGGACGCCGTGGCCCCCGTATTTTTGGCTGAGGGGATGAATTTACTGTGTCAGCGGGAGGGAAGTTTTATGGTGTGACGTCGCTCTCAGAGGGAGAGGCGGCTGTCTGTAAGGTAGTTGAGTTTTGAGTTGCATGGGAGCCTTTGTGTTCTTGTATTGTTGGCTGAATGATTTGTTTGGAGTGTAGTTGTTTGTTTGCGCTGTTGTGTCTGCTTGGGCTGGTGAATTGTGTACATTTATGTTTGCGTTTTGGTTTAATATGGGCGTGAGGTGTCTGAGTCCATGTCTCAGCTATGTCAAGCTCTGTTTGCGTGTGTTCGTGAAGGAGTTCAGAGGTAGCTGTTTGTTCCGACTTAGTGTACTTGAGAGTAGGCGGTAGTGGCGGGGGAACAGGTATTGTTGAGGTTAGAGACTGGTCTGTTTGAGATGACTTGTAACGTGTTTCTGTTGGTTTATAGAGAATGAGGATGAATGTAGGGATGGCTCTGAAGGGCACTTGTGATAGTATTTATGCGATTGTTTTTTGTGGGAGTGATGGCAAAGTGATTGTTTCTGAGTTCCTCGACACAAGTGATGAATTTAGCTGTAGGGGTCAGCACGCTGATGATGGATTGGCCCGGAAGGCTTATGAACATCAGCGTGCCTTTGGGTGAATTGCGTGTAGGGGAATCGTACAATAGCGGCTCTCCGAAGTCAAATTCCGGAAAGGTGCCATGGCATGGTGTAGGTGGCGGCGGTGAGTCCCTGAGGTGTTGGATATCGGGATATATTTTGTAAGTATGTTCCTTGATGTAACAGCTATCTTTTTTTTTGTTAGTGCTCTTTGCATGTATTCTTTGGAAGAGTATTATTCTCTGTAATCCATGATGGAAGCATTTATGCTATAATACAATCCCTTGCACTTAAATCTGTTTAATTAAGGTAAAAAGAATCTGAGAACGCTGGGTAGGCTTTAGAAACAACATATGGCGACCGCGACAGTACCATTGTGTTAAATTGTGGGTTGCATATTAGCGCAACATATATCGGGAAGTGTTTTATCCAGTTTGTGAACACGTAGTCAATTGGTCATGGATACATTGAAAAAGAAACCTACGGTAGTGCGGGCGGTATTTACTCGCGTGTATAACAACTTAGAAGAAAGAAGAAACTCAAGAGTGAACACAGAAAAGCAAGATGATGTGGAGGTTATGGCTGATCTGGACTTACTACGCGAGAAATTCGAGGAGATGGCGCGTTTGGATGCAGAAATTTTGGATTTGCTACTGCAAAATACGGCTACCAAATCGCAGGATTTGGATACAGAAGTACAGACCGCTGATGAATACTCAGGCAAGTAAAAAAGAATAAGTCTTTACTTGCAAAGGAGCCTAAATGCTGTTGATGATAGTATGTCTATGTCAAACATAATTAAGAGAAAATTTAAACTACCTGTTCTTGAGTTAAATAAATTTGGAGTGGAAATCAAGGACTGGTGAACCTTTTGGTGTCAATTTAAGAAAATTAATGACGATTCTGGCATAGATGATTCTGACAAATTTCAGTATTTGTTACAAGCTATGGAGCCAAACACTAGAGCTAGGGAAGTGGTGGAAAGTTTTCCCCCCACAGGCAGTAACTAACTATAGCAAAGCTATTGAATGCTTGAAAGCTAGGTTTGGTCGCGAAGACATTTTGGTAGAATTCTATGTCAGGGAATTGCTCAAACTGACTCTAGCGATGAATTCGAAGCATAATCAAGTCAGTCTTTCCTCCCTATATGATAAAATCGAGACACAATTAAGGGCTTTGGAAACTTTGGGAGTAGCTACAGATAAATATGCTGCAATGCTATTTCCACCTGTTGAGTCATGTCTCACTGAAGAAGTTTTGAGAGTTTGGCAGAGAAGCTACAACACCAGTTCGGCTCAAACTGATGATAAAACCAGGCTTGATAGCCTCATGAATTTTTTGAAATGCGAGGTCGAAAATGAGGAGCGAATTTGTATGGCAGTCCAAGGCTTCAAGATAGGAAACCACTTCAAGGGTAGCATGAAAACTTTAGGAGCAGAGTCAAACCGACATACCGGTACTAATATTCCAACTGCAGCTGGCCTTGTCAATTTTAAGCCAAACCAAAAAGTGTGCGTATGTTGTGAAGGTAATCACTCAAGCGATGCTAGTTTTAAGGACCAGAAAAAGCAGCTGGATGACAAGAGGAACATTTTAAATAGAAGGAACTGTTGCTTTACTTGTCCTAAGATTGGTCACATTAGTAGAAAATGTAAAACACTCTTAAAATGTATTATTTGTGAGGGTAAGCATGTCCCAGTTATGTGTCTCAGAAACAGGCAGCAAAATCCAAAAAAAGGGGGAACTGTTGAGAATTCTCTATCAAATGTGAACTGTAGTCAAGTATTTTTTACAAACACTCATGGTGACCATTAGAAGAGAGCAGGAAAAACAAGCCCGTGTCCTCATGGACCCAGGCTCGCAACGTTCCTGTATTAGGAAGGACACTGTTCAGTGTATGGGATATGAGCCCATCGGTGAAGAGACACTGATCCATGGTATGTTTGGGGGTAAGGTGACTAATCCAAAACCACATCTTTGTTACAAGGTTAGGTTAGAAAGTCTCAAGGGGACCTATGCTTGTAATTTCGAAGCATTGGATGAAGAAAACATTTGTTCTCGCATCCCTGTCATTGAGCCTGGACCATGGTTGACTGAAACCACTGAAAAAGGTACACAGCTCTTCGATGAAGACAAGCCAGTTGAAGTTTTGGTGGGAGCAGATATATATGGAAAACTTCTTACTGGCAGAAGGGAGATTTTACAATGTGGGCTTGTTGCAATTGAGACTTATCTGGGATGGATTGTCACAGGAAAGATAAAGGGGCCCAAATCTTCCAATTTTATGACAGCACTTTCAATGTTTGTTCATACCGAATCTGTAAGCAAACTTTGGGAGCTGGATGCACTCGGTATTCAAGATCCAGATGAAAGGAGGAATAGAGAAGAGAGGGAACAGGCAACACATGATTACTTTATGGATACTGTTAGGGCAAATGAAGAGGGACGCTATGAAGTGAGGTTGCCATGGATTGAAGGACACCCACCAGTTCCTAGAAATTTCAATTTGGAGAAAAGAAGAATGGAACACAGCATCAAGAAGCTGAAAGAAAGTGATTCCAAAGAAATATATGATGAAGTCCTGAAGGACTGGACACAAGAAGGAATCATTGAAGATGTACCTGTGTCACAGTGGGATGAAGGACACTATTTACCTCATCGACCCATTTTTAAAGAAAACAGTACAACGCGAGTTCGACCTGTTTTCGATGCTTCGTCTAGAGAGCGTGGCTCTCCATCGCTGAACCAGTGTTTAGAGAAGGTCATTAATCTAATTGAAATTATACCTACATTAGTTCTTCTTTTTAGGCTCCACCAAATTAGAGTAATAGCAGACATCAAGAAAGCATTCTTGCAAATCAACTTATGTGAAGAGGACCGGGACTTCCTCAGGTTTTTGTGGGTTGACATTGAGGGAGAGTTGAAAATATTCCGCCATACACGTGTTGTGTTTGGAGTGACTAGCAGCCCGTTCTTGTTGGGTGCAGTGATAAATTTACATTTGAAACGTCTTGAACGTATGGGAGATGGGAGGTATTCTATAGCTACCATCGAGAAGCTTAAAAAGAGTTTTTACGTGGATAACTGTGTAACTAGTTTACAATCTAATGAGGACTTGCACCATTTTCAAGAAGAAGCAATAAGCATGCTGGCAGAAGCTAAATTTGACTTGAGAGGTTGGGAATATTCAGATTCTAACCTGGAAAATAAGACAGCTACCCCTGTTCTAGGCCTTATTTGGGACAGAAAATTCGATACTCTAGCTGTGAGTGGCTACAAGCATATGAACATTAAGGCGATCACTCGAAGAACTATATTGTCAAGAGCACAGAGAGTGTTTGATCCTATTGGCTTCACGTGCCCTGTTTCGCTAAGTCCAAAGCTTTGTTACAGCAGTGTTGGGCCATGACAGGGGGATGGGATGAAGAAGTTCCAGATAGTGTGAGAAATGCTTTCTTATTATGGTTACAAGAACTTCCTGCACTTGAAGATGTGAAGATACCACGCTATGCCATGGGAGTTAGCGATAGGGTAATAAGGTGCTCGGTACATACCTTTTGTGATGCCAGCAAGCTTGCATATGCCGCAACAGTGTTCTTACGCTTGGAATACAATTCTTGTGTACGTGTACAGCTGATACAGGCAAAGTCTAGAGTGTCACCGCTCAAAGGATTGACTATTCCAAGGCTAGATTGTTAGCTGCAACCTTTGGAGCTAGGTTAATGGCATCCTTGAAGAAAGAATTTGAAGAACTACATCCAGATTTCTTCTTCTGGACTGACTCGACTACTGTCCTCACATGGATACAGCGGGAAGATCGTTGGGGAGTCTTTGTATGGAACAGGGTTCAAGAGATCAAGAGTCTGACAGCGAAGGAAGCTTGGAGGCACGTAACAGGCAATATGAATCCTGCTGATCTTCCTAGTCGTGGATGCTCTGCACAACAATTGCTGGAGTTTAAATGGTGGGAGAGGCCACCATGGCTGAAGCTGCCACAAGGAGAGTGGCCTTCAGAAGCACCAGAACCGGATGAAGAAATGGTAAGGCTGGAGCGTAGGAAAGCTATCGAGAAAGTTGTAAGGGTCATTGGTTGGATACTGCGGTTCAGTAATTCATGTAGAAAGAAAAATGTGGCGGGTCAAAGTGAGCTACAACAGAAGGAATTCAACGTAGCAGAGAAGTATCTCATACGATTGGTGCAAAGGGAGACTTTTAGTGGAGTTAGAGATGAGAAACTTTCTACGTTGTGCCCCTTTAAGGATGTCGATGGCGTCATTCGATTGAAGATGAGGATCACCGAAAGAAGTAATTTGGAGTACTTCAGGATGCCTGCAGTGTTACCTTCCAAACATCCTGTAGTTGAGAAGCTAGTGCTTGGAGCTCATGTCAAATCTTGCCATGTAGGAGTGCAAGGTCTCCTAAGCCATTTGAGGGAAAAATTCTGGATTCTCAAGGGAAGAAAAGCTATTCGAGCCATTTTGACAGATTGTTATTTTTTGTTAATATTGTTATTCATGTACTGTGTTATGAATTGTTGTTTTAGTTCAAGTCGTTGAGAATTTAGTCCTGACTCGAAGGTGGGAGTATTTTGGATATCGGGATATATTTTGTAAGTATGTTCCTTGATGTAACAGCTATCTTTATTTTTATTTTTTGTTAGTGCTCTTTGTATGTATTCTTTGGAAGAGTATTATTCTCTGTAATCCTTGATGGAAGCATGTATGCTATAATACAATCTCTTGCACTTAAAACTGTTTAATTAAGGTAAAAAGAATCTGAGAACGCCGGGTAGGCTTTAGAAACAACATGAGGTACTCCGGGTGAGGTGAAGAGTGAGGGGAATAAGCCCATGAACTATTGCTTGCATCAGAGGCAATTTCTGAAAATCCAGCTAGCTTGCTCGAAGTTCATGGTCTTGAGTGTGAGTGAATGTGTGTGTAAGCTTGGTTTGTTAGAGTGGGAAGGGGTCAAATACCGTAGGAGACCCTATAATATAATTAAGCCTCGTCCAAGGAGAGCAGCCAGTAGTATAAGGTTTCCAGTTATTTAGCAGAAGGGCTGTGACAATATACGAGCTGGTTTCGAAGATTTTCTAATTAATTAATAATTTAATTAATTAATTATTTAATTAGGCTGCTGGGGGAAGGAAGGATGAGTTAGGCTTGGCTGTAACTCGAGGGTGATAGGATATTCTTGACGTGGATGGTACGGTAGGTGGGCAGGCAGGCAATAATGGCTTGGTGAGGGGAATGGATTTCAATAATGGGTAGCGGTTATAATGGGATTGTTGGTTTGAACTGGGAATCGGAAGAGGGTTATTGGTTGTCTGAAGACTCGGTGGCAGCGGTGATATAGCGACGAGGAAGGTGGATCATCGATTTGACATCAAGTTTCACGGAGCTCGGAGTTAAGGCGTCTGTCTCGTTCAGGTGCAGATCTCGGAATCACACACCTTTTCGTCTTCTGAAGTCCATAACAAATAACAAATAAATCTATACTAGCGGACCCGTGCGAGAACTCTCGCATGTGTATAAACCACCCGCCTGGCTTTACTGTTATGCGGGCTACTATAAATATGTTCATTTGTTTAAACGCACTTTTTAAACAAATTGTCGACATATATGAAATACGAGAGCAATTCATCACTGCTGCTGGTTGCACAATGGGTTGTGTGCGCCCCATGTGCACATACTACCCGCCCGGCACTAATGCTATGCGGCTGTACGCGACACTGTTCTGCCAAGGGCTATCGTCTTGTTTATTTGTTTAAAGCACTTTATAAACAAATAAATATATTTCTGTTGACTTTTCAAGACATGAAGGATTTTTCATGTACTATTGAGATGATTTGGAAGATTTTGGTACAAAACACACCTTCTAACTCCCTCTGGTTTAGGAGCTTGAGTTTTGTGAAACATACACCTTAGCCTTAGCGTATCTATACTAATATAATAAAGCTGAAGAGTTTGTGTGTTTGTGTGTTCATGTGTTTAAACCCGCTAATCTCTGGAACTACCAGTCCGATTCGAAAAATTCTTCTTTCATATGATAGCCTGATTCAAGAGGAATAGTTTAGGCGCTATGTAGCATTAGGCTACGCCTCTCAGGTAACCTTCAAGATTGATTTTTGTTCAGTAAGTCGGTAGAACATGTGATCCCGAACAGCTCTATCCGCATGCGCTGGCGTTATGGTTAGTGATACGTACACCGTTTCACCTATCTGAATCAAAATGTGTATACTTGCCCTTTGGAACCCTGATGGTAACACTGTCTACGTGAAATTTATGACAGACCAGTCCATTCCCTGCATTTAGGCCCTTTGGCACAAATCTACACTGTTTCACCGATCTTAACCAAAATGTGTATTCTTACTCTTTGGAACCCTGCGAGTAACACTGTTTACATGAAATTTCGGACAGACCACTCCATTCCCTGCATTTAGGCGCTTTGACACACATCTACACCGTTTTACCGATCTGAACGGCAATTTGTATACTTACCCTTTGGAACCCTGCGAGTAACACTGTCTGCATGAAATTTTGGACAGGCCCCTCCACTTCCTGCATTTAGGCCCTTCATCACAAATCTACACCGTTTCTCTTAATTGCACCAAATTTTACATACACTTTGAAATCCTGTGGTAACACTGTTCACTTGGTATTTTGGACAACGCTCCCCATTCCCTACACTTAGAATAACAGACAAAATGAACTTGATAACCACATATTAAGGCCCTAGAACCATTCATGTCAGTAGTAGTGTAACTGTAAGAGTATTTTAATAAGGCTGATGTTGACGGGCAGTTCGGGCTGCATCACGTCACCCCTACCAGTGTTCTGGTGCAGAATTGCGGAAATAGTTGCATCTTGCGCTGTTTATAAATTGCAGTCACGGGAGGGTAATTAGTACAAAAAGATTTCTTAGGCCCCTTTAAAGAGTTGTCATCATGAAAATATTATGCCTCTGCATCAGTACAGTGGTGTTGGTGCTGTACATTGAGGTTATCAGCTGCAATAAGCGTTGGTGCTTTCAAATTTTCCTTCATTTATTCCGAAACTTATCGTTAAGTGCTTTGTGGCGATAAATGATACTATTGCTACCTCAGTAGCTCGGGACAGCCGAAGTTTGCCAAAGAGTTCTGATTATTTTCTTACGGCGCTATGCCACAAAAGACGACACTATTGGTCTCTACATTTCTAACAGCCAATGATATATAGGCCCCAGGCAGTGTCTTTTGTTTCACTTACTGCTCTTTCTATTTTTTTTTTTTTTGTAAATTTCTTTGTAAATTACATGTGTCAGTGCTGTAGTTAGTAAATAGCTGTTTCCCTATTCATAATTATCATTACGGGAAATTGACCTGAATGTTACGTCCATTATATTGTACTTCTTAACACCCCCACTACAACCACCACCACCACCCCCACCACAAAAATACATATTTTTAAAATATTGGTTTCTGTTACTTTAAATATCATGTGCCAGTTCTGCAGTGGTATTCATTATCACCCATAAAACAAATAAATCCACCGGGCGAATCCGGGCACTACTGCTAGTTATATAATAAGATAGATATTTTAAATGACATGCAATTTTTTTAGGTTATATTTCGCATGTCCCAGCAATTGGGATTATATTGTGTTGATTGACTGAAAACTCTCAATATTATAAGCCGATAAGGCAACGCTGGAAAATGGCCCAAAGCTGTCTATAAGAACAGAGTGGCCAGGGAAAACGTCTTGCTGTTGTGGACCACAATATGACGTTAAGCAATGATGATATTGTTATGTCCCGTTGTCGGTTCATGGCGAAACTGTATCGGAGATTCGTTGGTTGGTTGCTCAGTTTAGGGGCTGCGACAACGCAGTCATGTAGCCCCGTGTACTTTGGGTGTGTGTAGAATCCGTCTGATAACTGGTGTTAATTTTGATGAATATTAATGTGTGCTATCTGTTTTTAATTCAAGTAAGGACTGCAGACATTGAATTTCAAGTAGTTCCTTTTTTCCGCCAAACGCCACCGTCAACGACTACTAGTTCAGAACTTGGTTACTAGACGCCACCGCAGTCGGCTCCTGGCGACGAGCGTTGGAACCTAAGAGCGTTGTTTAAAGGTGGAAGGTTCTTTAACATGACGTAAATCTATGGCATGGGACCGCCGGCTTTACTTCACCTCCGAAAAAGGCATACTGAGGGATTTTAACGCTCTTAAAAAATCCGACGACTTCGGCCGGGTTTGAACCCGCGATCTTGGGCATAGACGCTCAGCATGCTAACAACTACACCACCGAAGCCACGATCGGACATTCAACCCCAGTTCAACCTGGTCAGCAACAACCGTGCTGACTTATTATAAAAAGCTGCGGACCCGAGTCAGTCAGGCACTGCATAGACGATACACTTACAGTCACAGAGATCGATTGCCTGCCGATCGGGAAAGTTGGGTCGGTGGATGCTGGTTGCCCAAGGGACATGGAACTGAGTCGGTACTTGGGAGCACCAATATTTTATTTCTATTTCATTTCAGGATATAATTATAATCAACTAGCTTCGCCCGAGAACCGTTATGAATGCATTACGTGATGAGCGCTTTTCTTTTCGATGTTATCCGTTTTACGTCTCGGCATGAAGGGTTAAAATCACTGACTGGACTATTAATTATATTATCATGGAGATGCATGTGCAACGAATTATTGTCGGACGTAATTTAAGAATGGCGAGTTGCATGAAACACAAATCCCCCTTCCGTCCAATCTTAGCTTCACAGTGTATTTTGCGGAACGAAAACTTCACAGGCGGAATGAAGAAAAGCTGAGTTGCACATCCAGGGAAACTCCAAACACAACCACTCTTCTCTGAAGTCTTAACTCAATACGACTCGATAGTTTGCTGTAACTGGGGTGATAGGCTCGCCCCTAGCTAGCTCGTAAACTGTTGCCTCAGTAATAGAATGGAGATTGTTGGAAGAAATGAAAACGTAAAAACACTTAAAGTGGCCGATGTATTGAAGATAGAGATATGCTCTCCGGAACTTTTTTGTAGGCTACAACTTTTCATGCTGAACAATTCTTACAATCATAGTATATTGATATTGTTAACGGTTTGCCCTTCGTAAGCTTAAAATGCACACGGACGCTAGGTTTCTTTTTCGACTTTTACACTTAAATCATCACTGCTTGGCTTTCTTTGATCATAAATAAATTATTTTCTACAGAAACTTTCTTCGAGATATCCTTTACAGAATGCTGAAAACCGCATCAAAATCCATCCAGTGGTTTTCAAGATTACCAGTGACATCCAAGAATCGGGGACTTTGTTTTATACTAAGTAGAGATTCAATACTTGTATCCATGGTGGCAGATTCCTTTACTCCCTTACTGAATAAACTGGGAGTTAAACATTACAATCTCCTTAATTGGGAAATAGTCCCTGAATGCTGAAATCACGTCCACTCTCAATTCCTTTTAAAGTAGAGACTGTAGTGTAGTTCCTATCAGAAGCTATCGGTAAGGACACGATAAAAATCCTTGTTCATAATCTTAGAGACCCCATGACCGGCCTATGGGTTAAGTCCGTGCCATGAGGTGGGGACACAACAATTAGTGGGACACAACAATTGGTTATGGTTAAACAATTAGCGGAGGTGGATTAATTGGTTAAGAAGCAACAATTGGTGGGGTGCAATAATATTACAAAATTAGATATGCCAAAGATCGCGTGTTCAAACCCGACCGAAGTCGTTGGATTTTTCAAGAGCGTTAAAAATCCGTCACTATGACTTCCTTCGGAGAGGAAGTAAAGCCGGCGGTCTAATGTCATAGATTTATGGCGTGTAAAAGAACCTTCCAGTAACTACACTTGTGTGAAGTTAAAGTTAAAATTTGTAGGTGAGATTTGATTAACATTCTTAAAGTTCCTACGTTCGTCGACGGGTGCGGGTTGCGGTGTCATCTACTAGCCAACTTCACAGCTAGGTGTAGTTGACGGTAGCATTTTGTAACAAAAGTAGGAACTACTTGAAAATTGATCTCTGCAGTCCTTACCTGAATTACAGATACCACACAGTAATACAGCCATCACAATTAACACCGGCAATCAGACAGATTTTACACCCACCCAAAGTACACGGGGCTACATGTCTGCGTTGTTGCAGCAACTAAACTGAGGAACCAACCAACAAGCAATAATTAGAGATTGTTATCTATGCGGAAGATTAAAGTTGCTGATTAAGGAGGAGATGTCGGTACTGGAAAGCCCGGAGGGTTAAGCGTGCAGGAGTTTTCATTTTGTTACAAATATCAACAGGTATTTGGCTCAATTAGTAGCACCAAGCTTGTAGTCACTAATGAGTCTCGTCTGTTCTTGTAGCGTCAGCAGCACGATATAATTGGTCTCATTACCTCGAGAGCAAATCCTCAAGTTCCATGGAGCCATAGACACATGTGGCCCCACAGCTCCATCCATGAAGCTATTCTCTAGTTTAAGACCACGTGCAAATCGGGCATCCATAACAGTTCTTGTGACAATAGATATCAAGAGTTCTGTACAAAATATTCTAGGTCTTTATACATTTTTAGCCAAGATTTTTTCAACACATGAAATCTTGGCATCTAATTTTTAAACGTATTTATATACAGATAATAGGAGTATACAATTACATTATATTGTATATTATACCATATTTTTGTAAGCCTTCATAGGGAGGTTATGGCAGCTTGAGCTTTCAGTTCTCACAGTAAAGAGGCGCATGTGTGCTTCATAAAAAGTGAGGTAGCACGCAGTTCGCTACTCCTGTCTGGGTCCTGTGGGCACATCAAGAGCCCACTGATGAGCCAGCTTGGTGTCCTAGGCGAAATCTCACACAAGATACGACACAAACCTAGAAAAATTGCTGAGTTATAATTGAATGGATGAAAACCATAGCGGTATAAGTAATATTTTGTTCAGTCAGAGAAAAAACCATTTAAATATTGTAACACTCATATAATGCAGGCTATTTGTAGTTATACCACCTATCACTAGAGGGCAGAACAATACCGCAATCACTTGTCCCTCTCTGCTATTCAAAATATACATCCTCCCTGAGTTACATCTTGCATTTTGTTTTTTAAATGTCACTTATACCGTTATGATTTTCACCCATTCAATTCACTGGCCGTGAAAGACAATATACCATTCTTTTAGAAGCCTTCATAGGGAGGTTATGGCTGCTTGAGCTTTTAGTTCTCGCAGTGAGGAGGGGCAGGTGCGCTTCATAAATATGGAGGTAGCGCGCAGTTCGCTACTCATGTGGGGGTCCGGGCGGGGACACCTAGACCCCGCTGATGAGCCAGCATGGTGTCCTAGATGAAACCCCACACAAGACACGGCATCACAAACCTAGAAAAAATTCTGAGTTTTAAAATAATTTGTGTCTTGTGTTTATGAAAAAGAAAGCCCCAAAAAAGAGAGATGAAGAAAAAGAACTCTGAATCATTAAAAATCTTATGAGATCACTTTCTGTCCGTATGAGTTTGTGTAAACACGTGTGTGTGTCTCTTTAATAAATCCTGACTGGAAGGCGATTTCAATGAAAATTGCAAGGTCCTGCTACTGTACCGTCTAATATAGTCCGTGCCTTTTGCGATCACGCCAAATATTTAATTGTTTCTCAATATCTCCAAAAGTATTGCAGCAATTAACATATGCTTTTGTATGATGATAGAAGATTATAAAATAAGTTCATGTACCGTATGTGACCTTTAACGATATGATAAGCCCAAAACAAATAAAGTCGGCACGCGAAATTTAAATACCTTCTATTGACTCAATCGTCCGAACACTGTGACAGTTGCTCGACAGCCTTCAGGGGGAGCCACTCCGGGCTCCGCGCTTCAGCTTGCCAGAGCTTGACGTCACCGGTTGGGCACTGTAGTGGCGACCATGTATAACAAACAGTTCTCAGCTGCCTCTAGCAACAAAAAGGGACGCTTTTAAAAGAGAAATATGAATGTGGTGGTCCTCGCATGCCCTTCTGCAGTCAACTAATACCCTATAAAGGGCGTATCACTACAGTTCGTACCATTAAACTTGCTACCCTTCTGTCAGGAGACTGATAAAATAACCCGGTCAATCCATGTGAGATTTTCGAAGTGAAATGCCATGTCCTGTGGTTCGGATTCCACGTAAAAAAGAAGGTCCTATGGCTCATAATCACAAGATTCATGGTTACGTAAAACTAATAAATAGAACTCCAAAATGATAATGTTGAAAATTAATCAGTGAGGTTAACAACATTGAACCAAGAGCTAAACGGTTATCGAAGTCCCAAGTCAGACTACTGTGTGACCACCACGTAGTGTAGCGGTTAGTATTCGTGGCTGTCCGGGTACACTCAGCCTCGTGAGGCAAATCTGAGAAGATGTGGGTTCGATTCCCACCTCAGCCAGCCTGGAAGTGGTTTTCCGTGGGTTGCCACTGCCGAGATGGTTCCTAACTTAGGCCACGGCCGCCTTCTTCTCAATCCTCATCTGATTATCAACTACACAGACACCACAATAACACAGGTTACCAGACAAATTTAACAGACACCCAAGTGCACAGGGCTAAATGGCCACGATGTCCAAACTACTCAAATGAATCAACAGTTATATTTTGGGCTGCACCCAACTGATTTACTACTTCTTGAAAACTACTGTAGTTTTAAATAAGGAATATAATAAAATGTTAAATAATCAATAAGCTAACTGCATTGGACACTTAAATTCTTTGGCATTGTATCGTGCAAATAACTTGAAACGTGAGTGTTCTGGACTCTCATAATATGCATAGATCATACAAATGCACATCTTTTAAATAGGTTAAATATCTTAGTTCTCAGTTCTTAAGGTTTTCGGGAATCGGGCACACCCTCGCAGGAATTTGTGGTACAGTTACAAAAGGACTCTCACGCTTACGAAACTTCAGGGTCTTTCTTATCGGTCTAGCAATATATAGGCTGGCTGCGTAGCTCAGCGGTAACGTTCTCGCCTGCTATGCCGAAGGTTGCTGGATCGAATCCTGGTGTAGCCAGTTGGCAAATGAGGGTACGAGGGAGCCATGTTAACAGATTTACTGGCACGTTAATGATCCCCTTAAAGGCAAAATTCCGGCACCCCGGCGTCTCGAAAATCAGCAATTGAAAGGGACGTTCAACCAATAACATTAATTATATTATCTAGCAATACAGCAGCTGCTTTAATATAATATCTCGGCTGTGAGTCACCCGGCTACGCACGCATTTTGCCGGTCCCCGCTTTATTGCTAGACCGATAAAAATGTCCCTGTAATATTGTCAGCATCTGAGTTATAGTCTACTTATCTTGGTATTGAGTCATCTAACTTGCTCGTCCAGAAGCTGAAAATTAAAACTTGCTACCAGTTGCATCGATAATAATTCTCCAGTGAAGATGACGTTTTGCTAGATGCACTTAAGTACCTTGCCGGTTATGTGGCATTGAAGCGTAGGTTCATTGATGAGAGTTTAAGTGTGAAGGGGAAAATTTGTGTGTAACAGACGAGAGCAGGGATGATTGGATATCCATCATTGCAAAGGGGGGACTTACTCATCCAACACATGAGTGGCTTCATGAAATGATTGGATTTTAAGTTTTGTTCGATTCTTTTCATGGACGAACTATATCGAAAAAGAACAAGAAGTTCCGTGACGAACTAAAGAGCCTACTTTTCTTAAAATTTAAGATTCAAGCCAATGATTAATCTATAAGGATCTATCTAGAATAATGACGAAATTAAGATGGTAATATCGAAATTTCTAATTATTTCGAAATACTGTATACATGGCATACTGTAGCCTAATAGAGAACTAGAGTTGGCAGCCCTGGTGACTGAATATATTCTTAGTTCCATTTCTTAAGGTACAGAATACAAAATGTGGTTGAAGTCCAATGGATTGCATGGACGTTACATGCAGTTAAACATTGATTCTAACAGCGCGCGTAAAATCATGTTGGCAACAATGACATACATGCATTGGTCAGAAATAATCTGAAATAATATGACCTATTGTAGTGTCAATTTTGAATGAAATCCATTAGTTAGTATAGAAGTTACATGCATTTTAAAATTGGACCTATCAGCAGGCTTAGAATCATGTTGGCAGCACTGGCGTAGGCCTATATTAGTTAGCCTACTCCAAATTAATCTAGAATGCCAGATCCATACGTGTGCAAAGTTTAGAACTATTGGCTTGCATACTTTCTGATATATTGATATTAGGGTAACAAAAATAGAGACATTATTTATTAACAGTTGGCAGCCCTGGTTACTCTTAAGCATTGGCATAGTCATATCCGTTAAGGTACACATAGCACACACGAAATTTGGTTGAAATCCAAATGATAGTATAGAAGATACATGTATTTAAATTTGGACCTCTCAGTAGGCTTAGAATCATGTTGGTAGCACTGACGTATATAAGTTACTCTAAATTAATATAGAATGTCAGGTACTATACGTGTGCATACTTTTAGGCTGTCGGCTTGCATACTTTCTGATGTATGGGTATTTGGATAAAAAAATTGAGAGCATTTTTTAACAGTTGGCAGACCTGGTGGCTCTTAAGAATACGCTCAGTCATACCTGTTTATGTACGCATAGCACATACGAACTTTGGTTGATATCCAATTGATAGTGTAGACGTTATATGCATTTAAAATTTGGACCTATCAGCAAGCTTATAATCATTTTGGCAACACTGCCATGTATGGCCTCCTGGAAATTAAACTGCAATATTATTATCTATATGTGTGCCAATTTTGAAATATCTCCCATTCATACCTTCAAAGATATCCAACATGGAGCTCAAATTTCAATTGCGATTTTCAGCAGTTGGTAGCACTGACATCATTTTCAAATATGGCCGTGAGATATTCAGGTATAGATCTTTACTGCTACCAAATTTTGTTTCGATTGCTGCAGCCGTTTAGGAGTTGATAGGGGGGGGGGGACACACACACAGCCAGCAAGCCAGACAGAAGGACAGACAGACAGACACACATTTGCCCGATCTCATAAGTCTACTTTTTCCTCATTTTTGCAAAATGTGAAAAGTAGGCTAAAAATGTAATGACCTACCTGACCACCTTAATAAAATCAAAATTCCCGGAATTGAATGTGAAGATAATTCGTTTATACGTGAGGACAAGGACTTTTATCAGAATCCGTCACCTGAATAGGCATATCGAGATCAAATTACTGGAGAAATATGCAGCAAAAAAGAACAAACTCGGGTCGCTTCGTCATCTAAAACTCAAGTCGCATAAAAGGTAAGTGTTTATAAACTGATACCAATGTTACATTAATAATGTATGTTGTTGGGACTGGGACATCTTGATCATCAGCTCCGTGTACTTGTGTATTCAATTTGTAATCCGGGCTTTTAAGGTGACTGTTGTAATGTGTGTGTGTGACCGTAATTATTAGGGACGGAAATGGGGTAAGTGCTCCGGAACTTGAAACAAGGTAGGCTACTATCTCGGCATTTGACTGGAGAGAGTGTGGAAAGCCGCTGTCAGCGACGGGATTTGAACCTCTGAACTCCCGACTTCCTGCAGCCTCTCATCGCGGTAGTAGCGAGCAATTTAACGCACTTCACTACACCTCAGGATCGCTAAAGCATGATTATGTAGCCTATCTATCGCTATATTTCGTATTTCTATCCTTAGCACGTCTGTTATTGTGTTTTGTGAGGCTCTTCTTTAGCTCAGCTGATACTAAGGTGCGGTACCGTAGCTAATCTGAAGTATTATTTGTGTGTGTTTATGAAGTATATTTCACATTATAAACCACTGCAATACATTGTTTATACCTTTCTCTTTATAACGCGCCTATTGCCATTATTGTGATTGAATACCACGAGCGGAAAAGAGAAGTGAAATATGACTGTGTTTCCCGTAAGAATGCATTGTAAATATCAGCTGGTATGCGCCTGATACATCCGAGCTGCGTCACAGTGTATCATCCAATGGGAGCGAGAGGCACCGGAGTGTCCTACCTTATAGTTTACTTACCTTGGACAGCCTTCGTCGAGCGAGGTCGTGTCTGACTCACGTGCGGTACCGGTCCTGTGCTTGGCTATTTCTGTGCGTATATCTGCTGTCGAACCACTGAATACCGTGTTCTGTGAGCGGTTCATATTCAGATAACTCTCGTCTTGTACTAGTAAAAGACAATCACCATGGTTACAAAATTTGTGCGCAAGCTCACTTTAAACTGTGTTTTTGAACGCGACAACAGGCCCAGTGCATGGGAGGTGCACAATTGGATCTCCACTTGTTTGAAAATCACTGCTGACCAGATCGAGATGATTCAACTCGACAATTTGGACAACGCCGTATATTTAAAGGTAATTTCCCAAGTACTGTTTGAGAGGTTGTTAAGTCTACATGCGGGCCAACAGAAAATTACTTTGTCAGATGGTCGAATAGGGACTGTGTCAATTACTGCTGCCGACAATGTCATCAAAACAGTTCGTATTCTCAATGTTCCCCCGGAGGTTCCCATCGGTTCAATAATAAGTACTCTTAGCAAATATGGTAAAGTGAATGAGCATCGAAATGAAGAATGGTCTGCGCAATACCCATTTCGGGTGCAGAATGGCATACGCGCAGTGCGCATGGACTTGAAGGAAGCCTTCCCCTCGTTCATTTCCATTGAAGGCTATCGTGCACAGATTGTTTATGATGACCAAATGCGAACTTGCCTTGCGTGTAATTCAAAGAACCATTTACGACCCCAGTGTCCCCTGCGACAAGCACGCGCTTTTGACCAGCGTACGGTAGGACCTGACACTATTGAACCAGAAAATACCACCCTGCCGGTTAGTGGCGACCCATCAACCTCGAGTCACCCAACCCCAGCATGGGCCCGGAACAAGTCCCGCCAGCAGCTCCAGCTCCTAAGCACGCTGTTGATCACTCGGACTTCCCCACACTAGATGAAAGCACACACAAACGTCGGAGACCGGACAGTGAAGGTACCGGTTTAACAGTCCCACCACCACCAGGAACCCATGACGGAATTTCCGGCAAGTACACAACAGCTGAAGTAATTGCGCCTACAAGCTCTGATCTGCTGCAGGATAACCCTCACCACACGTCCCGGATCCGCCCCCGACGGCCCCACTGCCCAATCTAACTGACACTGCAAACAGCCTTGCCACAGATGACGATATGGAAATTGAGGTTGCTGGGAGTAGAACAGCTAGTACTGCTCACCGCCACGTGACAGCTCCGGAAACTGGGAAGACTACGTCCATACCCCCATCAGCTGCTACAACGCACAAGGAAATCACTCCAGTGAAAACCGCCCCGCTTAGTCATCGAGACCCACGGTTACCTCCGAGACTGAAGAGTACTGATAAATCCCTTGGCAATTCTAAACGTTGACCTACAATATTAGCTGCTGTTCCTTTGTTTTTCATCAATAACGTCAGTCTTACAGGCCACTATCGCATATAGAACATGTATTTCTCTCCTTTGTTTCTACATTTCGTGCTCGTTTTCCAGAGCATGGCCAGTATTCTCACGACGTTTGCTACTCCCAATGTCAATGGCGTGAAGAATGTCACCACACCGGCTCTGCTGTGTAGGTTCTTGAAAGAGCACGATATTAATATGTTGTTTCTGCAGGAGGTCAATGAAAACAATTTTGGCTGCTTATAAAATTATGACCATGTTGTGAATGTGGGGGATAACGTCCGGGGCACCGCCATCGTGTATAGAAAGGGTTTCGAAATTACTGATGTCATCATGGACCCCTCAGGTAGAATTTTGTCAGCTTCCTATAATATCATCAGACTGATCAATGTATACGGCCAGTCCGGGACGAACTATAAGCATGACCGGAACGCACTGTTCATCCATGACATCTTGACACATGTAGCGACGTCAGGTCCGGTGATTTTAGCCGGTGATTTCAATTGCACACTGCATCCTCGTGATCAAACAGGCACATTCAACTTCTGTCCAGGGCTGCAGACACTTACCCATTGCATGCAGCTGGTGGATGCCTGGCAACGATTGCATGGTTCGTACGTGGAATTTACCTTCTGTCGTGGGTATTCCAGATCTAGAATAGATCGCGCTTATATCTCCCAGCCTCAAGCACATCATCTTGATAGCTGTAAAGTAGTTCCCGTAGCCTGCAGTGACCACCACAGTGTCATATTTACCCTTAAAGCGCAACGGGGAGACAGATGCTTCATTGGTCGGGGTTCATGGAAAATGAACAAGAATGCTTTTCAAACCCACGACAATGACCAACGCTTTGCCACCGTTTATCAACAATATACTACAACAAAATATCGATACCATAATATTCTAGACTGGTGGATAAAGACGTTAAAGCCAACCATTAGATCTACAGCCGAAACTTTCACCTGTGAACGGTACCACGACCTAAACAGGAAACTCGACTTTTATACCACAGTCATGTATGAACTGCATCGGAAGGAACGACTAGGAGAAAATGTTTCAACACCCCTCAGTTCCATCAAGAAGACTATTATAGGGATTAAAGAGCAGAGTCTCCAGGACTTGCTCCCTCACTTTAAAGGAACCTCCATCTTAGCAGATGAACGAATGTCGCTCTTTCATTTAGCCAAAATGCGAAGATCAGCAAACCGACAATTTATGCATGAATGGATTAATGAACAAGGTATGGTCATCAGAACTCACGAACACATACTCGCCGAAAGTGAGCGCTACTTTCGTGACATGTTGGGAGAAGACAGCGTTAGTGATTTGCAAGTCAATAACATCTTGCGATCTGTTGACAGACATCTCGAGGACGATTACATCCGTTTTCTTGAGACGTCTATCACCAAGGAAGAGGTGAAACATGCTCTAGACCAGACTGCATCTAATAAGACACCCGGCGTTGATGGCATCCCGTACGAGTGGTACCGACACTTTTGGACCATGGTCGGAGATGACCTGACAAGTGTGCTTATCAAGCATTGACCGGTGACATTCCGAATACTTTCACAGATGGGGTTATTCTTCTGATTCCGAAACAATCGAAATGTGTCTATATCACTGACTACAGGCCCATTACTATCTTAAATACCGATTATAAACTTCTGGCCAAGGTGTAAGCAAACAGAATCAGACGCATTCTTCCCGCTTTAATTGGCACTGGGCAAACTTGTACCATTCCAGGATGAAATATCGTGCACAACCTTCTAGCCATTCGTGATATTATCATACACTACTCTGTCGCTGATAACCCCGCAGCTGCACTTGCAAGCATTGACCTTAATAAGGCCTTTGACAGAATAGCCTACACGTATTTATGGAAGTTATTAGAACGCTTTCATTTTCCCGACACAATCATAGCAACTTTCCAACGACTTTACCAAACTGCTTCTTCTCGTGTAATGGTCAACGGGTTTCTGTCATCGAAAATTCCAGTCAAGAAGTCTGTGAGACAAGGATGCCCCTATCAATGGCTCTATTCGTCTTGGCGCTGGAACCCATGGTCAGGATGTCGAACAACGTACTCACTGGCCTCACGATCAACGGAGAGCTTTTCACACTGCGAGCCTATGCCGATGACGTCACGATACTTCTCACAAATGAAGGTGACGCGATACTCGTCCAGCAGACCCTTGAGTCATTTAGTCAGGCCAGTGGAGCACAAGTAAACTATAGAAAGTCATCCTTATTGCTCTTAGGCCCAGGTGACAATAGGCACTACTCCACTACTACCGGTATTCCTACAGTCATCGCATGCAAAATATTGGGTATAACTTTCAGTCGAGATATTGCGGAGACCATAGAGACCAACTGGGCTGCCCGATTAAATGTTCTGAGGTTCCAACTGAAAGAGGAACATTCAAGACGGCTCAATATTCTGCAAAAAAACTGGCACATTAATATGTTTGCTCTGTCGAAACTGTGGTATATGGCGCAAGTACTTCCCCCTCCACATATAATCAGCCAGCGCATTGAAATGGCGATTGGATTCTATCTTTGGAAAGGCTATCGCTATAGAATTCGACGGGAACAACTGCAGTTACCAGAACCGTGTGGTGGGCTGCGACTTTTTGCAGTTGAACTGAAGTGCTCTTCACTCTTCTTGAAAGATATTATCAAGGCGAGAGAGTCTACAGGTGATCCGTTTGTTTGTGCTGCTCTGAAAATCATTGAAACTACTCCTTTACGACAACCCCATCCGTTCCGAACTTTGTTCAGGAAAGCCCTGGGCCTTTTGCTAAAACTTCCCACTGCCCACATCTCCGATGGTTCCTTTAATGAAGCTAAACACATGCATGCTTTTTTTTTATTGCAACTCCGTAATTTCACACCCCTGGTGCATTTAAAATGCCCCAACAAAGACTGGAAGCATATCTGGGACAATGTGCGCAACAAGTGGCTTCCCTTAGAATGGAGACTGTCTGTATATCCCTGCATTAATGAAATCATCCCCACTGGCGAAAAAATGAAGCGGCACGAACAAGTAGCTGATGATGCCTGTCCTGTGTGCAACAGGACTGACACCCTCATCCACCGCATCACTACATGTGGGAGTGCGAACGGCGTGTGGCGATGGACGATGAATGCTATCCACAGCATAGCCGGGCTAACACGCAACAGGGACGAGGTGATCTTGAACTTCGAATTACGGGATGTACTAGGTGAGCCGAAAAAGAATGCCATCTTATGGCTAGCAGCTGCAGCAATCCACTACAACCTTACTGGTTACCGGACACCCCTAGTGAATACCCTGCCTGGTTTTCTGGATCACCTCCGGAAAGAAGGATGGAAACTCGTACAGCGGAAGTGTCTCAACAGTGCTTTTGGAAACTTTTTATATAAATTCTAACAACATACGTGTGGTCATCATTGTGCTACAGTCTTATGATGCTTGGTGTTTTGTTGTTGTGTTTTGTGTGTTTTTATATTTTGTTTTTTTCTCAAAGACTACTATGAACTTAGAACATTACCTTGAGGTAGGAATTGTATTTAGAGATCAGTTATTGTAGCTGTTTTTTTTGGTAAACACAAGAATGAATAAATCAATGTATAAAAAAAATTGGAGGTAAGTGGACTTGAAAAAAAAAAAACACACAGTGAAACTTGACATCGTAAATCTTTATTAAATCTTTAAGGTGGAACATACAATAACGATTTTAATATTATGGCCTGTTATTAATCCTGTACTCAACGTGCTATAAGAAGCGAAGTTTTATTTTTTCAAAATTCAAATCGTAACAAGTTTTGCCCATTTTTCAAAATTTGGTTCTTGCATTGTGTTGATCTTCACCGTTCCCCCTCATATCGCCTTGTTTATAGTATGTTTGAACTTTCCCTTAAGTGGGTACTGTGCCCATTTAGCAAGAAATATGCCAATCACAGTATACCAGCGTAGCTCAATTCGGGATTTCGGGGCAGCGGTAAGTTCCCCCACTCTGTGACTCACATATTTTGGATTAATTAGAGGATACACTTGCAAAATAACAACAAAATCAACTCCTATTTAAACATATTTAATTAATAAAATTAATGGCGCTACAAACATTTTTAACACGTTAATTACTGACCCAAATATCAACTGCTTGTTCCAGATGAACAAGGGATCACAAAATAAAATAAACAAATATTGAATTCAAAACTTGTGGTTTTCACATAAACCAGCAATTCTTACTTAATCTCACTTCCATAAAGCACTAACATTAAGTTTACATAACTCCGAGCTCTTTGGCTCCATGCATTTACGTTATTACGGTGTCATTCTTGCACACCTCAAACACTAGCTTTTATATTTTCTTATTTCTCAAAAACAAATATATAATTATATTTAAAATCTATGTTAATTATCTAACTCAATATTTCTGGGCATGTCCACACATTCAGTTGTTATCATCTCTCTTTATTTCACAAATATATTAAGGTAATCAGAAAATCAATTGTGTACTCCAGAGCGTGAAGGTACTTGACACAGTCAAAAAACTATAGTTACTCCCGAACTCAGTTGCCTTCAATCAACTCGTGGAATCCCACGTCCATACATTATTACAATAGGGATTGTTATTTATCTCTTATGTCTCAATAGACCATTATCATATAAGAAAATACGATCTGAACCGGCAAACGAAATATCCATCTTTAAGGACCTCGGTTCCACGCCCGGGTCGTTAACAACTTTAAACACTCCTGGTGTATTTATTTCTCTTTACAACAGCTTACGAGACGGTCTCTGTTCCTTCTCGCTTTAAGAAAGCTAGACTCTACTCCTTGGGGTGCGATTTATGACATGTTAGGGTGGCGGCGACATCCTGTCTGACCCAACATTAGCAGCTTATTTTCAAGGCTTTCAAAACAAACCTTCCCATTCTATCCAGTTCTGGGGAGACCGGGCTTTATTGTACCGTATACATTCAAACAACTATTCTTTGGTTCAAAGACCATTTTCATATCCTTGGCATTTATTAATTATGAGAGGGTCCTCATTGATTGGGAAGATTAAATACACATACGACGACGGAAAATTTCAGGGGCTTTTTTTATAAGAAGATCCTGCATTCGAATCTCTTCAGGTGCCTCGGGAACTAATCCCGTACAGAGGACTTATTTCAAAATGCGATTTAGAGTCGGCCGTGGCCCATATGACATACGCTCAATAATACCATATATTAGCTCCCTTTTTAAATACATACACAATGCCTCGTGATACTAATGTCACAAAATAGAGGACTTACACAATTATCAATTCACTGCAATCAACTACCCTCCATAAGTAATGTACCAAGTATTTAACCACTACGCGTTCCTAGCGTGACACTTTAATATTATATTTGCGCTCATTATGCGCTATGCATTATTTTAAGCCGAAAATGTCTTCCCAAGAACTGATAAAGTCTCTTTAGTAACAATTCATATTATTTTAACTCACATATTAATCTTTCCATGGTCGATAAATCGCTCCCTGTTTTAAAATATTCCATTGAACCTCATTTCTTACACATACGTTAAGGCTTAACGTTCTTATGTTCATATCAATTTATTTGATTTTTATTTAACATTTCCATATTTAATTATTATTATTATTATCTTTATTCTTTATACAAGCTCAAAAGCTATTTCTTTCATATCTCAACTTTACTTTATTTCAATGCCTTTTATGATAATTAACTGATATTTCGCTTGCTCTTATGACATTTGTTAAATACATTAACCCTTTATTCACATTTTTCCTCTACGGGACTTATTCTTTACATAATTATTCATAATTTCTCTATTTATTTTATTATTGTTCAGACCGTATTCTTGATTATTCAGCATTTATTCATTAAAACACATCCCTTTCACTCAAAAACTCCGGTGGTTTTTGTACACAATCAATTTCTGACACCAAAATAAAAATGAATTTTGTACTCACATATTTTCCAGATCATCCCATGATCTTAAATCTGGTGCGGTGTTTCATTTTTAGGGCCCACTTTGAACTTTTTACACCATATTGAAGGTATTCATCTTACGTAAAAACACTTTTTGACCTATATCTAGAACACTTAATATTGGCGACATTTTTATATACTGGTGTGTCCCTTTTGAACACATAATAACACTAAAAATATTATCTAACACACAATCTTGATTATTTTACACTTCACAATTACTCGATCACTAGGCCGTACTTCTGAGCCTATCACACGTGATCTTCTTAAATTCCCGTTTCCAAGGGTGAAATTTATTCGATGTCGGCTTCCTATTCTGAAGAATGCGAAAGTCCCGAAACATCTACTATTCCCTGGAGTTCAATTCTGCTATTCCTATCCTGGATAACTGGCTATTATCTAGCTTGAACGGCTTCTCTGTAAATCTGTCTATTGATCCTAACGAGAGTCTATATGGATCGAGGTCTCCTCTAAGACCTATAGATTTAGTTTCTAGCAGCTAGCACTTCTCGATTCTAGTACTATTAGAATTGTTCGCCTGCTTTCTGGAGCTAATATTTATAGTCTCCTATTCTAATTATTTGAACTGTTTTAACACTCCTACGTTTCGAACCGTATTCTGTTCTTCCTTTCTAGGTTGCTTCAATTTAAATAACAGTTTATCTGTCTGGTACGATACTTCCGTACGTTATGATCTGTTCGTTCGAACATTTAACGACCTATCGCCTTTAAGTCCGACGTTCGCAGCCTGCTATGACTATATCTTGCGAATTTTCACTTTAACTTGTATGCAGTCGGGCCTAAATCCTATAATTAGGATTTTCCTAATATTTCACTACGGCGGTACTTTAAAATTTCGTCTTGACTGCTCCTTATGGAGGCAAGCAAGTCGTTACTACTGTGACGCCTGTGGCTATTGGATCTTACTTCGGTGATGTAAAACAGCGTTTCTCCCCTCAAGGAGTACTGGTAGCTGTTATCGATGTAACGCAGAGTTACGTCCCCTCACGGACTGTC
This sequence comes from Meconema thalassinum, assembly GCA_946902985.2. Lineage (NCBI taxonomy): Eukaryota > Metazoa > Arthropoda > Insecta > Orthoptera > Tettigoniidae > Meconema > Meconema thalassinum. The sequence goes on from OX336392.1 coordinate 165,121,563, forward strand.
GGAATGATTACTTCTACGTCGTGGAGCAGCACTTCCCCTCACGGAATGCTCGTAGGACTGCATGCGATGTGACACAGTGACGTGCCCTCTGGCTGTCTGAATACTGCATTCGGTGCTTATACTTGTTGCGCAGTATGACCTCCCCTGAGGTTCATACGTTTGAAGACTTTGATGCAGCACCTCCGGTCAAGGAGTGCTCGTTGTAACTGCATGCGATGTGACACAGTAACGTGCCCTCTGGCTGTCTGAATACTGCATTCAGTGCTTATACTTGTTGCGCAGTATGACCTCCCCTGAGGTTCATACGTTTGAAGACTTTGATGCAGCACCTCCGGTCACGGAGTGCTCGTTGTAACTGCATGCGATGTGATACAGCGTTACGCCCCCTCACGGGCTCTCAGAATGACTGCATGATTGGCTTGGAAACGCCCGAAGCTTTATACTGTTTTACTACAAAAAAATAAGACTCAAGCCTTTTCTGTGGTCAACTTCTAAAATAATGGTTCCACAAATATAAACTTTATACCTTCCGAAAGCTCGTCTTCTCAATGTCTAATGATCTTATTGCACCTAAGAATCGATCGTGCAATTCGGAGATATTAATTAATTTCTCGTCCTCAATTGTGTGGGTGTTGCATTCTTTTTGCTCTCTCCCCTCCACAGAGGCTTAGGTAATTCCCCTATGACGTCGTCTTACGTCGGCAGTTTATTTCTGCACAATTATTACATGGTTTCTCTATACTGAAAAATCTCTCATTCAAAATAATTCACTGTACTGTGCTTGTTTACTCATTATTATGCTCGTAAACGTGTTAATTTTAATTATTCCTCTTCTGGCGCGTATGCGACGTTGTCAATTTCCAGCCACGTCAGCTTGAATTCCGATTCAGGCTTCTCTTTCTAACACGGTGGAAAATTCCACTCAGTTATTAATACTCGTGACCGGCCCTCTCTGAAATGTCGAGTGGGGTGATCTCATCTAAGGAGCATCTGTCCCTAGTCGCTTGCACAATGTTAAGCTATATTCCTGGCTTAAAATCTCTCTCCGTTCCTTTAAGAAACTATACGTTTCTTTCATTTCTTCCTTAAGGACATTGGTTCGACCGTCATGGACCCTATGGCCCAAGGGTTCATCTCTCCCCTCCTTAGGTAAATAAATTTTCGAAAATTTTGAGGAAATTTATTTCAATTTAATTTGTATTACTTTTCCGTCGAATCCATCATAACGTCATCCGTATTTACTGTTATTTTATTTTCTTAAGGTTCCTTCCACTAATTGTGTAGGTTGGGTATGCTCAATCTTTACCCTTTTTTTCTCCTTTATTACATTAAAATTTTCCTTTTCAACAAAATCAATTACTTCTTTAAAGTTCCTCTCCTTTCTGGTCTGTGTTTAGGTTGGGTCTCCAAGAGTTCCCATTCATTCATTTATTCCCTAGTGGACGTCTCCACTCAGGCCATAAATCTCTTGTCACGTTCAGTGTTTACAACTCTCTCCCCTCGTCTGGCGCGCTCTTCCAAACTCGAGTCGCCAGTTGGTTTCCTTTCTTCTTTTCTCAGGTCAGACTTCAAGTCAGTCTGTTCTTTATTCGTTATCTTTTTTCAACTTAAATTACTTTATGTTAATTATCTTGCGGGTGCAATTAGCTTTACCCGTAACTTACTCCATTACAGTTATCAGACTTCAAGTCTGTTACACTTCAATTAAAATTTTTAAGAGCTCAGTCTGACTTCACCTGACTCTTTCTGGTTCTCTTCCCTATTCCTCATCTCTCTTTGAGATGGTATTTCAGCAAATATTATACTTATTTCTCATATTCTTTGCTGGTTGCAAATATCTTTACCCGTTTGTTCCTATGGGATAATTCTCTTCCTTCACCTCATATCGAGATGGCATTTTCCAAGAGTATTTCTTTTTCCTACTCTTCCAATTCTTTAGATTTTCCAAATCTCTTTTCTTTCTCTTCTTTTTATCCTTCCCTTTCTTCTTCCGATGCTTCCAGCTGACATATGCCTGGGCCTCCTCTTTCTCCAAGGCATTGTTTATTACTCCCCCTCTTTTCATTGTTTCCATGGGGTATCCATTTCCTGGTACACCAACTATCAACGGCGGTTTTCCTCCTTTTGGCTCTTCTTCAGAGATGTCTCCTCTCATTTTTTCATTGCTCCCAACAATCTCATCCTTTTCTTTTAGGGTTTCTTGGCTCTTATTAGCACTTTCCTCCATTTCTCTAGTCTTTCTTTGGCAATCTAGACATTTAATCATTAATTCGAGGATCTGGGCTTTCAATTTTTCCTCTTCTTCCTTTAATGCCCTTTTATTTTCCTGGTCCTGTATTTCTTCGAAGTTTTCCTTTTCCCTTTCTGTGGAATCTTGAACCTCTGTTTCCATCGATGCTTCATTGATATTTTCAATATTTGTTTCATCTAATTTCTCTATTTCTTCTGGAATTATCATTTCCGTTTCTTCAACTATCAATTCCTTTAGTATCTCCTGTTCCGAGATTACTTCTTGTTCTTCCAGCTCAACTTTTTCATACAAATGAGTCTCTTCCGTTTGGAGCTCATTTTCATTTTGGCTATCCTCCTGTTCTGGAGTTACGATCTCTTCCTGAATTTCCATTGGTTTCTCTGGAAGGATCTCCAAAGTTTCTTCAATTTCCACGGGAGTCATGATGCTCTCTATTTCTTGTTTTTCTTCTTTAATCTCAACTTTGGGCTTTTCTGGCACCATGATTTATTTTTCTTCTTCAATTTCGGCTTGTTTTTCAACTTCCGTCTGGACAGCTGTTTCATTTTTGACTGGAATAGCCATTTCTTTTGCTTTGAGGTCCTCGGCTAATATGTATTCCTCATATCTCTTCTGGGCAGCCTCTAACATCTCTTGGTATTCCTGGATCTTGCCTTCCCTCATTTTGGCAAATTCCTGGATAGTTATTATAACCTCTTTATTCAATATTTCGCGTATAAACTCCATCATTTTCCTGTACTCATTTTCCACTTGATCCCGATGTTCTTGTACCTCCTTTCTTCTATCGACTTCTTCGTATTTAAATGATGACTGAATGTTCTTCCATCTATTACTTATTTCATTCATTTTTCCCTGTATTTCCTGAGTTTCTTCTATGACTTTTTTCTGCTCTGTCCAGGAACTTAATTCAATCAATCCCTTCTGATCCAGGCTTTCTACGAATTTCCGTCTTATTATATTCAGATCTGTTCCAACCGTAATAAATAATCTCTCTACTTCTTGTTTAGATACCTTTCCCAATTTTCCCCTTAATTCACTAAGGATTTTAATTACACTATCCCTTTTTCGTATAATATTCTGCAGTTGCTCATCAATTGTTTCAAATTCTTCAGGCCCCAGTCCTAAATGCAGCTTCCCAAATTTCTCTATCGTTTCATCATATTTCTGACGTACCTTTTCGATAAAACCTTCATACATTTCTATATGCCTTAACGAAGCCAATTCTATATTCTCTTGAGGTGGAATATTAGTACTATCGTTCTTTTCCCCTTCGTTTTCTGAGCCTACCTGAACCAACATTACTACGTGAGACTTTGTATTATCCTTATTCTTATCATTATCAATTACATTTTCCCTTGGAATTGGTTTACAAATTTCCTTTTCCTTTCCGAGCTCTAAAGGCTCAACATTTATTACCCCTTTGTCTGCAGACATGTTACCATCTCTTCGTGTAACTATGTCTCCAGGTGCACGCATGCTTTCTACAGAAACATTTATCATTTCTTTGGTTGGGTACTCTTTCTCACCTGTAGTTTTACCTTTCCCTGGGCTCTCGGCCCTTACATTCTCAGAGAGCCTCCGCCTCTCTTCACTTAACAACATCATATTAAAATACAGTGGGCCTCTAATGCCACCACACTAGTACATGCTTGAGAGATGATACTCTGAATCCGTGTGTCCCAATTTCTTTAAAATATTACTTTGGTACGGGTATTCACTTACAACGTACCCTTTTACTACTTTTATTCAATTTCATAAACCTTTATGGAAGTATTTAAAATTCAAAATTTCGAAAAACCATTTTTTTTTTCAAAAAAAGTGAAAATTTTGATTTTTCGAGAAAACTCGGGTTTTCTCTAGGAAAACTCATCCCCACGTTGGGCGCCATGTTTAGTGTTAGGTTGCTAGGGGGTTTGATAATAAAATATTATATTCAGGGCTGCTCGGTATGAGTTTCCAGGGACCCATGCGGTCAGTTAATATTTTACGTTGTAGCTTTTCCTATCATTACTCTATTTTTACATGATATGACCGACTTAAGTGTTCCTCTAGTTATTAATCCAGCACAGTATTTATATATCCCCCTGTGCCCATTTAGCAAGAAATATGCCAATCACAGTATACCAGCGTAGCTCAATTCGGGATTTCGGGGCAGCGGTAAGTTCCCCCACTCTGTGACTCACATATTTTGGATTAATTAGAGGATACACTTGCAAAATAACAACAAAATCAACTCCTATTTAAACATATTTAATTAATAAAATTAATGGCGCTACAAACATTTTTAACACGTTAATTACTGACCCAAATATCAACTGCTTGTTCCAGATGAACAAGGGATCACAAAATAAAATAAACAAATATTGAATTCAAAACTTGTGGTTTTCACATAAACCAGCAATTCTTACTTAATCTCACTTCCATAAAGCACTAACATTAAGTTTACATAACTCCGAGCTCTTTGGCTCCATGCATTTACGTTATTACGGTGTCATTCTTGCACACCTCAAACACTAGCTTTTATATTTTCTTATTTCTCAAACACAAATATATAATTATATTTAAAATCTATGTTAATTATCTAACTCAATATTTCTGGGCATGTCCACACATTCAGTTGTTATCATCTCTCTTTATTTCACAAATATATTAAGGTAATCAGAAAATCAATTGTGTACTCCAGAGCGTGAAGGTACTTGACACAGTCAAAAAACTATAGTTACTCCCGAACTCAGTTGCCTTCAATCAACTCGTGGAATCCCACGTCCATACATTATTACAATAGGGATTGTTATTTATCTCTTATGTCTCAATAGACCATTATCATATAAGAAAATACGATCTGAACCGGCAAACGAAATATCCATCTTTAAGGACCTCGGTTCCACGCCCGGGTCGTTAACAACTTTAAACACTCCTGGTGTATTTATTTCTCTTTACAACAGCTTACGAGACGGTCTCTGTTCCTTCTCGCTTTAAGAAAGCTAGACTCTACTCCTTGGGGTGCGATTTATGACATGTTAGGGTGGCGGCGACATCCTGTCTGACCCAACATTAGCAGCTTATTTTCAAGGCTTTCAAAACAAACCTTCCCATTCTATCCAGTTCTGGGGAGACCGGGCTTTATTGTACCGTATACATTCAAACAACTATTCTTTGGTTCAAAGACCATTTTCATATCCTTGGCATTTATTAATTATGAGAGGGTCCTCAATGATTGGGAAGATTAAATACACATACGACGACGGAAAATTTCAGGGGCTTTTTTTATAAGAAGATCCTGCATTCGAATCTCTTCAGGTGCCTCGGGAACTAATCCCGTACAGAGGACTTATTTCAAAATGCGATTTAGAGTCGGCCGTGGCCCATATGACATACGCTCAATAATACCATATATTAGCTCCCTTTTTAAATACATACACAATGCCTCGTGATACTAATGTCACAAAATAGAGGACTTACACAATTATCAATTCACTGCAATCAACTACCCTCCATAAGTAATGTACCAAGTATTTAACCACTACGCGTTCCTAGCGTGACACTTTAATATTATATTTGCGCTCATTATGCGCTATGCATTATTTTAAGCCGAAAATGTCTTCCCAAGAACTGATAAAGTCTCTTTAGTAACAATTCATATTATTTTAACTCACATATTAATCTTTCCATGGTCGATAAATCGCTCCCTGTTTTAAAATATTCCATTGAACCTCATTTCTTACACATACGTTAAGGCTTAACGTTCTTATGTTCATATCAATTTATTTGATTTTTATTTAACATTTCCATATTTAATTATTATTATTATTATCTTTATTCTTTATACAAGCTCAAAAGCTATTTCTTTCATATCTCAACTTTACTTTATTTCAATGCCTTTTATGATAATTAACTGATATTTCGCTTGCTCTTATGACATTTGTTAAATACATTAACCCTTTATTCACATTTTTCCTCTACGGGACTTATTCTTTACATAATTATTCATAATTTCTCTATTTATTTTATTATTGTTCAGACCGTATTCTTGATTATTCAGCATTTATTCATTAAAACACATCCCTTTCACTCAAAAACTCCGGTGGTTTTTGTACACAATCAATTTCTGACACCAAAATAAAAATGAATTTTGTACTCACATATTTTCCAGATCATCCCATGATCTTAAATCTGGTGCGGTGTTTCATTTTTAGGGCCCACTTTGAACTTTTTACACCATATTGAAGGTATTCATCTTACGTAAAAACACTTTTTGACCTATATCTAGAACACTTAATATTGGCGACATTTTTATATACTGGTGTGTCCCTTTTGAACACATAATAACACTAAAAATATTATCTAACACACAATCTTGATTATTTTACACTTCACAATTACTCGATCACTAGGCCGTACTTCTGAGCCTATCACACGTGATCTTCTTAAATTCCCGTTTCCAAGGGTGAAATTTATTCGATGTCGGCTTCCTATTCTGAAGAATGCGAAAGTCCCGAAACATCTACTATTCCCTGGAGTTCAATTCTGCTATTCCTATCCTGGATAACTGGCTATTATCTAGCTTGAACGGCTTCTCTGTAAATCTGTCTATTGATCCTAACGAGAGTCAATATGGATCGAGGTCTCCTCTAAGACCTATAGATTTAGTTTCTAGCAGCTAGCACTTCTCGATTCTAGTACTATTAGAATTGTTCGCCTGCTTTCTGGAGCTAATATTTATAGTCTCCTATTCTAATTATTTGAACTGTTTTAACACTCCTACGTTTCGAACCGTATTCTGTTCTTCCTTTCTAGGTTGCTTCAATTTAAATAACAGTTTATCTGTCTGGTACGATACTTCCGTACGTTATGATCTGTTCGTTCGAACATTTAACGACCTATCGCCTTTAAGTCCGACGTTCGCAGCCTGCTATGACTATATCTTGCGAATTTTCACTTTAACTTGTATGCAGTCGGGCCTAAATCCTATAATTAGGATTTTCCTAATATTTCACTACGGCGGTACTTTAAAATTTCGTCTTGACTGCTCCTTATGGAGGCAAGCAAGTCGTTACTACTGTGACGCCTGTGGCTATTGGATCTTACTTCGGTGATGTAAAACAGCGTTTCTCCCCTCAAGGAGTACTGGTAGCTGTTATCGATGTAACGCAGAGTTACGTCCCCTCACGGACTGTCGGAATGATTACTTCTACGTCGTGGAGCAGCACTTCCCCTCACGGAATGCTCGTAGGACTGCATGCGATGTGACACAGTGACGTGCCCTCTGGCTGTCTGAATACTGCATTCGGTGCTTATACTTGTTGCGCAGTATGACCTCCCCTGAGGTTCATACGTTTGAAGACTTTGATGCAGCACCTCCGGTCACGGAGTGCTCGTTGTAACTGCATGCGATGTGACACAGTAACGTGCCCTCTGGCTGTCTGAATACTGCATTCAGTGCTTATACTTGTTGCGCAGTATGACCTCCCCTGAGGTTCATACGTTTGAAGACTTTGATGCAGCACCTCCGGTCACGGAGTGCTCGTTGTAACTGCATGCGATGTGATACAGCGTTACGCCCCCTCACGGGCTCTCAGAATGACTGCATGATTGGCTTGGAAACGCCCGAAGCTTTATACTGTTTTACTACAAAAAAATAAGACTCAAGCCTTTTCTGTGGTCAACTTCTAAAATAATGGTTCCACAAATATAAACTTTATACCTTCCGAAAGCTCGTCTTCTCAATGTCTAATGATCTTATTGCACCTAAGAATCGATCGTGCAATTCGGAGATATTAATTAATTTCTCGTCCTCAATTGTGTGGGTGTTGCATTCTTTTTGCTCTCTCCCCTCCACAGAGGCTTAGGTAATTCCCCTATGACGTCGTCTTACGTCGGCAGTTTATTTCTGCACAATTATTACATGGTTTCTCTATACTGAAAAATCTCTCATTCAAAATAATTCACTGTACTGTGCTTGTTTACTCATTATTATGCTCGTAAACGTGTTAATTTTAATTATTCCTCTTCTGGCGCGTATGCGACGTTGTCAATTTCCAGCCACGTCAGCTTGAATTCCGATTCAGGCTTCTCTTTCTAACACGGTGGAAAATTCCACTCAGTTATTAATACTCGTGACCGGCCCTCTCTGAAATGTCGAGTGGGGTGATCTCATCTAAGGAGCATCTGTCCCTAGTCGCTTGCACAATGTTAAGCTATATTCCTGGCTTAAAATCTCTCTCCGTTCCTTTAAGAAACTATACGTTTCTTTCATTTCTTCCTTAAGGACATTGGTTCGACCGTCATGGACCCTATGGCCCAAGGGTTCATCTCTCCCCTCCTTAGGTAAATAAATTTTCGAAAATTTTGAGGAAATTTATTTCAATTTAATTTGTATTACTTTTCCGTCGAATCCATCATAACGTCATCCGTATTTACTGTTATTTTATTTTCTTAAGGTTCCTTCCACTAATTGTGTAGGTTGGGTATGCTCAATCTTTACCCTTTTTTTCTCCTTTATTACATTAAAATTTTCCTTTTCAACAAAATCAATTACTTCTTTAAAGTTCCTCTCCTTTCTGGTCTGTGTTTAGGTTGGGTCTCCAAGAGTTCCCATTCATTCATTTATTCCCTAGTGGACGTCTCCACTCAGGCCATAAATCTCTTGTCACGTTCAGTGTTTACAACTCTCTCCCCTCGTCTGGCGCGCTCTTCCAAACTCGAGTCGCCAGTTGGTTTCCTTTCTTCTTTTCTCAGGTCAGACTTCAAGTCAGTCTGTTCTTTATTCGTTATCTTTTTTCAACTTAAATGACTTTATGTTAATTATCTTGCGGGTGCAATTAGCTTTACCCGTAACTTACTCCATTACAGTTATCAGACTTCAAGTCTGTTACACTTCAATTAAAATTTTTAAGAGCTCAGTCTGACTTCACCTGACTCTTTCTGGTTCTCTTCCCTATTCCTCATCTCTCTTTGAGATGGTATTTCAGCAAATATTATACTTATTTCTCATATTCTTTGCTGGTTGCAAATATCTTTACCCGTTTGTTCCTATGGGATAATTCTCTTCCTTCACCTCATATCGAGATGGCATTTTCCAAGAGTATTTCTTTTTCCTACTCTTCCAATTCTTTAGATTTTCCAAATCTCTTTTCTTTCTCTTCTTTTTATCCTTCCCTTTCTTCTTCCGATGCTTCCAGCTGACATATGCCTGGGCCTCCTCTTTCTCCAAGGCATTGTTTATTACTCCCCCTCTTTTCATTGTTTCCATGGGGTATCCATTTCCTGGTACACCAACTATCAACGGCGGTTTTCCTCCTTTTGGCTCTTCTTCAGAGATGTCTCCTCTCATTTTTTCATTGCTCCCAACAATCTCATCCTTTTCTTTTAGGGTTTCTTGGCTCTTATTAGCACTTTCCTCCATTTCTCTAGTCTTTCTTTGGCAATCTAGACATTTAATCATTAATTCGAGGATCTGGGCTTTCAATTTTTCCTCTTCTTCCTTTAATGCCCTTTTATTTTCCTGGTCCTGTATTTCTTCGAAGTTTTCCTTTTCCCTTTCTGTGGAATCTTGAACCTCTGTTTCCATCGATGCTTCATTGATATTTTCAATATTTGTTTCATCTAATTTCTCTATTTCTTCTGGAATTATCATTTCCGTTTCTTCAACTATCAATTCCTTTAGTATCTCCTGTTCCGAGATTACTTCTTGTTCTTCCAGCTCAACTTTTTCATACAAATGAGTCTCTTCCGTTTGGAGCTCATTTTCATTTTGGCTATCCTCCTGTTCTGGAGTTACGATCTCTTCCTGAATTTCCATTGGTTTCTCTGGAAGGATCTCCAAAGTTTCTTCAATTTCCACGGGAGTCATGATGCTCTCTATTTCTTGTTTTTCTTCTTTAATCTCAACTTTGGGCTTTTCTGGCACCATGATTTATTTTTCTTCTTCAATTTCGGCTTGTTTTTCAACTTCCGTCTGGACAGCTGTTTCATTTTTGACTGGAATAGCCATTTCTTTTGCTTTGAGGTCCTCGGCTAATATGTATTCCTCATATCTCTTCTGGGCAGCCTCTAACATCTCTTGGTATTCCTGGATCTTGCCTTCCCTCATTTTGGCAAATTCCTGGATAGTTATTATAACCTCTTTATTCAATATTTCGCGTATAAACTCCATCATTTTCCTGTACTCATTTTCCACTTGATCCCGATGTTCTTGTACCTCCTTTCTTCTATCGACTTCTTCGTATTTAAATGATGACTGAATGTTCTTCCATCTATTACTTATTTCATTCATTTTTCCCTGTATTTCCTGAGTTTCTTCTATGACTTTTTTCTGCTCTGTCCAGGAACTTAATTCAATCAATCCCTTCTGATCCAGGCTTTCTACGAATTTCCGTCTTATTATATTCAGATCTGTTCCAACCGTAATAAATAATCTCTCTACTTCTTGTTTAGATACCTTTCCCAATTTTCCCCTTAATTCACTAAGGATTTTAATTACACTATCCCTTTTTCGTATAATATTCTGCAGTTGCTCATCAATTGTTTCAAATTCTTCAGGCCCCAGTCCTAAATGCAGCTTCCCAAATTTCTCTATCGTTTCATCATATTTCTGACGTACCTTTTCGATAAAACCTTCATACATTTCTATATGCCTTAACGAAGCCAATTCTATATTCTCTTGAGGTGGAATATTAGTACTATCGTTCTTTTCCCCTTCGTTTTCTGAGCCTACCTGAACCAACATTACTACGTGAGACTTTGTATTATCCTTATTCTTATCATTATCAATTACATTTTCCCTTGGAATTGGTTTACAAATTTCCTTTTCCTTTCCGAGCTCTAAAGGCTCAACATTTATTACCCCTTTGTCTGCAGACATGTTACCATCTCTTCGTGTAACTATGTCTCCAGGTGCACGCATGCTTTCTACAGAAACATTTATCATTTCTTTGGTTGGGTACTCTTTCTCACCTGTAGTTTTACCTTTCCCTGGGCTCTCGGCCCTTACATTCTCAGAGAGCCTCCGCCTCTCTTCACTTAACAACATCATATTAAAATACAGTGGGCCTCTAATGCCACCACACTAGTACATGCTTGAGAGATGATACTCTGAATCCGTGTGTCCCAATTTCTTTAAAATATTACTTTGGTACGGGTATTCACTTACAACGTACCCTTTTACTACTTTTATTCAATTTCATAAACCTTTATGGAAGTATTTAAAATTCAAAATTTCGAAAAACCATTTTTTTTTCAAAAAAAGTGAAAATTTTGATTTTTCGAGAAAACTCGGGTTTTCTCTAGGAAAACTCAGCCCCACGTTGGGCGCCATGTTTAGTGTTAGGTTGCTAGGGGGTTTGATAATAAAATATTATATTCAGGGCTGCTCGGTATGAGTTTCCAGGGACCCATGCGGTCAGTTAATATTTTACGTTGTAGCTTTTCCTATCATTACTCTATTTTTACATGATATGACCGACTTAAGTGTTCCTCTAGTTATTAATCCAGCACAGTATTTATATATCCCCCTGTGCCCATTTAGCAAGAAATATGCCAATCACAGTATACGAGCGTAGCTCAATTCGGGATTTCGGGGCAGCGGTAAGTTCCCCCACTCTGTGACTCACATATTTTGGATTAATTAGAGGATACACTTGCAAAATAACAACAAAATCAACTCCTATTTAAACATATTTAATTAATAAAATTAATGGCGCTACAAACATTTTTAACACGTTAATTACTGACCCAAATATCAACTGCTTGTTCCAGATGAACAAGGGATCACAAAATAAAATAAACAAATATTGAATTCAAAACTTGTGGTTTTCACATAAACCAGCAATTCTTACTTAATCTCACTTCCATAAAGCACTAACATTAAGTTTACATAACTCCGAGCTCTTTGGCTCCATGCATTTACGTTATTACGGTGTCATTCTTGCACACCTCAAACACTAGCTTTTATATTTTCTTATTTCTCAAACACAAATATATAATTATATTTAAAATCTATGTTAATTATCTAACTCAATATTTCTGGGCATGTCCACACATTCAGTTGTTATCATCTCTCTTTATTTCACAAATATATTAAGGTAATCAGAAAATCAATTGTGTACTCCAGAGCGTGAAGGTACTTGACACAGTCAAAAAACTATAGTTACTCCCGAACTCAGTTGCCTTCAATCAACTCGTGGAATCCCACGTCCATACATTATTACAATAGGGATTGTTATTTATCTCTTATGTCTCAATAGACCATTATCATATAAGAAAATACGATCTGAACCGGCAAACGAAATATCCATCTTTAAGGACCTCGGTTCCACGCCCGGGTCGTTAACAACTTTAAACACTCCTGGTGTATTTATTTCTCTTTACAACAGCTTACGAGACGGTCTCTGTTCCTTCTCGCTTTAAGAAAGCTAGACTCTACTCCTTGGGGTGCGATTTATGACATGTTAGGGTGGCGGCGACATCCTGTCTGACCCAACATTAGCAGCTTATTTTCAAGGCTTTCAAAACAAACCTTCCCATTCTATCCAGTTCTGGGGAGACCGGGCTTTATTGTACCGTATACATTCAAACAACTATTCTTTGGTTCAAAGACCATTTTCATATCCTTGGCATTTATTAATTATGAGAGGGTCCTCAATGATTGGGAAGATTAAATACACATACGACGACGGAAAATTTCAGGGGCTTTTTTTATAAGAAGATCCTGCATTCGAATCTCTTCAGGTGCCTCGGGAACTAATCCCGTACAGAGGACTTATTTCAAAATGCGATTTAGAGTCGGCCGTGGCCCATATGACATACGCTCAATAATACCATATATTAGCTCCCTTTTTAAATACATACACAATGCCTCGTGATACTAATGTCACAAAATAGAGGACTTACACAATTATCAATTCACTGCAATCAACTACCCTCCATAAGTAATGTACCAAGTATTTAACCACTACGCGTTCCTAGCGTGACACTTTAATATTATATTTGCGCTCATTATGCGCTATGCATTATTTTAAGCCGAAAATGTCTTCCCAAGAACTGATAAAGTCTCTTTAGTAACAATTCATATTATTTTAACTCACATATTAATCTTTCCATGGTCGATAAATCGCTCCCTGTTTTAAAATATTCCATTGAACCTCATTTCTTACACATACGTTAAGGCTTAACGTTCTTATGTTCATATCAATTTATTTGATTTTTATTTAACATTTCCATATTTAATTATTATTATTATTATCTTTATTCTTTATACAAGCTCAAAAGCTATTTCTTTCATATCTCAACTTTACTTTATTTCAATGCCTTTTATGATAATTAACTGATATTTCGCTTGCTCTTATGACATTTGTTAAATACATTAACCCTTTATTCACATTTTTCCTCTACGGGACTTATTCTTTACATAATTATTCATAATTTCTCTATTTATTTTATTATTGTTCAGACCGTATTCTTGATTATTCAGCATTTATTCATTAAAACACATCCCTTTCACTCAAAAACTCCGGTGGTTTTTGTACACAATCAATTTCTGACACCAAAATAAAAATGAATTTTGTACTCACATATTTTCCAGATCATCCCATGATCTTAAATCTGGTGCGGTGTTTCATTTTTAGGGCCCACTTTGAACTTTTTACACCATATTGAAGGTATTCATCTTACGTAAAAACACTTTTTGACCTATATCTAGAACACTTAATATTGGCGACATTTTTATATACTGGTGTGTCCCTTTTGAACACATAATAACACTAAAAATATTATCTAACACACAATCTTGATTATTTTACACTTCACAATTACTCGATCACTAGGCCGTACTTCTGAGCCTATCACACGTGATCTTCTTAAATTCCCGTTTCCAAGGGTGAAATTTATTCGATGTCGGCTTCCTATTCTGAAGAATGCGAAAGTCCCGAAACATCTACTATTCCCTGGAGTTCAATTCTGCTATTCCTATCCTGGATAACTGGCTATTATCTAGCTTGAACGGCTTCTCTGTAAATCTGTCTATTGATCCTAACGAGAGTCAATATGGATCGAGGTCTCCTCTAAGACCTATAGATTTAGTTTCTAGCAGCTAGCACTTCTCGATTCTAGTACTATTAGAATTGTTCGCCTGCTTTCTGGAGCTAATATTTATAGTCTCCTATTCTAATTATTTGAACTGTTTTAACACTCCTACGTTTCGAACCGTATTCTGTTCTTCCTTTCTAGGTTGCTTCAATTTAAATAACAGTTTATCTGTCTGGTACGATACTTCCGTACGTTATGATCTGTTCGTTCGAACATTTAACGACCTATCGCCTTTAAGTCCGACGTTCGCAGCCTGCTATGACTATATCTTGCGAATTTTCACTTTAACTTGTATGCAGTCGGGCCTAAATCCTATAATTAGGATTTTCCTAATATTTCACTACGGCGGTACTTTAAAATTTCGTCTTGACTGCTCCTTATGGAGGCAAGCAAGTCGTTACTACTGTGACGCCTGTGGCTATTGGATCTTACTTCGGTGATGTAAAACAGCGTTTCTCCCCTCAAGGAGTACTGGTAGCTGTTATCGATGTAACGCAGAGTTACGTCCCCTCACGGACTGTCGGAATGATTACTTCTACGTCGTGGAGCAGCACTTCCCCTCACGGAATGCTCGTAGGACTGCATGCGATGTGACACAGTGACGTGCCCTCTGGCTGTCTGAATACTGCATTCGGTGCTTATACTTGTTGCGCAGTATGACCTCCCCTGAGGTTCATACGTTTGAAGACTTTGATGCAGCACCTCCGGTCACGGAGTGCTCGTTGTAACTGCATGCGATGTGACACAGTAACGTGCCCTCTGGCTGTCTGAATACTGCATTCGGTGCTTATACTTGTTGCGCAGTATGACCTCCCCTGAGGTTCATACGTTTGAAGACTTTGATGCAGCACCTCCGGTCACGGAGTGCTCGTTGTAACTGCATGCGATGTGATACAGCGTTACGCCCCCTCACGGGCTCTCAGAATGACTGCATGATTGGCTTGGAAACGCCCGAAGCTTTATACTGTTTTACTACAAAAAAATAAGACTCAAGCCTTTTCTGTGGTCAACTTCTAAAATAATGGTTCCACAAATATAAACTTTATACCTTCCGAAAGCTCGTCTTCTCAATGTCTAATGATCTTATTGCACCTAAGAATCGATCGTGCAATTCGGAGATATTAATTAATTTCTCGTCCTCAATTGTGTGGGTGTTGCATTCTTTTTGCTCTCTCCCCTCCACAGAGGCTTAGGTAATTCCCCTATGACGTCGTCTTACGTCGGCAGTTTATTTCTGCACAATTATTACATGGTTTCTCTATACTGAAAAATCTCTCATTCAAAATAATTCACTGTACTGTGCTTGTTTACTCATTATTATGCTCGTAAACGTGTTAATTTTAATTATTCCTCTTCTGGCGCGTATGCGACGTTGTCAATTTCCAGCCACGTCAGCTTGAATTCCGATTCAGGCTTCTCTTTCTAACACGGTGGAAAATTCCACTCAGTTATTAATACTCGTGACCGGCCCTCTCTGAAATGTCGAGTGGGGTGATCTCATCTAAGGAGCATCTGTCCCTAGTCGCTTGCACAATGTTAAGCTATATTCCTGGCTTAAAATCTCTCTCCGTTCCTTTAAGAAACTATACGTTTCTTTCATTTCTTCCTTAAGGACATTGGTTCGACCGTCATGGACCCTATGGCCCAAGGGTTCAGTACTAACCTTCAGCTACAAATTGATTCCAACATATTTCCACATTATTGATTGAGCGTTATTTTTACATTATTATATTGAGCAAACTCATAAACATATTTTTTACGTTCTATAGAAAGACAAATTGAAGCCACAAAAGTTTGAGTGAGTTCCATGTAGTAACTGAAGATTTAACACCCATTTAAAAAGAAGGAAAAATCCAAGCATTCTTATAAACGTATGAGGGAAACGGTGAAGGCTAGCACAAATAAAGAACCAGGTTTGAACAAGTAGTTCCGTGAAAAACCAAATAGCCTTTTCAAAATCCTACTTATGTTAATTGCCTCTATCAACAGGCACATTTCCAGTTTGACTGCTGTAATAGATTCCTAGATATAGAGAACCGTCTAAATATTTCGTATATTCACCATGTTGGCCTTTGAATTATGTAAGCCTTACTATTACACGAAGATTATTGTGCAGATGATTTAATAAAACTTCAGTCGCATGATTAGGACATAAGAACTAAAAACTTAATTAATTTTTTTGCACAGCTGCCATCTTGATGATATGTAAACAATTCAACTAAATTAGATGTCAGTGCATTGCAATTTTTATAGTTATTTGTTGTACAAAGTTTAACTGCGTTCGGATGGTTAAATCACGAGAAAAGTCTATTTAAATGTTTCAAAATTGCTTGGCCGCCATGTTCTTTTTATAGTTAATAGGTTTCTGAAAGCCACATAGGTGAACGTCTAGTAGTGCCCTTCATCACCGTACAGAATTTCAGGGTGATATGAGTAATAGTTTCGGAGATATATAAGGTGAGTTCAAAAAGTAACGAACCGGAGGCTGTAATGCGCAAACCGGTGACGACATCGGCTAATCGTGGCGTGTGTAACGAGGAGTGGTTCCGACCAGAGCGTGGAAGGTCACAGACCGTCGCTAGAGGGCACGCGTGCACGTCACGTGACGATACAAAGCGAGCAGCAGCATGCTTCAATCGTCCAACGCTGCCAGTCGCATTGCAATCAGTGACATGGAGGCGTCAAACGAAGAGCAAAGAGGTGTTGTTCGGTTTCTGACAGCGAAAGGACTAGGGGGAACGGACATTCATCGCCGAATGTCACAAGTGTACGGCGAACACTGCATGTCCCTTGCAAGGGTCAAGGCGTGGCACAAGCGCTTCAGGCAAGGACGGGTGTCGTTAGCCGAGGCAAGGACGGGTGTCGTTAGCCGATGATGCCTGGTCTGGGGCACCCCCCTGCATTACCGATGGCAACGTCTAGCTGGTTGATGCACTCATTACCCAGGACCGCCAAGTGACAGTGAACGCCTTAGCCGCCGTGATCGGATTGAGCGTCGGAAGTGTGCACACCATCATGAAGGAACGACTGCACTTGTGGAAAGTGTGTGCCCAATGGGTGCCCCACAGTCTTCAACCACACCAGGAAGCATGTCAAATGGCCTACTGTCTTGGTCTTGGTTGGACGATTGATGCATGCTGCTGCTCGCTTTTTATCGTCACATGACGTGCACGCGTGCCCTCTAGCGACAGGCTGTGACCTTCCACGCTCTGGTCGGAACCACACCTCGTTACACATGCCACGATTAGCCTATGTCGTCACCCGTTTGCGCATTACAGCCTCCGGCTCGTTACTTTTTGAACGCACCTTATAGAATGCCGGTGAGATATTTTGCACAGCCACAATGTTGGATTGGTTAGACGTAGTCTATTAAAATTTGAAGGGTACGGTCGGGGTCGGCCGAAGGAGTACTATGACTTTACCGAGTTTCATTGATATCGCTCCAGCCGTTTAGAAGTTATTAGACACACACACACACAAACATACACACACTCACACGGACAAAAGGTGATGTCATAACCCTATTTTTTTCATAAATGAAAATAGGCTAAAAGTGGACAATTTTAATTTTTAAAATTTAGAGCTTTGCTTCTGGGTTTTTATTCTGTTAGATGCAATAAATAAATAACTAAATAAAATGGTCAGTTTTGAGAAATATTTCTTCAAAAGACCATTATTGAAATACATATCATAAATGCTTATAATACTTACGTCACACGCAGCCGTGGATATCATTGATAAACTGTAACCATCCAAACTGAATATTTTAAGTTCCTAGATGACATGGTTACATAAAAATGAAGCTTTAATTCAGCAGATGTAATGCTCGCGTGTCCACACTACCATGTTCCCTGATCAGATTACTTAGGCAACTTAGAAAAAGGAGATTCCAATTATTTCAATTGCGTAAGTTACTGCATTGTTGGTGATTTAAAGAGCAACGTTGTGTTCTATGGTCTGTCTTTCCTCCAGTGACAATGAAATGACGCAGAAGTTGTTCACATTAACTCCTTTGTTTATTCCCCGAGCCTGTCAGCGACATGTAAGTTAGTGTGAATTGAAATGTGCACTAATTATCTGCGGTGTCTTGAATGGTCACCATTTAACCTGAATACATGTGTGGAATTGCGCGGGCTAAGTCTGCTGTGATTGGGGTCCTGTAACTGATCCCAATGGCTGGTCACGTGACAGGTCATATTCCACTGTTGGCTTTGATTACGCCTGATTAGTGTGGGATCACTCCGCTCAAATGAATGCAAGCATATCTCGTTGGAGATTGCACATTCGTTAAGTGGCAGAAATTACGCAACATTAACATTCAGAAAAACAAGAAGTTCCGTGAAGAACTATACAGCCTACTTTTCATGCCAATGATTATTCTACAGAATATGAACCTATCTAGAATAATGACGAAATTAAGTTGGTAATATCGAAATATCTAATTAGTTCAAAATATACCTGGTATAATGTAGCCTAATAGAGCACTACAGTTGGCAGCCCTGGTGACTGAATATATTCTTAGTTCCATCTCTTAAGGTACCGTACAGATAACAAAATTTGGTTGAAGTCCAATGGACGTTACATGCAGTTAGACACTGGATCTATCAGCACGCCTAAAAACATGTTGCCAACAATGTCATGCGTGTGCTGGTCGGAAATAATCTGAAATATTATGATATCTTGTTGTGCCAATTTTGGATGAAATCCATTTGTTAGTATAGAAGTTACATGTATTTTAAAATTGGACATATCAGCAGGCATAGAATCATGTTGGCAGCACTGCCTTGTATTAATTACTCCAAATTAATCTAGAATGTCAGGTGCTATACGTGTGCAAAGTATAGAGCTGTTGGCTTCCATACTTTCTGATATATTGATATTAGGGTAAAAAATATAGACAGCATTTATTAACAGTTGGCAGCCCTGATTGCTCCTAACAATACTTATAGTCATATATGTTATGGTACACATAGCACATACGAAATTTGGTTGAAATCCAACTGATAGTATAGAAGTTACAAGTATTTAAAAATTGGTACTATCAGCAGGCTTATAATCATGTTGGTAGAACTGACGTATAAAAGTTACTCCAAATTAATCTAAAATGTCAGAATATACGTGTGCATAGTTTAAAGCTGTTGGCTTGCATACTTTCTGATATATTGGTATTTGGATTAAAAAAATAGAGAGAGCAATTATTAACAGTTGGCAGCCCTGGTGGCTCTTAGGAATACGCTCAGTCATAACTGTTTATGTACAGATATTACACACGAAATTTGGTTGAAATCCAATTGATAGTGTAGAAGTTATATGCATTTAAACATTGGACTTATCAGAAGGCTTAAAATTATTTTGGCAAAACTGTCATAGTTGGCCTCCTGGAAATTAAACTGAAATAGTCTTATCTACATGTGTGCCAATTTTGGAATAGCTCCCATGCATACCTTGCAAGATATCCAACATGGAGCTAAAATTTCTAGTGCGTTTTTTCAGCAGTTGGTTGCACTGACATCATTTTCAAATATGGACGTGATATATTCCGGTGCACATCTTTACTCATATTAAATTTGGTTTTGATTGCTGCAGCCGTTTAGGAGTTGATAAGGGGGGGGGGGGACACACACAGCCAGAAATACACACATTTTCCCGGATCGATCTCGTAAGTCTACATTTTCCTCATTTTTGCAAAATGTGAAAAGTAGGCTAATAACCAGGGATATAAATTGATCCTTTATGACAAAATATAATAGTTTAATTATGTTTTCCAATGGACCGGTTTCGGTCGCATTATGACCTTCATCAGCCAATGGAATTACTATTTATAAACAGAAACAAGAAATTAAGTTCAGAGGCAAAACAAGAATTTTCTAGGTGTTTCTAATACAATTTAACAAGACAATAATTAAATTTATAAAAAGTTTAGGTTCAAAACAATTTATAAAATGTTAACTACGGTATCTAAATTATTTAAGAAATGAAATGAAAATCCACAGCCTGCTTCCAGCCTCCGACCGGGTCAGGAATGGAATGAATGAAGCCCCCATCTAGTGGCGGCTGCCGAGGCCTGACGCACTCCTCTGGGGCAATGATTAAATGAATGACAGATGAAATGAAATGTTAGTGGAGAGTGTTGCTGGAATGAAATTTTGACAGGGAAAACCGGAGTACCCGGAGAAAAACCTGTCTGCCTCCGTTTTGTCCAGCACAGATCTCACATGAAGTGACCGGGATTTGAACCACGGACCCAGTGGTGAGAGGCCGGCGTTCTGCCGCCTAAGCCACGGAGGCCTTTTATTTAAGAAATACTAGAAACTAATTAAACCAGATCTCACAAATTTTGATTAATATGGAAACATATTTCTTCAAAAGCTGGATAGAATTGTTGTCACCAAATTTAGAAGGCCGAGTAGCAATCAGAAAAATCACACAAACAAGAGGATTCGAGGAAGCAGAGCGAAAGACAAAACAACATAGGCCTACATGGTCCGAGAAAACGAAAACACACTCACTCGTTGCGTTGAAATAATACTGGGCAAAAAGGAAGACAAAGAAGAGTTGATTCCGCGTAGTCCTAAGAGGCCCATTTGTTAAGAAGGAGAAGAAGAGGAAGATGAAGAAGAATATACCCATGATTCGATGTTTCTCAGTGTAGCGGAGGAACTTGAAATAATAATCCACAGCCTGCTTCCAATCTCCGACAGGGTCAGGAATGGAATGAAAGAAGCCCCCATCTAGCGGCGAGGATATGAACTGTGCCGGCTGCCGAGGCCTGACGCACTCCTCTGGGGCAATGATTATATGAATGACAGATGAAATGAAATGATAGTGGAGAGTGTTGCTGGAAGGAAATTTTGACATGGAAAACCGGAGTACCCGGAGAAAATCCTGTCTGCCTCCGTTTTGTCCAGCACAGATCTCACATGGAGTGACCGGGATTTGAACCACGGACCCAAGCGGTGAGAGGCCGGCGTGCTGCCGCCTAAGCCTCAGAGGAACTTAAGCTTTTCAATTCCCTTTGGGGCGAAAACTCTCCTCCTTCTCTTTCCTATCTGACTCTCATTGTTCTACTTCCTTCCTAGTCCTTCTATCCTTAGGCTATTCTTGTAGGGGTGAGGTAATTTCTTTCCTTTGTCTTTTATTTCACATTCCAGTTTCATTCTTTTCTTCCTCTTAGTTACTTCTATGTCAGTAGTTAGTTTTCGTTCTAGTTGCCATTTCATTATCACTTTTCACTCTATCACCGAAACCATAGGAACCGATAAACTTGCTGTTAGACCCCTTAAAATACCAATTCAACGGGAGACTAATATTTTGTCCGGCAAGCTTATTATGAACAATTAATAGACTTTGTGTGATCTTAGGTTCTACTGTTGTTATCACCTGCACGGCGATGTGGACACCAAGCCTCTGGTAACAGCCATAGCCTCGGGATTTAGGGGAGAGGGAGGATGAGGTTTTCATTGCAAACTCGACTCGCTCGATCGGTCTTAAAGAGCAAGTGAGTTTTTCTTGCGGTTATTCTGCACGAAGTTGGAACGTACTACACGCTTCAGGCATCTCGAGGCTCACATGAAAGTTGTTCGTAAATACATTTAGGGTAAGACACGTGAGTTAAAATTAAACAGACAGACGTACTTTGATGTAGAGATCCAAACTTTGCCAGGCAAGAGAAGTTCTCAATCTCCGCCTCATGCTGAAGCTGCATCACGAGCAGCGGCATCGATCAGGCATACACATTCTACCAACAGCCTGATAGCATAGACGATTCAAATTTTTTGAGTGAGAAAGGTTTATTTCTAAGGAAAATCAATCATCCATTCCGATCAAAGTTGACCACCAGGATCCTGAAATTATACACAAAGATAATGGAAATTATTAGAAATCAATACTAGGAAACGTCTAAACTCACAGTTGAGCACGCACGTGGGGTAGGTCCATGTCTGTTTACCATGATATATTTAGTCTAGTTTTGTTTAAGGAATATACGCTTATGAGATCACCTTTGGTCCGTGTGTGTATGTGTGTGTCGTAATAACACCTAAACAGAAATGAAACAGGGTAAGCACTTGCATTCAGTATCTCCGGAACTACCACCACAATCAGGCTTCAATTTCGTATGGTCATATAGGGTAATAAAGTAAGTTCACCTACTGTATATTATTTTGAAAGACTTGATATGTGCAAAACCAACATGGCGGCCAGGCGAAGTTCAAATATGAAAATGGACTTTTCACGCAATTCATTCATCTGAGCACAATGAAACCAGGCATCATAAATTTCTATGCGAGGCTTCATTTACTGGTTTCATATTTAATTCAACATGGCGGCCGTGGGGAATTTTTAAAATACTTGAAAACAGACAGATAGACGTACAAATGCAGGGACTTAATGTTATATTACTGTATGTACAGATTAACACTTCGGAGGGTAAGGCCGACCCCCATTTTTCTGTCAAAGGATGTTTCTTTCATCGCTTCGGTGACGGTGATATAACCCAGACGTTGTCCACAATAAACATCTCAAAACTAGTCACTTACTAGCTCAGAGCCACTGCCATCGTAAAGAACAGGCCGTAAGGCTCCTACTGTGATGTCACGCCTAGGGTCGTTATAGCCGCAGCAGCAAGTCAGATAGCTCCCTTCACACGCAGTCTCATCAAACCTAATATAAATTACGCTCCTGCTTCAAGACGTAGAAAAATAGCAATGCTATTTAGGGCTGATTGGCACTTCCATCCGTTACCACTACATACGCCTAATTATCGCTCCGCTTGTTCGAATCCGGCCTATGTAGCTGGCATTTTGCGAGTGAACAAAGTGGTACATTGCCGGTACTTTTACTCGGACGTTGAAACACACAAACAGGGCTAAATTGCAGTATTTTGACGTCGAGAATAAGATCTATTCTTGGCCATTTTTCGTTGTTCACCGCTTTGAAAAGTTTTTTGGTAGATTCCTGAGAAAACCCCACATCACTCTTGGCAATTCAACAGATCACGTCCTAAACTGCTCGTGGATGACAAAGCACAATGTAACCTATCTCTAACTGTAATCAATGCGCAGGCCACCCTCAATGTGACTTAAACAGGGCCTATCCTAACAGCACTTATTTTCTATGACTCAATCTGACTTGTTTCTTGCATCGGAATTTACAATTGGTTGTAATTTTGAAATCAGGTATCAATAACCTACAGTACATACACCAGGTGCTAACAATCCCATTAATGTAAATACAGTAGCCTACACAAATGCTGCCACGAAAACATCACCATATTCACTTGAGCTTGATCGAGAGACCATTCTCACGAATAATGTAACTTGGACTGACTTCAGTAGATACTGAATACCTGGGTATCGCTTCTCTGATTTACATATGGTAAGTAACTTAACCTCAGCATTATCATATTAGAAGTGTTTCCAGTCCTAGCATAGGCTGAAGTTTGGGAACTTCTTACTATAATTGAAACCATATTGACTAACAACCTACCATCAAGGCGATTAGCTCTTCTCTCCCGAAGAATAGTATCTTACTTTCAGGGAAATGTTAACACACACTCTTGTATTTCCCGTAATGAACAAATAATTTCTAGGAATGTTGTGCATGCATTGCTTTCTTAAATTGTCCTGGCGGGGAAGGAGAAGCAAGCCACGTTATCATTTCTTTCCTAATACCGGTAGTTGCTATAAACAAGCTTTTGACATACCTGCGACCGGGGAAGGAGGTTTCCTGACCTAACAACATTTTATTACCATCCAAAAAACCTTGTATGAGTCGAAATTATAAGTGATATAGAGGTCCTAACTAAAACATAACCCTGTGTGATGACAAACATGCAACGCAAAATTTGCGTAGATACAATAACCTACCTACCAAATGAACATTTGTTTCAGAAAATAAATAATCCTCATTCTAGATGACGTAAGTAGAAGCGTTCTCAAGTATCACTTTTCACGCGGATACTCATTCATAAAAGATATAAACAACACAGCACAAAGCAAAATGGTCGCCATCACTACCCCCTACCGATCAGCTGATCAATCGTTAAGAGTCGCTGCATGATGGCCTGTACATTACGATGGCAGTGTCTACGAGGTTGGTAACTTCACCAAGATATCCCACGGTCCTGAAATAAATGGACAGAATTGGCGCTGCGTACGCCTTACCTTGGAAGTTACCTCGTGCTCTCCACTGTTATATTTGTCAATAGCTCCAATATCGGATTCTACTGTTTCTCTGTATTTCTTTCTATCTCCGCTTGTCCTGCCAATAAAGAAGCTAGAGCTTGTGTCACTGGAGCGAGAGGATTGAATTGGTTGTACAATAAACTGAAGTTTATTGCCGCCATTCCAGAGGTCAGTGGGGTGATTGGATTTGCTACAACTCCCGGGAATATGAGGAACAATCGCATGTAGAGCGAGTTTATAAATTGCATTGTAGTTCAGATCGTTGATACGCTGGCCAATGAGACAAAGCAGGTGGGCTAAGAGTTTGTTATTGTTTAATTCATTACAGTGGCTTGGGACATCTTGGTCATCAGATCCTTGTACAGTACATAAGCGTTTGTTCAAATAAACCGCTGGCTGTCTGCGTGGCTCAGCGGTAACGTTTTCGCCTATTCCCAAGGTTGCAGGATCGAATCCTGGTACAGACAGTTGGCATTTGAGAGTGCGATAATGTGAGGGAGCCGTGTCAGTAGATTTACTGGCACGTTAAAATAAACATTCGGAGCAAAATTCCGGCACACCGAGGCGGCGTCTCTAAAAGCCACAGTAGTTAAATGGGACGTAAAACCAATAACATTATTAAAACAATTTGTCCTCTGCTATTGTTGTTATTGTTTAAATATTTTGTATTTTGACTGGTTTGATGCAGCTGTTCATAGCTCCCTATTTAGAGCTAATCGTTTCATCTCTACATAAATAACTTCGTCACTACTGGAGTCATAAAATAAATAAATAAATAAATGGCTATCGCACCTTACATCCGAGACAATCTGTTACACATATACTAACCTTGGTCTACCCGTACGGTTCTTGTCCTAAACCCTTCCTCCCATAACCAAGTTTGCTATTCCTGAATGCCTTACTATTTGTCATACCAACCTATCTCTTCTCGTCGATAGCCATCGGCAGAAATATCCCCCCTCTCCCATTCGTTTTATTACCTCTTCATTTGTTACTCGATATACCCATCTCATCTTCATCATTCTCCCGTAAAACCACATTTCAAATGCTCATATTCTCCTCTTTTCTGCTTGCTGAGCCAACCTACTTTTAGATAGATTTCATTAGAAAGCTAACTATTGCAATGGGTACCATGTTTCGACTTTCGGAAAATTTCGACATATCTTCGCGTTTCACATCCCCCAGACCCCAAAACCACCGTCAGTTCAAACGTTTGTATATAATTTAGGTATGTATATATATATATATGTATATATGTATATCAGTTTCTTGTGGACACGATAACTGCCGTAATTTTGTACCAATCACTTTGAATATTTTACCGAATATGTATACCTATAAAATCTCGGTCGAGTTCGTTACGGGGCAAAATTGGTCGAAGGGGGTGAAAATGGGGGGCCTTTTTCGAAAAAGGAAAATATTCCTATAACTCTCTTAATATGTGAAATATCGTATCCGTTTAAAGTTCATACTATGTGTGGGATAATGCCCAAGAATTTATGGTTGAAGAGTTTTTTATAGCACTAACCATTGACCAAAGGGGTGGGAAAAAGTGGGTTTTTCGGGAAACATTAATCATATCTCTCTTAATAGGCACAATATCAAAACCCTACAAAATGGACAATATTCCCCTAATAATTACTTAAAACTTTTGTCTGAAAGAATTTTTGATATGACCCACCATTACGCCAAGGGATGAGAAAAATTATTTCGGAATTATAAGAAAATGCCAAGAGCTATCAGAGGTTGCCATGGCAACACTACCAAATTGCTGAGGGATGAGCCATCAGACGTTGCCATGACAACGCACTTGCACGAGATCAGATTCAGATTTCCGTCTGACTAAGTTTGAAGCGGCTTCGGTGACGTAACTGGTAGCATGCTGAACTTCTATGCCCAAGGTTGCGGGTTCAAAGCCGGCCGAAGTCGTCGGATTTTCTAAGAGCGCTAAAGTCCCTCAGTATGCTTTCCTTTGGAGAGGAAGTTCCAACGTTCGTTGCGAGTTGCTGGTTGCGGTGGCATCTAGTAATCAAGTTCACAGCTAGGTGTCATTGACGGTAGTATCTGATAGCAACATTAGGAACTACTGCTTGAAATTGACCGTCTGCAGTCCTTACCTGAATTACAGACTAATACAGCCATCACAATTCACACCGATTATCAGACAGATTCTACACTCACCCAAAGTACACGGGGTTACATGACCGCGTTTTCGCAGCCCCTAAACTGAGGAACCAACCAAAATCTCTGCGGGAGGTATAATTTTGTGTGAAGAAGCAACAGACCGTTAGAGAGTTACACATCAGTGTCGAAACCTTGCATAAGGACAGTGTGACCACAAGTATAACAAGATGTTCAGTAAAGAACATATAGCCTACTTTCTCCTAAATGCATGGGTATTGTTATAACTCTTTGTCCTTTTCAAGGAGTATGATTGAATGTTGGTTGTAGTAGCTTGTTGAAATACAACGTGCTATAGGGATATTAAACATGAATATGAGGTGCCCTTTGCTAGTGCTACCTCTGTACCAAATTTCGTTCAATTCGGTTTCACCGTGTTTGAATTGATAGGGGGAATCGATTTGCACACATACTTGGCCACCATCTGCAAACTATTGGGCTGATGTTCTTGCAGTTTGGTCTGAATATGTTTCCCACATAAAGATATGGTGTTGCTTAATTTGGTAGAGACTAGATTATTAGGTTGGTCGTAATTACATTTTAGCTTTTAACATTTGGGTGGCCGCGATTACGTTTCCGTCAAGATAGCGGTGATATAAAACATGACACTGAGGTGCCCTTTGCTAGTGCTACCTCTGTACCAAATTTCGTTCCATTCGGTTTCACCGTGTTCGAATTGATAAGGGGAATCGATTTTCACACAAACATGGCCGCCATCCGCAAAATATTAGGCTGATGACCTATTAGTTTGGTCAAAGGATGCTCCCTCCATAAAGGTATGTTGTTGCTAAATGTGCTAGAGATCGGATGATTAGGCTAATCGTAATTTGATTTAAGCTTTGAACATTTGTGTGGCCGCCATTACGTTTCTGTCAATATGGCGGCGATATAAATCATGACACTGAGATGCCCTTTGCTAGTGCTATCTCTGTACCAAATTTCGTTCCATTCGGTTTCACCGTGTTTGAATTAATAGGGAGAATCGATTTTGACACAAAGATGGCCGCCATCCGTAAACTATTAGGCGAATGACCTATTAGATTGGTCAAAGGATGCTCCCTCCATAAAGGTATGTAGTTGCATAATTTGGTAGAGATCGGATGATTAGGTTAATCGTAATTTGATTTAAGCTTTGAACATTCGTCTGGCCGCCATTACGTTTCAGTCAAGATGGTGGCGATATAATACATGACACTGAGGTGCCCTTTGCTAGTGCTACCTCTGTACCAAATTTCGTTCCATTCGGTTCCACCGTGTTCGAATTAATAGGGGGAATCAATTTTGACATAAAGATGGCCGCCACCGGCAAACTATTAGGGTAATAACCTATTAGTTTGGTCAAAGGATGCTCCCTCCATAAAGGTATGTAGTTGCAAAATTTGGTAGAGATCGGATGATTAGGTTAATCGTAATTTGATTTAAGCTTTGAACATTCGTGTGGCCGCCATTACGTTTCTGTCAAGATGGCGGCAATATAAAACATGACACTGAGGTGCCCATTGCTAGTGCTACCTCTGTACCAAATTTCGTTCCATTTGGTTTCACCGTGTTTGAATTAATAGGGGGAACTGATTTTCACACAAAGATGGCCGCCATCCGCAAACTATTAGGCTAATGACCTAGTTATTTGGTCAAAGGATGCTTCCTCTATAAAGGTATGTTGTTGAAAAATTTGGTAGAGATCGGATGATTAGGTTAATCGTAATTTGATTTAAGCTTTGAACATTTGTGTGGCCGCCATTACGTTTCCGTCAAGATGGCGGCGATATAAAACATGACACTGAGGTGCCTTTTGTTAGTACTACCTCTGTACCAAATTTCGTTCCATTCGGTTGCACCGTGTTCGAATTAATAGGGGGAATCGATTTTCACACAAAGATGGCCGCCATCCGCAAACTGTTACGCTGATGACTTATTAGTTTGGTCAAAGGATGCTCCCCCATAAAGGTATGTTGTTGCAAAATTTGGTAGAGATCGGATGATTAGGTTAGTCGTAATTTGATTTAAGCTTTGAACATTTGTGTGGCCGCCATTACGTTTCCGTCAAGATGGCGGCGATATAAAACATGACACTGAGGTGTCCTTTGCTAGTGCTACCTTTGTACCAAATTTCGTTCAATTCGCATTCACCGTGTTCGAATTGATAGGGGGGGGACAGACATTCAGAGTACACACTCACACACACACACAGACACACAGACACACAGACACACACACACACACAGACTCACACACACACATACACACACACAGACAGACACACTTTTTTCGCCCTGTGTTGATCACATAAGTCTACTTTCATTTTTTGCAAAAATCGAAAGTAGGCTAAAAATGGACCCCAAATGACAAGAAGGTTACCGTCATCTTAAGACAATAAAATGTTTAAAATTTGCATAAAATGACGAAAAACAAAGTTAATTAAGCTCCAATTATAAAATACTTTCTCGCAATAAATGAGGTCTGATCCTTCTACGAAAACCTGCATATTCTGCCTATTTTCGCCTATCCCCAAGTTTGCCCGGTGAAATATACCTCCGCCTTCCGGCGTGCCGAGAGGACTTTTTATATCCTCCTTGCTTCGTCCGTCACTGGTTATTTTGCAGAAGTCTCCTACTTCATTTAGCTTTTCACCTGCCAATTGGATGACAATGGGGGTTTTTGATTTCTTTTGGCCACAATCCATTATTTTTGTTTTGCATTTTTTTAAATTTCCATCACGAATTCTTTCAAGACAGAATCCATACCATTTAAAAAAATTCATTTTAATCCTCTGGTGTTTCGGCTAAGATGACACTGTCATCAGAAAATAGAGTTGAGATGACTTCTCCTTGAATCTGTACTCCTACTTTAACTTTTTTTCTGATGACCTGTGCTTCTTTTCTGTCTCTAGCTGTATTTATTAGGGCCAGGAACGAGGTAAGCGCCCAGAAACACGAACCTAATATTTCATTTCTGCACTCCTTTCAAAAATAACTATTTTAGCACCCCTTCAGTTATTAAACTATTCACGCTGATGTAAGTTCTTAATGCTCCTGAGATAAGTTCTAAAATGTAATTATATATATTTCTAACATATTAAAAGCTCCATTGCCTTTCCATTACTTCTCTCGATTTGCCAGTTATTACTGGTAATTTACCAATGAATTGTCCAAAACTTAATGAGGAACAATTAAGTCGGTTGAAAAATCAAGCAAACGAAAACCAAACGTCTATAAATTCCGAAATTATGATATTATTACGTAAGCTCAATGGAAGGATGAGTAATGCATATTTTATTGTTGGTCCAGGGAATACCTGAAAAACATTTCATCACCAATACTTGATTCACAGTTGCACAAATTTGGGGTTAAATGTATTGTTTGTCACATTAACTGGTATCACAGCAATGTTACTACCTCAGGGGCGCACTGTACACAGTCAGTGTTCAAGTTACCAGTAAATGTACATGAAAGTTCAGTGTCGGGAATAAACGTTAACAGCAAGGCCGATTTTCCTATTCGTTTAGTATAATCTATCAGTGATGAAACCCCTATGGCTAAAAGCACGCGTTGATGTGTGTAAATCGTCTGCTCAATTACATCATGAATAACTACGTGCCTTAAGGTAGAAAAATGATAAGTTTAGAAGGAGATTTTAGGCAGGAATTGCCTGTTGGACCTCACAGATCTTGAGCAGCTCCAGTCCAAGAATCTGAACGGTTCTCTCCTCTGCGGCCATCATTCAGAATGTTTCAACTCAGCAAAAACATGCAAGCGGATACAGATCATAGCGAATTTGCGAATTTATCGACGCAATTTGGTAACGGTAAATACCCTCAAATGATACCTCTTATGAAATTAAACAGAGATTAATAGCAGCCAACAGAGACTATTTTGCTCTAACAAGGCTTCTCTCCTCAAGGCTCTTGACCCGTACCACTAAATTAACCATCTATAAAACACTTATAAGACCTGTGCTTACATATGCCTCGGAAACTTGGCCACAAACAGCAAAAGACACTGGAATACTGGATGCCTTCGAAAGAAATATACTTCTAAAAATCATCTACCCAGTCTGCGAAAGAGAAACATGGAGGAGGAGATAAAATCATGAATTGTGAAATCAGCCAGATTGTGTTGGGCCGGGCATGTAGCACGGATGAGTGATACGGAAGTACCTAAAAAGGTATTAAATGGAAATCCAGGGGGACAGAGAGGACGAGGTCGACCGAGAACCAGATGGATGGATGGAGTTATCGAAGATCTTCGGGAAATGGTCTATAGGAATTGGAAAGCTTTAGCGCTGGAACGAGATAAAGGGCGGAAGATTGTTGAAGAGGCCAAGGTTTACATTGAACTATAGAGCCATAGAAGAAGAAGAAGAAGAAGAATACCCTCACATTGATGGCGAAAAATGGCTTACCACCCTCCATCATTGCTGAAACTGATATCACCACTGAATCATGGAAGTGAAATTTCCACGCAGAAAGTTACTGTTGTATCCCCAGCTGATGTCACGGATTTAAGCCATAGGCCGATCAGCAAGATTTTGTACCAGGGTCGTTATCGTTTCCTTACCGATAGCTTCTGATCGGGATTACGGTACATTCCCTACTATACAAGGAATTACGAGTGGGGCGTGATTCCAGAATTCCGAGAATACTCCCCAATGAAATACCTGGGAAGTTTAACGTCCAGTTTATTTAGTATGGGAGTAAAGGAACCGTCACCTTGGACACAAGGATTACGATGGGTTATAATTTAATGAAAATGAAAATCCACAGCCTGCTTCCAGTCTCCGACCGGGTCAGGGAATGGAATGAATGAAGCCCCTATCTAGCGGCGATGATATGAACTGTGCCGGCTGCCGAGGCCTGACGCACTCCTCTGGGGCAATGATTAAATGAATGACAGATGAAATGAAATGATAGTGGAGAGTGTTGCTGGAATGAAATTTTGACAGGGAAACCCGGAGTACCCGGAGAAAAACCTGTCTGCCTCCGTTTTGTCCAACACAGATCTCACATGGAGTGACCGGGATTTGAACCACGGACCCAGCGGTGAGAGGCCGACGTGCTGCCGCCTAAGCCACGGAGGCCTTGGTTATAATTTAATCCCGAAGTAAAATCGAAAATTGGTTCTCACCTGTTCCCTCAGCGTTGCTAGGTTACCGCCTGAGCTCCGTACACCTTGGTCAACGAGCGCCCGTCGTTGCAACTTGCCCGATCTCCCGATCGGCAGCCAATCGACCTCTGGGATGGTCTGGCCTCCGCCAATGCAATGACTAACTATCCTCTTATGACTTGTGCCCGCAGCTTTTTATAGTGAGGAAGCGAGGTTCTTGGTTACCAGGTAGAAGTGGAGTTGAAAGTCCGATACGATTTCGCCTTGAACCGACATCGGGAAATAAAAATATTTAACGCTTTTCAAAAATAGCTGTTTTAGCACCCAAAAACGAACATGGACAGCTCTATGTCGCACTATTGCGAGAAAAATCCTTTCAAGACGTAAAAATTCAAATAGAACCAACAGCAAATGTCGTATGGAAAGAAGTGCTATACGATTGTTGAACGGGTCTTCTAGTTATTATTTATTTTCCAAAATTGTATGTACAATTTATGGACGACAGAACAGACCCCTATACACACGGCAGTGTCTCCATTATACACACATCAAAAAAAGTTTTGCATCACCTCGGTTCCAAGAGTTCCGGAACCTTTAAATACAAAGGGAATAGAGATCAACACAAACAACATTTCAGCTCGTTTAATGCTCATGAGACCACACATTGCATGTTGTACCATCATACAGCTAGACTTTCAGCATTTGTGGTCCAGATTGCAGTACACACCACTACCTCTAATACCCAGTAGCACGTCCTCTTGCATTGATGCATGCCTGTATTCGTCGTGGCATACTATCCACAAGTTCATCAAGACACTGTTGGTCCAAATTGTCCCACTCCTCAACGACAATTCGGCGTAAATCTCACAGAGTGGTTGGTGGGTCAAGACGTCCATAAACAGCCCTTTTCAACATATCCCAGGCATGTTCGATAGGGTTCATGTCTGGCGAACATGCTGGCCACTGTAGTCGAGCGATGTCGTTATCTTGAAGGAACGCATTCACAAGATGTGCACGATGAGGTCGAGAATTGTCGTCCATGAAGACAAATGCCTCTCCAATATTCTGCCGATATGGTTGCACTATGGGTCGGAGGATGTCATTCAGGTATCGTAAAGCCGTTTCGGAGCCTTCCATGACCACCAGTGGCGTACGTCGGCCCCACATAATGCCACCCCAAAACATCAGGGAACCACCACCTTGCTGCACTCGCTGGACAGTGTGTCTAAGACGTTCAGCCTGACCAGGGTGCCTCCAAACACGTCTCCGACGATTGTCTGGTTGAAGGCATATGCGACACTCATCGGTGAAGAGAACGTGATGCCAATTCCGTGGGGTCCATTCAGCATGTTGTTGGGCCCATCTGTACCGCGCTGCATGGTGTCGGGGTTGCAAAGCTGGACCTCGCCATGGACGTCGGGAGTGAAGTTGCGCATCATGCAGCCTATTGCGCACAGTTTGAGTTGAAACACGACGTCCTGTGGCTGAACGAAACGCATTATTCAACATGGTGGCATTGCTGTCAGGGTTCCTCCGAGCGGCAATCCGTAAGTAGCGGTCATCCACTACAGTAGTAGCCCTTGGGCGGCCTGAGCGAGGCCTGTCATCGACAGTTCCTGTATCTCTGTACCTCCTCCATGTCCGAACAACATCGCTTTGGTTCACTCTGAGACGCCTGGAAACTTCCCTTGTTGAGAGCCCTTCTTGACACAAAGTAACAATGCGGACGCGATCGAACTGCGGTATTGACCTTCTAGGCATGGTAGAACTACAGACAACATGAGCAGCGTACCTTCGTCCTGGTGGAATGACTGGAACTGATCGGCTGTCGTACCCCCTCCGTCTAATAGGCCCTGCTCATGCATGGTTGTTTACATCTTTGAGCAGTTTTAGTGACATCTATGAACAGTCAAAGGGACTGTATCTTGGATACAATATACACAGTCAACGTCTATATGCCGGAGATCTGGGAACCGAGGTGATGCAAAACTTTTTTTGATGTGTGTATATAAATAAAAAATAATAACCCCTGGCACTGCAGCCCATGAAGGGCCTAGGCCTACGAAGCGACCACTGCCCAACCATTTGGCCTGCAGATATTGGGGTGACCCGTGGTCAGCGCGTCGGGTCCCCTCGGCCGTTAATCTTGGTTTTCGTGACCAGGGCGCTGCCTTACTCTCAGACAGCTACTCAATTGTCCTCACGAGGCTGAGTGCACTCGGTTTCTAGCCCTCACATCAGTTTCTAAAATCCCTGATGGAGCCGGGAATCGAACCCGGGGTCTCTGGGTGAGAGGCAGGCGCGCTACACTAACGCCATGGGGCCGGCCACAGTGTCTCCATTAGTGTTTGTTAAATATTCTAAACAGATCTGCATATGATACATAGCCTACAATATATAACAATCTACAAGCTCATAACTTCACATTGCTATGCACACATTAACTCCAGTAAAAAGCTAAGTCCTTAATCAAATTGATAAACAATTTATTGACAACGAAGGAAATACTACTCATCTTAATGTGCATCCCCCAGTAATTGCTATAATTAATGATATCTATAACATTCATTTATTAAATAAATAGCGGCTCCGGTGGCATAGTTGGTAGCATGCTGAACTGCTGTGCCCAAGATAGCGGGTTCAAACCTGTCTGAAGTCGTCGAACTTTTTAAGAGCGTTAAAATCCTTCAGTATGCCATCCTTCTGAGGGGAACTAAAGCCGGCGGTCCCATGTCTTATATTCATGGCATGTAAAAGATCCTTCCAATAACTAAACTTGTGTGAAGCTAAATTTCTAGGTTAGATTTCGTTCAAATACTCTATCATAGTTCCAACGTTCACCACTAGGTGTCAGTGGCGAAAGTTGGAACTACTTGAAATTGATGTTGTTGTTTTAAGGGGCCTAACATACTTGAAATTGAAAGGACACTCCCGGTACTAAAAGCCACAAGTAAAATAAATAAATAAATTAAATAAATGGGAGGATTGAGAGAATTGTTAGGTTCGAATCCCACTCTTTCCATCGCTGTGTGCACAAGATCATTACACTCGCTATCAATTACTGTATGTGGGGGAAACTGAAGGTAATAGTTTTGTGCTCTTGACGTTTGAGCTGGGATGCCACCTGCGACCCAGTGATAGATCATGATCGACTAGTGGTGGTGTCGACCCTTGACCTAAAGTGTCTATAAGCCCGCTTACGCATTCCATGGGGTTGTCGCGTGGCCAGAGCGTGACAGGGCTGCCAACGGCATCATAAATCAACATGACACTTGCATTGCCCTGAGCGACTGTCTGGACCTCCTACAGCATCTATTGCGACAAGCTCGCGCTCAATGTATGCTTCCAGTATCACATTTCACAGGCCGGAAATATTTATCTTTTACTGTAGATGAAACCGACTGTGATATTGCAGACGAAGAACTAATTTCAGGTTAAAACATGTTCAAATAATGATTAAGTTTGTACCTTCCGATATTGACTATCAGTTGTTCTCAACCTTTTTGAGACTCTGATCACCACACTCAAGCCATACCAAGTACTCCAGCATCACCCTCAAGCCATACCAAGGACTCAAGCATCACCCTCAAGCCATACCAAGTACCCGAGCATCACCCTCAAGCCATACCAAGTACCCGAGCACCACCCTCAAGCCATACCAAGCACTCAAGCATCACCCTCAAGCCATACCAAGTACCCGAGCATCACCCTCAAGCCATACCAAGTACCCGAGCACCACCCTTAAGCCATGCCAAGCACTCAAGCATCACCCTTAAGCCATACCAAGTACCCGAGCATCACCCTCAAGCCATACCAAGCACTCAAGCATCACCCTCAAGCCATACCAAGTACCCGAGCACCTCCCTTAAGCCATACCAAGCACTCAAGTATCACCCTCAAGCCATACCAAGTACCCGAGCATCACCCTCAAGCCATACCAAGTACCCGAGCACCACCCTTATGCCATACCAAGCACTCAAGCATCACCCTCAAGCCAAACCAAGTAACCGAGCATCACCCTCAAGCCATACGAAGCACTCAAGCATCACCCTCAAGCCATACCAAGTACCCGAGCACCACCCTTAAGTCATGCCAAGTACCCGAGAACCCCCCTTAAGCCATACCAAGCACTCAAGCATCACCCTCAAGCCATACCAAGTACCCGAGCATCACCCTCAAGCCATACCAAGTACCCGAGCATCACTCTCAAGCCATACCAAGTAACCGAGCATCAACCTCAAACCATACCAAGCACTCAAGCATCACCCTCAAGCCATACCATGTACCCGACCATCACCCTCAAGCCATACCAAGTACCCGAGCACCACCGTTAAGCCATACCAAGCACTCAAGCATCACCCTCAAGCCATACCAAGTACGCGAGCATCACCCTCAAGCCATACCAAGTACCCGAGCATCACCCTCAAGCCATACCAAGTACCCGAGCATCACTCTCAAGCAATACCAAGTAACCGAGCATCAACCTCAAACCATACCAAGCACTCAAGCATCACCCTCAAGCCATACCAAGCATTCAAGCATCACCCTCAAGCCTTACCAAGTACCCGAGCATCTCTCTCAAGCCATACCAAGTACTCAAGCACCACCGTCAAGCCATACCAAGTACCCGAGCATCACTCTCAAGCCAAACCAAGTACCCGAGCATCACTCTCAAGCCATACCAAGTACTCAAGCATCACCCTCAAGCCATACCAAGCACTCAAGCATCATCCTCAAGCCATACCAAGTACCCGAGTATCACCCTCAAGCCATACCAAGTACCCGAGCATCACCCTCAAGCCATACCAAGCACTCAAGCATCACCCTCAAGCCATACCAAGTACCCGAGCACCTCTCTTAAGCCATACCAAGCACTCAAGTATCACCCTCAAGCCATACCAAGTACCCGAGCATCACCCTCAAGCCATACCAAGTACCCGAGCACCACCCTTATGCCATACCAAGCACTCAAGCATCACCCTCAAGCCAAACCAAGTACCCGAGCATCACCCTCAAGCCATACGAAGCACTCAAGCATCACCCTCAAGCCATACCAAGTACCCGAGCACCACCCTTAAGCCATGCCAAGTACCCGAGAACCCCCCTTAAGCCATACCAAGCACTCAAGCATCACCCTCAAGCCATACCAAGTACCCGAGCATCACCCTCAAGCCATACCAAGTACCCGAGCATCACTCTCAAGCCATACCAAGCACTCAAGCATCACCCTCAAGCCATACCATGTACCCGACCATCACCCTCAAGCCATACCAAGTACCCGAGCACCACCGTTAAGCCATACCAAGCACTCAAGCATCACTCTCAAGCCATACCAAGTACGCGAGCATCACCCTCAAGCCATACCAAGTACCCGAGCATCACCCTCAAGCCATACCAAGTACCCGAGCATCACTCTCAAGCAATACCAAGTAACCGAGCATCAACCTCAAACCATACCAAGCACTCAAGCATCACCCTCAAGCCATACCAAGTACTCAAGCATCACCCCCAAGCCATACCAAGCATTCAAGCATCACCCTCAAGCCTTACCAAGTACCCGAGCATCTCTCTCAAGCCATACCAAGTACTCAAGCACCACCGTCAAGCCATACCAAGTACCCGAGCATCACTCTCAAGCCAAACCAAGTACCCGAGCATCACTCTCAAGCCATACCAAGTACTCAAGCATCACCCTCAAGCCATACCAAGCACTCAAGCATCATCCTCAAGCCATACCAAGTACCCGAGTATCACTCTCAAGCCATACCAAGTACCCGAGCATCACTCTCAAGCCATACCAAGTACTCAAGCATCACCCTCAAGCCATACCAAGTACTCAAGCATCACCCTCAAGCCATACCAAGTACTCAAGCATCACCCTCAAGCCATACGAAACACTCAAGCATCATCCGCAAGCCATACCAAGTACCCGAGCATCACTCTCAAGCCATACCAATTACCCGAGCATTCTCTCAAGCCATACCAAGTACTCAAGAATCACCCTCATGCCCTACCAAGTACTCGAGCATCACCCTTAAGCCATACCAAGCACTCAAGCATCACCCTCAAGCCATACCAAGTACCAAAGCACCACTCTCAAGTCATAACAAGTACTCAAGCATCACCCTCAAGACATACCAAGTACCCGAGCATCACCCTAAATCCATACCATGTACTCAAGCATCACCGTCAAGCAATACCAAGTACCCGAGCATCACTCTCAAGCCATACCAAGTACTCAAGCATCACTCTCAAGCTGTACCAAGTACCCGAGCATCACCCTCAAGCCATACCAAGCACTCAAGCATCACCCTCAAGCCATACCAAGCACTCAAGCATCACCGTCAAGCCATACCAAGCACTCAAGCATCACTCTCAAGCCATACCAAGCACTCAAGTGTCACCCTCAAGCCATACCAAGCACTCAAGCATCACCCTCCAGCCATACCAAGTACTCAAGCATCACCCTCAAGCCATACCAAGTACTCAAGCATCACCCTCAAGCCATACCAAGCACTCAAGCATCACCCTCAAGCCATACCAAGCACTCAAGCATCACCCTCCAGCCATACCAAGTACTCAAGCATCACCCTCAAGCCATACCAAGTACTCAAGCATCACTCTCAAGCCATACCAAGCACTCAAGCATCACCCTCAAGCTATACCAAGTACCCGAACATCACTCTCAAGCCATACCAAGTAACCGAGCATCACTCTCGAGCCATACCAAGTAACCGAGCATAATTCTCAAACCATTCCAAGTACACGCGCACCGTTAAATAGAATATAATATTAATAGAAGAAAGCATCTCTTTACCTCCCTCTTCCTCTTCCTCTGAAGTGCTGAAATACCTTGATATTCACCGCTCACCAGGCATGCTGCAACTATTTATAAGATTCATACAGATAAGATTTACGGGTGGACAGTCGAGTTGAATGGGGATCTTTCGTGTTACTCATAAAACAGGGATGTCAAATTATTTTTACTGTAGGCTAGATTGAAAAATACCATTTCACAAAATGGTAAAATTTCTGAATGTCAAAATTTGCAATTATATATGAATTTGTATGAATTGTAGCCAGTTCATAGCACGGTATTTTTAATTAAACGCCCGTAGGCTCCCAGGAAGTTCAAATTTCAAGTAGTTTCAACTTTGGTTGGTTCCTTAGTTTAGGGGCTGCGACAACGCGGTCATGTAGCCCCATGTACCTTGAGTATGTGTAGAATCTGTCTGATAACCGGTGTTCATTGTGATGACTGTATTAGTGTGTGTTATCTGTTTTTAATTCAAGTAAGGACTGCAGACGATAATTTCAAGTAGTTACTACTATCGCTACCATAATACTACCATCCACGACACCTAGCTGTGAACTTGGCTACAGCTAGACGCCATCGCAACCAGCGTCTGGTGACGAAATTTGGAACTTAAGACCATTAATCAAACTTAACCTACAAATTTTGCTTCACACAAGTTTAGTTAATGTAAGGCTCTTTTACATGGCATAAATCAATGACATGGGCCCGCCGGCTTTACTTCCCTTCCGAAGAAAGGCATGCTGAGAGATTTTTAACGCTCTTAAAAATCCGACGACTAGTTTCAACTTTGGCTAGCAGATGCCACTGTCACTGACACCTAGCAGTGAATGTTAGAACTTGATATAGTGGTTTCTAACCCACGAAATATAACCTACAAATTTAGCTACACAGTACCAATTGGAGTGGTAAGTTCTTTTACATGCCATCAATCTATGAAATGGGTCCGCCGGCTTTACTTC
The DNA here is from genome assembly GCA_946902985.2 of Meconema thalassinum. Lineage (NCBI taxonomy): Eukaryota > Metazoa > Arthropoda > Insecta > Orthoptera > Tettigoniidae > Meconema > Meconema thalassinum. Next base: position 165,161,141 of record OX336392.1, read on the forward strand.
CCCTCCAAAGGAAGGTATACTAAAGGATTTGAACGCTCTTAAATATCCAGCGACATCAGCCAGGTTTGAACCCCCGATCTTGGGCATAGCATAGTAGTGTAATGAAGCACTGTTATTCCGGTACGTGGAACAACATTTGAATTGCAGATTGGACCTCAGTGGAGCATCAGGTTGATAACGCTTTGATTAGATGGAACAAATTATTATCACACCAAAATAAGATTAAATTCAGGTCATTATAAGAAATCTTAAGTAATAATGGGTTTATTATCGTGCTTGAAGCCATTTTCAGTGTTGCCTTAGTAATCGAAATTTAATGATTTTCAGTCGGTCAACACGATTGTACCCAAATATAAAGGCTGGTTCTCTAATCCTGAAAAAAGACCAACAACGACAAGTAGTTCCTTGACGAACTAAAGAGCCTAATTTTCTTAAAATTTAAGATCAATGCCAATGATTAATATATATATGGACCTATGTAGAATAATGACGAAATTAAGTAGGTAATATCAAAATTTCTAATTAGTTCGAAATATGCCTGGTATTATGTAGCCCAATAGAGCACTACAGTTGGCAGCCCTGGTGACTGCATATATCCTTAGTTCCATCTCTTAAGATATACAATGCACATACAAAATTTGGTTGAGACCAATGGATTGCATGGATGTTACATGCAGTTTGACATTGGATCTATCATTGCGCGTATGATCATGTTGGCAACAATGTCATGCATGTGTTGGACAGAAATAATCTGAAATGTTTTCTCTTGTTGTGCCAATTTTGGATGAAATCCATTTGTTAGTATAGACGTTACATGTATTTAAAATTGGTCCTATCAGCAGGCTTATAATTATGTTGGTAGCACTGGGGTATATAAGTTACTCCAAATTAATCTAGAATGTCATAAACTATAATTGTGCATAGTTTAAAACTGTCCGCTTGCATACTTTCTTATTCTGTATATTGGTATTTGGATTTGAAAATATAGAGAGAGCATTTATTAACAGTTGGCAGCCCTGGGCGGCTCTTAAGAATACGCACATTCATATCGGTTTATGGACACATAGCACGTACGTAATGTGGTTGAAATGCAATAGATAGTGTAGCATTTATATACATGTATGAATTGGGCATATCATCAGGTTTAGAATCATTTTGGCAACACTACCATGTATGGCCTCCTAAAAAATGAAACTGAAACATTATTATCTACATGTGTGCCAATTTTAGAATAGCTCCCCTGCATACCTTCCAAGATATCCAACATGGAGCTCAAATTTCAATTGCGGGTTTTCATCAGTTGATAGCAAGCCTCCGTGGCTTAGGCGGCAGCACGCCGGCCTCTCACCGCTGGGTCCGGGGTTCAAATCCCGGTCACTCCATGTGAGATCTGAGCTGGACAAAACGGAGGCAGACAGCAGTGGCGACTGGTGGTCACCGTTCTTGGTATACCGCACCATTTACCCCTTCCCCCCACACACACTTTTTTCCATGCCTCAACCTCTTGTCAAAGTTGAATTATTATTATTATTATTATTATTATTATTATTATTATTATTATTATTATTATTATATGTATTGGAGAACATTAACATAACTTCTAAGAAATACACTTTATCGCTCTAATTTTGGAGAGTTTATCCCAATAAATTGAGGTCACTAGCCAATTGTTTTGGCCGGGGATATATGGTCGGATTCCCTTCCTAACGCCACGCGATCTTCCATGTGAAATACATTTAGCGTGCTGTCACCGGAATTCGAACCTCGACCGTCCGGGTAAAGACAGTGCATCATCCTCCCTCTGCAAGGACTATGTCCTTACACATTTAAAAAATCTTCGTTTAACGTCTGAACACTGCCTACTTGAAACTGCTTCTAGGTAAATGGCCTTCAAATCCCCTCGCCCTCCTAGTTCATTTTGGCAACGTACAGAGTACATTTCATCTTTAAGCTACCTTCCCTCTCTCCCCGTTCTTGACCAGGTCTTAAATTTTACGAAAACAAAACAAAAAAATATTGATCCATTTCCGAAGGATCTCAATTATACATTGTCACATCATTAGACATGTCCAAACATGAGAAGCGCATTCATTCATAACCAATGTAATAATGCAATTAAAGAAGAGCCATTATCTCAAAGTGAAAGTATCTTCTGGAAAGCGAACATTCAGCCTCAATCAATAAAATAATTATAGTGTAAACTACCTTGACATATTGTTTCCCAACTTTGGTCTGCCAGGAAGAATTTTACTTGAAAGTAAGTTCCATTCACTTAGATTTCTAAAGGTCCACCTCGTGGTGTAGTGGCTGTTACTGCGGAGGTCCGTGTTCGATTCTCTGCTCTACCAAGAAATGTAATTCTGGTCTGAGGGTTGGGATTCACTCAACCCCCAAGAGGCAGAAATGAGAACAGATGGTTCGTTTCCAACCCCAACCATCCTAGAAATGGTATTTCGTGGTTTCCCACTTTCACTCGTACATATCTTAAGGCCACAGCCGCCTCCTACCAAAATCCTGGCAACGGTACAGCCATCATAACGACATATCTCATCAGTTTCCACACACACCAAGCCAGGAGTGGATTTAAGGAGTGAACGATTCATCTTGCTGTTATACATTAAAAGCATGACGAAAACAGTGGCTTTAGACCAAATTCTTTCACACTTAAATACTCTATATCAAAATGCACATTTTACGATAACCTACTATTTTGAGTGTTCTGCTGTAGAGAATAACAGAAGCAGAGGTAGAGCTTTGAGGCGATGGTTAGTTTCAGTGATGAACGATTTCAAAGACAGAGATGTAGAAGCAGAGGGAGCCGCAGTGCTAACTGCCAATAGGGAATCACGGAGGCGACTTTTTCGTAGAGGATTGCAAACTAGACTGGACGCTGAGAGGTAAAACAGTCTCAAATGAAAATGTCTGTATATTTGGAAGAATACTACACATTTTTGACAGTTCTCTAAAAAATGGATTTAAACCACGCATTGGCTATGACAGTAAATAGTAGAACTACCAAAACTAAAATAAATTGGAATACAATAAATATTTGACTTAAAATGGCTAATATCACGCAAATTTTTCCCAAGTCACAAAACGGACTCTACGAGGGATCATTCCTCTACCATCGCAAGGATGGTGTCTCGGAGCTGGATACACTTTTACATCAGATACAACTGGGGATGGTGACAGGCGACCGCTAACTTGGGTCTAATTAAGGAAGGACCAGGGAAGGGATTTTGTAGGGAAGTCGGTCGGTCGTGGACCTATTGAAAGGAACCGTCACGGCACTTGCCTGGTGGTGAAAATAGGAAACCACGACAACCATTTTCCGGACGGCTGAAGTGGGATTCAAACCCACACTCTCCCGATGCCAGCGAGACACGAGCTAGCGCGTTACTGCTCTCGGCCACCGTGGTCGGTAACATTTACATTTACTCCAAAATATCAAAAAATAACCCAAATGTCCTATTACTCACTAATTTGGGCCTAGTTTTAGCAAAATTATCCTACACTGGACCTCCTCCCCCTCTCTAAGCTAGGGGTATTCCATACTCTCTGGACTCCCCGGTGTGTTCGCCTTAAATCCGCCCCTGAACCAAGTACACGGGGCTACATGACCACGATGCTTCAAAGCCCCTAATTGAATCAACAACTGCAAGGCAACAAATATTCCAAGTGTAAAATTCTACCTGATTTCGGCAGAAACCGAGGCTTTCATTTCCTTGCACAAAGAAATTTTAGTAGCCTACATCCCATAGATCGTTTTAATTTCAACTTACTGAGGAAATCCAATGGTATAAAATCCTTTCAACAACGCTACTATCCACTTCCAGTGTTTCACTTAATCTAAAAATGTTAATATTTCAGTGGGAAGTAATTCACGCCAAGACGAACTCGCAACATAACTGAAGTGTACGAGGCGCTGCGCTGGTGTGCCTTCCCTTGTGAGCAAGGTGAAAGTACTGTTTGAAATCAGCCAATGAGCACTACACTCACCGCTAGGCTGTAGCGCGATACCCCATACGGAACTTTGCTGGGCTAATCTTACCCTCCCTCGCCCCGCGTGCCAGTGTCGAGCCGTTTGAATGACCGGAATAGACTTGCGGTATACCAAAGTACAGTCACTCGCAGCTAAAAGTGTGCACCCCAGAAGAAAATTAGCGAGTTACGCGGGGTTCGAGCGCCAGCTTCCATGACAACAATCGGCGGAACATGAATGCTGACAAGCTCGATTTTCCTGTCTGCACTGCTACATACAAGTCGAGAAAATGTCGAGATAAACATTTTATATTTTTTATCACTGGTGGTATACCGCCGGTATATGCGATGCATGGGAGAATTCGCCACTGGCAGACAGGTTTTTCTCCGGGTACTCCGGTTTTCCCTGTCAAAATTTCACTCCAGCAACACTCTCTACTATCATTTCATTTCATCTGTCTTTCATTTAATCATTGTCCCAGAGGAGTGCGTCGGGCCTCGGCAGCCGGCACAGTTCATATCCTCGCCGCTAGATGGGGGCTTCATTCATTCCATTCCTGACCCGGTCGAAGACTGGAAGCAGGCTGTGGATATTCATTTCATCAGTTGGTAGCAATAACATCATTTTGAAATATGGGCTTGAGATATTCAGGTATAGATCTTTACTCATACCAAATTTGGTTTCGATTGTTGCAGCCGTTTGGGAGTTTATAGGGGGGGGGGGTAAAATACACTTGATTAATAAAAACACTTGGATGACCGGTTTCGATCGTTAAGCGATCATCATCAGATTCTGTATTAAACCTGTGTCCACAATTATGGGTTCAATTCAGTGCAGGGAGCTGCGTGGAAACGGACCACACCATTCAAGAGCTAAGAGTACAATCCACAATGACTTGACCATTTAATTACAATCATATAATCTCACTATGCAAGCAAACTTGAAGGTTGGGGCAGCTTACCTAGCTGTTCCGCCTCTTAGAACCTCAATAACTAACTAAATAAACTTGAAGGTCAATCACCACTATCAGTATCTCAACAAAGAATCACATATCTTGACTAGTTGTGTTAGTTGAATTACTACTGCAATTAAATAAGTGTAAATATTGCAAATACGAAGGGTGTTCAAATGAAAAGGTACGAAACGATATTGTGGGTACAATTTATTCGTTATTCAAAAGTAATCACCACAGGCCTGTGCACAGGAGTCAAAACTGGTTAAAAACACTGAGAGTCACGATTTGTGAGGCTTTGAAAATAATGTGTGCCGCGGAAAAACGATGAAGGTCCATTGATTTCAAGGCAATAACGTTGATAGTCCATTAAATCTCTATAAAACAGCAGCCTAATGTTTTAGAATTATGTTGTACCGTTGACTGAGTTGTGTAAGTTGTGAAGTATTTGTAGAGACACGATTTTATGGTGAATAAAAAACCACAATAGCGGTGTAAAAACTAAGGGCAAAGCGGGATAAAAGCGGTGAATAAATGGCATTGCTTACGGTGTAGAAAAACGGTTTACTAGACTATATACATACTTTGCCTTATGTTGCAATGAAGGAAACAACAAACACACTAAGTATGGCTTGGTTTACAGTATTCATTTGCTGTTGAAGTAGTAACTCAGTAATGCTTCTAAGTTATCATTTGACAGGTTGGTACGTTTGTCAGAAAAAATATCATTGTAGGCAGAAAGGGCCCTTTCACTGTCAACATTTGAAATGGAAATGTACAGAGATTGAAGACATTTCACAGCTATAGGATATTCCTCTAACATTCCCTTCAATACATCTTCAACTACATTACCGTCACTACATGAAAAAGATTTACAGGTGATTTGCAGTTGAATGTAGAACTTCAAAAATTTCCACTTCCTAAAACAGTGTAATGAAAAAAATCTATTAGCAAGCAAATCATTTTAATTTAAAATATTAATAAATCAGACTTATTTGTTGTTTATGATATGAACTTAAAAGTATTTAAAAGTAAACTAAGTCATTACTACACTTTCTAGTATCCCTGCAAAACTTTCAGCTGTAAATGTCACGACGGGTTGGTGGATTCTCGGCAATCGTAAAAGAATTACCTTCCCTCCCTGATAAAATTCATTACATAAAACTACGTCTTTCCACCTATTATTATTTTTATCGCTACGAAAATTGGGGCTGCAGGATACTGGTAAGTGTAGCGGCATCCGAAAAAAAATTAAATCGCCTGGTATATGTTTGTTCATCCAATCCTTCATTGTAGGATAATCTAGCTTTTATAAAGGAATGTTGGCACTCAAATAGGCCTCCACTGTTGACATTACAAATTCGTCGGAGTCGTTTCTCAATTTCTTTTTTTTTGAATTCCCGACCGCCTCTTGAACTGATATCTGTCTTTTGGTAGCTCCTTCAGACAAAATCCTTTTCTTCTTTTTGTGACCCCCAGGGGCTCACATCTAGTGGGACGTGGGTTGGCGACCACGGGGCTCCAGCTGAGTCCGGCATTGCTTCCACTTACTTGTGCCGGGCTCCTCTCTGTCTCCTTTCCTGTCGACCTCACTTGGTCAACTCTTGTTCTCTTCCGACCCCGACGGTATTAGGGTATCCGAGGCCTAGGGAGTCTCTTCCTTTCCCGCCTTAATTGGCCCTTGTCTCATCTTTTCTGATACCCTCCTTCTGCGAGGGGTCAGCCTTCTTTTTCTTTTCATGTTATCTCCTGCCTTCTGCTCAAGGCCCTTAAGGAGGCCGGGTGTATGTAGCCCCACCACTACTGGTGCACCCTGGATATTGCTACACCCTCAGGGGCTCACGGCTGGTGAGTTCGGGAGTTGGCGACCCCGAGGGATTCCTGAGCTGGGTCCGGTTTCCCCTTTTTGTCCCTTACCTGTGGGGTGGACCCTCTCCTCTTTCACTTTCCTATCTGCCTTTCATGGCTCTCCTTCCTTCCAAGTTCCTCAATCCGCATTCTTCGAGGGTTGAGGGCATTTCTTTTCCTCCTGTCCTTTATTTGCCTTATTCTCCTTTAGTTTTCCATTTCTTCTTCTAGTATATAAGTTAGTAGTTAGTTTTAAGTTTGCATTTCATTTTCATCTTCACGTTCACCCTAACCGTCAGGGGCCGATAACCTAGATGTTAGGCCCCATAAAACAACAATTATCATCATCATCTTTTTGTGATTTTCACTTAAGTTTTGTTTCACACATGAATCGCGACGCTTCCAATCTAGTCTAATGTTGCAGAATTTGCACATAACCATCTTCTGCCGCGCATCTATCAAAACACGTCGTTATATTCGGCGTTGCGAATTCACATTAGAAATATAAATTTCAACTACAAATCACAGCGCACCCACGTGGTCAGCAATGCGCGGCCCAACTCTCTCACTTGTCTCCCAGTACGACAGGATAGCCAATATTGAAACTGTAGTAATTTCCTGCTACGTGATGTTAGGATCATGGAGGAAAGATGGTTAGGATATGCTTAGGTTTTAACACTTAAAAATACTTTTGAATTGGGTTCTACCAGCAATGCTAACAAGGTGAAAACAAGTGAAGGCTCGCGATATCGCGCCAAATCGTGTAGAGACGTAATAAACCAGCCGATTTCGTGATATGTCGCAAATACGGACGTTCATCGCAAATAAGGTGGAATTTCGCGTTTAGTCGTGAGGACAAATTCAGTGCTTTATGATCAAACAATATTAAACACACATTTAAAACACCTTTGATGCACATATAAACACATTTCGCATTTTCGCGATACACCATAAAATCGTGTCGCTAAGTATTTGTGATTAACAATAGTTTTGACTCAAATAATACTGGTGTGCATTCTTTAGGGAAAAATGGACATTTATCGCTTTTGCACTTTATTTTGCCCGAAAATGGACATTCATCATTTATGCACGTTAAATTGTGTAGTTAAAGACAATAATATAAACTAATTAACCTTTAGGTATACATTGTTGGATGAATTGTTACATAATTTACAAACCAACATAATCCTGCCCGTACTACATATATTTCTGATAACTGTAAGCAATATTATAATAATTTAAAACACTAGAATGCATTTATCTCAAATTGAGTTTCATGTGAGATCCATCGTTTTTCCCCTGTACCCTTCAAATAGTTACTGTAAGTCCTCCTGAGATCGAGAGTATGTTGGTAATTAAACTATAGACGCGGGCTGTTCCAAATCCACGTGTTTGAGTATGCGTACACGTGAGTACTCAGCAGTAATGCTCGGAGCACGGTTGGAGAGGGACTGGGGATGATAGCCAATACGTCACTGGGCGAAGGTCATAATACACGTCCATTCGCTTCTTGCCAGTCTTGATGTATCCACCGCGTAGTGACGGCAACTCCAACAGCAGAGCTGTATTGCATGTCGCAGGTTTACTCACGCAAGGCGGCGAGTACTCAGCTGTTCACTAGCCAGCTGCTCGGCTGGAACAGCCTGCTATGTAGGGCAGCAATGATGTACTTAAGAGATAACCATCACCTCTATTAAAGTTCTTGGCTGTTTGCTTATTTCAAACGCCTCCTGAATGATACGAATATGATTTTGATATTTTGTCGTCTTAGAATATTGCTAATCCTGTTCGTGACAGAGTGTACCTATAACAAACAGGCCAATTTTGCAGGAGGAGGTTTCTGTGATAATCTGTCTTCATTAATCTGACTCATTGAGTATCCATTCTTCTGGAAAGTATCGGCCAGGAACACAAGTTCACCGTCTAAGTTATCCTTTACACACGCCTGCTTTGCTCTGACAACAAGAAACTGGCATATCTGCTATACGTGCAACCTGCCACGGACAGTATTGGCAATATTCTAAGGGACACAATATCAAAACCATATTCAAGCCTAATGTCACTGTAGGCAAATCCTTGCGATCAGTCAAGAATTGAGTTGGTCTTAACTGTGTTGGAGTATATACCGTACTGTAAGATTCCATGTTCCTGTGGTTACGTACAGTGGCAAAGCTGGAGGGGAATCTTTGAGCCCTAGAATATCCATTTCATTCTCAAGGAATATGCACATTTAAATCATCCTATTTGTCATTGGCATAGGCAAATTAAGTATCTAGTTTTCCGTATTATTCTCTCTAGCCACGGTGAGATTGACGCCAGCTTCTTAGCACGGGACTGAGCAGCCAGTGAGTCTCTTTTGAAGCAGGCGCAAGGCTCTGTGGGTATAAGAGGCAATTGCGCATGCGCCAAGTGGAAGGTCGATAGCTGAATGGGTCAGCAGGGAGCCTAGGCTCCAAGCAGTGCATTCGTGAGGCGGGCGGTATCTCAGCGTGTGCATGTTCGTTTGTGAGTTTTATGGCATGGATCAGTGTAGTGATTTAATACGGGTAGTGTATTTAAAATCAAGGCCATTTTCGTCGCTGTCTTATGAAGGGAATATTTTTTGAACAACGGCCTTGAAAGAAACACATCAAAAACAGTGTGCCTCATAAGAGTGATTCTTACCTTTCCTGTTTCTACTGCTTCGAGTGGACGAAGTATGAGTGCATTGAAGCGCCGTAAGATATTTTTAAGGAACTCCATGTCAGATTCTAGACTGAGCTATTAGAGTACTCTTGCTATAGAGAAGAGTTTGGTGAATTATCTTTCCAAGGATGACATCTTCAAAGAACGCATCATTGCTATCTTTGCTGTGCGAAAAACATGACGACTGGAGTTTATCTACGAAAAAAAAAACCTATAAGGTATGAACAAAAGTTTGGTGCTTTTCAGTTGGTCAACACGAATGTACCCAAAAAGAGCTGGGTTATGCCCTAATCCTGAAATAAATTACATGAGATTAATAAATACACTAGGATGACCAGTTTCGATCGTCAAGCGGTCATCATCAGATCCATTACACTTAGGCTATAACATCTATGTTTGAGAATACAGGTGGAAAATATATACAATATGTACAATTATTTAGTTGCAGTGTTGGTAATGCATCTGTCGGTGTATGCTAAATGTAGTATATCTAATGTTAGGTGAACTTCTAAAATGGTGATAAAAATCCAGAATTTGTCTGTTTGGGGTGATTATATGGTTATACAAAATTGCTATTTTTATACTGTAATAATACAGGCTGATACTTATCCGGTTGTCTCCCTAACTGGAACTTCAAGCAGTTTCGTGTTCACTCTGGCACCAGTTATGGTCGACTAACCCGGGTGTTAACTGGGCAAAACTGGTTTTTCCCTTTCTCCCCCTTTTGTTCCTACGTTCTTTCTGAGGTCAGTGCCATGTTTATTTGTGTGACGTTGCCAAATCTAGATAAGAATGTATGTTATTGAACACAGGAAGATCTACAACTATTAAAGACCGTGGAACTATCTTCGCCTCGCGTGGACTAAAAAGCCATTCAACTAAGCGGTACACGGTCTATTGAAGACGTCCCGGCACCTTTAATACTGCCGCGCATACCGGCCTAGTTTATTGTAGAAAAAATTACATAGTACAACCATATAATCACGCCAAACAGACAAACTCCGGATTTTTATCACCATTTTAGCATTTCACCAAACATTAGATATACTACATTTAGCATACACCGACAGTTGCATTACCAATACTGCAAATAAATAATTGTACATATTGTAAATATTTTTCACCTGTATTCTCAAACATAGATGTTATAGCCTAAGTGTAATGGATCTGATGATGATCGCTTGACGATCGAAACTGGTCATCCTAGTGTATTTATTAATCTCATGTAATTTATTTCAGGATTATGGCATAACACAGCTCTTTTGGGTACATTCGTGTTGACCAACTGAAAAGCACCAAACATTTGTTTACTTAGGCAATACTGAAAAATAGCTTCAAACCTCACAATAAGGTATGAACTAAAGTATACCCGGTTGCATGAATGTAGCTTCACCAGTGGTTACGTATATATTGGTCAGACATGTAGGAGAATCACAACAAGGGTCAATGAACATCGTAGGCATTTACGTCTTTGCCAACCAGAGAAGTCTGCTGTGGCTGAACATTCCATACAGAATTACCATCGAATTCTTTTTGATGAAACTTCTGTCATCTGTATGGAGAAACATTTCGCAACTCGTATCATTCGGGTGGCAATTGAACTAAATAAACAACCACAGAACTTTAATACAAGTGATGGTTATCCCCCATGGATGCCCTCAATAGTTTCATTACCAACATCCTCACCGGGTGAGTTAGCCGTGGTCGTTACGGCGTGGCGGCTGGCAGTCGCTCACATCCGGGAGGCGAGGAGGTTCAAATCCCCCCGCCGACAACCTTGATGATGGTCTTCTCTGGTTTCCCATCTTCCTTCCAGGCAAATGCCTGGGTTGGTCCCTAACTATAGGCCACAGCCGCTACCTTCCATCTCCTCGTCCTTACATTCAAACTTTCCTCCCCAGACAACACTCCACACGCGACGGTACTTATAGCTCACCCCATGGGTTTCTGCATAGAAGCAGCTGCAAACTGGCGAGCCGAACATGTCCTCGGACACTCCCGGCACTAAAAGCCATACGCTAAAAAATAAAAAATAAAGAAAACCAACATCCTTTTGGTCTCAGGAGGTTATGAGTAACTATTGTTTCAACATGGTTTCTTATCTTTTACCATTTATCTATGGAGAATATATGCCTTTGTTTACTCATTCTTTCTTTCTCTCCTTTCTTTCTTTCTTTCTTTCTTTCTTTCTCTCTTGACAAACTTTGATAAAGGGACAAGCAGTTGTTTCGAAACGTCGGCTTTTGAAATTCCACTTGACCTAATAGCCCGAAAACTATATATTCTTCTTCTTCTTCCTCTTCTATGTGCCCTGTCCAGTCTCCCGGACGTTGACGATATAATGTGGATAGGGTTTGTCTATATTCAACACAGCGGTACAGCTGTTCAATAGATCTTGTTCCAGTCTAATCTTGAAGATTCCGAAGACAAGACGTCCTTTTTCTTCCCGCTCCTCGTTGTCCATCAATTTTGCCTTTTAAAATGGCATATAATATTGTATATTTTTCACCACGTAACACATGACCCAGGTATGCAATTTTCCTGCATTTCATGGTGGTCAGTTGCTCTTGTTGAAAATTTTGCCTCTGCAGTACCTGGTCATTAGAGACATGATCTATCCAATAGTTTTTTAGCATCCTTCTATCAAACCACATTTCCAGAGCTTCGACTCCATGAAGAAATATGGACCAAACAAAACATTTTACAATACGATGTCTTAGTTTTAAACTTAATGCATCATCGCACAATAAAGGTCTCATTTTCTTAAAAGTTGATCTTGCTATTCCTATACGGGTCTTAATTTCAAGGTGTGTATTCAAATCCTCTGACAACCAACAACCAAGGTACTTTTTTATCAACATGTTGGATTTGTTGTCCTTTCAGTGTCAGAATTACTTTATCTCTTCATCGACTGAAAACCATAAGTTTTGTTTTCTTGGTGTTGATCGTCAGACCCATTTCTTCTGCAACTATATTAAGCTTATAGCATAAAATAGATACAATTGGTCGAGAAAGTGTACCTAGCAGTATAATGGATTATATTTCAAATTTAAAATAACGAAACTCATGTTGCTCAAATCGTAAACAACATGAAATGTTGGTAATGCTGGTGATATTCCAAGCCTCTAGGTTTCTCTCTCGGTCTGTTGTCGTGCAAGAAATCCCTGCGGCTGAAGATTACCTCTCGACTCGTGGTGGAGTGGGCCGACTATTCACATGTAAATCGTGTCGATTGCGTGAGGTAAATCATGATATATGTCAGTCTCAAAGCTCAGCGTCACACCTGCCGACGGGATATCCACAGATTCAGTCCAAGAAGGAATTGATTCTAAATGTGGAGTACTTGCAAAATGTTTCAATATAAAGCGAGTATCGCTTGGATGAATTGTTGGTTGGTTCCTTAGTTCAGGGGCAGCGACAACGTGGTTTTTAACGCTCTAGAAATCCGACGAATTCGGCTGGATTTGAAACCGCGATCTAGGGCATAGGAGCTCAGCATGCTACCAACTACGCCACCGAAGCCGATCGCTTGGATGAATAATAAAGCAAGATATACAGTAATACGAGGGGTGATCAGAAAGTAAGGTTACAAAGCGTGCAGTGAAACGTGCACCTTATATTTCATACAACCAATACAGCCAACTGATAGTACATGCATTTGAATATTCGTAGCCTATTTTCATTTATGAAAAATAGGCTTATGGGATCACCTTTTGTCCGTGTGTGTGTGTATGTGTGTATGTTTGTGCGTCCCTGTATGTGTCCCCCAAATAACTTATAAACAGCTGGAGCGATTTCAATAAACCTCGGTGAGGTCATAGTACTATTTTGGCCGACCCCGACCGTGCCCTCCAAATTTTATTAAGTCTCACCAATCCAACATGGCGGCTGTGCGAAATAGTTCACCGGCACTCTATATCTCTGAAACTGTTACTCATATCACCCTGAAATTTTGTGCGGTAAGAAAGGGCACTACTAGACTTTCATATATGTGACTTTCAAAAACGTGGTAACTAGAAAATAAAAATGGCGGACAAGCGAAGTTGAAACATTTAAATAGACCTTTCTCGCTATCGACCCATCCGAATGCAGTGAAAGTTGGTACAGAAAACGACTAATTGGAATGCACTGACATCTAATTTAGATCAATTGTTTACATAACCTCAAGATGGTGGTTGTGCGAAATTTTAAAATTAACTTTTCATTTCCTGTGTTCCAATCATGCGAACGAAATCAACGTTTGAATAATGAACGTAGACAATAATTCTCATCTAATAGTACATAACTCTATGGCTTACATAAAATCCAACGTGGCGACCATCCGTAACATTTAGACGGTTCTCTATCTATTAATCTGTGACAGCAATCAAACTGAAATTTTATGTGTTTAAAGAGGCTGTAAACATAATCTCACCTGTGGGCGTTCAATAACCTGGTGAGCACATATCCAAAATGGTGGCACCGCGACATTTAAATATTTAAATGGACGCTTCTCGCGATTTAACCATCCGACGCAGTGTAACTTGGTACGGTATATGCTTGGATACATTTTAATCCACTTGCATCTAATTCATTTAAATTATTTTCATAATCACAAGATGGCGGCCGAGCGTAATTTTGAATTCTCGATGTTATCTCTTGTGCCCTAATCATGCAATTGAAGTTTGAATAAAACACCTGCACAATAATCTTCATGTAATGTTATATACTAAAATTGAAAGTCTGTATGTGGGTATGTATGTGGGTGGGCGGGTGGGTGGATTTGTTCCGTATACAAATCTACACCGTTCCACCAATCTCAACCAAATTTTGCAAACACATAATTTAGGACCAAGAAGGAACGGCTGGCTAAATGAATTTTCGATAGTCTTTCTCATTCTTCTGATTTCGGCCCTTTTTCTCTCGAGCAAAATCTAATTAAGTTCTAAAATAAACTCATGAAGGAATGGCAAGGCAGGTCGTTTCCACGGCAACAGTAGCTCAAGACGAGACACGGCCTACTGGATACGAGTTACTCTCACCACTACCTATATAGAAAATGAAGCTCTTTACATGAAATCCCGTTAGTTACTCAACTGCTCACACAGCACTGTCAACCCAGTATAGCATAACAAAGACTTGACACTATATTGAGCCCGCTGAGCTCATGCTCCGTGATATTTTCTTTGGAGCACATTTTCAAATGTCATGCATTGTCATAGAACGCACCCGGAGATCAGCACATGGCTGGATATGATAAAGGAAGTAATCTTGACTTCGAAGGAACCTCCGAATTATTTATCTGAGTACCTATTAATTTGTTCACAAGGCTCAGAGCATATCATAATGTAATTCTGCATATTTTAAAAGATTTTGGAGAATGTATTTTGTGTTTTGGTAAAGGTATTTAACGTCGCGGATATGCGAAGCGGAAGGAATTAGTTGCTCAATGACTCCAGTATGCACTGTGATCCAGCTGGCAGAGTCAATTCGACACAACCTAGTTTTGGATCCGTCCATGCTGGACGTGTTTTGATTTTCCGTCCTAAGGACGAGGTAACAGTCCACCCACGAGGCGAGGGAATATAGTATCGGTGTGCATCGTAATTAATTAAGGCACCCTGTTGTGTGCAATCATCGTATTATTCACGCCAGTGATAGCGTGGCGAACATTTGTGAGGAAACTGTGATTTTGAAGTATTATTTCACCATATTGTCTTGACGTCGTAGAACACCACATCTTTAAACACGATGCTGTCCTATTCTATGTCCACAAGGGACGTGAAAACTTTCAACATTTGTGAACTGGAACGATTTATTGTGGTTGTTTTCAACGCCACCATTGTAAAAATATTATCGCCAGCAGCGTAAACATTCTCTGATTACGGATTGACGAGATTATCAGTTATTTGCAAAGTATTAAGTTCAGTGAGATTACGCCGTGTGGTCGAATTAAAATTTGTCATGAGCAGACAGTGAATGGCCTAATTATTATAAAGTCTACGCCACTGTGTAACGTCAGTGAGTTATTTAATATCTACAATTTGTGTAAAGCTAGAAGCTGTGAATTACCACGTGTGTAAATCTTCAAACAAGCATATTTCAACCGTCTACGTGAGAGTGAGTGTTCAACACTTATATACTATGGGTGTTATGGAATATACCCCCACAATGTGAAGGAGCCGTTCTGAGGGAGGGGATTTCAACATGACGGATGAACCAGCCGACCACGAGGAGATGAAAAATGTGATTAGATCTTGTACAACAGCCGCTACTATGGAGAAGAAGACATCTTTAAGTCAACCACAAGGACGCATCAAGTACCTGGTGATGGATAAGGCTTGGATTCGAAGCCTAGTTTGGAAAAACCAAATCTCAAACCCAGGGGATATTTTACCCCTCAATTCCAAGGGAATGTGGTGGAGATGCCATAGTCTGTGAGTCTGTTCCTTCTCTCATGTACGGGTCTTGTTGTGGTAGAGTAGTTTAGTTAAATCAACCGAACTCATCTTGACAGCCAGATAGGTAGGAATTTTGTAGCTTTGCACTCATGCTTTTGTAATTACATTCCAGTTATAGTTAGCCACCTTTTGGTTGGACATGGTTCAATCGGTGCATTCTTTTGAACGTCGTGAGACGTCAGGTATATTGCCACCTGAACGTGACTGTAGCTGTTGAGCTATTTCAGTCAACCCTAGTATGGGATTTTGTTTATCTTTTAGGTGATGGGCAGCCGTCATTTTAGTGTCTTGTCTTGACGCCTCAATATGTAATTTCCACGTCACGCCACTGACTTGCTTAGACAGGTCCTATCGGTTGATGGCCGGCAGAAGTCATCAGTTATGTAATTGTATTGTAATTTTCATTATAGTGAGCTTTGATGCCACAATGGCGTCCTTGGTGAAGAAAAAGTCAGGGATTAACCTGTATGCTACTAGAGCATCGAATCCTGGACTGACGACGTATCATTAGCAAACCCAGAAGATGTGAGATTTTGCAAGTTTATTGTATAATTTGTGTCCAGTGATTTTAGACACAGGATTTAGGTTATGTGAGAAAATGTAAATATTACTTGAAGTGACACATCTGTCAATGCAAAGCACTCCGAGCGAGTTACATTTCTGGTTTTTACTACTGTTTGATATTGAAGACATGAGGCCTTATTGTACTGCGTATTTCCACGTAGTAACTGTGATGTTATTTAATGTTATATTGGCACAAGCCAGAGGCCAGTTCATATTAGGACTTTCATTTGAGAGAACTGCTGCCTGAAATGAATGTGATGTTGGTTATAAAATGCCCAACGCATTGAGTGTAGTCCATCATGACCTAGTTTTGCTTTGCTACCCTGTTAAATGTAAATTCTGTTATTCACTTCATCTATTTGAAATTTGAGTAGGGATTCTTTACGTGCCACCTTCCTAGCTTTGTTGTTGTTGCTTAACCTTTTGTATTTAGATCTTTCGAGAGGGTTTAACTTAGTTTAACGTTAGGGCCTGGAACTTTTATTTTCTTTTTTATTAGCCTGCGGATTAGCCGATACAAACCCACCGAAGTAGGATAAGGGGTTGACAATGTTAAATAAAAGTGTTCATGAGTTTTACTTAAGCCTGGATGTTTTGATTTCATAGTTTTGTTGTTTTTGGATGTACTTCTTGGGTCGTCTATGACTTTAGCCACCATGTTACCCAGATCCCCTGGATCACGCTTCTAGTGTTGCTCTGGCCAATAAGAGGTGCATCCGATCCTCTCGGCACAGGTGTTCGGCAGGTGAGGTGTCTGGGAAGTCACTTCGGTTGTTGGCAAACCTGACAGCTCCTCTGATGGGCACAATATGTCAATATAATTTCTGCAGTACAAAAATGCAAATTATATCACAAAATACAATAGCGTGATATTAAGTGACAGAAATTAAACACACCTTTGCACCTTTTTAAAATAGAATTCCATTAGGTTCACTCTATTTTTATAAAACTTCATGATCTTTCCTGCTGAGTGGTTAGTACAAAATTTATTTGGAGGCAACCGGTATTTCGGCAATAATATTCGTAATCGATGATACCAATTTCTCTGCAATGACGCTGGCAAGACCGCTGCTGCGGTAGGGTTAAAGAGTAGAGAGGATTACAGTTCTGAGAAATGCAATCCAAACATTTCATACAAGAAATTCTTTCCACTGTGAATACAACTTAAAACAGACTTTCTGTTTTCATTGTCGGAAAAGATATTGCCGAATTTGTAATTTGATGATATTTCATGTTAAAGTGCCTAACATGGAGGTTATAGGCCACTAATTCTTTGGGGTGAAGATGAAAAGTGATGGTGAAATGAACACTTGAACTAAAAATAACTAAAACTTACAACCAAATTACGGATTAAGAGAACAAAAGGACAAAAAGGAAGGAATAAGGGGAATAAAATGCAGGTAAATGAAATACTCTCAACCCTCAAAAAATGGGAATTGACGGAAATAGGGGAGAGTCCACCCCAGAATCACTGGAGAAAAAGAAAAAAAAGATCCAGCTCAGGTATCATCCCAAAGTCAACAGCCATGTGCCCTTGAGTGTGTAGCACCTCCAGTGGTGGCTACACACACCCTGCCTCCTTTATGACCTTGTGCAGAAGGCAGGAGATATGATGAAAAGAAAAACAAAAGATCTGACCCTTTGAAGAATGAGGGTATCAGGAAAGATGAAACAAGATCCAATTAAGGCGGGAATTTGAAAGACTCCTTAGACCTCGAGTATCCTAATACCATCATGGTCGGAAGAGAACAAGAGATGATCAAGGGAGGCCGACAGTAAATAAGCCAGAGAGGACCCCGGCACAATTAAGTGGAAGCAATCGCGAACTCAGCTGGGACCCCTGATCGCTAACCAGCGTCCCACAAGTTGTAAGCCCCTGAAGAAGTGGGAGTGTCGTAATGTCGTAAGTGAACGAGAGGTGACCAAGGGTGGTTGACAGGAAAGATGAAAGAAGGGAGCCCAGCACAAGTAAGTAGAATCAATACCGCACTCAGCTGGAGTCCCGTGGTCACCAAACCCACATCCCATTAGTCGTGAGCCCCTGGGGGATGTACTGAAGAATGATTCAACAGAATCATATGATAACATTATGATACCCATTTTTTCAGATGATATATTATGAGTATGCACCGGACGGTTGATTCCGTAGTTAATTGGACATCATCGTAGGTCTCAAAGACTAAGAAGTCACTATCATGTGCGTTACTAGCAGTGGTCAAGTACTATCTCGGCATTTGCCTAGACAGAGTTTAGAAATACCACACTCAAGATAGTTTATCGGTGCTGGGTTTCGAACCTACGATGTCTGGACTTGCTACAGCTGCCCTTGCAGCCGTGATTCACGATTAAACGATTACAAAAATGGCGCGGGACTCTCAAAATGACGACTACACACAACAGACGAAGGAGAGTTAGTGTCCGGAACAAAGTAATCGCGGGAAAACACGGTGAGACAATCATCCCACCTATCTCTATCTCACGTAAACTCGGGAAAGAAAGCACACCTCCTATGTCTTTTTGACTCTGAGAGTCCTATTTTAAGTGCAAAATGACAAACAACAGTATGACATACTGAATTTGAGCAGCGGCGTTCAAGCCATACGGTAGTTTATAATTTAGCTCTACATTTTACAATTTCATCAGCAAACACTCCAAACAACGTAGGGATTCAGTATATTAATACCGACTATTTACAATAATTGAAACTGAAACAAAACTTCGTTGGTCTAAACGTATCACTGTGAGAAACACACTTAATAATCCTATTGAGCAGCTGTTAACTAATCGCGCCTATACATGGGTGGGAGTGCGTTCTATCGGCAACTAGTGGATATCTTTCAATTACACGTTATAACTGAGAGGGAATGGCAAGGCCGGTATAGGGCACAGCTCGCATCTAGTAGGCCGTGGACGAGACCACCAAGTTTCCATCTATCTCTGTAAGAGGCCATGCCACTCCATTTTCTCCACGGCGACAGTAGTTCAAGAAATGGTCACCAGGTTGTTTCCATTTATCTCTGTGAGAGGCCATGACACTCAATTTTCTCCACAGAAACAGTAGTTCACGCTATGACTACCAGGTTTTCATCTATCTCTGTAAGAGGCCATGGCACTCCATTTTCGATTACGAATCTGAACGCCATAAAAAATTCAATACGTATTTTTAAATGTTATTAACAGGGGTCATTGTAGGGAAATGAAATACATTGACTAACCCTGCATGTGGCGTAACGTTTACAACAACTGGAAATATAATCACGAAACTTAGTATTAAGATTAAATCAGCATCAATGATTCTGTTGTTGATTAATTTAGAGACTTCGCTACATCATGATAATATAGCCCCATGCATTTGAGTGTGTATGAAATTTTTCAGATAACATGTGCTACTGTGATGGCTGTAGTACTGTACTTTTAGCCTACTTTTCACATTTTGCAAAAATGAGGAAAAAGTAGACTTATGAGATCGGGCAAATGTGTGTCTGTCTGTCTGTCTGTCTGTCCTTCTGTCTGTCTGTCTGGCTGGCTGTGTGTGTGTCCCCCCCCCCTATCAACTCCTAAACGGCTGCAGCAATCGAAACAAAAATTGGTAGGGCTAAAGATCTATACTTGAATATCTCACGGCCATATTTGAAAATGATGTCAGTGCTACCAACTGCTGAAAAATCGCAATTGAAATTTGAGCTCCATGTTGGATATCATGGAAGGTATGAATGGGAGCTATTTCAAAATTGGCACACGAGTAGATAATAATATTGCAGTTTAATTTCCAGGAGGCCATACATGGCCGTGTTGCCAAAATGATTATAAGCCTGCTGATAGGTCCAAATTTTAAATGCATATAACTTCTACACTATCAATTGGATTTCAACCAAATTTCGTAAGTGCTATATGTACATAAACAGATATTACTGAGCGTATTCTTAAGAGCCACCAGGGCTGCCAACTGTTAATAAATGCTCTCAATTTATTTTATCCATATACCCATATATCAGAAAGTATGAAAGCCGACAGCTTTAAACTATGCACACGTATAGCACCCGACATTCTAGAATAATTTGGAGTAACTAATGGACCTCAGTACTACCAACATGATTCTAAGCCTGCTGATAGGACCAATTGTAAATACATATAACTTCTATACTATCATTTGGAGTTCAATCAAATTTCGTGTGTGCTATGTGTACCATCACAGAAATGTCTATGCCGATTCTTAAGAGTAACCAGGGCTGCCACCTGTTAATAAATACTGTCTCTATTTTTGTTACCCTAAGATCAATATATCAGAAAGTATGCAAGCCAATAGCTCTAAACTTTGCACACGTATAGTACCTGGCATTCTAGATTATTTTGGAGTAACTAATATATACGTCAGTGCTGCCAACATGATTCTAAGCCTGCTGATAGGTCCAATTTTAAAATGCATGTAACTTCTATACAAATAAATGGATTTCATCCAAAATTGGCATTACAATAGATCATAATAGTTCAGATTATTTCTGACCAATACATGCATGACATTGTTGCCAACAAGGTTTTACGCACGCTGTTAGTTCCAATGTTTAACTGCATGTAACGTCCATGCTATCCATTGGACTTCAGCCAAATTTTGTATTCTGTACCTTAAGAGATGGAACTAAGAATTTATTCTGTCACCAGGGCTGCCAACTCTAGTGCTCTATTAGGCTACATTATGCCAATTATATTTCGAACTAATAAGAAATTTCGTTATTATCAACTCAATTTCGTCATTATTCTAATTTGGTCCATATAGCTTAATCATTGGAATGAATCTTACATTTCGAGAAAAGTAGGCTCTTTAGTTCGTCACGGAACTTCTTGTTAATTCAATGAGGATTGGAAAGGAGATTTCTGTGGCCTTCAGTTAGGAGCTATCGCGGTATTTGCTTCGAGTAGAAGTGGGAAACCACGGAAAACAATTTCCAAGTTTTGCCTCGGGAGGTGCAGTGTAGCCCATTCCGGCTCTCACACCAGAATTAAAATTTCTTGACAGATCCGGGATTCAAACTCCGACCTCCAAGGCAAAAGCCAAAAATGTTAGCCGCTAATACACGTGGTCGTCTAAATGATTTTTGCATTTTATGTATAATTTTATTTAACCTTCAGTAGGTAACAGAAACCTATGTGAGAGATAATCAAGCTTGTAGGCATGTTTGCATTGCCTTAGAATATGCATTTTGGGTCTAAACTTATACTCTATTGCCGCTGCTGTTACGGGAGATTTTGAATCTTTACCTTATGACAAAAGGTAAAACGCGTAATATATTGTATGCAATAGCTACTAGAATCGAAGTTTTATACTCACCGTTAAGGTGTGTTCTACTACTAAGATGTAGACGTTTATGTTTTATTAATCATAATGCCCTTATACTGCATTCTTTTATTGTTGACAGTGTCTACGTCTACCAGCTGTCTTTTGTATTACAAATCAGAAATACAGTAACTTTTGCGTGTTAAAGCAGATTATTCTATGAATAATATTTCCTTCTGTTATTCGGGTTATATTTTAATTGGTAATTATCCTGCTGTATGACTATGCTAATTTGTAATGGAACCGGATGTTAAATTATGAATTTAGTTGATAACGTGTTAATAACATACGGTAATTAAACTACAATTTTCTACAAGAGCCAAACAGTAAGTAAAGATACTTGGCCATAAGAATAGCGGACCCCATTAAATCAAAAGTAAACACAATCAGGAAAGTAATTATGAGACTGAGTTCTCGAGGAATTGTGTGTATACATCCCTTTTTACTATCGTTGCGTTCTCCGCTACGTTATTGTACTCCACAGTACTGTACTTTTCGACTATTTACAGTGAGTTAATATTGAACTTGATTAACATCAGAATCGAAGAAAACCATATTCTAAATTCACTTAAGGGCAAAATGAATACGCACTGCGAAATATATTGGCATGTATCTTTCTATAACATATAAAGACACCTCCCGGGCAACGCCGGGTACAATAACTAGTTGTACATAACTCTAAGGCCTATATGTAAAATTCCACCATGGTTACCATCCGAAATATTTAGACGGTTGTCAATTTTTACGAATCTATTACACCAATCAAACTGAAAATTTGTATGTTGATAGAGGCAATCAGCCTAATATAAATAGGATAATATATGAAAATAGGCTATTTATTTCTTCACGGAACTACTTGTTGGACATAGTCTCCATATCGGTTTAGGTACGTGTCGCTTCGAGGGAAGAGTTTGAATATTCCCTACTGGTAGAAATCCTGTCCCTGCGTCTTCAACCACTTTGACATGAAGTGCCTCACCTCCTCGTCTGAAGCGAAGCATCGACCTCCTGGGTGCTCCTTCAAGTGAAGAAACAGGTGAAAGTCGCCTGGAGTGAGGTCCGGGTTGTAGGGAGGGTGGTCGATGATGACCCAGCGAAACTGCTTCAACAGGTCTGGGCAGTATGAGGCCGCGCGTTGTCATGAAGGAGAAGTCCTGGTCGCGGTTAGATGTTTCGCCCACAAAAATCGAATAACTGAGCAGATCTTATCGTGAGACTTGTGTTCCATAAGGTGTTTACCTATAACTAGAGCTGCAAGTGGTGGCTTGCTAAAACTCTGCAAATTTACCAATCGTATGTATTCGAATTATATCAGACTACTAATTTATCTATATAAGACGAAACTCCATGAATATCGGCCTTGTAACATTAGTTTCTAATCAAGGGAGCGTGATGGCGCAGTGGCGTAAATGCTCGTCTTTCCCCCGTATGGCCGGGATTCGAATCCAGATGACAGCGGGGTGGAATTTTCAACTGAAAAATCACGTGGCGTCAGGAACGGTATGTGGCCTTAAATCCCCGGCCTAAACCAAAATGAGCTTGGTTGGCTCCGGTGTTCCCAATTAATTAGGAAAAGCCGAAGAAAGAAAGAAAGAAAGAAAGAAAGAAAGAAACATTAGTTTCTAATCACCCCTCATATCTTGATAAATAATAATAATAATAATAATAATAATAATAATAATAATAATAATAATAATAATATCTTATGGCCTCAGGTGCCGGGTGCATGCTTTGTTATTTGCACCCAGAGGGCAGCTTGCATGTCGAATTTTGTTGTTCCTTGAAACACTATGAAAATCAAGGAGGTTAAATATCTAAGCTCCTTGACACTATAGCGCTTTCTAGTGGAGAAATGTGGAACTTTGTGTTGGCGGAAAATCCCGAGATTAATTTTGTCATAATGAACACGGCCTACTGAATCCAAATGGATTATTTAACATGCCAACATCGTATGACATGCATGTCGTGATTTTTACCCCCTTTCAAAAATCACTTACCATGGCCAGGAGTGATCCTGCAAGCTTGGGATTAGTAATCCGACACGATAACCACTCACCAACCGTGGAAAGCATCCTGATAAATAAAAGCGGATTGTAAGGGGGTTCACTTACCTCTTGAGACAGAACTGAAACGAGGTGGGTTCGCATCATACGTCAGTCATCCCAGAAGTATTTTTTCTGAGGTTTTCCCCACTTCTAATCCATGCGAATGCTGGGAAGATACATAAATTAACCCTTGAGAACTGGCGCAAAAAATGTAAAACGAGGATTGGAGCTGGGTCAATGTGACCCATAGTGTGTCATTCCTTTTTTGTCATAGTCGTACGGATTTTGATGAATTTTACACCTGGTGTCTTCCTATGAACTATTCCCAATATAAAATGAGATTTATTTATATTTTTCAAATTTGACATGCAGAAAAATAACAATAATTTTCGTAAAAGTATAATTGGCCTTGGTAGAGATGGCAAAGCAGAAACCTCGATTTTTTTGAGCAAAGGAGCTGATGACCAAGGTGTCCCTAGACCCTTAACATGGATCAACAAGAACGTGAGCTATGTTATTGAGCTGCAGCGAAATAGGTGGATTTTCCCCCTTATCTTTTACAGATTGTCCCGGCTAACGTAAACCGAAATTGTCACGCGAGGACTGGCGCCATGGGTAAATCTGACCCGACCGTAAGTAACATAGAAATAACTTGAGTGTTCAAAAAGCTATGGGCATGTTTCTTTTGCAGGGTGAAGTTCAAGGCTAGGAAGGAAGGTACTGTAGGTGACAGGAAATAAAGGTTGACCCAAACGAAAATATAGAGCATTATTTAAGCCTCGGGTCAATAATTCCCATGGGCCAGTCCTCGCGGGTAAAAGCCACGCAAGCCTTCTACCAAAATATTTAACTCAGTTACATATAAAACACAAGTGTAGTCTTCGCAATTACACAGGTTATCAGACATATTTCACACACATAAATCTTCTAAATGAAACAGCAATAAACTTTAAGAGGGGAATATAATTCTTATATCACACATTGTGACAATCAAAATTTTACTTAGCAATTTTACAGGGTGATCTAAAACTGTAATACCGCCTTTAAGTACGTGCCAGTGAAAATATCAGTCCAAACTTGAAATCACAAAGTAGGTCGGTCCATTGTTTCGGAGATATTTTATAGTGGACTATTTGACCAATGACAGATTTCCAATGAATAATACATCCACAAGGAACGTAGGTGACCCAATCAGAGCCCTTGGATATGACAAGGCATCACTAACCAGCCATCCTGAGCAGGAGGTTACATGTGACTGTTCTTCATCCTTCCGTCAGCTTTTTCCTTAGGCATCGCGAGCCTGGGAGAGCCTTGAGAGGAACCGGTTATATCAGAAGTGGGAGATTGCAACGCTATTCACTGCACCATGTGGCAGTGAAGGAAGTTAACAAACATAAATCTAGTTTAATATATAATACAGGGTGTCAGAAAATAAGAGGTGGAAAATCAAACCACGCATGGGGATCGGTCTGAGGAGCAATATGAGTTAAGATACCTGTTGGCGCAAACCAACCGGTAAGTCCCTGTGAGCATTTCTAATTACGAGGAAACTTGGCAACGTCGCGCAATGAGCAGCATCGAGTGTGGCTCAGCGGTCTAGCTGTATGCATCTCACCAAGTCGGTCCGGGTTCAATTCCAGGTCAATGCATGTGAGATTTTCGAAGTGAAATGCCATGTCCTATGGTTCGGATTCCTCGTAAAAAGGAGGTCCCGTGGCTCATGATCTCAAGATTAACGGTCACGTTAAACTACAAGCTTCCTTCCTTCCTTTTTCGAGCTAAACAGCTGACTTGTGGTTCTCGTAGCTCAGTGGGCAAGGCACTGGCGCCGTTCAGTGTACTCCCATCTGCTTCGGGTTCGAATCCGGAAGAACTTAATTTTCTCCCCTATTTGTTTTTCCTTTTTATTTTCTTTGCATGACAGATCTTATTGGGCATTAATCATGAGAGCTGCTCAGTTGGAACACACAAGAGTGAAGACGCCGCACTCGATGCTGCTCATTCCGCGACGTTGCCAAGTTTCCTTGTAAATAGAAATGCTCACAGTGGCTTAAAGGTTGGTTTGCGCCCACAGGTATCTTAACTCATATTGCTCCCCAGACCTACCCCCATGCGTGGTTTGATTTTCTACCTCTTATTTTCCGACACCCTGTATACATGTGGCTAATTGTGGGTCCCTCCATAACCGCTTCCATGATCGCCTGGAAATATTCACTTAACGCGGTCATTTGTACTGACAGTGGTGGCCATGAGGATATTATCCTGAGGAAATCTTTTACAACTGGCAATGAGTTGCAGACTTCAATCACTGGCATTGTAATGTACAGACCATCATGCAGCGACTCTGGGGAATTGATCAGCTGATCGGTAGGGTGGTAGAGTTGACGACCATTTTGCTCTGTGGTGTGTTGTTTATATATTTTATGAATGAGTATCCGCGTGAAAACGCTTCTACTTACGTCATCCGGAATGAGAATTACTTATTTTCTGAAACAAATGTTCATTTTGTACGTAGGTTATTGTATCTACGCAAATTTTGCGTTGCATGCTTGTCATCACACCGAAGGTTATGTTTTAGTTAGGACCTCTGCATCACTTATTATTTCGACTCATACAACGTTTTTTGGATAGTAATGAAACGTTGTTAGTTCAGTAAAACTATTATTCCTTACCAGGTCGCAGGTATGCCAACCGTTTGTAGCAAAAGCAACTTTTATGAAAGAATTGAGTTGGCTCTTTCCCTTGATTTTCCTTCCCCACCGACAAAAATTTAAGAAAGAAATGCACACAAAAGATTCCTAAAAATGATTTGTACATTATGGGGAATACAGGAGTGTGTGTTAAAGATTTCCCTGAAAGTAAGATGCTTCGGGAGAGAAGAGCTAATCGCCTTGATGGTAGGTTGTAAGTTAGTATGGTTTCAATTATTGTATGAAGTTTCAAAATGTCAGCCTATGCTAGGACTGGAAACATTTCTAATATCATAATCCTGAGGTTAAGTTACTTATGTAAAAGAGAGAAGTGATTTTCAGTATTCAGAATCCATTGAAGTCAGCCAAAGATATATTCTTTTGTGAGCATGGACACTAGATTAAGCTCAAGTGAACATGATAATGTTTTCGTGGCAGAATCTACGTTGGCTGCTGTATATACATTAATGGGATTGTTAGCACGTGGTGTATGTAGGCTATTGATACCTGATTTCAAAATTGCAATCCATTGTAAATTCTTGCTGCAAGAAACAAGTTATATTGAGTTATTGAAAATGTGTGCTGTAAGGTTAGACCCTGTTTAAGTTTCCTTAGAGGTGGTCTGTGCAATGATTACAGTTAAAGATAGGTTACATTGTTCTTTTTCAAGCACGAGCAGTTTAGAATGTGATCTTTTGAATAGCCAAGAGTGATGTGGGGTTTTCTCAGGCATCTACCACGAACCTTTCCAAAGTAATGAACAACGAGAAAATGGTGAAGAATATATCATATTCTCGACGTCAAAATACTGCGATTCAGGCCTGTTTGTGTGTCACAACGTCCTAGTAAATGTACCGGCAATGTACCATTTTGTTCACTCGCAAAATGCAAGCTACATCGGCCGGATTCGAACAAGCGGAGCGATAATTAGGCGAATGAAGAGATAACAGATGGAACTGTTAATCAGCCCTAAATTGTATTAACAATTTCCTACGTCTTGAAGCGGGAGCGTAATTTATATTTGGTTTGAAGTGACTGTGTGAAGGGAGCTATCTGACTTGCTGCTGTGACTATAACGACCCTAGGCGTGACGTCACTGTGGAAGCCTTACGGCCTGTACATTACGATGTCAGTACTTCAATAGTTTATGGTGATGAGCAGGTAGGTGATAACAGATCCACAGAATGTAAAAAGTAATGAAGGATCTAGCATAACGAGTCCACCAGCTGAGAAATTAACTAAGTTGTGCTGTGCATGCAAACACAGCTTTTGTATCTCACCATCGTCTTCGGAACATAACACCAGCGATAGTCTCGCACCCAGGAACTTGGGGCGGGAAGCCTCAAGGGTAGTCACGTGACAGCACATAATTACGACAAGCAGTAAAAATAAGTTCATGGCAACATTGATTATCGCACTAATAATGAATAATAACCCTAAGGAGAGGATATTGGACCTATACATTATATGCAGACTTCCAAGAGTTGTAGCAAACATGTAAGTCAGCTTCAAAAAGTATTTGAGACCAAAATATGTGTTAATGAGCTCAGTTATTTCATACAGCTGTAAATAAATTTTCCGTGCCTTCCTAAAATCGTAAGAAGTAACCTTTCTTCCTTCATAACGCACAGCGTTGCAAGTAGCGACTGGTTCAAAGAATGTCGGTCTTCTGGAGACTCTAGGGTTAAGAACTGCACTTGTATCACCTTGAGAGTTATTGTTTTCCCATCTGATATAGAATTCCAGTCTCTTGTTCAGAAGTTGGTACAAACCCTTGACGAGTAACACTGAATATACAAATATCAGATTATCGATAAACAAGGCAGTACTAATAAACAATTGAGTTACGATGGCGAGGCTTAATTCGTAATAAATCATTGTTATTGTATGTAGTATGTGTATCATTAATATAACGCTGCCAAGAATCACCAGTTTCCAAATGAGAATCTTTGCCTGTTTCAAGAACTGGTGCCGGTCATAAGGGAATGAATTCAACACATTTGCTATGCTTTGTAAAATGACTTCATATCTATGAAAATGAACAGATGCATTCATTCCTAGGATAGTTAAAAGAGCAATGTTTTCCGATATATACGCTGATGCATATGTGATGATACACGAAGTTCTTACATACGTATAGCAGTACCAATACTGTGACACAAAACACATACTGGATGAGACGACAGAGAGCAGCATTAGAAATATGGTGTACAATTTTCCACAACAGCTTTGTGTTTCTTCATATTCACGACTTGTTGGTACTTTGGTGATAATTCCGAACACTTTCGCAAGATAGTGCAAAGGCTTACTGATCGAGAATATATCCTCAAGTAACTTCATGGCGAAGGCAATGCTGGTCGTATTTCAACGTAAAATCCTCCCTATTATTAACTGGCGTACACAAGCTCTCTGGAAAAGTTGTTGTATACCTCTGATAACGGAGGCAATCGCTTTTGGAATTGCAATTATGGTATTGATATTTGCTTAATTTGAGGGGCTTTCACTTGATCAAATGATTGTACGTCCAATTACTTAGGCCTGACATAACATTAGAAATGTTGATGAATGAACACTCCGAAGGTATTGGCACAGAGTCATATTTGTATTTAGCAGTCATCTTCGTGACTATACCAGCTGGCTCGTACCCTTGATTTGCAGTTAGCATTGCGGCCTCCTCTATACCACTCACTTTGAAATCATTAAACACTGAATCTAACCATCGCCTCGTAGGTCTACCTCTACTTCTCTTACCCTCTACTGCCAAACTCATTGACCTCTTAGGTAATCTCTCCTCCCCCATTCTCTTAACTTTGGATGGTAAGTTTCTGTAGCGCCGGGATTTGGTATTTGTGATATATTATTCATGCATTATATTATCCTCATAAGAACGTACAGGTCGCCTGTCGTTATCAATTTGCTTGACCGCTGCAGAGGCCACATGCGTAAAATATTTCACCAGCATTCCTTATCTCCGAAGGTATTGCCACAAAGAATAGTAATAGAGGCTAGACATACAAGTTCAACTCCACCATAGCCGGTCCCAAGCCCGGTTGAGAAAGGAGGAGGGAGTCTGGTTACACCCTGTAGAGATCTAAATTGATAACAAAAATACAGGGAGTGGCGACGAACATCAAATCGTGAAGTAATCAGAAGGTGGGCACAGACGCTAAGGAGACAGCCCCCCCCCCCCCCGCCACCCAATAACCCGCATCTCCGAGATGAAATTATTACTGAAACTGCTACAGAGAAAAACCAGACGGATAAAAAGACGACGACCGTTAGCATGATACAGGTTACGAAAATTGGATGTGGGAACATACGAACACTGCGGCAAACAGGAAGACTAAAACAGGTTTATGCAGAGATGTTGGACTACCAGCTTACATGGAACCCGCAAGGAACAAAAAAAAGGGGAAGACCTAAAGTGACCTAGAAATGAAGCGTGGAAGAAGAGATGAGGGAAGAAGGCAAATCCTACAACAGATTCCAAGGAGAAGAGACCAATGAAGGATCTTTGTTGCAGCCCTTTCCTCCGAAAGGGGACATACATCAAGTAAGTCAATATAAGTTCATCTGTGAGACTTTTAGGAACCGGGTAAGCCTCAAGTAACTTGGTGGCTAAGGGAAGTTCAAATATTTATACGTGCTTTCTTCGCGAGTCAGTTATCCGAGATCAGTGATACTTGGTCTGGTAAATCCTTTTATACAAGGCAAAATATATGTCTAATTGAATTGAATTGTTGTGAGATATTCAAGATGGGGTCTGTGCGAGTTTTTAAAATCTATATATTTAAAACACTAAGGTGATTTTTGTTACCGTGATATTGAGAGAACGGCTGAACCGATTGACTTCGTAAAGCACTCGAAAGCTGTAGATTTGTAGAGTGTATATAAAAGGAAAGGAATGTTGCCGTATATTATTTTTAAATTATGAAAGAAATATGTGGTATTCATGGCATTCCCGCATGCGCACAATCGCTTCCGCCCAATGACGGACTAATAGCGTTAGTGTGCTAGTTGTTGATGAGAATTATAAATTAAGGGAAATATTGTTTTTGATGGTATATTGGCTCTCTCAGCCAGTGAATTAAAACTCAGAAATTGTTCTAGGTTTGTGCTGTGTCTTGTGTGGGGTTTCGTCTAGGACACCAAGCTGGCTCATCGGCGGGCTCTTGGCGTCCACGCCCGGACACTCACAGGTGTAGCGAACGGCGCGCTAACTCCCTTTTTAATTCACTGGCCGTGAAAGCCAATATACCATCTTTTTGGAGCCTTCAAAGGGAGGTGAGGACTGTTTGAGCTATTAGCTCTTGCAGTGACGAGGCGCAGGTAGCGCCCAGTTCGCTACTCCTGTGGGGGTCCGGGCGCGGACATCAAGAGCCCACCGATGAGCCAGCTTGGTGTCCTAGGCGAAATCCCACACAAGATACGGTACACACCTAGAAAGATTGCCGAGTTTTAATTGTTTATGATGTTTGCTTGCGATTTACTGGGATTGAATTACAAAATAAGGGAAATATTAAAGAACTTAAACTGACAGTTGAGTGTGTAAAATGTTTTTTTTTTTTTTTTTTTTTTTTTTTTTTTTTTTTTTTTTTAGCGTATGGCTTTTATTGCCGGGAGTGTCCGAGGACATGTTCGGCTCACCAGTTTTGTAGCTGCTTGGAGACGGACACCCAATGGGTGACCTACAAGTACCGTTGGGGAGGAAAGTTTGAATGTAAGGACGAGGAGTTGGAAGGTAGCGGCTGTGGCCTATAGTTAGGGACCAACCCCGGCATTTGCCTGAAAGGAAGATGGGAAACCACAGAAGACCATCTTCAAGGTTGCCGGCGGGGGGAATTCGAACCTCCTCGCCTCCCAGGTGTGAGCGACTGCCATCAGTCATGCCGTAACGACCACGGCTAACTCACCCGGTTAGTTTGTACGAATGCTCTCCATTGTCTGCGTGACTGAAGTGGTTGAGTGCAGAGTTGAAGTTGTTCAAAGTCCACCTTGGATAAGGTTTTTTTTATTTCCGTATTCTTCTTTCTCGCTATTGGTATTTAATTGTCGTAAACATATTATATTACTTTTATTATTCCCGTAACCACGAGAGACGTCTTAACTCTTATATGCGCGAACAAAACGCAGTGTGGTCTGCCGTCGCCTCGCTGCGACCTATTTCCAGATAATATGGCGTACAGTGTTGGCGTACAGTTCTCTCGAGAAAAAAAAATACGCTTTAGTACTTTGGTCTCTGCTGTTGTAGTGGTAAAATTAATCTGCCAGAATATAAATTACATGACAGGCTAAAACAATATTTCACTGGAGATGAGGATAGCTCAAGAATTTTCAGAGGGAAGATTTGGCAGTTCAACAATATATGAACACGCGCAACGAATAAGGAACTCCGCGCCACCTTGGTCTGTTTTGAGATTATGATGGAAATAGGTACCTGGTCACATGTAACATGAAATGACGTATTAATCGTGCACACAAGTGCCTCCTATGGGTAGATATTTGCAATTGAAATACCACGTGCGTGGAAGAAGGTCTCTGGTAATCCAATATGGAGAGCGTCAGGAAATTGAAGATCTCTCCGTAGGCTAGCAAACGTGACAATATCGGCCGTAGATGTAAACGAAGCATGAAAAAGTGAAAGGATTTCAATAGAAAGATGTTGAAAGATGCTGGGGAAGCATATGAAAATCGTCATGGACGTAAAATTCCAGAAAAAATACAACCAAAAGAGGTGAGTAGAAAAAGGACCTCCGTGTTTTCACCTGGGTGTCTGCATGTCAGAATTTGTTATTAATAGGTCTCAATTTGGGAATGAGACATTTGAATATGTCCCTGTTGATAATGAAGAGAGTAAGTTGTTTTATTCAGGGACTTGGGGGCATCGTTATCATCAGCCCCATGTAGGCTACTTGAGTGTGTGAGCTCTCTTATAACCTGCGCTATTGTGTTGATTGCTAGGGTGTGTACGTGTTTGCGGGGCTAGAATTTGTAGGAACGTGAATTTGGCATAGTAGGTGGGCTATCATCCCGATATTTGTTTGGAGTAGAAATGGGAAACTACGGAAGACCATTTTTAGGATAATCAAGGGAGGTACTGCCCCCGTAAAATGAATTATTTGGGATGAAAATGGGAATATTTTGGAGCCCCATGATAAAATTTTACCAAGCAATATCGAGGCTGAAACTTGGCACAAACCAGTCGTGTGGCTACGTTGATCAGGAGGGAGATTCCGTCACGTGATTCTATTGCGCAATCAAAGGTTCTGGAAAATTAAAATCGGCCTAGCAACAGCAAATAATCCCAGGAATTGTTTAAATATTGTTAAAAATTATACGATTGGATATGAGCCCACAGCCAATAAGGAGAAGTCTCAGAGAAGACGGGAGTTCCAGCAACTAAATTTTATGGAAAATTATCACATTTAAGCCCCAAGAGAGTGAATTAATGAATTGGTAAAGTGAAGAAAATTATAATAAAATATTGGAAAAATTTTATGAGTCGACAAGAGGTCGAAATACGTCGAATTAAGCAACTTTCTAGTGCCCGCAAAAATTTTCGAGGGAACGAAAAATGGCGGCTAGATCTGGTGTCTTGGAGGGGAGACGCAATGCATCAGGGCTCTTGTTCCTCTGAAGTTGGAAGCGATCAGACGTGTTTTGCCGGGAGTGTTATAGTCCAGAGTGTATTAGCCGAGTCCGTGAAGGTTGACTCGTGGAGACACGGTATAGCTGGGCTTGATGGTGGAGATCGCCGCGCTTGTGAGATGAGTGAAGTAGCGAGGAATGCAAATGCCGCAATAACTTCTAACTAATCGACAATAGGAACATTATTTTAACTACACTCTATAGTGTAGACCACATAGATGTGTATTACGAACATTCACCAAATTTGAGGGAAGATTTTAGGAAATACAGGCATTTTTGTAATGCGATAGAAAAGTGTCAGAATCCAGCGCTGAAAAGCATTTTTGTTCGAGACAGACTACAGCGAGTGCACATATTCACGCGAGTAACAGTGATTGATAGCATGACTATTGAGGAACTATTTTGTAACACCAGTATGATGGCGGTGTATTTTCTACGGATGAACATTAATAAGAATTTTAATATGATTTAAATTATGGACTAAATAAGTATGTGCGACAGGAATACAAGCATAACGGAGTAGTATATTCAACGATGGAGTTTCATTAAGGAGATGGTTCATGACTATCTACTTTACGAGCAAGCATGAGACGTTATGTACGACCACATTCTAGTGCATTATCGTCAGACATGAGCTTGAACTTAACACCAGTTACTACATAATAATATTCATAGTCCATCTCAATGAATATTCTGTATACGAGTGAGGTCTATGACTTCCTTTTCGAGATTTCTACACTTCTCGTTTTTACGATGAAGCTATACCATGACGGAGAAAGAAGAGACAAGAAGAATTTCACGATGTCCAGGGTATTCCCGGCAGTAAGGAAGAGGAAGGATGGGAGTCCGCAGTTCGATCCCGGTTGGAGCTTGAAGTTTTCCGGAAGAGGGATTCGTTCCTCGCCTGAGGCCGTGAGTTCTTGGAGACGAACTAGGACCCAGCCTAGGTCCTTGAGGGATGTAACATCTGAGTATTTTCCAATACTCAACTTGAACTTCCAGATCTCCAGACAAGGTAGCAGTGTTCATTAAATTGTAGTTAGAGCATTATTAGTGACATTCTAGAGCAATTCCTCTATCCATATTTCGACACAACCATTATGTATTCCATGTATAGGCATTTTATTCTTTGGGATCATTTGTAGTGATCGTCTTTCGACGTTTTAAGTACCGTTTGTCTGCAATCCAGTTTCTAAACTGAGATACTTAACTTGTTTAAGGAATTAGTATTCCTGTAATTTCCATTAAGGATCAGTAAATTTATTTTCGACTTTTATGAATTAAGTTTGAATTCCGGTGATAGACATTTTCGTCTATGTTACCAATTAAATTATTTCATTAGTTTAATTTGGGCCTCTTATCCGTCGAGAAGCAACATGAAGAAAGAAGAAAGAAATAGTGATATATTGTGAAATATCACAGCGCTGTTATGAACTTAGCATCGTATTGGAAAGAAACATTTAACTTGGAAACGATTAAAGTCATTAGAACTCATAGACATTCGTTTAGAATGGAGATAATACGAATCTGACTAACTGTATATTTTATTGGAGGAGGCTATGATCTTTCAGTCAGTTAAAATAATTTGAGAGTAGAATACTCTTGGAAGATTATTATCATTAGACGTTAGCTAGATTACCTCGTCGAGATTAATATTTATCGGACATACAGAAATAACACTTGTAGCTATTTATTCACGATGGGTAATATAATGTCATATTGGAGACATGATATTCCTTCATCTGTGAAAGTGAAACCAGAAGCATGGAGAGACAGTACAGTATTTTTATTAAATGTATACGCAACAGTTTGGAGATATCCCAGTATCGTTTTTAAAGTAATTACAAGAAGGTCTTTCACGCTTTGACCAAAGGTCGTTGGCATGTATAAATATAGTGGATTAACAACTGATGTTATTGTATTTTATACCAGCGGTTGGTTTGGCAACGCTGAGGATTATGCCCATTTCAATGGATGCCAGTTTTATGGAAGAGAAGATGATAGCCTTGATACATTTGTTAAAGTGTTTGTGATTCCGTGTGCAGTTGGCATACGAGGAGTTGTTTAGCGAAGGAGTTTCCGCATTGTAATAAAGTCATTGCTTTGGCAAGACTATTTGGCATGGCATAGGATGTGAGTTAGTAGAACTCCTTTTATTTCTGACACGACTTTGGATAAGTGAGGATGGTAGGGTTGTAGCCGAAATTTAAACGAGAAGTCGGATATTGAAGTCTGTTATGTATTACTTTCATTAACCTTTATTAAACCCAAGTATGTAAATGCGTATGTTTTGCCTTAGATGGTTGAACATATCCGAATTATTTTGACTATAAACCAGAATTGAGATTTTGCAGTAGTATTTCTGAAGTGATGGAAGATTGTGAGGATCCCATTAAATTGCGATTGGCATTAATGCGAGATCAGAGCAGACGCTCTTTTGTAAATAGAGATAACATTTTATCCTGATAATAGCTCATGCTATTAAGTGTTATTTAAATTCTTATTTTTATAAACTTTCATTATTAATATTCAGTCAAGGGAATAACGTGTTAGTATTAGGAAGTTATTCAATGTTTTTGCAAAGTGTTTTGAGTATGAAAGTCAATGTGTTTTGAATGCGTTTTACTTATCGTTCAGTGTGTATGGTAACAACTCCGTTGGGATATCACGGCGCGAGAGAATGAAAGGAATGGTCTGTAGAAGTTTCAATTATTTCGAAGGAAGGGTGTATGAATGATTTGCGTTTTTGTTAAGAATAAATGAGAATTTTGTAATGTTGTCTGATAGGCGACAGAAGTGTGTAGGCTACTTACGGACAAGTGCTGTCGAGCGAGGTTCTGCTTGAGAACTTGTTTCCGTTGAAGGCCGATGCATGGCCACAAATGAAAATACTTGTTGTCACCAGCATTGTATCAATGAATGAATCAGCCGGTAGTGTAGAGATGTAACGGTTCTGTTTATATAACATATCACATGACTCAGAAATGCGCTGCAGGGTGCACGCTATAAGCGTGGCAAGGGAATGTGAGACACGCCGGTCTCTGTTAATTGTTTTAGCTTGTTGTAAAGGCTTAGGCCACTCCAAAATTGTTATCCCGGTGTTCTAGGAACACGGTTTTCCAGTGGAGTAGATGTGGAGAGGTGAGAATGAGTGTGTGTATTTTATTAATTGTATGAATGTTTAGTTATAGTTTACTTTTGTTATTAAATTGTTTAGTTCTTTGTTAGGCGCCGCGTTGGTTGGATTTATTTTAGATATAGAGATATGACACTGTGAAACCCACTTTATAGGTCTAAAAGCTGACTACGAGAACCCCGAGCAACCAAGGTAGGTGCTCTACTTTGAGCTAAGTGCATATATGTAATTCACAGTTTCATCGTACATGCCGCTGCGTATATTCTTGAGGGTCATGTTGGAGTGGATTCTTGACTAATATTTGAGCCGGAGCAGTCAGTTTCTACAAATCCAGCTTTGCTTCGGATATCTGACAGACCGCCTCTCGAATATACGGGTACAGTACCTGGAATCTACTCCTCGGTTATCCTCACAATTTTAAGTGTTCTTTGTTTCAACACTCATAGGCTACCAGGATTTAAATTCTCCATAGCAAACCCGGGGATCTAACCCAAATCTTCTAAAAAAGGGCAGTTATTACACTTAACCCTAAACCACTCACAGCTACTGTACTGACAATTCAGGGCACAGTCAGTGCCTGTGGATGCTGTGAAGGGTTCTACTCATAGGGTTAGTACTGCTGTACTGACTCAGTGAGGAAAGCAATGGCAAACTACCTCACTCCTCTTCTTGCCTAGTACGCCTCAATTCAGCGCTGCCTTGGGTTTTTGTGGGTATCTACCCACATAACCTAACGGCGGTGCTTTTTGAGGATCCAACCAGCCTTCGGGCTGACTACCTAACAGACAGACAGACAATGTCATAGCATGATATATTCTACGATAATATGTCCTCATTGCCATAAGGATGAACCCGGAAAAATTAAACTTTTCAGAGGGAAGACACCATAGTACAACCTTGTCCCCTGAAGTCCTAATTTATATAAATTCAGTGGAATATCCTCAGTTCTATGAGACCTGCACCGTAGATTCCAGGTTCGATCCCCAGCTCTACGATGGAGGATCATTAATGCTGGTATGAGAGTTGGAGCTCATGGACCCAGGTAGCCAAGAGGTGCTAAAAGGTGCTAGTGCCCACGCATCAATCACCTCCTCACATTTCAGCGCACTCTCATTGTTGTGGGGGAATAATCAAGAGAATGTTTTAAAATATTCGAAACACACG
The DNA here is from genome assembly GCA_946902985.2 of Meconema thalassinum. NCBI lineage: Eukaryota > Metazoa > Arthropoda > Insecta > Orthoptera > Tettigoniidae > Meconema > Meconema thalassinum. The sequence continues at coordinate 165,198,627 of OX336392.1, forward strand.
TTCTTTTAAGAGATCCCAGTCAGTGTTCGCAGCCCAGTAACGTTCAGTGTGTAGACGTATGAATGAGACCTTCTGCAAGGTGTATCTTTTCACATCGGTATTGTCATCGGTTTCATTATCGCCACGCTTATAATGAACACGTCATTTGAATGTAATAACCCGTTGAAATCCCGCATAGCTCACTATCTGATGTACGAATGACTCACTGTTTCCAAAATATCTTGGTCAATCTTCACTCTTCCTAAATCATGTCAATAATATGATTGTGTTTCTTCCCACCCAAAAGAAAATAAACACTATAGGATTGTTACAATAGGTCTGGAAAAGAAAGAGAACTAAATTTTATTTGTTCCCCAAGAGTAACTTGAGCGTCCCCTCCGCAACCCTATGCAGCATGCTGAGCTTCTATACCCAATATCGCGGGTTCAAACCCAGCCGAAGTCGTTGGATTTTTTAAGAGCGTTACAATTCCCTCAGTATGCCCTCATTTGGAGGGGAAGTAAAGACGGCGGTCTCATGTCATAGATTTGTGGCATGTAAAAGAACCTTCCACTAACAAAAATTGTATAAAGACAAATTTGTAGGTTAGTTTTGATTAACGCTCTGTAGTTCCAACGTTCGTAGCCAGGTGCCGGTTTCAGTGACATCTAATTGCCAAGTTCCTGGCTTGGTAGAAAAAGTAGAAATACTTGAAATTGATCGTCTGCAGTCCTTACTTGAACTAAAACCGATAACACACACTAATACAGCCATCAAAATTAACCCCGGCTATCAGACTGATTCTACACACACCCAAAGTACACTGGGCAACATGACCGCGTTGTCGCAGCCCCTAAACTGAGGAACACACGTGAATGATTTATAAACTACAATGAATCACAATATCAATCAATTTTGGACACATGTTAAAAGTAAGAGGGATTCAGGAGCGAGGTCTGGTAATATCACCAATAGATTTGCACACTATTTCTTGCCGATCTATACCAACATTGACTTAAATTATAATTTATATCATTTGGCTTTGCATGAGTTTCCTGTGTTACCTTCTGTAGATATGATCAACATTATTTCCATGTCATTTGATGAGGTGAAAGCTCGTATCCGAAGAAAGTTAAAATCTAAGAAGGCAAGCGGTCCTGATGGCATACCACCTTATATAATAAAGGACAGTGTAGACATATTGGCTAATCAATTAGCATATATTTTTAATTTATCATTAATAACCTCATGCTTTCCTGAAAATTGGGAACTAACAAAAATTGCACCAATTTAAAAACCAGGAACTTTCGAAAACCTTTCTAATTATCGTCCTATATGCGTAATTGATGCAAAAGCATACGAGCATTTGGTATATATTGTAAAATGTATGATTATGTCAAATTAGGCATTTCTGAATTTCAACGTGGTTTTATGCCCCATAGATCTGTTCTTACAAATCTGATGGGGTTTAGTCTAACATTGTACAATAGATTTGAACGGAAGAACTGATATCATTTATAAGGATTTTGAGAAGGCATTTAACAAGGTCGATCATAGAATACTGTAATTTTGAGCAAAAATCGTCGGTTTGGTTTACAAAAACAACTTCTTATTTCTTTATATTTAAAATATCGCCGTCAGTTTGTTTCTTTCGAAGGCAACATTTCGGAACTCATTATTAGTTCTTCCGGTGTTTGTCAGGGATCCCATCAAGGCCCTCTGCTATTTCTATTTTTTGTTAATGATTTACCCGATAATCTTTGTCACGCCAAATGTTCACTCTTTGCTGATGATTTAGAACTTTATAAAACCATAAATAACATACATGATAAGGTAGCCCTACAACAAAATATATATTGTGTTGTATTGTGGTGTGATAAGAACCACATGCTTCTAAATGTGAAGAAATGTAAAAGCATGGCAAATGATAGGTAAAGAAAATGTGTGAACCCATGCCATAATATAAGATAAGAAAAGACCATAGATTCGTGAGGGGCAAGGGCCTCTTACCGGAGTGGTAGGGGTGGCTCAAGTTGTCTCCCAAGAGGAGAAAGTTCTTGAGAGATGTCTTGCCTAAATACGTTATATACAAAATGTTAAATAGTCTCAACATTTAAGGATTTAGGAGCAATATATGACAATAAATTAACGTTCAACAGTCATATTATAAAAATAACAAGGGACGCCAATCGGATTCTTGGGTTAATAATAAAACATTTAAAATTATTTATTCAGCATTCGACAATTATCCGGTTATTCACGAGCCTTGTGAGGAGTAAATTAGAATATGCATTGATAATTTGGGATTCACATTCAAAGGGAAAATATCATGCTATAGAGGTTGTGCAAAATAAACCCGTAAGATATCTGTATTACAGAACAGAAAATATATTTTTTTCTTTCGAGATATCTACACAACTGTTAGGACATAACCTCACATCACTGCTTATTTCATTGAAATAATCGAGGGAAAAAATAACAAGTAAATTTGCTTCTATAGAATTAATGATTTTTTTCTCTTTTCACGTTTCAAACATTATATCTCGAAATTACAAATTATTTCATGTTTAGAAGATAAAAACTTCCCACCAATAAATTCACCATTCATGAAAATAATAACCTACTATAATAGATTCGCTACAGTCATTGATATATTTTCTGAATCAGACATTGTGTTCTATAACCGATTAAAAGTTTTTCTGTCTAAAGTATAAGCTGTTCTCTCCTTTTAGTGTCCATGTTTAAGTTTTGTTTTGCATCATTTGTTGGTTTGTTTTATTTATACTAAACATTAGCTATATGGGTGAATAATACATTTTTGAAGTTTTATTATTTTGTAATTTTAATTCCTTTTTTTTCTTTCTTTTATGAAAATTATTATTTAGAGCTTATTATACTTGGTATTTGTATGTCAAGAAGGTATACAATTAGGGTTATGGCCTGTATAATTGAATAAAAAATAATTAATTAGTAAATAAATAAAAAACAATAATAAATTCATAAATAAATAACAATGCACTGTGTGGGAGTGAAGGAAGTTAAAAAGTATCAATTTAACTAAATATGGAATATGCACGAGCCTGTGTTAACATTTGCGTCCCTACACAACCGCTTAACCCGGGTATTTGTGTTGAGGGTGGTGGTCATAAGGAAACGATTCTGAGGGAATCGTTCACAGCTGGCCATAACTTGAAGACTTCAATCGTTTAGAAGGATAAGTAGGTAGGTGATGACAGATCCCGCGAATGTAAAAAGTAGCGAAGGATCTAGCGGAAAGAGTCCAGCAGCGGAGAAATTCACTGGGTTCTGTTGGGCATGTAGACACAGCCTTTGTATCTCACAGGCGTCTTCAGAAAGTAACTCCAGCGATAGTCTCGCACCCAGGAAATTGATGCGGGCTGCCTCCTGAGTGGTCACATGACAGCACATAATCACGATCATCAGTAAAACCAAGTTCATGGAAACATCGACAATCGCACAAATATCGAATAATAACCCTAAGGAGAGGGTATTATGACAAAATATAACAAACAGATATCCAAGAGTACATGCAAAAATTTGAGTCAGCTTCAAAAAGTATTTGAGGCCGGCATATGTGTTAATGAGTTCAGTTATTCCGTACAGTTGTAAATAAATTCTCCGTGCGCTCCTAAAATCGTAAGAAGTAGCCTTTCTTCCTTCAGGACGCAAAACCTTGTAAGTAGCAACTGGTCCAAATAATGTTGGTCCTCTGGAGACTCTAGGGTTAAGAAATGCACTTGTATCACCTTGAGATGTATTGTTCTCCCATTTCAGACATAATTCCAGTCTCTTGTTCAGAAGTTGGTACAAACCCTTGACGAGTAACACTGGATAGACAATCGTCAGATTATCGAGAAATAAAGCTGTTTTAACAAACAAGTTGATTACCATGATGATGCCGAGTTTGTAATAAATCATTGTTATTATATCGTATGCGTGTATCAGTAATATAACGCTGGCAAGAATCATCAGTTTCCAAATGAGATGCTTTGCTTGTTTCAAGAACTGGCGGCGGTCATAAGGGAATGAATCCAACACATTTGCTATGTTTTGTAAAATGTTTTCATACCTATGAAAATGAACAGTTGCATTCATTCCTAGGATAGTTAAAAGCGCCATGGTCTCCAATAAATACCCTGATGCTAGAGTGATGAAGCACGAAGCTCTTGCAGACGTATAACAATGCCAATATTGTGACACAAAACCCAAACAAGATGAGACAGCTGAGAGCAACATCAGAAGTAAGGTGTAGAATTTTCCACAGTAGTTTTGTGTCCCTTCATATCCATGACTTGTTGGTACTTTGGTAATAATACCGAACACTTTTACTAGGTAGTGCAATGGCTTACTGAGCGAGAATATATCGCCAACAAGTAACTTCATGGAGAGGGCAGAGTTAATAGGATATATTTTGATCTCAAAGTAAAATCACACTTGATATTTAACTAGCACACACTGTAAAAGCTCCCAAGAGAAGTTGTTGGTACTTCTCTGATAACGATATGTACGCTAGGGTTTGAACCCATTATATTGGTATTACGTTTATCTTAATGGTATTTACCTTGTCTTCTTTTTGATAAGTGTTTGCTTAATTTATTTAATTGAGTCCAATAAGGTCTGTCACAGACGTTAGCAATGGTGTTCCATTCCATTACGGAATAAGAAAGCCATGGCCATAATTGGAAATTAACTTCAGGAGTCCGAACTCACGATAATAAAATTAATCGATTAATTTTGTATCCAATCCCTCTTTAGTTGAAAGGGAGTTTTTATGTTGTTGTTGCTTTTATAGGGGGCTGCGACATCGTGGACGTATTAGCCCGTGTATTAGGGTGTGTGTGTGTGGAATTTTGTAGGTAACCTATGTTATTATGATGCTAATTCCACCTCTGCATATAGACGATTAAATTTTATTTCTTCAGTGTTGTGTTTGACTTGTAATATTGTGGAATCTCTTTTAAGCCGAACAACACATTAATATGCACTATTTAATTGGCTGGAAAATAATAAATACTTATCACTCTTACTAACCTGGTTACAATAACATGCGTTAATTATACACATTTCTAACTAAGGCGTTTTATTTATTTATCGTATGGCTTTTAGTGCCGGGAGTGTCCGAGGACATGTTCGGCTCGCCTGAGTCTGTAGCTGCTTCCAACGGACACCCTAAAGGGTGAGCTACAAGTTCCGTTCAATTTCAAGTAGTTCCAACTTTCGCCACCAGATATCAATGATACCTAGTGGTGAACGTTGGAACTTGGATAGAGCGTTCTGACGAAATCTAACCTAACAAATTTTGCTTTACACAAGTTTAGTCTGTGAAAGGATCTTTTACATGCCATAAATCTATGAAATGGGACCGCCGGCTTTACTTCCCCTCCGAAGGAAGGCATACTGAAGGATTTTTAACGCTCTTAAAAAATCCGACGACTTTGGCCGGGTTAGAACCCGCTATCTTGGGCATAGCAGTTCAGCATGCTACCGACTACGCCACCGAAGCTGCTACTAAGGCGTTTAATGGCATGACTTGATTCGTTTGTTAAGTGATCATCATTAGATCTGTTTACTTAGGCTAAAGCTTAAGAAAACTTTTGTGGACATTGAGCAAATTGTTAGCTCATAATAAAGAAAAGAGGCTTCTGTCGACCTAACTGCGAACCAACCTATCTTTGAGTGACTAACTCAATCGTCTCTTGATAGAGGGCAGGTCGGTGCATTTTTCGCATTCTTGTCTCGACATGAGCGTATTTGTTGTACGCAGCATTAATGCTAAGAATCAATTGGTATGTATGTCTACCCCTTTTTATTCCCGTTTTCCAACGGGATCGGGGATGAGATGCGATGGAAGTCTTTGTGGCGATGGTTTTTACGGCCGGATGCCCTTCCTGACGCCAACCTCATTAGAGGAGTTAATGAGAGATGAAATTAATGATGGTGAATGAAACTGGGCAAGGATGTGAAAGGAAGCGGCCGTGGCCTGTCAGAAGGTACCGTCCCAGCATTTGCCTGGTGTTGAAAATGGGAAACCACGGAAAACCATTTCAAGGACGGCCGACGGTGGGGCTCGAACCCACGCGTCTACCGAGTCAGCAGAGAGCTTGGCCCCATGACCTAATGCTGCGCGTTAGCCAGCGTAGCCACGACTGTCGGTGCCAAGAATCAATTGGTCAGGAATAAAAATACACTGGTCAGAAGAGGTTTTATATATTGCAAGCTTATGTATTTGTGGACTAAATATAATGCACGTGCTTTATCTGATAACTGTTTTACTTATTCATGTAGCCTATGGCATTAAACAAGAATCACAATAATAATAATAATAATAATAACATACGAGGCGCGGTTTTTCAGGAAAAACCGTTTTGATATTACGCCGTTGCAGCACTGCAGTCGGCATTCCGTGCAAGCGCGCTGTGTACCAGCATCTATTGGCAAGGCTGAGACGCCATTACGACAACAGTCACCCATGTGTGGGTGTGTTGACAAGCTTTTGAAAATGGCATCACCGATCGAGAGTCCCGCCGACTCGTAGACAAGAGAGAGAACTCCCCTGTAAGATATGATGCCATTTGGCCAGGCGAATTGCGCATGTGCTCAGGAGAACTACGTATGTTTAGGAGAACCTCGTATGTTTAGGGGTTCTCCTGCGTATAAACGCAATTTGCCAGACAGTGGTGGCCAAATAGTAACATACCTTACAGGGGAGTTCTCTCTCTCTCTCTCTCTCTTGTCTACGAGTCGGTGGGACTCTCGATCGGCGATGCCATTTTCAAAAGCTAGTCAAAACACTCACACATGGGTGACTGTTGCCATAATGGCGTCTCAGCCTTGCCAATAGATGCAGGTACACAGCGCGCCTGCATGGAATGCCGACCGCAGCGCTGCAACGGCGTAATATCACAACGGTTTTTACTTAAAATACCCGCCTCGTTTGTACTTATTCTTCTTATTCTTCTTCTTCTTCTTATTATTATTATTGTAAAATAAATTAATATTGTATGGCCTCGGTGGCCGGGTGCAAGCTTTGTTATTAGGCACCCAGAGGGTAGTTTGCAAGTTGAATATCGTTGTTCCTTGACTATGAATGTCAAGGAGATTAGATGTTAGATATCTAAGCTCCTTGAACACTATAGCGCTTTCTAGTAGAGAAATGAGGAACTTTGTGTTGGCGGAAATTCCCGAGATTAATTTTGCCATTATGAAAAAAGGAAGCTTGTACACACATCAAAAAAAGTTTTGCATCACCTCGGTTCCCAGATCTCCGGCATATAGACGTTGACTGTGTATATTGTATCCAAGATACAGTCCCTTTGACTGTTCATAGATGTCACTGAAACTGCTCAAAGATGTAAACAACCATGCATGAGCAGGGCCTATTAGACGGAGGGGGTACGACAGCCGATCAGTTCCAGTCATTCCACCAGGACGAAGGTACGCTGCTCATGTTGTCTGTAGTTCTACCATGCCTAGAAGGTCAATACCGCAGTTCGATCGCGTCCGCATTGTTACTTTGTGTCAAGAAGGGCTCTCAACAAGGGAAGTTTCCAGGCGTCTCAGAGTGAACCAAAGCGATGTTGTTCGGACATGGAGGAGGTACAGAGATACAGGAACTGTCGATGACAGGCCTCGCTCAGGCCGCCCAAGGGCTACTACTGTAGTGGATGACCGCTACTTACGGATTGCCGCTCGGAGGAACCCTGACAGCAATGCCACCATGTTGAATAATGCGTTTCGTTCAGCCACAGGACGTCGTGTTTCAACTCAAACTGTGCGCAATAGGCTGCATGATGCGCAACTTCACTCCCGACGTCCATGGCGAGGTCCAGCTTTGCAACCCCGACACCATGCAGCGCGGTACAGATGGGCCCAACAACATGCTGAATGGACCCCACGGAATTGGCATCACGTTCTCTTCACCGATGAGTGTCGCATATGCCTTCAACCAGACAATCGTCGGAGACGTGTTTGGAGGCACCCTGGTCAGGCTGAACGTCTTAGACACACTGTCCAGCGAGTGCAGCAAGGTGGTGGTTCCCTGATGTTTTGGGGTGGCATTATGTGGGGCCGACGTACGCCACTGGTGGTCATGGAAGGCTCCGAAACGGCTTTACGATACCTGAATGACATCCTCCGACCCATAGTGCAACCATATCGGCAGAATATTGGAGAGGCATTTGTCTTCATGGACGACAATTCTCGACCTCATCGTGCACATCTTGTGAATGCGTTCCTTCAAGATAACGACATCGCTCGACTACAGTGGCCAGCATGTTCGCCAGACATGAACCCTATCGAACATGCCTGGGATATGTTGAAAAGGGCTGTTTATGGACGTCTTGACCCACCAACCACTCTGAGAGATTTACGCCGAATTGTCGTTGAGGAGTGGGACAATTTGGACCAACAGTGTCTTGATGAACTTGTGGATAGTGTGCCACGACGAATACAGGCATGCATCAATGCAAGAGGACGTGCTACTGGGTATTAGAGGTAGTGGTGTGTACTGCAATCTGGACCACAAATGCTGAAAGTCTAGCTGTATGATGGTACAACATGCAATGTGTGGGTCTCATGAGCAATAAAACGAGCTGAAATGTTGTTTGTGTTGATCTCTATTCCCTTTGTATTTAAAGGTTCCGGAACTCTTGGAACCGAGGTGATGCAAAACTTTTTTTGATGTGTGTAGTTTAACGTGACCGTTAATCTCGCGATCATAAGCCATGGGGCCTCCGCTTTACGTGGAATCCAAACCACGGGACATGGCATTTCACTTCGAAAAATCTCACATGCATTGACCGGGAATCGAACCCGGCCCGCCTTGATGAGAGGCATACAGCTTGACCGCTGCGCCACCACGCCCCTTGCCATTATGAACACGGCCTACTGAATTCAAATGGGTTCTTTGACATGCCAACATCGTATGACATACGTATTATTGTGATGCATGTGTAATGCCATAGGCTACATAAATAAATAAAACAGTTATCGGATAAGGCACGTGTATTATATTTAGTTCACAGATACATGAGCATGCAATATGCAAAACCTATTTTACCAGTGTAGTAAAATAGAAGCATAGCAAGAATGGTTTTACAAGAGGAAAAAGGGCATAAGCCCACCTAGAAAACAATTTTAATATACTTCAAACGAGAAGAAGTATGAATGCTAGTCCTAATAGAATATATTGGTATTTCACTTCCTAAAATTCATGCATATTATCCAATTTATAACTGAATCTAAATTTGTGCTTATGTAACTAGTTATCTCCCTGGGTTAACTTTCGATAGCTCGATAGAGAAGAGGAGAATAGAATCAGTCTTGATATATGATGTTACATGACACTGATGAAGACTGCAAGGATAGGTAGAGCAACAAATAAAGAGATATTATGACCAGTGGGAGAGGAGAGATGTTTCTGGTGACTGCTAATGAAGAGAAGGGATTAGTTGGTAAGACACAAAGTAGGACACACAGGAATAAAAAACTTAGTTCTGGAAAGAAGGGTTGAGGATAAGGACTGTAGGGGTAGTCCAAGGTTAGAATTTGTTAAACAGATTGCCTCGGATGTTAGGTGTGGCAGCTATGTAGATTTGAAACGATTCGCTCAGGACAGGGAGGCATAGAGAACTCCATCAAACCAGTCAACAGTCTGAAGACTCAAACAGCAGCAACAACAACAACAAAATCTAAAACTTGCGTTAACCCTTTAATTATTTAATTGGTGAATGTTGGTGTTGATGTTGAAGAATCATTCTGTGTAATGAAAGAAATACTCCTGTATTCTTGGTTTGGGGTGTACCTTTCTCATTGACCTGTAATGGATTTTGAGATCTCCTGTTACTCAAATTTAACCTCCAACTAATAATTCTTACTTGGGAATTTATGTAAACTAAAAATATAAGGAATGAGGTTGAAGCCTCCTATTTAATATGCCTTGACATTAGAATAAGGTTAACTTGGTGGTAACTAAGTGTCATGCTGACTTTTATTATGATCCCTTTAAGATTTATTATTCTCTTGGTTCTCATGTAATTATATTTTAGTAACTTGGTCTGTTTTTATTTTATTATAATTTATTCCTTTCTTGTACTCACCAGAGTTTTCACTTTGCTCTACCATTGATCCTACTTCTCTTTATTTAATTCCTGTTTGAGGGTGTAGGTTCCTTTTCTTGCTAAGGGCAGATTTTCCATTTTGTGAAGATTATTCTGGTCGTATATTATGACATAAGATGGCGTTTAGACGCTGAAATTGATCCAGTTGGTTATAAACACTATGCAATTGGTTGTGTGTTGAACTACTCTGATAACTTGTGTTATTGTGGTGTCTGTAGCATTGTGCGTACTTGTAATTGAGGCAAACATTGGGATGAAGGTTGTGGTGGAGATGACATTGGCTTTATATTTGCAACCATCCCGGCATTTGCTGGGGGTAGAAGTCTAAAACTTAGAGAATAGATGAGGTGGGAATCGGTCCCGGTTCTTCTTAGTTTTGTCTCATGAAGCAGAGTGTACCCCGGTCCTGCCCTTAAATCCGTTTTTTTTAAGAGCCTCAAATTGATCATGAATGAAAGCAACTGCACTACGAGAGAGAAGGTCTTTCTCCACCAGTGATGTTGTCTAAACTATGAAAAAGTGACTTCCGCAGGCTATTGTGATTGATAAGATCTCAAGGATAATTAAAGACGCCGTGCAAACAAAACCAAAAGACACAATTAATAGATGATTGAGTTATTAAACTCAGCAAAATCTGGTTTGTGTTAAACTGTGAAATAGGCTATAACAACAGATGAGGTTTACCTTGGTGGTTCTCAGACATTCAATCATAGGTAAGCCTATATCGAGGTTACTCAATGGTTTGCTTTCGAGATTCTAACACTATCGGTCTGGTAATTTTCTCAGTCGTATATTTCAGGAGTTTTGTAGGAATGTCTACTAGAATGATAATGCCTTATACAGCATTCAGAAATCCGTTTACTTCAAGAGGTATATTTTATCTTACCTATGGCGCGTCGGCCAATATTTGGGTCATGGCTTCCCCAGTGACCTTCTCCCCTCTTGTCAATCTCTCGCTGCAACTCTACACTTCCGGAGCTTAAAGGATATTTGGTTTTCTTACTTTTTTTTTCGGAGCGAGGTTGTCCGCCTTTCTCCAATCCCCAGCGAACCTGGAAGACCGATGTGTTATGTCTCAGTTATGCTGATTGATCCTCATTCTTAAGTGCGGGGAACTCGCTTTTCTGCGCTGGGATAACTTAGCCGCTGACCATTGCCCAGAAAACAACGCCAGAAAACAAGTTGCATGAATCAGCCTGGGGAGGAATATATGGTATTTCGTGTGTTTTAGTAGTGTTTTTCCATTAGACAAAACTGCACTCATTAGACCACATACTACCCATTTCAATGGAAGCCTCCGTGGCTTAGGTGGCAGCACGCCGGCCTCTCACCGCTGGGTCCGTGGTTCAAATCCCGGTCACTCCATGTGAGATCTGTGCTGGACAAAACGGAGGCAGACAGGTTTTTCTCCGGGTACTCCGGTTTTCCCTGTCAAAATTTCATTCCAGCAACACTCTCCACTATCATTTCATTTCATCTGTCATTCATTTAATCATTGCCCCAGAGGAGTGCGTCAGGCCTCGGCAGCCGGCACATTTCATATCCTCGCCGCTAGATGGGGGCTTCATTCATTCCATTCCTGACCCGGTCGGAGACTGGAAACAGGCTGTGGATTTTCACTACCCATTTCAATCGTTTTCAACTACTTTCTCTAAACGTTTCCTACACCCTGTTTGTACGCTCTCAACTCGACACTAGCAGTGGACACCTAATGCTACATAGCCAAGAGACTCCCGCATGGCTCAGTACTATCAAAAGAATATGTCTTCTTTTGTTATGTTAGTAGTTCCTACAATAATTGCCCTTATCAGACGTGGTCGAATAACAGCTGCTCATTGATAATATGTCACCTCTCTCGGCAGCTTGCCACGGTGGGCTAGTGGTTAACGTGTTGGTCTACCAACCACAAGCTTGCAGGTTCGCTCCTGGCCGTAGTAAGTGATTTTTGAAAAGCGACAAAAATCATGACACGCATGTCATACGTTGTTGGCATGTTAATGAACCCATTTGAATTCAGTAGGCCGTGTTCATAATGGCAAAATTAATCTCGGGAGTTTCCGCCCATACAAAGATCCTTAATTCTCTACTGGAAAGTGCTATAGTGTCAAAGAGCTTAGATACATATATCTAACCTCCTTGACTTTCATAGCGTTCCAAGGAACGACCAAATTTGACATGCAAGCTGCCCTCTGGCTGTCGAATAACAAAGCTTGCACCCGGCACCGAGGCCATACGATATTATTATGACCTCTCTCAGTGAGAAGCTTCGACTGAATGATCTTCCCTTGTCCTGCGACTCTGCAGTCAGGCTTCACCGAATACAGACTGCGTAGCTAATCTCTGATGCTACCAACTCATAGTTCAGTCCCATTGTGCCTACCTAGTGGCTCAGTGGCAAGTATTCTTGGCTATCCCTTCGGAGCTTCTGGTTCAAATCCCTGCTCTGCCAAGCAACTCAATTCTTGTCTAGGGGCTGGGGAATGGTGTTCTTTCAACTTCGTGATGCAGAACTGAGAAGAGACACTTTCGAGTCATACCTCAGTCATCCTAGGTCTCCATTTTCTACTCCAGGCGAATGCTGGGAGGTACCTAAATTGGGGCCACGACCGACTCCTACACAAAATAATCCTAACCCAATATACGCACACTAGTACAGTCTTTACAATGACACAGGTTGTCAAACTGAATCCACACACACGCAAATACACAAACAATGCGGCTTCGGTGGCGTAGTTGGTAGCATGCTGAGCTTCTATGCCCAAGATCGCAGGTTAAGTGAAGATTAAAAGCCCTTTTGGTGAAAATATGACATTTTTTGCCTGAAGTTATAGCAGGGACTTTTCTGCTCATTTTTGTGTATCATTTGCTAAATTACGATGGTTCTAAGTATGTTTAAAATAATATTGAAATGTGGCTTACTTTGTTTCATTTTTATCTGTGAGGCACACTTCTTCTAAGGCTTGTCTCAGAAAGTATTTTATGTACTGTAGAAGGTGGTGACATGGTATATTCATTTATTTTAGGTTGGCAGGATTGCCAAAACAGTAATGGATGACACTTGTTTATATTTATCAAGTAGGCCACGTCCAAAGGAGAATGGGAACACGTCTTCGCAAACTGAAAGCACAATATGGGGACAAAAGTTGTCAGATGGTAAAACCATAAAATATTCTGGAAGGGTCACTGACAAGGTTATAGATGAACTTCAAAACTGCTATGGCAAAGCAATCAGAGACAATGGCTATGAGAAGAGCAGTTTGAGCCACGTATTTTCATAGGGGTTCTTCTGATGAGAAACCAGTTCACCATCTATGTCCTTCTCCTCCAGAAACCTGGTGCAAATATAGGAAAGCTGAGACAGTTGGAACTATTGACACTTAGGCTGTGTCCCAATAGTACAATTTCAGCCGTAGTGAACTAGATAGTCGACTAATATTCCGGATATGACGTCCGAAGTCGTGATCCATTACTGCTTAGCACATAGCAATCAAGTCTGTAGTAGCTAGTGAACGAAAGTGCATGCTAGATTGTCGACAAGTACAAAGAATTTATAGATGCTTGGCACTGCAATGTAAACCTTGTGCGTTGCTGAACACAAGTCTATGAAGGAGGCCATGAATCAAGCAGACACGTCCCAAATCCCCGTAGTGCATAGCACATAGCACATAGCACATAGTTGCTAGCAGCTAGTCAATAGTTAACAACTTGAGTATTGGTACACGTCCTTTACCACCACCAGAATGCATTGCCAGAAGCTGTTATGGAAGCAATAAAGCCAATATACCGTGATCTGGCAGCACCAGAACTGTTAAGAAAGTGCTTACATGGGAAGACTCAAATTCCCAACGAGTCATTCAACAATGTCGCGTGGCCTCGTATTCCTAAAAATGTTTTTGTTGGGAAAAAAACATTCCAGTTGGATGTATGGGATGCAGTAGTAACCTTAAATCATAGCAATGTTGGAAGACTGAGGGACCTTGGTGTCAGAATAGATTAAAAAAAATCCTCTCGGCACGCCGGAAGGCGGAGGTAGATTTCACCCGGCAAACTAGGGGATAGGCTATAATAGGCAAAATATGCAGGTTTTCGTAGGAGGATCAGACCTCATTTATTGCGAGAAAGTATTTTACAATTGGAGGTTAGTTAACTTTTTTTCGTCTTTCTATGCATACTTTTAACATTTTACTGTCTTATGGGGACGGTAACCTTTTGTCATTTGGGGTTATTTTTTATACTTGTGATCACACTGTCCTTATGCAAGGTTTGGAACTAATGTGTAACTATCTAACGGTCTGTTACTTCTTCACGCAAAATTTTATCCCTGCAGAGATGTTGGTTGGTTCCTCAGTTTAGGGGCTGCGACAAGGTGGTCATGTAACCCCGTGTACATTGGGTGTGTGTAGAATCTGTCTGATAAACGGTGTTATTTGTGATGACTGTATTAGTCTGTAATTCAGGTAAGGTCTGCAGACGGTCAATTTTAAGTAGTAGTACCTAATTTTGTACCAAATACTAACGTCAACGACACCTAGCTGTGAACTTGGCTGCTAGATGCCACCGCAACCAGCGACTTGAAACGAATGTTGTAACTTCCCCTCCGAAGGAAAGCATGCTGACGGATTTTTAGCGCTCTTAGAAAATCTGTCGACTTTGGCCGGCTTTGAACAAGCACCTTGGGCATAGAAGTTCAGCATGCTACCAGTTAGCCGCTTCCCTCATAGTCAGATGGAACAAGAAGTTCCGTGACGAACTAAAGAGCCTACTTTTCTTAAAATTAAGATTCATGCCATAGATTAATCTACAGTATATGAACCTATCTAGAATAATGACGAAATTAAGTGGGTAATATCGAAATGTCTTAATTAGTTCGAAATAAGGTATACTAGGCATAATGTAGCCTAATAGAGCAATACAGTTGGCAGCTCTGGTGACTGAATATATTCTTACTTCCATCTCCTAAGGTACAGAATACAAAATGTGGTTGAAGTCCAAAGGACGTTACATGGATTTAGATATTGGATCTATTAGTACACGTAAAAGCATGTTGGCAACAATGTCATGCGAGTGCTGGTCAGAAATAATATGAAATATTATATATTTTTGTGCCAATTTTGGATGAAATCCATTTGTTGGTATAGAAGTTACATGTATTTAAAAATTGGTCCTATCAGCAGGCTTAGAATCATGTTGGTAGAACTGACGTATATAAGTTACTCCAAATTAATGTAAAATGTCGGGTAATTTACGTGTGCATAGTTTAAAGCTGTCGGCTTGCATACTTTCTGATATATTTGGATACAAAATAGAGAGCAATTATTAACAGTTGGCAGCCCTGGTGGCTCTTAAGAATACACTCAGTCATATATGTTTATGTACACATATTACATACTAAATTTGGTTGAAATCCAATTGATAGTGTAGAAGTTATATGCATTTAAAAATTGGACTTATCAGAAGGCTTAAAATTATTTTGGCAACGCTGTCATGTATGGCCACCTGGAAATTAAACTGAAATAGTATTATCTACATGTGTGCCAATTTTAGAATAGCTCCCATGTATACCTTCCAAGATATCCAACATGGAGCTCAATTTTCTAGTGCGTTTATTTTAGCAGTTGGTAGCACTGGCATTTTTTCCAAATATGAGCCTGAGATATTCCGGTATACATCTTTACTCATACTAAATTTGGTTTCGATTGCTGCAGCCGTTTAGGAGTTGATAGAGGGGGGGGGGGGACACACACACACACACACACAGCCAGACAGACAGAAGGACAGATAGACAGACAGAAGGACAGAGACAATTTCCCGGATGTATCTTATGTCTACTTTTTCCTCATTTTTGAAAAGTGTGAAAAGTAGGCTAAAAATGAATGCGATCTCGTCAATGGCGTTGTCTTGGCAACCTCTGATAGATCATCCCTTATCAATTTAAAAGCGTTGTTATGGTAACCTCTGATGGCACTTGGCATTTTTTAAAATTCCGAAATCATTTTACTCATCCCTTGGCGTAATGGTGGGTCATATCAAAAATTATTTCAGACAAACGTTTTAGGTAATTATTAGGGGAATATTTTCCATTTTGTACGGTTTTGATATTGTGCCTATTAAGAGAGATACGATTAATGTTTCCCGAAAAACCCACTTTTATCCACCCCTTTGGTCAATGGTTGGTGCTATCAAAAATCTTATTTGACATAAAATTTTGGCACTTATCCGACACATATTATGAACTTCGAATGGATTCTATATTTCACGTATTAAGAGAGTTATAGCGAAATTTGACTTTTTCGAAAAAAGCCCGCCATTTTCACCTCCTTCCACCGATTTTGCCCATTAACGAACTCTAACGAGATTTTATAGGGATACATATTATGTAAAAAATTCAAAGTGATTGGTGCAAAATTACGGCAGTTATCGTGTCCACAAGAAACTGATATATATATATATATATATATATATATATATACATAAATTATATATAAACTTTTGAACTGACGGTGGTTTTGGGGTCTGGGGGATGTGAAACGCGAAGATATGTCGAAATTTTCCGGAAGTCGAAACATGGGACCCATTGCAATAGTTAGCTTTCTAATGAAATCTACCTAAAATGTCAGATGTTTCGAAGACCTGGATCGATTACGGATACAAAAGGAATAAATTGCAGCTCAGAACATGACCAAAAGAGCTAGGAGAGAAAGAAGAAACAAGAAACTTGGTGTGGAAGGTAAGGAACAGGATCCAGACTATGGAGCAGGGTGCTTCTAGAAATTGTATGAACATTTATTTCAATAATCATATGTGTAAGTTTTAGATCCTCATTTCTGAAAAAAACATGTTAGGTAGATTTAATTAGAAAGCTAACTATTGCAATGGGTACCATGTTTCGACTTCCGGAAAATTTCGACATATCTTCACGTTTCACATCCCCTAGACCCCAAAACCACCGTCAGTTAAAAAGTTTATATATAATTTATGTATATATATACATATATCACTTTCTTGTGGACACGATAACTACCACAATTTTGCACCAATCAATTTGAATTCTTTACATAATATGTATCCCTATAAAATCTCAGTCTAGTTCGTTAATGGGCCCAATCGGTCGACGGGGGTGAAAATGGGGGTCTTTTCTCGAAAAAGTGAAATATCGCTATAACTCTCTTAGTATTTGAAATATCGAATCCATTCAAAGTTCATACTATGTGTCAAATAAGGCCCAAAAATTTATGTTTGAAGAGTTTTTTATAGCACCAACCATTGACCAAAGGGGTGGGAAAAAGTGGGTTTTTCGGGAAACATTAATCATATCTCTCTTAATAGGCACAATTTCAAAACCGTACAAAATGAACAATATTCCCCTAATAATTACCTAAAACTTTTGTCTGAAAGAATTTTTGATATGACCCACCATTACGCCAAGGGATGAGAAAAATTATTTCGGAAATATAAGAAAATGCCAAGAGCTATCAGAAGTTGCCATGACAACACTACTAAATTGATTAGGGATGAGCCATCAGACGTTGCCATGGTAACGCACTTGCACGCGATCACATTCAGCTTTCCATCTGACTAAGTGAGAAGCGGCCTCGTTGACGTAACTGGTAGTATGTTGAACTTCTAAGCCCAAGTTCGCAGGTTCAAAGCCGGTCGAAGTCGTCGGATTTTCTAAGAACGCTAAAAATCACTCAGTATGCTTTCCATTGGAGGGGAAGATCCAGCGTTCGTTCCGAGTTGCTGGTTGCGGTGGCATCTCGTAGCCAAGTTCAGAACTAGGTGTCGTTGACGGTAGTATCTGGTAACAACATTAGGAACTACTGCTTGAAATTGACCGTCTTCAGTCCTTACCTCAATTACAGACTAATACAGCCATCACAATTCACACTGTTTAGCAGACAGATTCTACACTCACCCAAAGTGCACGGGGTTACATGACGGCGTTGTCGCAGTCCCTAAACTGAGGAACCAACCAAAATCTCTGCGGGAGATATAATTTTGCGTGAAGAAGTAACAGACCGTTACATAGTTACACATCAGTGTCGAAACCTTGCATAAGGACAGTGTGACTACAAGTATAAAAATGTACCCCCAATGACAAGAAGGTTACCGTCCCCATAAGACAATAAAATGTTTATTATATGCATAAAATTACGAAAAACAAAGTTAATTAAGCTCCAATTATAAAATACTTTCTCGCAATAAATGAGGTCTGATCCTTCTACGAAAACGTGCATATTCTGCCTATTTTCGCCTATCCCCAAGTTTGCCCGATGAAATCTACCTCCGCCTTCCGGCGTGCCGAGAGGACTTTTATTTTTCTTTTACAAATGACCCATTATCTCAGAAACTATAATAGATAGAGACTTGAAATCTTCAGATATAGCTAAGTAACATATGCTAGTACAATGGATCTGCCCTCATGTAAATTGCTTTTATATCTTGTGAGTTATGTTAAGAAAGGTTCCAAAATTTTGGGGGAAGAAATTTAATTTGTAAAAAAACAGCTATCGTATTGAGTGTAGATCAGTGTACATAATAAGTACTCAATAGCCTTCAGAAAAAGTTCAAGCCTCTACCTGCAATAGTTCGTGAGAAAATGGGTCATCAATATGGTAAATTTAACATTATAAGCATAGGGCTTTTAATCTCCGGGGATCACTTGCCAGTCAGACTAGCGCTCCTTCCCCTACCACCACTACACTGTGGCAGCGAGGAGACCTGAGACAGACGGACGATGTTCGGACCACACTGACTAGATACGAACGTTCAGTCGTACGGCCGACGGCTTTTGTGGGTTTGTTGACATCATATTGATAAGGCTGTTTTGCCATAAAAATATACTGCATATACAAATCGAATGGTACTCCGATGTATGGGATGCGCAGGAAATGAACTCAAGTGTTAAGTAAAGAATATTGTGATTTATTCCAAACTGAAATGTGAACATATTAGAGAGGAAAATTCGTCATCATTTTACCAATATGAGCAGATAGTACAGACCTTAAGTGACTTTTCCTCCGTCGTTTCTACGAGCTTTCAGTTTTGGGACAAACAATCTTCTCCAAATTGGGTACAATATTTCTGGACACAACTATTCGTAAACAATTGAGCAAGTTTCTGTCGCTCATCGTTGCACGATGTTTACTTTTGGTAAGCTTAAGAACCGAAAAGAAACGCTCACAAATGTACGTTGAGCCAAACATTGCTCATTTCGGCGCGGCGGGCAGACCGCGCGCTCAACCAGCCACTACTGAAACTACCTTCAACAAAAGCGCTCGGAGCGCTGGCTTAGAGCGTGGCCGGAGCGCTGTGTGTATGGTCCTGCTCTAAACGTTTCAAAGGAAGCTTGCCTCCTTTTACAATGTAATTAAAAACAATGTGGCCAAAGGAAATGTGTCAATGAGCTTACAAAAACTAGAGAAATTCCCCTGTTCGTCACCAGAGAGCAGCCAGAAACTACTGTCTGGACCTTCGTAGAAAAAACGTGCCATATTAACTAGAACGGCGGACAGAGTAGTTAGGAAGGAGATGGAAAAGGGCAGGGAGGAGTGGAGCGGGGGGGGGGGGGGGGGGGGAGGGATGGATGGATATAAGAAAGCATTCTCATTCTTCGAGAGTCTCTGAATTTTCCCCCCGACCCCCTTTTCCTTCTCCTTCCGTACTACTCTGTCCGCCGTTCTCATTAATAAGGCGCGTTTTTTTTCCCACCTAGGTCCATACAGTAGCTTCTGGCTGCTCTCTGGTGACGAACAGAGGAATTTCTCTAGTTTTTGTAAGCTCAATGACACATATTATTTGGCCACATAGTTTTTAATTCTATTGAAAAGGGAGGCAAGGTCCCTTTGAAACGTTTAAAGTTTTAAATTTTATTTTTACACGGCAATATCGCAAAGGCATGAATAATTTTAATATGATTGTTTGTATTTAGTAGCAGTATTTGTAAAAGGTTGAATGGTTGAAATCCTATTCGAAGTCACATTTCCCCTAACTTGATATTAGGACAGAGACTTGAGAGAGGAAAAGCTAAATTTACGAGATGAAGCAAAATACGTCTGGAATATTAATGAAATTACTCCTGAACGTAATCCATTGTTTACTGATGGAGTATGCGATACTTGACTTGTTCCATCACAGATAATATCTTTTGAAATATGAGTTCAAATTTTTAATCACAAAGTTCGTCGCTCCGTTCTTTCCGAGATATTTTCTGATGGTTTCATTGACCAATGGTAAACGACCAATGAGTGCCACATCCACATGGGTCGTAGGTGATCCACGGAGTGTCCTTAGCTATGTCCATCCTACGCAGGCATTCATCTTTCCACACCTTCCGGTAGATCTATTATTTGCATCAGGATATGGGAGAGCTGGGGCTCAAAACCAGTTATCGCACTGGTGAGAGATAACCACGCTATCCACTGCACCATGTGGTAGTGAAGGAAGTTAAAACATATAAATCTAACTTAATATAGATTATGCATGTGTTTAAACTGTGTAAGGTGGCTTCGGTGGTGTAGTTGGTAGCATGCTGAGTTTCTATGCCCAAGATCGCGGGTTCAAATCCGGCCGAGGTCGTCGCATTTTTAAGAGCGTTAAAAGTCACTCAGTATGCTTTCCATCGGAGGGGAAGTAAAGCCGGCCGTCCCATGCCATAGATTTATGGCATGTTAAAGAACATTCCACTAATTACACCTGTGTGAAGCTAAATTGTTTAGGTTAAGAATGTAAACAACGCTCTTAGGTCCCTACGTTCGTTGCCAAGAGCCGACTGCGGTGGCGTCTGGTAGCTAAGTTCTGAACTAGTAGTCGTTAACGGTGGCGTTTGGCAGCAAAAGCAGCAACTATTTGAAAAATACAAATATCTGCAGTCCTTACTTGAATTAAAAACAGATAACACCCACTAATACATTCATAACAATTAACACCGGTTATCAGACAGATTCTACACACAACCAAAGTACACGGGGCTACATGACCGCGTTGTCTCAGCCCCTAAACTTAAGAACCGACCAACCAACCAAACTGTGCAAGCAAGTGTGTCCCTCCAAAAGTGATTCCATGGTTACTTCGAAATATTCACTTAGTTATTGTTTTCAGGGGCGGAACTACGAGGTCAACTGCCGACCCCCCCCCCCCCCCCCGCAAAAAATATATATTCACTTAACCTGGTATTTGTGTGGAGGGTGTTGGTGATTCTTAGGGATTTTTTACACCTAGCCATGAGACGAAATTTCATTACTTTAGAAGGATAAGCAGGTATGTGATAACAGATCCATAGAATGTAAAAAGTAATGAAGGATCTAGCGTCAAGAGTCCACCGGCTGAGAAATTCACTGAGTTCTGTTGAGCATGTAGACATAGCTTTTGTATCTCACCGTCGTCTTCAAAACTCAACACCATCGATAGACTCGCACCCAGAAATTTGATGCGGGCTGCTTCCTATGTAGTAACATGACAGCTCATAATCACGATAATCAGTAAAATCGAGTTGATGGAAACATCGATAATCGCACAAATATCGAATAATAATCCTACGGAGAGGTTATTAGGAATAAATAAAATATACAGATTTCCAAGAGTAGAGGCTAACTTGTAGGTCAGATTTAAAAAGTATTTCAGTCAAACATACGTGTTAATGAGTTCAGTTATTCCA